>CAMTDV010000026.1:45973037-47173037 GCA_947069175.1 Scalesia atractyloides | reverse complement strand
TGACTTACTCATACGATGTTTAAGACCTATATAAAATATCGACACATCCTAGACATAGGCAATAGACATAATGCACCAACAAACTCCCCCTTTGACTGTTGCCGCAGTCTGGATGGTCTTCAAAAAAATCTTCACAAGATTTGACGTTTAACGACCAAAAAATCTCTTTGGTGGCTTGCGACGCTCCTTTATTTGGGCATTCACGCTTAAAGTGACCCTTTTCCCGACACTTAAAACAAGTAACTTTGGATTTATCGAATCCCAATTTTCCATCCAAACCTCCCAAGCTCTCCTTTCCCGTAATTTCCATAAAGCGTTGTGTGCGTCGAACGACAGATTCCATGCACCACTTGATGGTAATTAACTCCATTTCAACCGGATCTATCTGGTCATAGTCCTCTCTGGTCATTTCAGAATTTCCAATCTTTCCTACTACAAGACTATCATAGGATTCGAGAACCGATGCTAATAAAGACATGTGTTGCTTTGCGGTTTTCTCATCAAAGTTTTGTGCATTCTGGAAATCCACTGGGTTATTGCACTGAAGAACCCTTTGAGTAGGATGTGACTTACTGTTCCGGTTGGTTTGAGGAGTGCTTGATCCATGTGATGACTGTGGGCTTTGACACGTGTGAGGATTAACTGTAGCAAATGATTGAAAGCCACTGTTTAAGTTTGATGGTGAGCTTGGAGTGCTTTAAGCGCTGAAGGTGGTCTGGATCTTGGGATGGGTATATAGGAGTCAAAACCTCATTACACAGCAACAAGAAACAATATCTTATTTTGAAGTAATATATGTTGAATTATGTTTATGATGATCAGTTGAAAACATTTAAACTATGAAATCACTTTTGAATGGTTGTAATTATGGGGATGAAACTTATTATTATTCTGGCATCGTTGTTGAATTATAATTGTTTACTTAATTGGATGCAATGATTACCTAATTGTCACACACTTGCGCTTCCGCTATGACTTGGGTGTGACAATTAAAACTTAAGATTTTGACACAAAATCAGTTTTATAACATTATTAGACATGTTCAAACATTTCTAACTCTTGGTTTCTAGTTTAGTGCTTATTTCTTAGTCATAAGTCGAGCGGTTTTACTACCGCTTTAACTTTCGAATCTAACCCGTTTGGTCAATCTTTGGATTCGACCAAGCGCATTTTATGACCATAGTAATTTAGGGAATAACCTTATGAGGTTATACCTTATAGTCATATAGTTTAGTTAGTTATATGATGAGTTGATTTTATGTACTTATAAAATGCCAAAAAAACCCTTTTGGCGCATAAAATGGTTTTAAACATGTAAGACCATAGTTTTGACATCTAAACTTATATTATAACATAATCAAACTTGTTTTGACATCTAAGACTCATAATAGGACGTATTTAACCATCCAAACCCCTAGTTATGCTTGTGACCCGTTTGTCACACCCGTTCATAGGCGGAAGTGCGAAGTGTGATCTGATTGATTCTCATTGCATACAATATAAGTGAACATACTAAATGAATAAAAACATGCTCCAAAATTACATTACCGATATTGTTTCAAAACGCAACATAAGTTGAGTATATTTTTTACAAACCATGAAATGAAAAAAATTGTCAAAGTGTTACACATCCGAAATGCAAATTTTTAAATATTAAAGCTTTGACCCCTCTATCACCACAAGGAGGTGGTATATAATGGGTAAACCCTTAAAAAGTTGGCATGGAGACTTAACACTTGCTTTCCTTGACTGAAATTCACTGCTAGGTCCACTAATTTCCCGAAATACATGTTAATTTGAAAATCAACAAAAGTTGGCGAGTTCATGAGTTATAACTGTATGAGATGGATCCATAAAATATATGAAATATTTGTATCAAAACCCGGTATGTAAAGCGTCACTGAAAACGTTGATCATTAATGTTTTGCATGGACATTAATATGTGTGACGACATAGGAAGCATCCAAAACTAGACGATTTTCGTCGATCAACCTCGACTGGGATAACAAATGCACTCTTCCGTGTGGGTCCTTGACCAGGAGTGGGGCTTGCCAACACCCGCTAGATCTAACCTTTGTACCTGGTCTTAAACAAGATTAATGGTGCTTATGTCCACCCTATTCGCACATGATCCAAGTTGTTTCATTCCCTAGCTTATCATACCATATAACATGTTTTTCCCCGGATAGTTGTAAAATAGTAAACATTTAAGATGATAAGGGTGACATGAACTCACTGGATTGCTTTCTGTGAACTCTATTTATCTCTCGTACTTTCCATTGGTTTAATCACAACCTACAAACGTTTTAGGTTTTGTTAGATGCTTTGGTCTTTGTACCCACTCATGTTCATGTTCCTGTCTTAAATATTTATTAAGACTTGTTCAGAGTTATGTTCCGTTTAGATGTATTTTTGATGTATGATGTTATATATATACATATATATGATGCAAGAATATATATATATATATATATATATATTCTTGCATCTCATGTGTTGTATGTATGGGCCTAGCCCGCTTGTCTTCGTGCCTCGCACGAGTAAGATGTATTTGTTTCATGACTTCTCATAGTCAGGTTCCAACGGTTTCCTCGACGATCGTCGGATATGTTCCAAATATAATTCTTCATTACTATATATTTCAAAGTTTGATGTATTCGTTAAAATATCACATTGTAACTTGTATGATTTAACAACATTTTTGAATATTACACAAGCTAGTGGATGCTTAATTTTGCTGATTTATGCTTAATTGTCACTTAGTCTTTATTTCGGACAGTTTCCAGTACATGTAATGTTTTCGGAAAGTGTTAGCGTGAATCCTTACTTTCCCATGTGGGATTTAATATAAAGTTTATGTTGGACACCCATCTAAGCCCTAAATTTGTTGTTTAGCTGAGTACTGAAGCTATGCTGACATAGCTAGTCTACTAGTTGTTCCAATGCATTGTTTTAAACTGTTTTTTGAATTGTAATCACTAAATCAATAATATGCCTCATGTAATGTACTCGGTGAGTTTTCGAGGTGTATGTCATGTAATTCATCCAGTTAACACTTTCAAACACATAATTGTATATCATAAATTACTGTTTAAATGTACGGAAATTACCCAAAAGTGAAATTTGTCACATACTCCCCCCATTAAAAGAATTTCGTCCCAAAATTCAAGTTGAGTCATCCATTGCAGGGGTCTTCTCAAACAGGTATGGGTATTTTGCTTTGATTTGATCCACATGTTCCTAAGTGTACTCGTGTCCATGTCGTGAGTTCCAAGGGTTTTGACTAACTTGATACAACTCCTCCTAGTTTTCTAGACTTTCCAATCCATAACCTCGACAGATTCTTCAGTAAATTGGAGCTTGTCTTCCATATGAATCTCATCCCTAGGGATGATAACTGTTTCTTGCGTTGGACTCCTCTTGAGATTTGACACATGGAATGTGTCATGTACACTACTAAGTTCATCTGGTAATTTTAACTTGTAGGCAACGGTACCAACCTTTGCTAAAATTTCAAATGGTCCAATGTACCGTGGGTTCAGCTTCCCACGCTTACCAAATCTAGGTACGTCCTTCCAAGGCCAGACTCTCAACAAAACCTTGTCTCCGACCTCGAAGGAAAATGGTTTTCTTCTCTTGTCCGTGTAGCTCTTTTGTCGATCACGAGCCGCCTTCATATGGTCTCGGATTTGAAAAATCTTATCAGTAGTCTCTTGGACTAATTCAGGACCAATCAGTTGTTTATCACCAACCACTACCCAACATAGCGGAGAACGACATTTTCGACCATAAAGAGCTTCAAACGGTGCGGCTTGTATGCTTGTATCATATCTGTTGTTATACGAGAACTCCACCAAAGGTAGGTGAGTATCCCAATTGCCGCCTAGATCCATCACACATGCATGAAGCTTGTCTTCAAGTGTTTGGATGGTCCGTTCGCTTTGGCCGACGGTTTGTGGATAGAAGGTCGTGCTTAGATCCAATCGAGATCCAAAGGCCTTTTTAAAAGATTGCCAAATTCTTGACACAAAACGACCATCTCGGCCTAAGATGACAGAAATAGGCACTCCTTGATGAGCCACTATTTCTCTAAGATAAAGTTCGGCTAACTTCTTTATGCTATCTTTCTCCCGAATTGGAAGAAAATGTGCGGATTTTGTCAGTCTATCTGCTATTACCCATATCATGTTGTCCCTATTACCCATGTCATGTCATGACCTCTTGAGGTCCTGGGTAACTTTGTAATAAAGTCCATGGATATTTGTTCCCATTTACACACGGGCTCGGGTTGTTGTAATAATCCCGAAGGTTTCTAATACTCAGCCTTAACTTTCGCCCAAGTTAAGCATTTACCGATATAAGTCACAATGTCGCTCTTGAGGTTAGGCCACCAATAGTATTCCTTCAAGTATTGGTACATTTTGTTAGATCCCGGATGGATTGAGTACTTAGACTTGTGTGCTTCGTCCAACACTACTTCCCGAAGGCCGCCAAATAGTGGATCCCCAAATTCGATAAGATACAAGGTTTCGTCTTCCTTTGCCACTAACTGGTTCTCCATCCCTCAAAGAAATTTCGCTTGAATATATTCTTCCTTGAGTGCTTCTTGTTGTGCGTCATGAATCTGTGTGGTAAGGTTTGTTTGAATTGTCATCTCTAGCGCTCGAACCCTTAAGGTTTTAACCCGCTCCTTGCAGCTCAAGGCATCTGATACAACATTTTCCTTGCCCAAATGGTATTTGATCTCACAATCATAGTCTTTCAACAATTCAACCCAACGTCGTTGATGCATATTTAACTCTTTCTGGTTAAATATATGTTGAAGACTCTTGTGATCCGTGAATATAGTACATTGTGTACCATATAGATAATGTCGCCATATCTTCAAAGTGAATACCATCGTGCCTAACTCATGGTCGTGCGTGGTGTAGTTCATCTCAAGTACCTATAGCTGGTGTGACGTGTACACAATGACTTTTTCCCATTGCATAAGCATGCAACCTACACTTGGAGAATTTGGAATAAAGTTTACAAACACTATTCATTAAGTCCATGAAGACGGCAGGAGCATTCGTCAAACGAAAAGGCAAGAAAGTGAACTCGTAGTGGTCGTATCGAGCGCGAAAAGCAGTCTTGGGAATATCTTCTTCGAGTACACGAAGTTGATGATACCTAGAACACAAATCAATATTTGAAAAGCAGGTCGCACCTTGTAGTTGATCAAAGAGATCATCAATGCGAGGTAGGGATATTGATTTTTGATTATGAGTTTTTTGAGCTCACGTTAATCGATAGACATACGGAAGGATCCATCCTTCTTTTCACGAATAGGATAGGAGCGCCCCAAGTTGAAAAGCTCAGACGAATGAATCCCTTGTCTAAAAGTTCTTGGAGTTGCTTTGACAACTCTTGCATTTCAGACGGTGAAAGACGGTAAGGAGATTTGGCAATTGGGTTGGCACCAGATACAAGGTCAATACGAAACTCGGTGACGTATTGGGGGTAAACAAGGTAGCCCTTTAGGAAACACCTTAGGATATTCCCGAACAACGAGGATGTCCTGAACAATTTTGCCCTTGCCTTTTTCCTCTGCGATATGTGCCAAGAAGGCTACATAATTCTTTGGTAGGTATTTTTGGGCCTGGGTATAGGTCATGAATTTTAGGCTACTAGAGGGTTTCTCTCCGTGAACTTCTAAGGTTTCGCCAGACGAAAGAGGTATACGAACAACCTTGTTGAAACAGATCACCTCGGCATGGTGTTTGGTTAACCAATCTATTCCTATGATGATGTCAAAACTCCCGAGTTGCATTGGTGTGAGGTCAATGGGAAAAAGGTGGTTATCCAAGTTCAATTTGCAATTACAAATGACGTAGTTAAGCACAAGGGGTTCACCACTACCTATTTCCACCGTTAAGGGTTTTCCTTATTTAGTTCTAGGCATCGAAAGCAAAGGTTCAAAGGCTAGTGACATAAAGCTTCTATCGGCACCCGAATAGAAAAGAATAGAAGCAAGATGATTGATAACAAGGAACGTACCGTTAATGACTTCGTTATCAGCACGAGCCTAGTTGGCATTGATGTTGAATGCGCGTCCACGGGCTGGATTGGCATTCACGTTCACCAATTTTGGCAGTTATTTCTAAAGTGACCCATCTCGCCACAGTTATAGCAAGAACTAGGTGGGAACAGAGGTCAGGGTTGGCTTGGTGTTGAACAGGGTTCTAAATAGCTTGTTTTGGGGCCGAACGACAAACATTAACTAATCTAGAGAGGTGTTAAAATGTATCACAAAGACATGCTTTATAATGTATCGCAAAGACATGCTTTAGCCTATAAGTGGACACTCACCCCAAGAGTTCCTAGGTAAGAGTGATTGGTCCTATAATGCGGATTTGTACGAACATTCTAGCCGTAGACAGAAAACTCAGGGTACAAGCATCCACCCTTCAAGATTGCACGTGTTCACATTAATAAAATCCAAACTTTGACGGGATTTTGAAAACTTACCAAGCTTTTTAAGCCAAAACAAATCATCTAAGGATAGATGATTGATTTTCAAAACGAATGTGTAACTTGTGTCTTTGTTTTTGTAATCACCTAAGGATAGGTGATGGTATTGTTTTAAGAATCTAAACGCAAGATAACTCGCGTTAGGGTCCTAGGAAGGTTATAGTCTAGGTCTAAGCATTACTAATAACCTAATAATCTATAACCATAAGCTCTGATACCAATCTTTCTATAACACCCGAAACCGTGGTGGAAACGTCGGGGAGTCATGTCACAGAACTATTGTTTCACAACTCATCGGATTCAAAATTTTGTTTTAGAAGTTAAATGTTTTCAATGTCTTAGGATAAACAGAAAAACACATATATAGATTGTTTTTCATGTTTTACATCTCTAAGGCCCGCGTCCATTTCTACGTGAAGCATGCATCATATTGTCAAGCATTGACTCCTAAAACATATGTGAAAAGAAAGTCAGCATAAAAATGACGACGAGTACATAGGTTTTGTGAGTGTGTCAAATTCGTAGCTTTGTATACATATTATAACACCTCGTCCGACTAAAAGAGTCGTTAAGTGAAAACCTCGTATCAAAAGTGTTTGATATTGCAATACAATTAACCAACTAAAACAAGTTGGTTAGAGTTGTGAAATCCTTGTAGCCATGAATCTTGACCAAACATTTCTTTTGTAAAAACCTTGTAATAGATTGATTCAAAAGAAAACCTCGTATGCTTTATATCTTTAAGTGAAAATCATTGTGTTACATTGTTCAAAACCATTTGTTCATGTTATAAACCATTTATCTGTGTTATAAACCATTCGTTCGTGTTATAAAATCAATCGTCCATGTTATAAGCCAATTGTCCATGTCATAAACAAATTGTCTGTGTTTTTAATTGTGGAAACTTTTGATCGTTCTTTAATAAACACATTCAAACCTATGTTGACTATACTACCAGAGGGTATCTTTAATAGACCATCAATGGGTCTCTTTAACTAGACTAACGAATCAACAAATAATTTGTTAATCAGAAACAGTTTCTGTCATTACCCAAACTTCCACTAAAGGGTAGCTTTAATAGACCATCAAAGGGTCAAGACCGCTCGACTTACGACCCTAAATAAGCACTAAACTAGAAGTGACGAGTTAGACATGTCAAAATATGTCTAACTATGTTTATAAAACTGATTTTGCATCAAAACTTGGTGTCTTAATAGTCGAAAATAGTTTCTCGTAAAATGCACATCATGCGCATTTTGACCAAAACTTTGACTCTTCCCTTCAACTAGTAAACGTGGTAATCAGAAGGTGAAATCGTTAGGGATTACAACATTCGTGATTAAGATCACGTTGCAAAGTTCAATTGATCTTTGACTTCACCAAATATGGTCAGAACCTAAAGTCAATCAGGAAACAAAACTATTCGACTTTTAGCTCAAAATAGCTAAAATAATGAAAGAACTAGGAAGAGTACTTACTCGTGTTGAAGAACACCTTCGGAACTCAAGATATGAGGCTTTTAAAGGTTGGAAACAAGCTCCAAGAAGGATGGAAAGAAGAACTTCACACTTTGCTTTGAAGTGTTTTGAAGTGGTGTGAAAAAAAGGAAGAAACATGGGGTATTTATAGTATTTTAGGATTAAGGAGGTGATGACAAGTGTCCTCAAGTGTGGATTAGTGTCCTAACGTGTGTCAACATCAAATTAAGTCTGGCAAAATGAGTGCTAGGTGTCAAAAATTGGAGATAGGTGGAAAACTTGGTGAAGAAGCAAAAAATCTTTGTAATTTTTTTGACATTTTTGGCCCTTGGACATTTTTTTGACATTTTTGGCAAACTTGGTGAAGAAGCAAAAATCTTTGTTATTTTCACTTGTTTGGCATTTTTAACCCTTTTAACCTAATATTTAGGTTAAATGAAGGTGTTAAGACATGTGTAACTTGGATTATGCCCGAAAATGTCATGGACGTCGGTTCGTTAGGTTGTACGGTTACGCGTTTCGCAAAAATGCGTTAAAACGCTTAACGAACACGAAAATCATCGAAATTGTGCAACGATTGACATTTTTGCATTCTCATCAAAAAATACAAGATTTTATTGAATACAAAAATATTTGGATTGATACACATGGTTCGTATCTTGAATACGGACCAACAAACTTTCGCAGTTCGATGAAAATAGTCCCTGGACTTGTATAAGCGTGTTTTTGTCATATCTAACGTTCAAAACATATAACTAAATTATGTAAAGGGTACTTAGGGTAAGTCTAGCTTATGTCCTTTTTTCAGAGTGTACGTCGCATTAAACTGATTACGTTTGAGTGTCAGTTAATGAATTACTTCCACATAAATTTTTGAGGGTTCGAAATTGTGCAAGAAATTGAAATTGTGCAAATGTTTTAGATAATTATACAAATTTCAGAAATAAACATAGGTTTCATCCAGCCAGTCAAGATGTATACTCTTTTAGTATGAATGAATGAAAGAAAAGCTTCCGCTGATCTGTGCCTACATGTCTATTTCATTCTTCCGGATCTGTACTATCCCCAAAACCTCCGTCTAGAGCCGATCCCCATTCATAAGTGGTAACGGAGCCTTGAGGTCTGATTTGCTGACAAACGTCAAGTTTATGCAGGCTACCAACTGTTTCAGATTAAGATTCACTATTGCGATTTTCTACTTCTACATTTTCCCAAACTGATCTCAGAATTGGACGAAATTATGGACAAATTGGACTAGGATTCTAGGATATCACGTTAAATTCTAGTCTAATAAATCCTTAACATTTTCAGATCTAAAATCGAGCTTAATCATGTCAAAATTGGTAAAATTCATCGGTTTGGTGACCTAAGTTGTTTCGTACGGGTACAGAGACCACTCGCACGAACGACTGACCATACAAGTTAATTAATTCCAACAACGAGTAATCAGAAGTTCTTAAAATTATAAGTTTAAAAATTTAAAACTGTGATTCGCACAAGTTACACACTCGCACGAGCAACTCACTCGTACGAGGTAACATTTCATTCATACGAGTTGCTTCTTGTTCGCACGAGTAGCTTTTTTGTTTGAATCATTTTGTCCGCACGAATTTCTGGGTCGTATGAGCTAATCTTGGTCGCATGAATTAATTTGTTATCCGCACGAAGAAATTTTGTCATACTAATCAGTTTTTTTGGAAAGTGTGTTTCTACATCTTTACAGAAAAATGGCAGAAGAATTTTATAACGCATTTGCTACATCAGCGGTCACGACTACTGCAGCACTAAACATGAACCTCGAAGACGAATTGGGTACGATGACGAAACCGCCAAAGTTGATGAACCTCGAAGACTTCGATAGTTGGAGCGAACATTTCATGAATTGGGTTCAGGCGAATGATTTAACTTGTTGGATTGCTATCGATGAAAAGTATCAGTCTCCTATTGGAGAGAACGGTCTCGAAAAGAAATTGGCTCAACTTTCGGCTTTTGAAAGAGAAAAGTTTATAAATGAGAAGAAAATGATGAACATTCTGCAACAATCCATCAAAGAGAACATAATGATGACGCACAATCATTGTGGAATGCTCTTCGATTGAAATTCCAGGGAAGTGCCCAGTTACAAAAAAGCAAAAGGGCGTTGTTGAGTAAAGAATTTGACATCTTTACTTGGATCAAATGAGAGACGGTTAAACAACTGATTGAAAGATACCGTCATCTTGTTGTGCAAATGAAGCGAATGGGAATCATCAAGACGAAAGAAGTACTTGTTGATAAACTCGCCGATTTCTTACCACAAGGCGAATGGTCTACCTATTTGACCATTTTGAAGAATGGAATTGAAGATGGTAATCTCTCATTACCTTGATTCATTGAGAGATTGGAAGGACATGAACTTGAAATGCAGAAAACGACGAAGAACAAAAACGTCCAAGTACAACAAGATGTTAATCTTTATTTCAAGAATAGTTCTGCTGCTCAAATACAATCTCCAAAGATCCAGACTACCTTTAGCGCTCATAGCACACCGAGTCCTCCATCAAATCAAAACAGTAGTTTTCAATCATTTGCTACAGTCAATCCGAATATGTCTCAAAGCACACAGTCATCACATGGATCGAGCAATCCCCACCTCAACCATACCAGTCAATCAAATCCTACTCAAAGGGTACTACAGTACAATATCGTTGTTGATTTCCAGAATGCACAAAACTTTGATGAAAAGACCGCAAAGCAGCATATGTCACTATTAGCATCGGTTCTCGAATCTTATGACAGTCTTGTAGCAGGATATTGGAAATTCTGAAATGACTAGAGAGGACTATGATCAGATTGATCCGGTAGAGATGGAGCTGATTGACATCAAATGGTGTATGGCATCTATTTTTAAACGCGGATAATGCTTCATGGAAATCATGGGGAAATAGAACTTGGGAGGATTGGATGGAAAACAGGGATTCGACAAGTCCAAAGTTACTTGTTTTAAGTGTTGGGAGAAGGGACATTTTAAAGGTGAATGCCCAAATAGAGAAGCTCACGGTAATCAGAACCCATTTGCCGACGACTACTACAAGAAGGCTATCTACCACCGTCCCAACCAAGAACTCGAATGGTGTAGATCAAAGATAGACAACCAGAAGCCAAAGATAAAGCACTCGTGGTAACTCAAGAAGACGAGGGCTTTAACTGGAACAAATACATTTCCAAGAATGAGAGTTTGGCATTGGTTGCTGAAATAATCAAAGAACCTAAAGAAGAATCAGAGGCATCTTTTGATGAAGCTCTAGAAGATGATTATTGCTATCATACATCATCAGAAGAAGAGGAAATTTTAAACAGTGCTTTTAAACATCTCCAGCCTAACGATATGTTGAAAACTTTTGTAGGTTACTTTGGACCAAGCCATCGATCATCTTGTGAAGAACAGAAGAGGTCAGATGTTAAACATCGAGTCGATGAAAAGATGGAAAAGTTGATTGATGAAACTAGCAAAGCGTGTATGGCAAAGGTTAAAGAGGTAAATTAGTCTAAATGTAAATCTGTGACAGAAAAAGCATGTTTAAAATGTGCTGAGACATGCAATGAATGTGTTGTAAAAGACACACGATATAATGAGCTCAAAAGTTTAACAAACAATTTGTCGAGTAATTTTAAATCAACTAAAGAAGCGTACGACAAATTGAACAGAACTGTTAAACAGTATGAAAAAGCACTCAGGAAAGGGACTCTTTCTATGCTCAAAGCTACAGTAATGGACAAACAAATGGCGATTAATATTCACTTGAATACTATCGCGGAGCTAAACAGTGAGTTTGAGAAGGTAAGAATAGAAACTGAATGAGTTAACAAGTTGTTAGTTAGTTATTCAACAAGCTCTTACGTCATTGATCACATTTTATCAAAAATAAAAAATAAAGAAGAATCTAAAAATTTTGAAAGCAAAAGTGCGAGTTACAATCGTGTTCCACCCCCTATGTGGAATAGTTATGCTTGTAAAAAGCCAGCAGGGGTGGAAAAGGCGCTCAATCTAAAATTAAAAACTGAAGAGTCAAACGAGCTGCCTACAAACATCGACGTAACTTACACAACAACTAAAACTGAATGTGACTCGGAGGTGGTTAAAACAGTGGTCGAAAATGTCTTAAAAAGTGAATCTGACAACTCTGAATCTGATGTTGAAACATCGAAAGAGAGTTTAAACAATGATCCAAACGTCATAGTTTATAAAATGCATGGATCTGATAAACTATTTTCTGATGAGGACTTTCCCATCTAGAATGTGAATCTGGATCGTGTTGATAAATTGTTCAAGCTTATAGAGGTAAGCAATTCTAATTTAGATAAACATAATGCATCATAGTACTCTAAGTCAAAATGTGTCACCAGACCCTACCATCAGAGAAACAAAGATTATCCGGAGAATAGGAGGGTGGGTTTGGGTTTCCAAAAGCGAAGAATGAACAACAAGTCCAAAAAGCTAAACTTTACTAAGAAAATCAATTTTGTTTTTGTGACAACAACAGAAAAGGAAAAAGAAATCATCGGAATACAATCGAATGATGATTTCAAGAAAGAGAAAGAGAATAAAAAGCAAGTTTTGGATTCCTCTGTCCGTAAAGACAGTAGGACATGCTACAAATGTAAGAATGTCGGGCATATCGTATGATATTGCTCACAAATAAATCCGAAATTTGTCTCTAGTTCTAAAAGGTTTACCAAGGATGAGAAACAAAAGGCACCTATGGTTGCACCTAAGCAAATTTTGAAAAGAAATAACGAATCCTATAAAATGTTAAACCAACTCTTCAACGTCATTCTAAATTTGAAATTGGTGAAACATCAACTAAATATCGTCAAATGGATTCAAAATTTTATGCTAAAAAGGCTAATCTGAAAACGCAAACATGGGTGGCGAAAGTCAAACCATCCAAGGTAGAACTGAAACCTTTTGTTCCACACAAAACCGAGCCTAAAATGAACGTAAAAAACAAAGTAGGTCCGAAATTTGACATTTTGAACCCACCCAAGACCGAGGAATGGATTCTCATGTGTGCTCCGAGAGAAAATGAGCTTTATGTTCTCGATATGAGTATCGCATCAACAACATCGAAGAAGGTTCAATGCTTTGTTTCTAGAGCTACCAGAAAAAGAGTCTATTCTGTGGTATAGGAAGATAGGGCATGTAGGTCCCCTAGTCCTTATGGATCTTGAGAGAATCGTCTATCTAATCTAGAGTGCCGAATCCCCTAGATCAGATTTCACAGAAATAATAAGAGCACGAACACAAACACAAAGAATTCCTTTCAAACTGTCTTTTATTGATTATCGAACACAAAGTGTTTTCAACCAATTCAAGACTCTCTCTCTCAATCTCTCTGAAGCAATTCTCTCATCAACTGAACAATAGAACCAGCAACCTTAACTCTAATCACAACCTTCCTATATATAGAGATAGGTTATGCTCATGGGCTAGGATTTCCTACATGGACTGCTAATGGGTTTAAAGCCCAATTCACCTACCATGTGTTATATTGTATCTAGTTAAGCCCAATACTTCTAATTCACTAATACAAAACTAAACCCGCTAACCGTTTATCATTTTTCTAATTACAATATATCTAAAGACCGAATCTAAGCTGTTGTCACAAATATGCACCAACAAACTCCCCCTTGACAATAGCTTCATAAAATAACTTAGTCTTCAGTCTTCTTCCAATCTTCAAAATCTTTGACAAACGTTGGTCTTTGGTATTTGCATAGCTTCAGCTTTAATAGCTTCTGTCAGCAACAGGCTCCCCCTAAGCTGATGTATCCAATCACCAAATCTTCTAAATGGTTAGCGTTTGAGTAAACTCAAGTTTAGTCTTTGCATAGCAAACTTCAAACTCTTCAACTTTGTCTGCAATATAGAAAGGAGGTTCTACCATGCATCCAAGCAAACCCCTCTCCACAAAACTTCTCAACAACACACTGCTACAATCTGTATACTATAAAACAAACATCTCGAGAAACATAAGAATTTTTAAACACAAGTTAAACAAATTATTATTTTTCAAGAGATATTAAAACTATATCACAGATTAAGAACTTCTCAACTCAAATCGCATACTCAAAATTTTTAAACACACATAACCTGCACGATCGAAAAATTTTGAAGTCATCTCCTAACACCGTCTCCCCATATCGGTAACAACTCCTGCAAGAACAACCAATATCCGTACGTTAAGACTATACAAGAAAATGAAATACTTTTGGGTTTTTATATATTCTGAAAGCAAATAAAGTACGAAAAATTAAACACTCTATTTTTGTGAGTATCACCGGTAAGAAGATCATATCAGCAACATCAAACTGTTTTCACACTATCTGATTATTTTATATGCAATATTCATGAAAAGCAGTTCAAGACGATTACCAGTATTGTTTATCCACTTAAAAAAAATACATGAACATTTCAAGTACCATTACCTCGTGATCTGTTTAGATAAGTTCATACTGATATACTAGTGTGTCCCACTTCAGGACATACCCCCGCGATCATGGTATGCACAAAAATTCATCGTAGTAGGTGAGTATACCGAAATTCATCCTTGTGTATTACAATGTTAGATAATTGGTGATCAGGTCAGCACTTCCGTACAGCAAAGAGAACAATATATCCAACGAGGGTTAGGACAAATACCAAATTTTGGTACGAATAATGCATTTTGCACATTTGAATGACTCTCTAGGAGAGCTTCTTCAATATTTGAGATTTGGCATTCTTGCTCTTTTAAGATATCCTGGTTGTGCCTAGGTCAGCATATATCTGGATACAACAGAAGGACAACCTTGATACCCCAGATGAATAAACGATATAAAGACCTAAAACCTCAGATTTTGGCAATCTATCAATGCAAGATTTAAGGTTAGAAAACCATACGCCACTGATATGTTACCCACTCATACACAGTTTAGTATATGTGTATCACAAAGGTAAGTTGATTATTTCATGCCTTTTGCCTATTGGTACATCATATGATGAAGCTGCTATCACACTTCAACAATATTCTTTTATTTTTAGTGTGACAGTCTAACTTGCTGATGTACTATCATTTCTTCTTTTTCACACAGTGAAAACTCATTTTTTATTTCTATTTTTTTATGTTTTTGATTTTTTTTAAAGAAATAAATTTATTTACAAAACTTTTTAGTGGAAAAATGGTTATTCAGGATTCCTCATCCCGTTAAATGTTCAAAACGAGCCCTGTCAAATGTTTTTTTGTAAAGATCTGCCAGGTTATCTAGTGTGTCGACTCGATGCAGTTCAATTAATTTCTTTTCAGCACAATCCCGTATAAAATGATGACGAATGTCACTATGTTTTGTGCGACTGTGGTTTTCGGGATTGTTGGTGATTGAAATAGTGGCATTATTGACTATCATAATAGGAGTACGAATGAAATTTAAACCGTAATCGCGCATCTGCTTTTGGATCCAGAGAACCTGAGAGCAACAGCTACCCGCAACACTATATTCAGCTTCCCACGTCGAGGTAGACACCCAAGACTGCTTCTTGCATTGCCATGACACGAGCCTCCCTCCTAAGAACTAACAACCACCTGTGGTAGACTTCCTTGTAGATTTGCATCCTCCAAAGTCCAAATCAGTGAAAGCAACAAACTTCAAATCACTAGCATCTGGATACCATAACCCAAGTTTAGGTTTCCCTTCAAGTAATGAAGAATCCACTTCACCGCTTTCATGTGGGACTCTTTTGGATTCGATTAATATCTGGCACGAAGACATACTGCGAACATGATGTCAGGTCTTGAAGCAGTCAAGTACATCAAAAAACCAATCATTGCCCTATATTAAGTTGGATCAACATCCTCCACACTCTCATGATCTGGACTAAGATTGTGATTCTCACAGATAGGTGTATTGAAAGTAGCGCAATCCTCCATTTTAAAACGAGATAAAATGTCATACACATACTTCGTCTGATGTATAAACATCCCATCCTTCTTTTATTCAACTTGTAAACCCAAAAAGTAGGATAATTCACCCATCGCACTTATCTTAAACTTGCTTTTCATTACCTCCTCGAAATCATGACACATGTTCTCATCAGATGACCCAAAGATGATGTCATCTACGTATGCCTGTACCAACAGAAAGTCTTCCTTCTTCCTTTTAATGAAAAGTGTACTGTCAATCAGACCTCTTTCTAAACCATGCTTTAACAAATGTGCTGACATCATCTCATACCATGACCTAGGTGCCTGATGCAACCCATACAATGCCGTATCAAGTCGATACACTCGATCTGGATAGTCTGGATCAGTAAACCTGTCAGGTTGTGAGACATACACCACTTCTTGGACTTTCCCGTAAAGAAACGCACTCTTCACGTCAACTTGGTACACTTTGAAGCCCTTGAATGAAGCAAAAGCTAGGAACAAACGAATTGCTTCCAACCTTGCTACTTGTGCAAACACTTCATTGTAATCAATCCCTTCTTGCTGATTGAATCCTTTCACTACCAACCGAGCCTTTTCCTTATTACAATCCCTCAGTCGTCTTTCTTACACTTGAACACCCACTTAGTGCCTATTTCCTTCTCTCCTTCAGGTAGATCAACTAGCTCCCAAACTTTCAACTTCTTGAACTGTGCTAGTTCCTCTTACATAGCTTTAACCCAACAATTGTCTTTTAGAGCCATATGAAAATTATTCAGCTCCTCTTGGGCAATAAAGTAGCTATATAAACATTCATGAATCAACCCAATCTTCTGAATCGACGTAAACAAACATGAACCTTCGAGCACACCTCTTCTCGTCTGAACACCTTCACACGTGTGGTAGAAATGGTCTCAACAACCAGATTATCTCCCAGATTAGATACAACCTCCCCCTGAATATTAGTAAATGGATTAGTGAAGTCCTCCCCCTGAATAGGTTCAGACTCACTATCACTGGAGTCCTCTGGAGCTGCACTGGAAGAAGTTTCCGGAGCATCTGTCATCGATACACTCGATCTAGGCATGAAGTCACACTCACCATCTTCACTGATCACAGTATGGATCACTTGAGACTCATCTGCATTGGAAAAATCAGGAATATTAAATGATTTAAAAACACTGTCATAATCATATAATATAGCAGGACCAATCAGTGATTGTTGAGGTGAATAACTAGTGATTTCCATGTTAAACACAACCTCAATTTTACCAGTTTTTAGGTTAAAAACCCTTTTATTCAGTGTTCCAGGCATATAGCCTAGAAAGTAACCCTCAGCAGCTACCTCACCAAATTTTTGCTTATCTTTGTTTAGCACTATGGTGCAGGGTAATCCAAATGGTTCAAAGCCTTTTAAGTTTGGTTTTAGGTTAAACAATAGTTCGTGAGATGTTTTGTTAAATCGTTTGACCATCAAAACTTTGTTCAGGACATAGCAAGCTATGTTCACAGCTTCTCCCCAGAAAATAATTGGAAGCTTTGAATCAGATAGCATAGTCCTTGCAGCGTCAATCAACGTCTTGTTTTTCCTCTCAACGACTCCATTCTGTTGAGGTGTATAAGGAGCAGAATATTGATGTTCACTTCCATTGCGAAGACAATAGAGATCCAGAACTTGGTTCTTGAACTTCGTGCCATTATCACTCCTTATCCTCTTGATCCGTGCATCATGGACATTTTCCAATTTTGTAAAAAGATCTATCAGCATCTCCGTTGTCTCATCTTTTGTACCTAAAAAGAAAACCCATGAATATCGTTAGTAATCATCTGTGACAACTAAACAATCGTACTTTCCGCCTATGCTCCTTACGTTCACCGGACCGAATAGATCCATATGAAGTAATTCATAAGGTGCATCTATGGAATTCACAGTCTTAGACTTCTGAGGTTTCTTATGTTGTTTTCCTTTTTGACATGGAAGACATTTATCTTCCACATGAAACCTCTGCACTGGCACCCATTCCACTAAACCGTTTTTAATAATATCGTTCATTTTTCGATAGTGGATGTGGGCTATGCGTCTGTGCCACAACAATGACTCAGCCTCAGATGCTTTTGATAGCAAACACACCACCACAGTGGAAGAATATTTGGCGCCCATGTCCATGACATAAGTATCGTTTCTCCTTGGCGCTCTCATCATTATCCAGTCATCCGGTATCACCAAACAAGGTTTCAACACCAAAGCTTCAGACTTTGTAAAGTGGACCGAGTGACCCTTGTCGCAGACTTGAGACATGCTCATCAGATTGTGCTTCAGCTGCTCAACATAGTTCACTTTGTCCAGAGTGATCTTCCCGTTAGTCACTTTTCCTCGACTGATAATGTGCCCTCCTTTAGCACCTGCAACATTCACGTATCCACCATCTATATTCTCAAACTCAGTCAACAACCTCGCATCCCCCGTCATGTGCCTGTAATAGCCACTATCAGCATACGACAAGTTGATAATCCTCCTTAGTAGCTCCTGCATCATCCAACAAAATTAGTTAGATTGGGGGACCCAAGCCTTAATGATCTTGGGTCTTCCAGATTCATCAATCATAGGAACATCCATCCAGTATCCATCACTCCTAACAGGAGTCTTGGATCTTAGACCTGTTGATGGAAATGGTTTTTGATTTCCACTAGGTCTGTGGTCCTGAGGTTTCCTAAGCAAGTTTGGACTTTGCAACCTATGAAAATTATGATTTTGGTTCCATGAATTTTGATGATAATAATTTCTAAAGCCATTGTTATAAAAATGTCGACTACCAACATTCTGGTATCGATTTTGATATTGACCTTGACTTCTGAAATTATTTGATGGACCATTAAAGTTATTCATTCTTGGTGAACTACTTCTATGTCTCTCATATCTGCTAGATGTAGATGCAGGCTGAAATCTTTGTTGATTTCTTTGAAAGCGAGGAACTTGATGAGTTCCTTTTTCAGCCTTATCTACACCAACATCAACACTCTGTTGCTTTGTAGCATATATCTTTGGTGAGTTAACCTTCTTCTCACCATCACCACTTTTTGCTGGTGATTTTTCTCTCTGCCTCTCACTTACCTGTGCTTCCCTCTTTTTATTAGGACAGCAGCTAGCTACATGTCCCTTTTCGTGACATTTGAAACACGATTTTCTAGCTGAAGACTTCTTAAATGAAGCCTCTTGCTTAGATTCATCAGACGATGATGATGATGATGATGCCTTTGAAGGATCTTGTTTGCCTCTCACTTACCTGTGCTTCCTCTTTTTATTGGGACAACAGCTAGCTACATGTCCCTTTTCGTGACATTTGAAACACGATTTTCTAGCTGAAGACTTCTTAAATGAAGCCTCTTGCTTAGATTCATCAGACGATGATGATGATGATGATGATGCCTTTGAAGGATCTTGTTTAGTTTGCCTAACTTCTGATTTTTCTTTGTTTTTGTTCTTAGCAAACTGCACATTAGACTCTTTAGTAATAACATGGACTTCTTCATTCATGTCACTCCCTTTAACAAAATCAACCTTTTTAACAAAAATTTGTTTTTGATTCTTAGGGTGTGTATTTTTTGTTTTCAAAACTGGGTTCCTGTCATTATCCTTCTTGGCATTCTATGAACCATCAACACTTCCTGATGTGGAACTACCACGTGTAGTTGACACAAAGTCTATAAGCTCTTCTTCATCTGGCAAGAAAGAATAGACATGACCAAGTGGTGGTGGAACTTCATTCAAACCTTTGAAGCCCACACAAGTCTTGTCATTACTCTTCTTCAGGCCATTCGTCATGTGTTTCATGACAAAAGCTGAATCTCTGAATTGATTTAATTTCTTTTCAAGCTCATAAATTTTAAGTTGTGCTTTAGATAACTCTTTGCACTTTTCAGAAACCTCTATGTGGTATTTGCTTAGATCAACCCTGAAAGCAGAGTTAGAACATACCTCGCCTATTGATTTGCTTAGATCAACCCTGAAAGCAGCAAAATCAGCAGCCATCTTCTTCTCTGTGGTATTCTGTTCTTCCTCAGCTTTCTCATCAACCTTTTCTTGCTCTCCCTCAGCATCAGCTTTCACTTCTTCATCAGCAACAGGAGCTATTTCAGCCATGAATGCATGTGAGGCATTGTTATCACTCTCCAGATGAACACTCCAATCATAAGAACCCTCTATAGTAGTAGAAATCAGGGCCTTTGATCCAGTGTTGTTTGACGCATTCCTGTTGCTTGAACCATGACCAGGAGAATCTTGACAGTATGAACTAGAATGAGATTCAGACTTAGCTCTTTGACACTCTCTAGCGAAATGTCCGTAGTTGTGACAGTTGTAACACTTCACTTTCGACTTGTCAAAGCCCACACTCTTGCCAACAAACTTCCTGCCTGTTCTGTTCATGAACCTCTTCACCCTTCTAGAGATCATGGCCATATGCCATTGCAAATCCATCTCCTCTAAGTCATCAGGGTCGATCTGATCATAATCTTCATCAAACGTAGCAGGATCAGATATTTTTCCCTGAATATAGTTCTCGTACGAAGCAACAAAAGAAGCAAGCAATGCCAGGTGTTCTTCAGCACTTTTGACCCTCAGAGGCATAGACTTAGAACTGCTATTACTTGATTGTTTTCTCTTTACCCCTGACGAGCCTCCTGAAGCAGCAACAAAACATACTTCACCTTCAGCATTTGTAACAATCTGCTCATTCTCACATGAGAGAAATGCAGTTGCAGTATCACTAAAGGCATTGTTGGAAGATGAAGGTGTAAGACATTTATATATCCCCGGATCTTGAACCTGATCATATCCAGCCTCCTTCTTCTTCATATTGAGCTCAAAAGCTCTCAATTTCGCAACAACCTCCTCCAAGTCTTTCTTTTCATAATCAGCTTCACCCTTTATCATCAACGTGTAAATATCCCACTTTGCAGGTAAAGCATCCAACAACTTGTCGTTTATCTCCACATCTGTGTATCCCTCTATGTCATAATTATCTATTTCTGACATCAGATGTAAATATCTCGTGATAATATCTTCTAGGGATTCATTTCTCATGCCTTTAAACATAGCAAACTGTTTCTTCAGCAGATCCACCTTGTTCTTCTTTACATCAGTATTGCCCTCATATCTCTTCTCTAGGGCATCCCACAACTCCTTTGATGTTGTATAATGCTTGAATGTATGTTTAAGGCCATCAGGTGACAACATCTTGATAGCAGCTAAGGCTTTCTTCCTAGAGTCATACGTTCTCTTCTCAGCTTCAGACATATTCACGTAAGCAGTAACACGTTGTCTGCCCTCAAAATCATGCGTTGTGTTAGCATACCCATCCTGAATACAGATCGACATCCGTGTTTCCTGATATTCAATAAAGGATTGAAACCTATCCTTCCAAGTCAGATAGTTCTCCACCTTCAGCATCTTTGGAGGTTTGTTTGTGGTGCCAGCCTCATGCTCCATTCTCAATAGCTCATTTAAGTTAGACATATTCGACATTTTTACCGAACCGGCTCGTTAAAAACGTTAAAACTTGTCCAAAATGAGTGGTTACCAAATTATATTGTTAGACTCGTCTCGACGATACGATTCTAATGATGTATATTGTCCGATTACGGTTTTTGGAATTTTCGTGCCTTTTTTTTCTCCTAAAAATCACATGAGTCTAACTGTCCAATCGGTTCATCAAAATTGTCTATGGATCAATTTCTATGTTCGAATACGTTTAACTCTGGTTACGTCAGCTAGTTAAGTTTCCACCTTTTTATGAGTGACTCGGAACAGTGTCAAATCCGGAATGGTAATTCTGATTTACAAAATCGAAATGAAATCCGGAACAGTAATTCGAATTACTAATCCGAAATGGGAATCCAGAATAGTGATCAAAGATGAAATCCGGAATGCACTGTTCTGATCCGAAATGGGAATCCTGAATAGTGATCCAAGATGAAATCCGGAATGCACTGTTCTGATCCGAAATGGGTTTTCTGAAATCCAGAATACACTTCTTACCCAAATTTGAATCTGAAATGGAATCTGTAAATGGCTTTTCTGATCCGAATTGCACTGTTTTCCAGATCCGAATTGCAGATTCTGATCCGAAATTCAAATCTCAATCCGAAACTTTGCTTTTTGATCCAGAATGCCTTTCTTCAATCCGAATTGCTTGCTGTTAAACCGAAATAACTGCTGTTAATCCTAAATACCTGCAGAAAATCGGAAATACCTACAAAAACCCAAAAACAGCCATCAAAACCCTAATTCAGCCATCACAAACTTCAAGAACAGCCTCCAAAAACGCCCAAAACACCCAATATTTCTGTTGTCACGATTTTGAACCGAGTAATAATCAACAGGCGAATGCTCTGATACCAATTACAAATTGTAGGTGCCCTAGTCCTTATGGATCTTGACAGAATCGTCTATCTAATCTATAGTGCGGAATCCCCTAGATCAGATTTCACAGAAATAATAAGAACACGAACACGCACACGAACACAAAGAATTCCTTTCAAACTGTCTTCTATTGATTATCAAAAACAAAGTGTTTACAACCAATTCAAGACTCTCTCTCTCAATCTCTCTGAAGCAATTCTCTCAGCAACTGAACAATAGAACCAGCAACCTTAACTCTAATCACAACCTCCCTATATATAGAGATAGGTTATGCTCATGGGCTAGGGTTTCCTACATGGACTGCTAATGGGTTTAAAGCCCAATTCGCTTACCATGTGTTATATTGTATCTAGTTCAACCCAATTACTTCGAATTCACTAATACAAAACTAAACCCGCTAACCATTTATCATTTTACTAATTACAAGAAAAGACCAAATCTAAGCTGTTGTCACAAATATGCACCAACAGGGCACATTCATCTGAAAAAGATGAATTATCTTGTGCATAACGACCTAGTGGAGGGTGTTAATCTGAAAAATTTTCAATTATCCGATGATTGTATGTGTTGTAAAAAGGGGATACAACACAATAAATCGCACCCACGAAAGCTTCATATGGATCTTTTCAGGCCAGTAAACGTTAAAAGCATTTCTGGTGATCTATATTGCCTAGTCGTTATAGATGACTTCTCAAGATTCTCATAGGTTTTCTTTCTTGAGAGCAAAGATGAAACATTTGAAACTCTAATAATTCTCTTAAGAAAACTCGAAAACTTGTATCACTTGCCAATCAAGAGAATCCACAGTGACAACGGTACAGAGTTCAAGAACAAACAGATGCTCGAGTTCTATAACGAAAAGGGGATTCTTCATGAATTCAATGCTCCTTATATTCCACAACAGAATGGAGTAGCTGAACGAAAGAATCGCACATTGATCGAGACTGCCAGAATCATGCTCGCCGATTCGAAATTGTCAATCAGTTTCTTGAGTGTAGCAGTCGCATCAGCGTGTTACACCTATAATCTTGTGTTAACAGTAAAGCCTCACAACAAGACTTGTTTCGAGTTAGTAAATCAGCCGAAGCCTAACCTTGCGTATTTGGAGCCTTTTGGATCACCGTGTACTGTATTGGACCCAGAAGGTAAATTTGGAGCCATATCCTTGGGAGGATTTTTCGTCGGTTATGCTACTCCACAGAAACGTGTCTTATTGCCGAGTATGAACAAGGTTATTCTTGCGCATCATGTTGATTTTCAACGTTATAGTACACCTACACAGAAACCTGGGGATCCATGGCTATTCAACTATGAAGGTTTGTGGAATTCTTTCAACCTACCAGACGTGCCATCAGAAGAAGAACTTGCTATGCTCTTTCAACAGCATCAAATCTCTAATCAAGAGCAAGTTACCAGATCGTTAGTGATTTCCCCATCACTTCCTGTGTCTAACACTTCTGATGTAGGTCCGAGCACTTCTCTTCAAGACTCTGTCTCTGTACCATTCATGAACACTGTCGAATCATCTACCCAGCAACAACCAAATGCCGACTCAGATCATGAACCAACTTTCAATGATGGAGGATCTAGTTTTGATGAAGGATCTGGGCAGATTGAAAGCTTCTTGAATAATCAAGCTGATCAATCAAACGTCAGGAATGAAGCTTCAACTTCTGCACCGATTGTTGATGAAGTTATCATGAATTTGCAGACTCAAGCAGATGTTCCCAGTGCAGTGATGCCAAGAACACTTTCATATCATCCATCAGAGAATATCATAGGCAGCTTACAAACAGGAGTGCAAACTCACAATCAGATCAATAAGGATCTAAGCTGTTTTTATACTCATATTACTCCACTACAAACTAGACTTTCTAATAGTTATTTTGTTTCTCAGGTAGAACCCGAGAACTGGAAAGACGCGTTAAAAGAAGAGAGCTGGGTGGACGCAATGCAGTAGGAACTGCTTCAATTCTAGAAGTTAGGAGTCTGGAAGCTTGTTGCCTACCAGATGATCACAAAAAGATAAACACTAGATGGGTCTTTAACTACAAACGTGATGATAGAGGGATCGTAGTGCGCAACAAAGCTCGACTCGTGGTACATGGTTTTCATCAGCAGGATCGGATAGACTACACTAAAGTCTATGCCCCAGTCACTCATCTTGAAGCAATCCGCATATTCTTGGCCTTTGCCTCTTGGAAAGGGTTCAAGGTGTACCAGTTGGATGTTCAATCTGCTTTCCTGTACTGAAAAGTCAAAGAGGAGGTGTATGTCGGCCAACCACCGGGGTTTGTCGTTCCTATATACAAAGACAAAGTCTACTTTCTGAACAAAGCCTTAGATGGTCTACATCA
Source organism: Scalesia atractyloides (assembly GCA_947069175.1). NCBI lineage: Eukaryota > Viridiplantae > Streptophyta > Magnoliopsida > Asterales > Asteraceae > Scalesia > Scalesia atractyloides. The sequence continues at coordinate 47,148,328 of CAMTDV010000026.1, read as the reverse complement.
AGCCCTGAGAGCTTGGTATGAACCGTTGTCATGACATCTTCAAGACAATGGCTTTCTCAGAGGTACTATAGATTCTACCCTCTTTACTAATGAAGTGGATGGGTGTTTGATTATTATGCAAATATATATGGATGATATTATCTTCAGATCGACAAATGACAAGCTGTGTAAAGACTTTGAAGAAGTCATGAAACGCAACTTTGAAATGAGCATGATGGGGGGAGATGAAGTTCTTTATGGGACTTCAGGTCGATCAATTGCCTGATGGTATCTTCATCCATCAGACGAAGTATGTTCATGGCATATTGGAGAAATTCGATATGACAGGATCTAATGGAGTCAAAGTTGACGAAACATTATACCGCTCTATGATCGTATCCTTGATGTATCTCACTGCTTCTCGACCTGATATCATGTATCCTACATGCTTGTGCGCCTGTTTTCAGTCCAGTCCAAGAGATTCGCACTTGCTACCGTTAAGCGTTTTATGAGATTTTGAAAGGATTTCCAAGGAACCGGCTTGTGGTATCCTCGACACGACGACTTCAATCTTCTAGGTTACTCGAATTCTAATTTTGGTTGCTACAAACTCAATGCCTAATCTACTATGGCTGGTTGCCAGTTCTTCGGAACCCGTTTGGTAACATGGCAATGCAAGAAATAGACCGTGGTCGCTCTCTCTACCTGTGAAGCTGAATACGTTTCAGCATACAGCTGTTGTTCCCAGATACTCTTGATTCAACAGCAGATAAGAGACTTCAGACTGCAATTTCTTGATACGCCTATATATGTAGATAATTAGGCTGCGATTGATATCACTAAAAACTCATGAAAACACTCACCTACTAAACATATTGAGATTCAACACCACTTTATCCGTGACTGCTATGAGAAAAAGTTGGTTAGAAATGAAAAAATGCACACTGATGACCAAAAAGCAGATTTTTATACCAAAGCATTTGACCGTACAAGATCTAAAAATCTTTTGAAATTAAATGTTTTAAGAAATCTAACATCGGGGATATTCATGAGGTTGAGTTTGAGGATGACGACGACTTGACGTGATTCTCATCGGTATGACGTGTTTTTTTGTACATTCTTTCTTAAAACGCTAAAAGTCCAAAAATATGTTCTCTATTTTAGGGAGAGAAAGTTTGGGAAAATACAAATACATATAAAAGTCAAAAAGAGTTTTTTGTGAAAAAGATAGATCAAATTACATCAATATGACAGTCACAGTATGCTAAAGATATGGAATGATTAAACAAGTAATTAAACAGGTCTTATTGAGGATCTGCCAATAGGTTTCACTCGTTTAATAAATTGTTTTCAAGATATAAACCTAAAAGAAAAACTGTGTAACTTATGGGTTAACATCTCTCGGATATATGGACTTACTACTTCGAAATTTCGTTTAAGAGAATGCCAGATTCTGCGATACTAGGTCTTTATATTTAATCGATATCCGGGGTATTATCCGAGTTCTTCTGATTTTGCGTCAGGAATGGCCTAGAACTTGTATAATACTTTACACATTATTCGCCTACAGAAGCTGTATAAAACAATTATTATGTCATAAACTTTGTCTGTACACCAGTTCAAAAGATTCCTTTAAGGAACACCACCTAAAGACGAGCCTTCATCTCTCTGTCTATATGGTAGTACTAACCTGAGCTCTCAAGGTCTCGCATTCATCCCATTTACCGATGTTAATTGGATATATTCACCTGTGAAATGAAATTCTGGGAATCTCGATACGGGAGTATATTCTAAGATGGGAAACACAATTATTTCATGTTCCTAATATTACCTAACAAATCTTGAAACAGTTGAGAAACAAGAAGAGGTTTAAGTGGATTAGAATATTAGCAATCAAGGTAAATCTGGTTAAAAGCTAAATGAGTATACCAAGATCAACGCTACTGGTGATTTGTTAAAAACTTGATATGATCCTCTTAACACAAAACTCACAAAAATTACGCTTGTGTACATATTTTTACCTATTATTTCTTTTCAAAAAAACATCCGAAAACCCAAAAAGATTCTCAGTTTTCTTAGCGTTATAGTTTAATTTTTAGTCTATCGATGATGAAAACATCGATAATTCAAGTCATGACGACACTCACTGAAGAAATGCGGAAGACCACGGGTTGGGAGCTAATCATAAAGAGAAAGTTTACTTGAACGTCAATAAATTCATTAATTTGAAACTTTACATTTTTAAATAAATATGTTTTTTTCAAACAATGGTCAACCAAGGTCATTAACTTTGACTTGGTAGGCAAATCAGCTAACCAGGGTCATTAACTTGGACTTGGTTAACTAAGTGGGTTTTAAACATATAAAAATTCATAAAAAAACCATAAAGTTAAAAAAGTTTAATAAGTATCAGAACTGACTCATAAGAGTGTTACTAACTCGTACGAGTAACATTTGTTTTCATTCGCACAAGTCTTTGATTCGTACGAGCGACAATGAATGAGTATAAAAGTCTCATTCAGTCGCACGAGCCAACCTAATGTCACTGTGCAACTGAGAGAGAACTATTGTGTGAACCAGTTCTATACTTTGATTTTACTTGACATATACTGTGTACCAATACATTGGGAAGGTCGATTTGCACACCTGGGAAAGGTACTATTGCGTGTTCTTAGCCGTTATAATGTCGGATTTAAACCAAACGGACATAAAATGTAGATTTAGGGAAATTGGACTGGTGAAACTTAGAATTGAACTTAAAAACGTTAAAATCGGCCCCAATTGCCTATAAATCAACCTTCAATTTGTAAAAAGAACATGTTTTAAGTTCAGTTTCAACTTGGTGTTATTTGGTACGGTTTACAACTCGTACGGAGGTCCACTCGTACCAGCGGAGTTTTCAAAATGTTCCAAATATTGTTTTCACTCGTACGGGGCATCTGTCACACCCTCAATTTCCACTTGCGGAGTTTTACCGCGAGGCGTGTGAACAAACCAGAATCTGAGACACTAGTACGTCGAACGACTCTATATGATTTGATAATACGTTTTCCAAAATCATTTGTTTAACCATTCATTGTAGATTTTATATTGTCTTAGTTAGTTTCCAATGTTTAGCGGAAGCATTAGTTTTTATGGTTGAGCGGAAGCATAAAAATAAGTAGAGACACGGGCGCCAACACAAACGCCAAAACTAAAGAAAAACCCAAAACAATGTTTGTAAATGAGACTCGATAAAAGGTGTCTTGATCAATGCAAGTGAGTGCACCTAGAGCTCCTAGCGTCCTGAGAAACATGTAAAGAAACAAGTGTCAACATTAAAGAAGAGTGAGTTCACAGGTTTTCATAAATTCGTTTGTTCAGTTATCAGTTTGTTTCCCCCGTTATCCCTAACCCGGGATAACGATTTAGTTCCATTATTCCCAACCCGGAATAATACTGATAGTTCCATTATTCCTTACCCGGAATAATAACGATTTAGTTCCATTATTCCCAACCCGGAATAATAATGATAGTTCTATTATTCCTTACCGGAATAATAATGATAGTTCCATTATTCCTTACCCGGAATAATAAAGTTGTTGGTTCCATTATCCCTAACCCGGGATAATATTGTTGATTCGTAATTAAGTTCAATATTAATATATATAGGTAGCTAGCCTAAAGTTATGTCACGTAAGTGTTCGCGATCGAAGGTGACTGTTGTGCCTCCGTGTTGCCAGGCCTATCACTGACCATGGCGAAGTTAGGCCAAATTATTCACCCGTTGACCATACCCGGTCGGCTAGCGCGACTAGCTCGGATGGGGCTTGTCGGGCCCAGTACTACTACTTATAATTTCCCCGCTATTTAAACCCAATACTAACGATCCGAGAGATTGTCGAGGACTTGTGTGATATAGCTGCTTAGTGACCATAACGTACATTAACATTAACTTAGTTACCGAATAGTTAAGTGACGTTTATTTCGCATAACGTAAAGAGATAGAGTTGGAAAGTGTATACATGTTTCTCCCCCTGTTGCTTAAAACCGGATAAAATTAGGGGCCGTGAACTCACCTTTAGTTGCTCGGTTAGTGTAACACAAAAGTTGCAAATGATGGGACCGCTAATTGCGTCCTAGCAAGTCAATTGATTTAGAGTTAGTGTGCGATCACACTGATACAAGTCTTACACATACTAACACACAATGCGGTTCATACAATGACAATTCCTAAGACTCAAATCATGCATGCAAGTATCATCATGCCAATATAGTGATCAAAACAACTTATCATGAACACAATCAATTCATACAACACTTTGGTACATACATTCGCAAGTTATCAAGTTTCAGCTTATAAACTCATAATTAGGCTGTTTTCAAGGATTTTTATAAAATAGTTCCAACGTTCCAAAAATTCCAATTATTTTACAGAAGGTGACAAATATACTGTAGAATTTTATATAAATTTTTCAAGTCCTAACACTTTACCAATTATTCATAAATATTAATATACTAGGCTGCAGTCAGATTCGTCGCTTTCTGACTGCAGTCCAGGGAAGAATTTTTAAAAATCACCGTTCGTCCAATTAACAAAATTCCTGTGAGAGTTTCCCGGAAATTTCCATATCTAGTTGCTGTACAAATTTCATGATTCGACTCTCTACAGATTATTAGATCCGACTCGATAAACAACTAACAATTTTTCAGAATTTTCACAGCTTCAGTTACTGAACTTAATTGGCCACTTAAAAATATCAAACGACTTCAGAAAAATATGAATCCAGCGCCCTCAGAAGCGTTTTTCAAAACTCTATGTTTTAGACTTCAGAAAATCCGTTTTTCGATAAATAATAACCAAGTTACAGCCAGTTGGAGTTGGCTGTAAACAACATTCAGCATCCTGATTTCAGCATTTTATCGCAATCTAACACGCTTAAACAATCGATATGTTAATGTAAACGATCAAGAACAGATTTTTCCAATCATATATCATCATATACATCATACTCATGCAAACCCTAATCATATCTTATGGTTTTTATCACACAAAACGCAGCCTAATGATTCTTGGTTCGACTAACATCATACTTGCAAACTAGCATAATTAATCGATTAACATCATAACACTTTCTACCATTACATACACACATGATCCATAGTTCATAAACCCTAGTATGATTAGTGAAATAACATAAAACTCTAACCTTTAACCATGGAGACCAATGAACCGAGAGCTAGATGGGAGCCGATTCGGATAATCAAGGGAATCGCGACCAAGAGGAAAGATGGAGAGGAGGCTGCCGCGATCAAGAGGAAAGGGCTGCCGTCGGTGCTTCTTGTGCTAGGGTTTGTGTGTGTTTGCAACTCTTATGCATGCTATCTATTTATAGTGTAAGGGAGGGAAGAAAGAAAAGAAGGGTTTGGGACTAGCTTGCGACCGCAAAAGGGGTTTGGGTGGGGCGGTTTGGGTTTAAACCTTGATCCCCAAGTTTTGGTTAACTCCTTGAGTCGCAAGGAAATGAGGTCGGCTCGTGTCGCGGCTCGGTTCGATTTGTCTATATATTTACTATATATAAATTTTATAACTAAAACAAATCACGAAATCGGAACATCACATAATAACTCACCAATCTTATAAACGTTTAATACACATAGCACGTAATTCATATGACAAGTTCACGGAGTTATCGTAATTATTTCGAGCGTGCAATTTAAGTCTCCGAATCAATTTAGCGTAGGAACGAATACAACCGTGAAGTAGTGCGTTTAAGATGTCTGAAAAACCGGGATATCACAGCATCGTTCGTACGAAGGTATTTGGTAAAATCTTTGAAAAATGTCTAAGACTTTAGTTACTTGTACGAATTAGTGACTCGTACGAAGGATTGGGTTGTACAAGTGTCTTTGAAATATTAAAATTTTTAAAAATTTTTCTAACGGTTTGAAATGTCAATGTGTAAAGGTCAAGAAATCTTCTTTTTCTCTGTTCCACAATGTATGTTGTCTTCTTGACGAATCTATTCTAGAGATTGCTGCTTACAAGGAAGTATTAGAGTTTTTGGGTAGAATTCGGATTACAAAGGCTCTGACAGATCGACATGTCACTTATAGATCACATATTGAGTACTTCTGGAACGCTGCAGCGTTTGATTCTAAAGAGAATGCGATTGTCTCAGCAGTAAAGATTGGCGATGAGGATATTCAGGTGAAGATCACAGAGTATTTGATCAGAACGGTTTTACATTTTAAAGACCATGAAGATGATCCGACAGGTTTCTCAGAGTATATGGTGAAGGGCCTTGTCTACCGCATGGGTTACGCCAGATTTGTGGATGCTGCTCCTTTCAAGAAGGGTAACCTAAGTGTGCCGTTTCGATATCGCCCATTGTGTTATTCGTGTGCTAAGTCACAGAAAAGGAGGTTTTGATGATTTGGTTGACTACCAAATGTGATGATCACCGCACTTATTCTAAATCTTCTGTATAATTTTTCAAAGGTGATATTCACACAGATGGTGCAGAATACTCAGAGAGAAACATTTCTGCAGTACCCAGGTTTCATTCAGATGCTGCTAGATCATCTGCATCCAAACTTGAAGTAGCAGAAAGATGATCTGCTGAAACTTGAACACATGGATGTCTCTACCTTGAAGAAGATGAATTTACATCTTAAGACTTTCCCCAATGCCAAGCCAGTATTTGGAGCTATTGTTGACAAAGATTATATTGCTCCGGTACCAGGAAAGTGGAGAAAGGAAGATAGTGATGACGAGAATGAAGAGTTGACTGCACTTGATGATTTTTTTGCAAATCGTAGTACATGGTTCGTCAAAGATGGGAGTAAGAGAAAGGCAACAGCTACATCTTCCACATCTACTACTCAGAAGAAAAAGAACACAGCTGAAAGTTCTAGATTGGTAGATGAACCAGAGATTGAGGAGAATATTAAAGACATAGCTACTGATATTGAGAGGCAAGCTTTTGGTCGTGAAAAAGTGGCTGAAGAAGCGTCGTCTTCTAGCACTAACTTAGAGGATAGAAGAGCTAGTGAAAGAGAGAGATCTAAAAAGATAGAAGCTAAACGCCTAGCTAAAAAGAAGAGAAAAGCTGAAGAGAAAAGGCGTAATGCGGCAGGAGAGGACGATTCGATGTATATACCTTCGGGTTAAGATTATGATTCTCCTGTACGCAAGCCTGCAAAGAAGAAGTCTCGACGTCTGAAATGATCGGCTGAGAGAAGCACAAATTCTCCTAACGTCAAATCCAAAGAGAAAGTGCAAGAGCAGACAGTGGAAGAAGAGGTTGTTCAACCGACTCCACCAATTCCACCATCTTCACCAAGACAATCTACACCACACCCTCCACCACAACCAACAACGCAGCCGACACAGCAACCTTCGCAGTCCCAACCACATTCTCACTTTGATTTCAATTTTCATTTTGGTGATATTCCAGGGGGTGAAGACTTTTCAGCTGATATGTTTAATGACCCACGCATTAAGAAATTACAAAAGCAGGTCATGTTAAACACCGTCAAGATAGCAGAGTTACAAGAACAGCTCAATGCACTAAACGAAGACAAACGGCAGCTAGAAGCTATGCTCGCCAGCATTGTATCAGAAAATGAGCTTTTACGAATTCGCATGGCTGAATAATAGGAGGAACAACTCAGAAGCGATAGAAGGATGAATCGTTTTGAGAAGATACTGACGAACAAGCTGGGTGTTAATATTGTTGTAGAGATGATGAGATCGAACGAGCTGAAGCCAGAGAGTGTGTCGCTGAACGTGAACGTCTTGTAAAGGAGTTATCAGATGCGCAAGGTAAGGGCAAAGCTAAAGTTGTTGAGGATCCTGTGAACGTCGCAACTGAGCTATAAGCTGAATCTGCGCCAGTTATTACAGATATAGTGGTGTATACAGTCTCGAATAAGTTTGTTCTGGTAGGAAAGCCTAAAGATGTAGATATTGACATGACAGATCTTTCAGATAAACATCAAGAATGGCTACAGAAAAAGAAGTTAGAGAGAGAGATTGAGGCAACAGCTGATGAGTTTGATAAAGACACAGAGAAAGAGACTGAAGATCTACATTATTTATTATCTGGTGAGTCTGATTCTGATAGTGCCTAAGCCGAAAATTTTTGATCTTGAGCATGATGTTGAAGAGGGAGAATATGTCCCCAACTATACCAAGGAAGAGATTGCTAAGATGTTAGGCATGGACGAAGAAAATTTCGAGTTTGACTTTGAAGATGAGCTAAATGAGATTCGCGCTTTTGAGCCAAGTGATTATGTCTTCGAGCATGTTGAAGAAGCGAATGATTGTGATAGAGTTGTCGTGGAGGATGATTCTGATGATGATGTTACTAATCTTGTCGATCAGGGTACAGATGACTCCACAACTCTCACTGAGTTGTTTGCAGCGGAAAATGCCGATGTTCTGAAACGCAAACTTGAAGAAGTTGCTAAGCAGGGTACCATTCCTCAACAGTTGAGTAGAGCTAAAATTGTAGAAATGAGGAAGAAGTGGTTCAAGGTTTCACCAGCCGAGCGAAAGTTTAAAATTCCTCTAGCATTCTTTACACGTGATGCAAATATCTCTTTAGGGGACATTATCAGATGGTGTTGGATTGAGGAACTTAATGTTTACGTTATCAAAAGGGAGTTTGGAATCCAGTACTTCAGATACTTGAGCGACATCAAATCCTTGATGTATTGGGATATCAAAGAGCTTGTGCAAACGAAGATGATAAATCTGAAGATGAAATTTCACGACCAACGGCTATGGAAGTTGATCAAGCATGAAGCTGCACATGGATTTATACACTTGAAACCTCATTTTCCAAAGCGTATTACGAAGATTGATCCAATTTCTAAAGAAAAAGATGGTACGCTCATCGTGAAGAGGCTAAAGGTAATGAAGAATATGCCTATGATTCATATAGAGCAAGATTTCCACAAAAACTTCAAGTGGTGGCACTATGATTCTAACACGGGAGAAGCTGTGATTTGTGTGCACCCTGATGATGATTCGTGGAAGATAACAGAGGAGCTTACCGAAGCCGTCATAGCACACAAACGAATATATGGGCTGTGGCGTGGCATTCGAGTACTAGACCCTATGTGGCTAGTAAGTTGTTCGAAGAAAGATATAGATTGTTTGTTCTACAGCAAAATTAGCTACGAAGAGAAAGACAAAGAACAAGCACTCCAGATTCAGAAGATTGTTAATGTATGTTTCGCCAATGATATACATTCTGGATCAACATGGACACTTCATGGAGGAAACTGGAGGAGACAGAGCAAAGGAAGAAGGAAAAGAAAGAAGCAAGGATTGTAGAGCGAGCTCGTATAGCATGCTGAGAAGTTTTCGGTTTGGCAATACAGTTAACTGACCTCCTCCAACAAATCAAGCGCCTGTAGCTTTTGAGGAGCGTTGTAAGCCACCGAACCGGTTCTTTTGTCGTTAAACGTCAGATCTTATGAAGTTTTTTTGAAGACTATCTCGACTGCGACAACATCCAAGGGGGAGTTTGTTGGTGCATAATTTCTATTGCCTACGCCTAGGATATGTCGTTATTGTATATATAGGGGCTCAAACATCAAATGTGTAAATGTTATTGTATGATTTATGTTTTTTGCAGTGGACTCGTACGATGACTCAGATGACTCGTACGAGTGACACTCTGTCACTCGTACGAGGCAGCCACTCACACGAATCACAGTCTATGCCCCACACTCTCCTGTGCGAGTCATGTCGACCTATAAATAGAGGAGTTTTGTGTCAGAGCTAGTAAGAGTTAGTCCAGTTGGTACGGCAAAACCCTGCTGAATTGTTTACTTGCGTTGTACTTTTCACGTCATTCAATATATTCAAAGTAGTTAAACAGTAGATCTCACTTGTTCGTTTGTCAACCTCACTAACAATTTCCGCCTCTGTTAGTTGAGTTAGATCAGTCCGGTTGCACATCGGAGGAGCCGATCCCCCATTCACAAATAAGAAATTCTTTTAATTATGCAATGATTGAAAATGTATAAATGTCACACCAGTTATTTGTTATCTTTGTTAACCCCCAAACGTTTCATTTCGACTACGAGGTGGCAATACCAATCAATCATCTGTTTCATCGACTAACCTATTAATGAATGAAAGATATCTAATTCTTTCTTAAAAAATTGTTGCTTGCTCTTAATCATCTGTGCACTTCCTTTAAATTTATCCTTGAGCGCATTCCAGCTGGATTGAGTGAAATCTTCATGTTGTAATAGCGTGAAAATATCTTCTTTAATTGCCTTTTATAAAATATTCATCATCTTCTTTTCACGAAAAAAATAAAGCCTTTTCTTGTTCATTATATTGCATTATTCCTTTCTCTAAACCATTCTCTCATGTCAGAATCTTATACCCTTTCTTTATCGTGTACCAATAGTCGAGATAGTTTGCTTGTACGCAATTCGTGAATCTTTCATGCCATCCCTTATAATGTTCAAGATACATCAATTTCGGTGGCTTGTCATCATGCCCATTTCGTTATCTAAGTTTTAGGTTTGGACGGCTACGGTCAAAACAGCGGATGAAGCGAACGCTTTGAAGAATTCTTCTCCATTTCTTTGGAAAAATTAACCAAAAATTAGACCACCAAAGGGTCTCTTTAACTAGACTAACAAATCAATAAATGATTTGTTAATCAGAAACAGTTTCTGTCATGACCAAACTTCACCAAATCCAATGAACAGTCCAATAATGGGATTGTCAATCCTATGGTACCATGTCAGTCCTATAGTACCATAACATACTACTGGTCGGCTCGGTCAAAGCTAATGAATGTCATTCATGTTATGGATAACGCATAAACAAGTTGTTCACATTATTGAAATGGTATTGTTTTATATATAAACCATAGACATTGTCTTTGAAAACTTGAAATGATTTAGCACATATGAGTCACCCCAAAATATTTGTCAAATATAAAGAGGGGAACTATGTACTCACTTTGAAAATCATTTTGCATATATTAACCATGTATATTGTTTTGAAATCTTGAAAAATAATTATAGGCACATATGAATCACCCCAAAACATTTAGAAAATGTAAAAGAGGGGAACTATGTACTCACACAAGCCTTGCGTAGTAAATATGTAGATTTGAAAAGATAACCACCCCAAAACATTTAAAACATAAAAGAGGGGATTGCGAAAGTGTCCTAATGTGTCAGATAAATATCTGAGTGTGTCGCGACTAAAAATGGGAGATCAGATAGAATTAAGTCTTATAAACCCAACGAGTGTTGCAACTTATGTGAAATGGTTTAACAAACTTAACATTCTGATTTGGAAAGGATCCTAAGTGCTTTTGACCCATTATGACTAGTTAAGGTAGTTTACGCTACTTTAACGGGTCATGAGCGTAAACACGTGATCGGATGGTTAAACATGTCCTATGATAAATCTTAAATGCACAAACATGTTTGCAAATGTTATAACATCAGTTTATATGTCAAAAAATTGGTTACATGTGTTTAGAATGGATTTATGTGCAAAAGGGCATTTTGGTCTTTTTTTAGAACATAGAAGTGACTTATCATAACACTAACCAAACGAAGGGACCATAAGGTATAACCTTAGTAGGTTATTCCCTATACAACTCTGGTTACAAATATGTGTTTCGTCGGATCCTAAGATCGACCAAACGGGTCGAATTCGAAAGTCAAAGCGGTGGTCAAGACCGCTCGACTTACGACCCTAAATAAGCACTAAACTAGAGGTGACGAGTTAAACATGTCAAAATATGTCTAACTAAGTTTATAAAACTGATTTGGTATCAAAACTTGGTGTTTTGATACCCGAAAATAGTTGCGTTGTAAAATGCACATCATGCGCATTTTTAACCCAAACTCTGACTCGTCACTTCGACTAGTAAACGTGGTAATCAGAAGGTGAAATCATTAGGGAGCCAAATTGAACATTGACTTGACCAAATATGGTCAGAACCAAAAGTCAATCAGGAAGCCAAATTGTTCGACAAGTGTCCTCAAGTGTGGATTAGGGTCCTAACATGTGTCAACACCATATTAAGTGTGGCAAAGTGAGTGCTAGGTGTGAAAAATTGGAGATAGGTGGAAACTTGGTGAAGAAGCAAAATTATTTATTATTTTTTTGACATTTTTGGCCCTTAGACTTGTATTTTCACTTGTTTGCCATTTTTAACCCCTTTAACCTAATATTTAGGTTATATAATGGTCTTAAGATATGTGTAACTTGGATTATGCCCGAAAATGTTGTGGATGTCGGTTCGTTCGGTTGTATGGTTACGTGTTTCGTAAAAATGCGTAAAACGCTTTAACGAACACGAAAATGATCGAAGTTATGCAACGATTGACATTTTTGCATTCTCATCAATAAAATACAAGATTTTATTGAATGCAAAAATATTTGGATTGATACACATGGTTCGTATGTTGGATACGAGCCAACAGACTTTCACAGTTTGACGATAATAGTCCCTAGACTTGTATAAGCATGTTTTTGTCAAATCTAACCCTTCAAAACTTATATCTAAGTTATGTAAAGGGTATTTAGGGTATGTATAGCTTATGTCCTTTTTTTTGGAGTGTACATCGCATTAATCTGACTGCGTTTGAGTGTCAGTTAACGAATTACTTCCACAAAAAATTTGAGGGTTCGAAATCGTGCAAGAAATTGAAATTGTGCAAATGTCTTAGATAATTATAGAAATTTCGGAAATAAAACACATGGTTTCATTGAATATAAAATTGTTTGTAATTTTACAATGATTAAAAAGGCACAAATGTCAAAGTCTCCCCTACTTTTGGAAATTTTGTACCGAAATTTAATTAGCGGTAACTTTGTGAAAACAGATGTCGATATTTCGCTTTTATCTGATCCTCTCGTTCCCAAGTTAATTATTGGCAATGTTTTGATTCCCAGAAAAATTTAACTATCGGTATATGTCTACGATTGAGTTTCTTGACTTCAAGGTCCAATATCTCCACAGGTTTCTCGACAAAGTACCTAGTGTCATCAACGTGAATTTTGTCGAGGGGAATGAGGAGGTTTTTATTGGCTAAACACTTTTTCAAATTGGACATGTGGAATGTTGAATGAATATTCCAAGTTCAGGGGGTAGCTCATATTTCAACAAGCTTTGGGTCACACATGTATGTTGTGCTTAAGGGATACGTGTGTAGATATCAGATTGAACTCAAACACAATGAAGTTTGACACGTTCCTTACGACTAAGCGCACCAGCCATGACATTTGCCTTACCAGGATGGTAGCAAATCTCGTAGTTGCAGTCGTTCAGAAGTTCGACCCAGCGTCGTTGTCTCATGTTTAGCTCCTTTTGATTGAATATGTGTTGGAGACTTTTGTGGTTAGTGAAAACCACACATTTTGTACCGTAAAGGTAATGTCTCCAAATTTTGAGAGTAAAAACTACAGCTCGTAACTCAAGACCGTGAGTTGTGTAGTTTTTCTCATGGATTTTCAATTGTCTTGAGGCATAGGCTATAACTTTGTCTCTTTACATGAGAACACAACCAAGGCCTAGGTTTGATGCATCACAATAGACAACGAAATCGTCGTTGCTGTCGGGTAAAGATAAAACATGAGCATTACAGAGTTTGTGTTTCAGTGTTTGAAAGGCTTCCTCTTGTTTGGGTCCCCACTCGAAAGGTTTAAAGTGGTGAGGGGAACCACGGTCTTTGAAAAGTTCGTGATGAATCGTCGATAGGATCCAGGAAGACCAAGAAATGAACGAACTTCGGTAGGAGTAGTAGGTGTACTCCAATCCCTGATCGCACTGCTTTTGGCGGGATCTACATGTATACCTTGTTCATTAACAATGTGTCCCAAAAATTGAACTTCTTTTAGGCAAAATTCACACTTGGAGAATTTGGCGTAAAGTTGTTCTTTCTTCAGGAGTTCCGTCGTTAGACGGAGATGTTGTTCATGATCGGCTGGAGACTTAGAATAAATGAGGATGTCGTCGATGAAAACAATGATGAACTTATCTAAATAAGGTTTACAAACCCTATTCATTAAGTCCATGAAAACGGCAGGAGCATTCGTCAAACCAAAAGGCATGACAGTGAACTTGTAATGGCCGTATCGAGTACGAAAAGCAGTCTTGGGAATATCTTCTTCGAGTACACGAAGTTGATGATACCCAGAAAGCAGATCAATCTTTGAAAAGCAGGTCGCACCTTGTAGCTGATCAAAGAGATCATCAACGCGAGGTAGGGGATATCGATTTTTGATTGTGAGTTTGTTGAGTTCACGATAGTCGATACACATACGGAAGGATCCATCCTTCGTTTTCACGAATAGGAGAGGAGCGCTCCAAGGTGAAAAGCTCGGACGAATGAATCCCTTGTCTGAAAGTTCTTGGAGTTGCTTCGAAAACTCTTGCATTTCAGAAGGTGCAAGACGATAAGGTGATTTGGCAATTGGGCTGGAACTAGGTACAAGGTCAATACGAAACTCAACTTGACGAATTGGGGGTAAACCAGATAGCTCTTCAGGAAACACCTCAGGATATTCCCGAACAACAGGGATGTCCTGAACAGTTTTGCCCTTGCCTTTTTCCTCTACGATATGTGCCAAGAAAACTACATAATTCTTTCGTAGGTATTTTTGGGCCTGGGTATAGGTCATGAGTTTTAGGCTACTAGAGGCTTTCTATCTGTGAACTTCTAAGGTTCCGCCAGACGAAAGAGGTATACGAACAACCTTGTCGAAACAGATCACCTCAGCATGGTGTTTGGTTAACCAATCCATTCCTATGATGACGTCAAAACTCCCGAGTTACATTGGTGTGAGGTTAATGAGAAAAAAGGTGGTTATCCAAGTTCAATTGGCAACTACGAATGACATAGTCGATCATAAGGGGTTCACCACTAGCTATTTCCACCGTTAAGAGTTTTCCTAGTTTAGTTCTAGGCATCTAAAGCAAAGGTTCAAAGGCTAGTGATATAAAGCTTCTAACAGCACAGGAAACGAATAGAATAGAAGTAGGATGATTTTTAAGAAGGAACGTACTGTTAATGACTTCGTTATCAGCACGAGCCTCGTTGGCATTGATGTAGAATGCGCGTCCACGGGCTGGATTTGCATTCGCATTCACCAATTTTGGCAGTTGTTTCTAAAGTGACCCATCTCGCCACAGTTGTAGCAAGAACCAGGTGGGAATAAATGTCTAGTAGGTTTGGCTTGGGGTTGAACAGGGTTCTAAATAGCTTGTTTTGGGGCCAAATGACAAACATTGGCTATTCTAGAGAGATGTTAAAAATATCGAAGAAATATAAGGATGGTGGTCACTCATTCGTTACTTAAAAACAAACAAACGACACACAGGGACTAATCAAAGTAAACGGGTCTTAAAACGTATCACGAAGACATGCTTTAGCCTATAAGTGGACACCCACCCCAAGAGTTCCCAGGTAAGAGTGACTGGTCCGATAATGCGGATTTGTACGAACACTCTAGCCTTAGACATAAAACTCAAGTTACAAGCATCCACCCTTCCAGATTGCACGTGTTCACATTAATAAAACCCAAACTTTGAAAGGGATTTTGAAAACTTAAAAGGCTTTAAGCCAAAACAAATCATGTAAGGATAGATGATTGATTTTCAAAATGAATTTGTTACTTGTGTATTTGTTTTGGTAGTCACCTAAGGATATGTTGGTGCATATTTGTGACAACAGCTTAGATTTGGTCTTTGGATATCTTGTAATTAGTAAAATGATAAACGGTTAGCGGGTTTAGTTTTGTAATAGTCAATTAGAGCATTTGGGCTAATCCAGACACCATACAGCTCATGGGAGGCGAATTGGGCCTAAACCCAATAGCAGTCCATGTAGGGAAACCCTAGCCCAGTTGCATAACCTATCTCTATATAAAGGGAGGTTTGCATTAGGGTTTAGGTTGCTGGTTTCGTTGATCGTTTTGCTAGTGTTGCGGGTTTAGTTGTTCAGAGAGAGTTTAGAGTGAGTCTTGAATTGATTGTAAACACATTGTCTTAGATAATCAAAAGAAGACTGTTAGAAGGAAATTGTTCATGTTCGTGTTCTTGTTCGGTTTTCTATGTAAACTGATCTAGAGGATTCCGCACTCTAGATTAGATAGACAATTCCGTGAAGATCCATACGGACTAGGGGACCTACAATTGGTATCAGAGCATTCGGCTCTTGATTTTGCTCAGTTTAGAATTGTAACAGTAGAAAAAGTTCACTTTTTGGACATTTGGAGGCTATTTTAAAGTTTGTGACCGGTGTTCTAGGGTTTCAGCGGCTGTCCTAGGGTTTTGCACAATTTCAGATTAACTGCAAGGTATTTCGGATAGAAGGAGAGCATTTCGGATTAACAACAAAGCATTCAGGATTAGAGACTTGAATTTCGGATCAGAAACTTGCATTTCGGATCATCAGACTTGCAATTCGGATCAGGAAAGCTTGCATTTCGGATCAGAAATGTGCAATTCGGATCATCAGAGTTGCATTTCGGATTAGAAAAGCTTATCTCGGATTCCATCTCGGATTGAATTCCGGATCAGCAGTGTATTTCGGGTTCCATTTCGGATCTGAAGTCTATTTCGGATTCCATCTCGGATTAGAATAATCTATTCCTGATTCCATTTCAGATCAAAACAGTACACTCTAGATTTCCATCTCGGTTTGTCAATCGGAGTTTCTGTTCCGGATTTGGTACTGTTCTGAGTTTCATACAAAAAGGTGGAAAGTTAACCAGCTAACGTAACCAGAGTTAAACGTTTTCGGACATAGAAGTTGATCCGTAAACAATCTTGACAAACCAGTTGCACGGTTAGGCTTGTGTGATTTTTACGACAAAAAAATCCAAAAATCATAATCGGACAATATATATCACTAGAATCATATCTCGAGACGAGTCTAACAGTATAATTTGGTAACCACTCATTTCGGTCATGTTTTATCGTTTATAACGAGCCGGTTCGGTAAAAATGTCGAATATGTCTAACCTAAATGAACTGTTAACAATGGAGCACGAGGCTGGTACAACTAATAAGCCTCTAAAGATGCTTAAGGTAGAGAACTATCTTACTTGGAAGGATAGGTTTCAATCGTTTATTGAATACCAGGACACACAGATGTGGATCTGTATTCAAGACAGATACGCTAACCCAACGCATGACTTTGAGGGCAGACAACGTGTTACTGCTTATGTGAATATGTCTGAAGCTAAAAAGAGAATGTATGAGTCTGAGAAGAAAGCCTTAGCTGCTATAAAGATGTCGTTACCTGATGGCATCAAACATACATTCAAGCGTTATACAATGTCGAAGGAGATGTGGGATGCCCTAGAGAAGAGGTATGAGGGCAATACTGATGTGAAGAAGAATAAGGTTGATCTGCTGAAGAAACAGTTTGTTGTGTTTAAAGGCATGAGGAGTGAGTCCCTAGAGATATTATCACGCGATATTATCATCTGATGTCAGAGATGGACAATTATGACATAGAGGTAAACAGATGTGGAGATAATGACAAGTTGCTGGATGCTTTACCTGCAAAGTGGGATATTTATACTTTGATGATAAAGGGTGAAGTTGATTACGAAATGAAAGACTTGGAAGAGGTTGTTGGGAAATTAAGAGCTTATGAGCTCAATATGAAGAAGAAGGAAAATGGATATGATCAGGTTCAAGATCCGGGGATTTATAAAGGACTTACACCTTCATCTTCCAACAATGCTTCAAGTGATACTACAACTGTGTTTCACCCTCATGTGAGAATGACTAGATTGTGACAAATGCTGAGGGTGAAGTATGTTTTGTTGCTGCTTCAGGAGGCTCGTCAGGGGCAAAAAGACAACAATCAAGTAATAGTAACAACACTACAAGATCTATGCTTATGAGTGTCAAAAGTGTTGAAGATCATCTAGCATTGCTTGCATCTTTTGTTGCTTCCTACGAGAACTACATTCTGGGAAAAATATCTGATTCTGCCACGTTTGATGAAGATTATGATCAGATTGACCCTGACGACCTAGAGGAGATGGATCTACAATGGTAGATGGCCATGATCTCTAGAAGAGTAAAGAGTTTCATGAATTGAACGAGTAGGAAGTTTGTTGGAAAGAGTGTGGGTTTTGAGAAGTCTAAACTGAAGTACTAAAGTTTCCAAAACTACGGACATTTTGCTAGAGAATGTCAACGACCAAAAACTGAATCTCGTTCTAACTCATCCTTTCAAGATTCTGCTGGTCATGGTTCAAGCAATAGGAATGCGTCAACCAACACCGGATCAAAGGCCCTGATCTCTACTACTAGAGATGGTTCTTATAATTGGAGTGTTCATCTGGAGGGTGATAACAATGCCTCACATGCGTTCATGGCTGAGATAACCCCAGTTGTTGATGAAGAAGTGAAAGCAGATGCTGAGGCAGAGCGAGAGATGGGAGCTGAAAAAGCTGATGGACGACAGAATGCTGCAGAGAAGAAGATGGTTGCTGATTTTCCTGCTTTCATGGCCGATCTAAGCAAATCAACAGGAGAGGTACGTTCTAACTCTGTTAGTTATGTTTGTTTAAAATGTCGTGAATTGCAAAGTGAGGTTGACACATTAACAAAACAAAACCAAAGTCTAGTTAATGAGCTATAAAACCTAAAAGAATCAAACTTTTTCGTGAAACGAAATGAGTCATTATACTTGAAGAAAATTAAAGGTTATGAAGAAGAAATCAATATCTAACCTGTAAGCTAAATGAAAAACTTCAAGTTCTTGACTTAGCTCATGATATGATTGTGATATCCCGGGTTTTTCAGATAACTTACACGTGACACTTGTCGAATAAGATGTGTGTTAAGTATTAAACGTGCATGGATTAAAGATGTGTTGTGTGTTGTGTGTTGTGTGATTGTCTTAGTGATTGAATAATTAGATTTGATATGTGCACAAACTGACCCGAACCGCGACACGTTCCAACCTTGGTTCATTGCGACTCTAGGAGTAACAAGTTTAAACTCTAGTTCAAGTCAAGCCCTCGGTCAAGATCAAATCCAACACCCATCGAAAACCTAAACCCTAAACCAAACATGTCTCGGCCACAAACACTAACCAAACCGAAACCAATAGCATGCAACTTTAGTCGTCGGTCATAAGAGAACAAGTCCAAACAAGTTTCGGCCAAGGCCAAACCCAAACCGAAACCACAAGATCAAACTAACCCACACTATTACTCGGCCACGAGATGAACCCAAACCGACCCAACCCAAATCCCTCGGCCACGTGATCAAGACCCAAAACAAACAACCCAAGATCCTCGGCCGCAAGACCCAAACCCAAACCGTAACCCTTCACCTTGCGTTATATATACTAACCCACATGCATGTCTTCCTTCCAAAAAAAAAAAAAAAAAACACACACAAAACCCTAGAGTTCATTGCCGTCGGCTGCCTTACCCTCATCATCATCTCGGTCGCAGCAAGCAACCGTTTTCCCTGTTCTTTTCTTTCGGTCGCGGCAACAACAGCAGCAGATTTGCGATCGCAGGAAGTTGTTTCTCTTCTCGGTCA
This sequence comes from Scalesia atractyloides, assembly GCA_947069175.1. Taxonomy (NCBI): domain Eukaryota; kingdom Viridiplantae; phylum Streptophyta; class Magnoliopsida; order Asterales; family Asteraceae; genus Scalesia; species Scalesia atractyloides. Next base: position 47,128,790 of record CAMTDV010000026.1, on the reverse strand, counting down.
CAGCAAGCAGTAGCCGGAGCCTTCACAAACTCAGCCACAAACAGCCCACTATTCTTTCTAATCGCGAACAACACCCTTTTCTCGGTCACGGAGTTCTCGGTTGCAAGCAATTTTGATCACCGGATTCCTTAACATACCCACGGTTCGATTACCTTATCATTAAAAGCCTAGAATTTATCATTGATTACAAGATCATGTTTCGGATGATGTGTATGCTTAGATGTTTAAGATGTTTCGAATATATATATATGCATGCTTGAATGATTCATTGTCTCGGATTACATACATGCTTGAATGATTCATTATCTCAGATTACATGTATGCTTGGATGCTTAGTTGTTGCGGATATATGTGTTCGATGGTATTGTTTTCAGAATATGTGAGTGTTAAGTAATCGGCTGAATTGATCATTGTTCATACGCAGAATTGTACTCGGAAACCATAAGTTAGCAAGTGTGTTTTGTTATAACAACTAGAAGTTATTGAGTAGATTTGCATGGATAGGTTATTAGTATTAATCTAGGACTAGAAATCAGAGCTAGATCGCTTAGATTAATCGCATGAACGGGATTACACGAGCTTATAATAATAACATGCTGAAACAGGAAGCTGAATGAAAGTTGCAGCCGACTTCATCAGGCTGTAACTTGGTCGTTAGTTGTCGAAAAATGGATTTTCTGATGTCTAGAACGTAGAGATTTGAATAAGGAATCTAATGGCGCTGGATTCATAATTTTCTGAAATCGTTGATATTTTTAAAGGGCTAAACAAGTTCAGTAGGTAAAGCTGTTAAAATTCTGGAATTTTGTTGGTTGTTTATCAAACTAGATTTTAAAATCAGTAGAGAGTTGAGTCATGATTTTTGTACAGCAACTAGGTATAGAAATTTCCGGGCAACTCCAACTGGAATTTTGTTAATCGGATGATCAGTGATTTTTAAATAAATTCTTCCGTGGACTGCAGTCAGAAAGCAGTAAATCTGACTGCAGCTTAGTGAATTAATATTTATAGTTAATTGGTAAAGATTTAGGACTTGGAAAAATTATATAAATTTCTATGGTATAGATGTCACCCACTGTAAAAATATGGGAATTTTTAGAATGTTAGAACTATTTTATAAAAATCCTAGAAAACAGCTGAATAATTGAGTGTTAAGCAGAAAGTTGTTAACCTGTGATTTTATGCATTAAAGTGTTGCATGGATTTGGAATGTGTTCATGATAAGTTATGTGATCACTATGATTATATGAGAATACTTGCATGCATGTTTGAGTCTTAGATATGTTGTTTGTGTGTATCACTTTGTGAGTAAATTGCGTGTGGAATTTGTATTGGTGTGATTACACACTGACGTGGAATTAATTGGTTTGTTAGGACGCAACTAGCGGTCCCATCTCTTATAACATCTTTGCTACACTAACCGAGCAAATAAAGGTGAGTTCATGGCCCCTAACTTTATATGGTTTTTAAACAACAGGGGGAGAAACATGTATACACTCTCAAACTCAAACTCTTTACGTTATACGAATGTAACGTCACATAACGATACGGTAACTAAGTTAATGTTAATGTAATGTTATGGTCACTATGCAGCTTTATCACTTAAGTCCTCGACAATCTCCTCGGATCGTTAGTATTTGGGTTAAGTAGCGGGGGAATTATAAGTAGTACTACTGGGTCTGACGAGCCCCATCCGAGCTAGTCGCGCTAGCCGACCGGGTATGGTCAACGGGTGTATGATTGGCCTAACATCGCCATGGTCATGTGATAGACCTGGCAAAACGGAGGCACAACTGTCAGCTTCGATCGCGAACACTTAGTAACATGACTTAAGGCTAGCTACCTATATACATTAATGTTGAACTTAATTACGGAACAACTTAATATTCCGGGTTTGGAATATTGGAACATCAACTTATTATCCCGGGTTGGGGATAATGGAAACACAACTTAATATTCCGGTTTGGGAATATTGGAAGTAACAACTTATTATTCCGGGTTTGGAATAATGCAACTGATATGTTATCCCGGGTTGGGGATAACGGAGTAACAAACTAAAACCGAACAACAAATTTATGAAAACCTGTGAACTCACTCATCTTAATGTTGACACTTGTTTCTTTACATATTTCTCAGGACGCTAGGAGCTCTAGGTGCACGCACACGCATTGAAACAAGACATCATTATAGAGTCTCATTTATTAATATTGTTTTGGGATTTTTCATTTGTTTTGGCGTTTGTGTTGGCGCCCGCATTATTACTTAATTATGCTTCCGCTCAAATTTAAAACTGATACTCATGCTAAATATTGGTAATCTAAAATTTACAACAAATGATTTTGGAAAACGTATTATCAAATCATATAGAGTCGTTCGACGTACTAGTGTCTTAGATTCTGGTTTGTTCACACGTCTCGCGGTAGAACTCCGCAAGTGGAAATTGAGGGTGTGACAGATTGGTATCAGAGCCACTAGCTATAGGGAACCAGGTTTGCATTAGAAGTAGACCTAAACTATAGCTGAATTCACGACACTAGACTTAGTTTGGCACCGAACTGTTATATCTTGTTATGTTATGTACCACAACTATGTTATGTGAAATATGACTGCATAATTGAAATGAATGCAACTTGTAACTAACTACACAACCTAAAGGCAATGTCATCATCCTCATCCTCATCATCGTCCGACAGACTTACGCCACCAAGGGCGCCAGGAAAGGCACCAATGGTGGAACCCATACCACCTTATGGCGTGGAGACACGCTCAGCAGCGAGGAAAAGGCTCGCTCTGGGGGAGGAGTCATCGTTACGCCCAACTATTGCTGTACCGGTTGAACCGGTTAATCCTGTAGAAATAGGACTTGACATGCTTAGAATCCTGGTACATACACAACAAAAACAGTTAGAAAGAATGCAGGAAACCATCTTAGCACAAGGATGGATGATCCGACACCTTACAGGAAAGACCGACTCGCTCGAGGAAGAGCATCGTACGAGTAAGATAGCTCATAACACCATAGCCAGAGATCTGCGTGCTGAGCAGATAAGAGCCGACTGGCTTGAGGACAGAGTCCTGGAAAATAGTTGGAACATTCAGGAACTGCAAAATCAAGCACTTGCACCAGCACCGGCCCCTCCAGTGCCGGTACAGGAGGATCCGGAAGAGGATTCGGAAGAGGATCCAGAGGAGGATCCGGAGGAGGACCCAGCTGTGGAAGTTGGAAACGCCACGGAGGATGACGGCAACGATAGTAATTTTGGGGGATGGAGACGTAGAAGACTGACGCGTCTCGCTTATTTTATTTACTTTCCTTCGGTCTATTTATTTTCTACTTAGATCTAAAATGGCAACTGGAAGACGTGGAAATCTTAACTTAACGCCCGAAGAGCTAGCTGCCATGATTCAAGAGCACGTGAACGCAGCTTTAGCGGGTGTTCAGAACCAACCGGCAGGTAACCATTATTAAATTTTCGTGTGAAAATCTAATAGTGAGGCTAGTAAAAATTCCTTGCTGACTTCCTGTTCTCTGTCAGCAGGAGGGGGCTTTAACCCCTATAAGATGTTCCTCGACGCGAAACCAAGCAAATTCTCGGGGGCGGAAGGACCCATTGGACTGGTCCGCTAGATCGAAAAATCTGAATCCGTTTTTGAAATGTGCAACTGCTTAGAGGCCAACAAGGTCAAATACGCCGCCTCAACGCTGGAAGATGGGGCACTGACATGGTGGAATGCCCAAGTCCAAACACGTGGACTTATAGCTGCGAATGCAATGGCATGGGCCGAGTTCAAGGCCCTGATTAAAGAGGAGTACTGTCCACGAGACAGAGTGCAACAGTTAGAGCAAGCTTTGTGGAACCACAAGATGGTGGGATCGGAAATTGAAGCTTACACTGCAAAACACCATGACTTGGTATTTCTGTGTCCTGATTTGGCAAACACGGTGGAGAAAAGACTCGAGTTCTATCTCGGGGGTCTGGTTCCGGAAATTCAGGGTATGGTGATGTCTAGTAACCCTGTAACAGAACATCAAGCTATCCGATTGGCTCACAAACTACCCGATAAGGTGGTGGAACAGAAGAAGCTGCCAGCACGGGGTACAACTGAAGTTGCCCCGGATAACAAAAGAAAGTTTGAAGACTCAACTATTCGACAGTCTTCGTCATCTCATCCGCAGCAAGGGAACCAGAAGCGGTTCAATCATTTCAACAGCCACCGGGGTCACCAAAATCAGCCTGCCAACAACAGCAACAACCAGAACGCAAGCGGCTATGCAGGTCGAAAGCCGCAGTGCAACCGCTGTAATCTCCATCATAACGGCCCTTGTGCCGGAAATCGCTGCCAACGATGTGGCAAGATGGGACATACGGCAAAGGATTGTCGTGGGGAAATCATGTCCCGACAGAATCAAAATCAACCCCAGGGTCAGCAGCAGGGTATTAACCGGGGATGCTATCAGTGTGGTAGTACTGCTCATTTCAGAAGAGACTGCCCACAGCTGCATAACAACAACAATAATGGTGGAAACAACCACAACCACAATAACCACAACAACAATAATGGGAACGGTGGCACAGGAGGTGCTAAAGGTCGCGCATTTACCTTGGGCCGCGGAGAGGCCAGGAACGACACGAACGTGGTCACCGGTAAGTTTCCCCTTAATGAACATTTTGCTTCTGTGCTTTTTGATACGGGTGCGAATAGGAGCTTTATATCTGAGTCTTTTAGGAAGAACCTAAATCTCACGCTTAAACCATTAGAGACCCCTTATGTTATAGAATTAGCCGATGGTAAATCTGTAGATGTGACCCAAATAGTATCCGGCTGTCAACTCAAACTCGCGGGCCACACTTTTACCATTGATCTGATGACAACTACCCTGGGTAGTTTTGACGTGGTAGTCGGAATGGACTGGCTATCCAACGTCCGGGCTGAAGTTCTCTGCTTCGAAAAGTCTATCCGTATTCCACTCTCGAACGATGAAATCCTGACGGTACAAGGCGACAAGGCAAGCGCCGTCACCAACATTATCTCATTTATGCAAGCGCAGAAGTATCTTCGGAAAAAGAACTCCTTCGCTATACTTGCACTAATTACCGAACAGCCTAAGGACGAGAAACGTATAGAAGACATCCCTGTCATCCGTGATTTTTCCGATGTATTCCCAGAAGAACTACCTGGTCTTCCACCACATCGACAATTGGAGTTTGAAATCGAATTGGCAAGCAATGCAACTCCTATCGCCAAGGCTCCATACCGCCTAGCTCCAGCCGAGCTGCAGGAGCTATCGACCCAACTTCAAGAGCTGTTGGAAAAAGGATTTATCCGACCAAGCGTTTCGCCATGGGGAGCTCCAGTCCTGTTTGTCAAGAAGAAGGACGGGACTTTCCGCATGTGCATCGACTATAGGGAACTCAACAAGGTTACAGTCAAGAACCGATACCCGTTACCTCGCATCGACGATCTATTCGACCAACTTCAAGGGTCAAGTTACTACTCTAAGATTGATTTACGGTCCGGTTACCACCAGCTACGCGTCAGGAAGGAGGATATCGCCAAGACGGCATTTCGCACTCGGTATGGCCATTACGAGTTCTTGGTCATGCCCTTCGGTCTCACCAACGCACCAGCGGTGTTCATGGACCTCATGAACCGTGTGTGTAAACCATACCTCGACAAGTTTGTCATTGTGTTCATCGATGACATACTCATCTACTCCAAAAGTGAAGAAGAACATGCTGAACATCTACGATTACTGCTAGGATTACTCCAACAGGAAAAGCTATATGCCAAGCTTTCGAAGTGTGATTTCTGGATCTGGGGAGTTCAGTTTCTCGGGCATATCGTGAATGAAAGGGGTATCCACGTAGACCCTGTCAAGATTGAAGCCATCCAAAACTGGGAAGCACCTAAGACACCGACGGAGATCCGCCAATTTTTGGGGTTGGCTGGTTACTACAGACGTTTCATCGAGGGGTTTTCAAAGATTGCACAACCGTTCACTACCCTCACCCAGAGAGGCATCAAGTATGCTTGGGGGGAAAAAGAAGAAGCAGCATTTCAATTGCTGAAGCAGAAACTTTGCAGTGCACCCATTCTGTCCTTGCCGGAAGGGACAGATGACTTCGTAGTGTATTGTGATGCTTCCATTCAGGGATTGGGATGCGTACTCATGCAACGCGATAAGGTCATCGCGTATGCGTCACGACAGCTGAAGGTTCACGAGAAGAACTACACGACGCATGACCTAGAATTGGGAGCAGTAGTGTTTGCACTTAAAGATTTGGAGACACTACCTTTATGGAACGAAGTGCACAATCTTCACTGACCACAAAAGCCTCCAGCACATCTTTGATCAGAAGGAGTTGAACATGCGACAGTGTCACTGGGTCGAACTCTTGAACGATTATGAGTGTGCCATTCGGTATCACCCGGGTAAAGCTAACGTGGTAGCTGATGCCCTCAGCAGGAAGGAACACTTGAAACCTCGTCGTGTACGAGCACTACAACTCACTATTCATTCAGGGCTACCCGAACGAATACGCGACGCCCAGTTAGAAGCAGTTAAGGAGGAAAACATCAAAGCTGAATCAGTGGGAAAAATGGAACGCGATTGGGAGGTAAAGCCCAATGGAGCCCGGTATTTCATGAATCGCATATGGGTACCTCTCTACGGAAAGCTCAGAGAGCTAGTCATGGATGAAGCTCACAAATCCCGATACTCTGTCCATCCGGGTTCGGATAAGATGTATCAAGACCTTAAAGCTGCGTATTGGTGGCCCAACATGAAAGCCGATATAGCCACCTACGTGAGTAAATGTTTGACTTGTGCAAAAGTCAAGGTGGAGTATCAAAAGCCATCGGGGCTACTCCAACAACCTGAGATCCCAGTATGGAAATGGGATCAGATCTCAATGGATTTCATCACTAAACTCCCGCGAACCTTGGGTGGTTGCGATACCATCTGGGTGATCGTGGATCGTTTAACTAAGTCCGCACACTTCCTAGCTATTAAAGAAACAGATAAGATGGAGAAGTTGACTCGCATCTACATTAAGGAAGTAGTTTCTCGGCACGTAGTGCCAACATCCATCATCTCAGACAGAGATGCTCGCTTCACATCCAACTTCTGGCAGTCACTCCAGAAAGCGTTGGGAACACGCTTAGATATGAGCACAGCCTATCACCCTCAGACTGATGGTCAAAGTGAAAGGACCATACAAACCTTGGAAGACATGCTTAGGGCATGCGTCATAGACTTCGGAAATAGTTGGGAAATTCACATACCTCTAGTAGAATTCTCATATAACAACAGCTATCATACGAGTATTTCGGCAGCACCGTTCGAGGCATTATACGGTCGTAAATGTAGATCACCGGTCTACTGGGCAGAAGTCGGTGACAGTCAACTCACAGGCCCTGAGTTAATACTTGAGGCTACTGAAAAGATTGTACAAATCAGAAACCGCATGGCGGCGGCACGAGATCGACAGAAAAGCTACGCTGATCAACGACGCAAACCGCTCGAATCCCAAGTAGGCGATCGCGTCCTACTAAAGGTATCACCCTGGAAGGTGTAATCCGTTTTGGAAAACGGGGCAAACTTAACCCACGATACGTAGGCCCGTTTGAAATCTTGAAACGAATCGGACCCGTAGCTTACCAATTAGACCTCCCTGCCGAACTCAGTGGAGTTCACAACGTATTTCACGTGTCAAATCTGAAGAAGTGTCTATCAGATGAAACTTTAGTTATTCCATTGGATGAGATCCAAGTGGATGAACAACTACACTTCGTGGAAAAGCCTATCGAGATCATGGATCGTGAGATCAAGACTCGGAGGCACAGCAAGATTCCGATCGTTAAAGTTCGTTGGGACTCTAAGCGTGGACCGGAGTTCACGTGGGAAAGAGAGGATCAAATGAAAAGCAAATACCCACACCTCTTCACAACTGAGCAGCAAACTAACGATGCCAGTAACTAAATTTTCGGGACGAAAATTCTTTCAACAAGGGGATGATGTGACAACCTGGAAATTTTCTCATACTTTCGTGTACTATTGTTGACTAAATTTTTGTGCATGGCACTTGGAAATCCTTGTGTATGACACTTGGGAACTTCTTGTAACGTTGCGTACTATCATTAACAAACTAACTCTTTGTGCGTGGCACTCTGAACATGTACGTTACATGCTAAACCGCGTTTACTCAATTTTCGGGACGAAAATTCTTTCAACATGGGGATAATGTGATATCCCGGGTTTTTCAGATAACTTACACGTGACACTTGTCGAATAAGATGTGTGTTAAGTATTAAACGTGCATGGATTAAAGATGTGTTGTGTGTTGTGTGTTGTGTGATTGTCTTAGTGATTGAATAATTAGATTTGATATGTGCACAAACTGAACCGAACCGCGACACGTTCCAACCTTGGTTCATTGCGACTCTAGGAGTAACAAGTTTAAACTCTAGTTCAAGTCAAGCCCTCGGTCAAGATCAAATCCAACACACATCGAAAACCTAAACCCTAAACCAAACATGTCTCGGCCACAAACACTAACCAAACCGAAACCAATAGCATGCAACTTTAGTCGTCGGTCATAAGAGAACAAGTCCAAACAAGTTTCGGCCAAGGCCAAACCCAAACCGAAACCACAAGATCAAACTAACCCACACTATTACTCGGCCACGAGATGAACCCAAACCGACCCAACCCAAATCCCTCGGCCACGTGATCAAGACCCAAAACAAACAACCCAAGATCCTCGGCCGCAAGACCCAAACCCAAACCGTAACCCTTCACCTTGCGTTATATATACTAACCCACATGCATGTCTTCCTTCAAAAAAAAAAAAAAAAAAAACACACACAAAACCCTAGAGTTCATTGCCGTCGGCTGCCTTACCCTCATCATCATCTCGGTCGCAGCAAGCAACCGTTTTCCCTGTTCTTTTCTTTCGGTCGCGGCAACAACAGCAGCAGATTTGCGATCGCAGGAAGTTGTTTCTCTTCTCGGTCGCAGCAAGCAGTAGCCGGAGCCTTCACAAACTCAGCCACAAACAGCCCACTATTCTTTCTAATCGCGAACAACACCCTTTTCTCGGTCACGGAGTTCTCGGTTGCAAGCAATTTTGATCACCGGATTCCTTAACATACCCACGGTTCGATTACCTTATCATTAAAAGCCTTGAATTTATCATTGATTACAAGATCATGTTTCGGATGATGTGTATGCTTAGATGTTTAAGATGTTTCGAATATATATATATGCATGCTTGAATGATTCATTGTCTCGGATTACATACATGCTTGAATGATTCATTATCTCAGATTACATGTATGCTTGGATGCTTAGTTGTTGCGGATATTTTGTGTTCGATGGTATTGTTTTCAGAATATGTGAGTGTTAAGTAATCGGCTGAATTGATCATTGTTCATACGCAGAATTGTACTCGGAAACCATAAGTTAGCAAGTGTGTTTTGTTATAACAACTAGAAGTTATTGAGTAGATTTGCATGGATAGGTTATTAGTATTAATCTAGGACTAGAAATCAGAGCTAGATCGCTTAGATTAATCGCATGAACGGGATTACACGAGCTTATAATAATAACATGCTGAAACAGGAAGCTGAATGAAAGTTGCAGCCGACTTCATCAGGCTGTAACTTGGTCGTTAGTTGTCGAAAAATGGATTTTCTGATGTCTAGAACGTAGAGATTTGAATAAGGAATCTAATGGCGCTGGATTCATAATTTTTTGAAATCGTTGATATTTTTAAAGGGCTAAACAAGTTCAGTAGGTAAAGCTGTTAAAATTCTGGAATTTTGTTGGTTGTTTATCAAACTAGATTTTAAAATCAGTAGAGAGTTGAGTCATGATTTTTGTAAAGCAACTAGGTATAGAAATTTCCGGGCAACTCCAACTGGAATTTTGTTAATCGGACGATCAGTGATTTTTAAATAAATTCTTCCGTGGACTGCAGTCAGAAAGCAGTAAATCTGACTGCAGCTTAGTGAATTAATATTTATAGTTAATTGGTAAAGATTTAGGACTTGGAAAAATTATATAAATTTCTATGGTATAGATGTCACCTACTGTAAAAATATGGGAATTTTTAGAATGTTAGAACTATTTTATAAAAATCCTAGAAAACAGCTGAATAATTGAGTGTTAAGCAGAAAGTTGTTAACCTGTGATTTTATGCATTAAAGTGTTGCATGGATTTGGAATGTGTTCATGATAAGTTGTGTGATCACTATGATTATATGAGAATACTTGCATGCATGTTTGAGTCTTAGATATGTTGTTTGTGTGTATCACTTTGTGAGTAAATTGCGTGTGGAATTTGTATTGGTGTGATTACACACTGACGTGGAATTAATTGGTTTGTTAGGACGCAACTAGCGGTCCCATCTCTTATAACATCTTTGCTACACTAACCGAGCAAATAAAGGTGAGTTCACGGCCCCTAACTTTATACGGTTTTTAAACAACAGGGGGAGAAACATGTATACACTCTCAAACTCAAACTCTTTACGTTATACGAATGTAACGTCACATAACGATACGGTAACTAAGTTAATGTTAATGTAATGTTATGGTCACTATGCAGCTTTATCACTTAAGTCCTCGACAATCTCCTCGGATCGTTAGTATTTGGGTTAAGTAGCGGGGGAATTATAAGTAGTATTACTGGGTCTGACGAGCCCCATCCGAGCTAGTCGCGCTAGCCGACCGGGTATGGTCAACGGGTGTATGATTGGCCTAACATCGCCATGGTCATGTGATAGACCTGGCAAAACGGAGGCACAACTGTCAGCTTCGATCGCGAACACTTAGTGACATGACTTTAGGCTAGCTACCTATATACATTAATGTTGAACTTAATTACGGAACAACTTAATATTCCGAGTTTGGAATATTGGATCATCAACTTATTATCCCGGGTTGGGGATAATGGAAACACAACTTAATATTCCGGTTTGGGAATATTGGAAGTAACAACTTATTATTCCGGGTTTGGAATAATGCAACTGATATGTTATCCCGGGTTGGGGATAACGGAGTAACAAACTAAAACCGAACAACAAATTTATGAAAACCTGTGAACTCACTCATCTTAATGTTGACACTTGTTTCTTTACATGTTTCTCAGGACGCTAGGAGCTCTAGGTGCACGCACACGCATTGAAACAAGACATCATTATAGAGTCTCATTTATTAATATTGTTTTGGGATTTTTCATTTGTTTTGGCGTTTGTGTTGGCGCCCGCATCATTACTTAATTATGCTTCCGCTCAAATTTAAAACTGATACTCATGCTAAATATTGGTAATCTAAAATTTACAACAAATGATTTTGGAAAACGTATTATCAAATCATATAGAGTCGTTCGACGTACTAGTGTCTTAGATTCTGGTTTGTTCACACGTCTCGCGGTAGAACTCCGCAAGTGGAAATTGAGGGTGTGACAATGATGAGTGAGAAAACAAAAGAGGTTTCTGATAAATGCAAAGAGTTGTCGGAAGCACAACTTAAAATTTGTGAACTTGAAAAGAAACTAAATGAATTCAGAGATTCATCTTTTGTTATGAAACACATGATGCATGGCCTGAAGAAGAGAAATGACAAGACATGTGTGGAATTCAAAGGTTTGAATGAAGTTCCACCACCTTTTGGTCATGACTATTCTTTCTTGCCAAATGAAGAAGAGCTTAAAAATTTTGTGTCAACTACACCTGGTAGTCCCACTTCAGTTAATGTTGATGGTTCTGAGAATGCCAAGAAGGATAATAACAGGGAACTAGTTTTGAAAACTAAGAATACAATCCCTACAAATAAAAAACATTTTTTTATTAAAAAGGTTGATTTGGTTAAAGTGAGTGATATGAAAGAAGAGGTCACTGTTATTACAAAGGAGTCTAATGTGCAGTTTGCTAAGAGCAAAAACAAAGAAGAATAAGAAGTTAAGTAAACTAAACAAGATCCTTCGAAGGCATCATCATCGTCATCATCATCATCATCGCCTGATGAATCTAAGCAGGAGGCTTCAATTAAAAGTCTTCGGCTAGAAAATCTTGCTTCAAATGTCACGAAAAGGGACATGTAGCTAGCTGATGTCCTAACCAAAATAGTGAAGCACAGGTAAGTGAGAGACAGAGAGAAAAATCACCAGCAAAAAGTGGTGATGGTGAGTGATTGTTAACTCACCAAAGATATTTGCTACCAGGCAACAGAGTGTTGCTGTGGGTGTAGATAAGGCTGAAAAAGGAACTCACCAAGTTCCTCGTTTTCAAAGAAATCAACAAAGATTTAAGCCAGAATCTACATCAAGTAGATATGAAAGACCTAGAAGTAGTTCACCAAGAATGAATAACTTTAATGGTCAATCAAATAATTTCAGAAGTCAAGGTCAATATCAAACTCGATACTAGAATGTTGGCAGTCGGCTTTAGAAATTATCATCATCAAAATTCATGGAACCAAAATCATAATTTCCAATGGTCGCAAAGTCCAAACATATTTAGGAAACCTCAGGACCACAGACCTAGTGGAAATCAAAAACCATTTCCATCAACAGGTCTAAGATCCAAGACTCATGTTAGGAGTGATGGATATTAGATGGATGTTCCTATGGTTGATGAATCTGGAAGACCCAAGACCATTAAGGCTTGGGTCCCCAATCTAACTAATTTTGTTAGGTTGTGCAGGAGCTACTAAGGAGGATTATCAACTTGTGGTATGTTGATAGTGGCTGCTCCAGGCACATGACGGGGGATGCGAGGCTGTTGACAGAGTTTGAGAATGTAGATGGTGGTTATGTGAATTTTGCAGGTGCTAAAAGAGGGCACATTACCGGTCGAGGAAAAGTGACTAATGGGAAGATCACTCTGGACAAAGTGAACTATGTTGAGCAGCTGAAGCACAATCTGATGAGCGTGTCTCAAGTCTGCGACAAGGGTCACTCGGTCCACTTTACAAAGTCTGAAGCTTTGGTGTTGAAACCTGGTTTGGTGATACCAGAGGATTGGATAGTGATGAAAGCGCCAAGGAGAAGCGACACTTATGTAATAGACATGGGTGCTAAGGATTCTTCCACTGTGGTGGCGTGTTTACTATCAAAAGCATCTGAGGCTGAGTCATTGTTGTGGCATAAACGCATGGTCCACATCCATTATCGAAAAATGAACTATATTATTAAAAATGGTTTAGTGGAAGGGGTGCCAGTGCAGAGGTTTCACATGGAAGAGAAATGTCTTCCTTTTCAAAAGGGAAAACAACATAAGTGACCTCACAAGTCTAAAATAGTAAGTTACATAGATGCCCCTTATGAATTACTTCATATGGATCTATTTGGTCCGGTGAATGTAAGGAGCATAGGTCGAAAGTACTATTCTTTAGTCGTCACAGATGATTACTCACGATATTCATGGGTTTTCTTTTTACGTACAAAAGAGGAGACAACAGAGATGCTGATAGATCTTTTTACAAAATTCCAAAATGTCCATGATGCACGGATCAAGAGGATAAGAAGTGATAATGGAACAGAGTTCAAGAATTAGATTCTAGATCTCTATTGTCTTCGCAAAGGAATTGAACATCAATTTTCTGCTCCTTATACACCAGAACAGAATGGAGTCGCTGAGAGGAAAAACAAGACGTTGATTGAAACTATAAGGACTATGCTTTCTGATTCAAAACTTTGAGCTCTTTTCTATGGAAAAGGTGTGAACACTGCTTGTTATGTCCTGAACAAGTTTTAACGGTTTAACAAAACATGTCACGAACCATTGTTTAACCGAAAACCAAACTTAAATGGCTTTGAACCATTTGGATTACTCTGCACCATTATGCGAAACAAAGAAAAGCAAAAATTTGGTGAGGTAGCTGATGAGGGTTACTTTCTTGGCTATATGCCTGGAACACCAAATAAAAGGGTTTTTCACTCTAAAAATTGGTAAAATTAAGGTTGTGTTTAACATGGAAATCACTAGTTATTCACCTCAACAATCAACGAGTGGTCCTCCTATATTATATGATTATGACAGTGTTTTTAAATCATTTAATATTCTTGATTTTTCAAATGCAGATGAGTCTCAAGTGATCCAATCTGTGATCACTGAAGATGGAGAGTCTGACTTCATGCCTAGATCAAGTATATCAATGACAGATGCTCCGTAAACTTCTTCTAGTACAGCTCCACAGGACTACAGTGATAGTGAGTCTGAACCTATTCAGGGGGAGGACTTCATTAATCCGTTTGCTAATACTAACATTCAGGGAGAGGTTGGATCTAATCTGGGAGATAATCTGGTTGTTGACACCATTGCTACCACACGTGTACATAGAGATCATCCAGTTGAAAACATCATAGGTGTTGTTGCTGCAGGTGTTCAGACGAGAAAAGGTGTGCTCGAAGGTTCCTGTTTGTTTACTTCAATTCAGAAGACAGGGTTGATTCATGAGTGTTTGTATAGCTGCTTCATTGCCCAAGAGGGGTCGGAAAATGTTCATATGGCTCTAAAAGACTGTAACATCCCGGCTTTTCAGGTATTTTAAACGCGCTACTTTATTGTTATTCATCCTACGCTGATTTAATTGATGATTTAATTAGGAGAATTAAATTATACGCTCGCAATAACTACGCTAACTTTGTGAATCTATAGGGTGAATTACGTGTTATGTGTTATTAGACGGGTTGTATCTGAATTACGTGCTATGTGTTATTAGACGCTTGTAGATTATTGTATCACGCTTTGATTTCGCGATGTATTAGTTATAAGCCTTGGGTTACCGAATTGTAAAAAAAAATAAAAATAATTAAATAGCCGAACCGAACCGAGCCTCGAAACGTGTCGACCTTGTGACCACACAAGCCCAACCCGCCACCCACACTCCCCTTACGAACACAAGCCCAACCCGCCACCCCACCCTTGCGGCCCAAGGAATAACCCAAACCGCCCCCTATGTATATGTATGTATGCATGGGATGTTTTAAAAAAAATAATCAAAACCCTAATCCGTAGAAGAGTGAAACGGCAGCCCCCCCCCTCTCATGGTCGCGCAAGTCTACTCCCTGATCGATTCCAAGCTTGTCCCGGTTCGCTAATCATCATCGTTTCAAGGTTAGGGTTTAATTGTTAGCGATTCACACTAGGTTTTGTGTAATCTTGATCATGATTATGTGCTTGTGTGATTATTACTATGAAAAAGTCTTGCGGTGTATGATTAGTTCGGATGAATATGCGAATCTTTGCGGTTCTGATGATATGTTGAATACTAAAATCGTGGGCTGTGTTTTATCAATAAAGATCATGATATATATTTATGGTTTGCATGAATATTGATATATATGATGATATTTGACAAGTTAACCTGTTGTTAATCAATACAACTAAGCGTCATGACCGTTTAAACATGTTCTAATGCGATAAAGTTGAAAACAGTAAGTTGATTGACATTTACAGAGTTGGCTGTAACCTGATTATTATTTATGGAAAAGTGGATTTTCTGAAGACTAAAATGTGTATTTTTGAAAAACGCTTCAAATGGCACAAGATTCATATTTTTATGATGTCGTTTGCTATATTTAAATGGTTATTTAGTGCAGCAGTTGAAGTTGCGTAAATTCTGCAGAATTTGTAGGTTTTTCATTGAGTCGGATCTCATAGTCTGTATGGGGTCAGGTCACGAAATTTCCACAGTAACTGGAGACAAGAATTTTCGAAAATCTCCCACTGGAATTTTGTTAATTGGATGAACGATGATTTTTAAATAATTTTGCTCGTGGAATGCAGTCAGAAAGCGATGAATCTGACTGTAGCTTAGTATATAAATGTTTATAAATAATTGGTAAAGATTTAGGATTGAAAATTTAACACAAAAATCTACAGTCGAATTGACACCTCCTATAAAAAATTGGAATTTTGGAACGTTGGAACTATTTTATAAAAATCCTCGAAAACAGCCCAGTTATGAGCGTACAAGCTGAAACATGATAACTTGCGTTTGTGTGTACCTAAGTGTTGTATGAGTTAACATTTGTTTATGACAAGTTGGTTTGATCGTTATTTTGTATGGTGATACTTTGCATGCATGATTATGGTTTCGAATTAGTTATTACGTGTGCCGTACTGTGTGTTAGTTATGCGTAGGTTTTATGTCAGTGTGTTCACACACTAACTTTGAATCGGTTGACATGTTAGGACGCGATTAGCGGTTTCATCATTTGCTTCTTTTGCGTTTATCTAACCGAGCAATTTAAGGTGAGTTGACGGCCCCTATTTTATCCGGATACGCTCTACAACTCTATCTTTTACGTTATGCGAAATTAACGTTGTTAACTATTCGGTAACTAAGTTAATGTTAATGTATGTTATGGTCACTAAGTAGCTTTATCACGGAAGTCCTCAACCAACTCTCGGATCGTTAGTATTGGGTTAGATAGCAGGGAAATTATGGTAGTACTACTAGGCCCGACAAGCCCCACCCGAGCTAGTCGCGCTAGCCGACCAGGAATGTTCAATGGGTGATTAATTTGGCCTAACTTTCGCCATGGTCAGTGATAGACCTGGCAACACAGAGGCAACAACAGTCAGCTTCGATCGCGAACTCTTATGTGACGTAACTTTAGGCTCGCTACCTACTGTTAACATTGAACTTATTTACGAACCAACATTATTATTCCGGGTTAGGAATAATGGAACTATGTCGTTATCCCGGGTTAGGGATAACGGGAGAAAAACAATCTTTTAAACCGAACTTGTGACCTTATAAAAACCTGTGAACTCACTCTTCTTTAATGTTGACACTTGTTTCTTTGCATGTGTCTAAGGACGCTAGGAGCGCTAGGTGCACTCACTTGCATTTGATCAAGACATTTTTATCGAGTCTTTATTTACGAATAATTTTTGGGATTTTGGTTTGGCGTTTATGTTGGCGCCCGTTACTTTATTTTAATGCTTCCGCTAAACTTTGGAACCTTGATATTTAGAAAATGACTATGCATGTTTACAACAAATGTTTTTGGAAAACGTTTAAATAAATCATATAGGGTCGTTCGATATTGCTAGTGTCTGAGATTCTGGTTTGATCACACGCCTCGCGGTAATACTCCGCAAGTGGAAATTGAGGGTGTGATAGATTGGTATCAGAGCCTCGCTAGCTATAGAGAATCAGGTTTGCATTTGTCACACCCTCAATTTCCACATGCGGAGTTTTACCGTGAGGCGTGTGAACAAACCTGAATCTGAGACACTAGTACGTCGAAAGACTCTATATGATTTGTTAATACGTTTTCCAAAATCATTTGTTTAACCATTCATAGTAAATTTTAGATTGTCTTAGTTAGTTTTCAATGTTTAGCGGAAGTATTAGTTTTTAAAGTCGAGCGGAAGCATAAAAATAAAGTAAAGGAACGGGCGCCAACACAAACGCCAAAACTAAAAAAAACCCAAAACAATATTTGTAAATGAGACTCGATAAAAAGATGTCTTGACCAATGCAAGTGAGTGCACCTAGAGCTCCTAGCGTCCTGAGAAACATGTAAAGAAACAAGTGTCAACATTAAAGAAGAGTGAGTTCACAGGTTTTCATAAATTCGTTTGTTCGGTTATAAGTTTGTTTCCCCCGTTATCCCTAACCCGGGATAACGATTTAGTTCCATTATTCCCAACCCGGAATAATACTGATGGTTCCATTATTCCTTACCCGGAATAATAATGATGTTCCATTATTCCTAACCCGGAATAATAACATTGTTGGTTCCATTATCCCTAACCCGGGATAATATTGTTGATTCGTAATTAAGTTCAATGTTAACATGTAGGTAGCTAGCCTAAAGTTATGTCACGTAAGTGTTCGCGATCGAAGCTGACTGTTGTGCCTCCGTGTTGCCAGGCCTATCACTGACCATGGCGAAGTTAGGCCAAATTATTCACCCGTTGACCATACCCGGTCGGCTAGCGCGACTAGCTCGGGTGGGGCTTGTCGGTCCCAGTAGTACTACTTATAATTTCCCCGCTATCTAACCCAATACTAACGATCCGAGAGATTGTCGAGGACTTGTGTGATATAGCTGCTTAGTGACCATAACGTACGTTAACATTAACTTAGTTACCGAATAGTTTAATGACGTTAATTTCGTATAACGTAAAGAGATAGAGTTGTAGAGTGTATACATGTTTCTCCCCCAGTTGTTTAAAACCGGATAAAATTAGGGGCCGTGAACTCACCTTTAGTTGCTTGGTTAGTGTAACACAGAAGTTGCAAATGATGGGACCGTTAATTGCGTCCTAACAAGTCAATTGATTTAGAGTTAGTGTGTGAACACACTGATACAAGCCCTACACATACTAACACACAATGCGGTACATACAATGACAATTCCTAAGACTCAAATCATGCATGCAAGTATCATCATGCCAATATAGTGATCAAAACAATTTATCATGAACACAATCAATCCATACAACACTTTGGTACAAACATTCGCAAGTTATCAAGTTTCAGCTTATATACTCATAATTAGGCTGTTTTCGAGGATTTTTATAAAATAGTTCCAACATTCCAAAAATTCCAATTATTTTACAGAAGGTTTCAACTATACTGTAGAATTTTATATAAATTTTTCAACTCCTAACACTTTACCAGTTATTCATAAATATTAATATGCTAGGCTGCAGTCAGATTCGTCGTTTTCTGACTGCAGTCCACGGGAGAATTTATTTAACAATACCGTTCGTCCAATTAACAAAATTCCAGTGGGAGTTTCCCGGAAATTTCCATATCTAGTTTCTGTACAAATTTCATGATTCGACTCTCTACAGATTATTAGATCCGACTCGATAAACAACTAACAAATTTTCAGAATTTTCACAGCTTCAGTTACTGAACTTAATTGACCACTTAAAAATATCAAAGCACTTCAGAAAAATATGAATCCAGCGCCATTAGAAGCGTTTTTCAAAACTCTACGTTTTAGACTTCAGAAAATCCGTTTTTCGATAAATAATAACCAAGTTACAGCCAGTTGAAGTTGGCTGTAAACACCATTCAGCATCCTGATTTCAGCATTTTATCGCAATATAACCCGCTTAAACAATCGATACGTTAAATATAAGCGATCAAGAACAGAATTACCAGTCATATATCATCGTATATATCATACCATGCTAACCCTAATCGTAACATATAGTTTTTATCACACAAAACGCAGCCTAATGTTTCTTGCTTCCGCTAATCATCATAATCGCAACTAGCATAATTAATCGACTAACATCATAACACTACATTCTAGCATGATCAAGAGTTTATAATCCTAGTATAACTTTGCAAACAATGATAAACCCTAACCTTTTACACCGAAGATCAATGAACCGTGAGCGAGATGGGAGCCGATGATCAAGGGAAATCGCGACCGAGAAGGAGAATGGCGAGGGGGGGGCTGCCGCTATCAAGAAGGATGTAGCAAGGCTGTTTTGCGACCGAGAGAATGAATGGAAGGCTGCCGTCAGCTGTTTCACAACTAGGGTTTGTGTGTTTTTGTTTTTGAAACAATGCACATGCATGTATGTGTATATATAGCGCAAGAGGTAAAGAGAAAAGGGAAGGGTTTGTGGGTTGGGTGCTCGCGGCCGCAAGGAGTTCGGGTGGGTCGGTTTGGGTCTAAAACTTGATCCCCAAGTTTTGGTTAACTCCTTGAGTCGCAAGGAAATGAGGTCGGCTCGTGTCGCGGCTCGGTTCGATTCGTCTATATATTTACTATATCTTTTATAAATAAACACCATGAAATCAAGACATAACATAATAACTCACCAACTTATAAACGTTTAACACACATAGCACGTAATTCATTGGACAAGTTCACTATATTATCGTAATTATTTCGAGCGTGCAGTTTAAGTCTCCGAATCAATTTAACGTAGGAACGAATAACCGTGAAGTAGTGCGTTTAAGATATCTGAAAAACCGAGATGTCACATGTTGAAAGAATTTTCGTCCCGAAAATTGAGTAAACGCGGTTTAGAATACAGGGTACATGTTTAGAGTGCCACGCACAAATATTTAGTTCGTTAACAATGGTACGCGAAATTACAAGAAATTCCCAAGTTGTCACATCATCCCCATGTTAAAAGAATTTTCGTCCCGAAAATTTAGTTGGTGGTATCGTTAACTTG
The DNA here is from genome assembly GCA_947069175.1 of Scalesia atractyloides. Taxonomy (NCBI): domain Eukaryota; kingdom Viridiplantae; phylum Streptophyta; class Magnoliopsida; order Asterales; family Asteraceae; genus Scalesia; species Scalesia atractyloides. Next base: position 47,108,612 of record CAMTDV010000026.1, on the reverse strand, counting down.
TTGCTCAGCTGCAAAGAGGTGTGGGTATTTGCTTTTCATTTGGTCCTCTCTTTCCCACGTGAACTCCGGTCCACGCTTAGAGTCTCAACGGACCTTGACGATTGGAATCTTGCTGTGCCTTCCAGTCTTGATCTCACGATCCATGATCTCGATAGGTTGTTCCACAAAGTGCAGTTGTTCATCCACTTGAATCTCATCCAATGGAATGACTAGGGTTTCATCTGATAGACACTTCTTCAGATTTGACACGTGAAAAACGTTGTGAACTCCACTGAGTTCGGCAGGAAGGTCTAATTGATAAGCTACGGGTCCAATACGTTTCAAGATCACAAACGGGCCTACGTACCGTGGGTTTAGTTTGCCTCGTTTTCCAAAGCGGATTACACCCTTCCAGGGTGACACCTTCAGTAGGACGCGGTCGCCTACTTGAAATTCGAGCGGTTTGCGTCGTTGATCAGCGTAGCTTTTCTGTCGATCTCGTGCCGCCATGCGGTTTCTGATTTGTACAATCTTTTCAGTAGCCTCAAGTATCAACTCAGGGCCTGTGAGTTGACTGTCACCGACTTCTGCCCAACAGACCGGTGATCTACATTTACGACCGTATAATGTCTCAAACGGTGCTGCCGATATACTCGTATGGTAACTGTTGTTATACGAGAATTCCACTAAAGGCAGGTGGATTTCCCAACTATTCCCGAAGTCTACTACGTATGCCCTAAGCATGTCTTCCAAGGTCTGTATGGTCCTTTCGCTTTGACCATCAGTCTGAGGGTGATAAGCTGTGCTCATATCTAAACGTGTTCCCAACGCTTTCTGAAGTGACTGCCAAAAGTTGGACGTGAAGCGAGCATCTCTGTCTGAGATGATGGACGTTGGCACTCCGTGCCGAGAAACTACTTCCTTAATGTAGATGCGAGTCAACTTCTCCATCTTATCTGTTTCTTTAATAGCTAGGAAGTGTGCGGACTTAGTTAAACGATCCACAATCACCCAGATGGTATCGCAACCACCCAAAGTTCGCGGGAGTTTAGTGATGAAGTCCATCGAGATCTGATCCCATTTCCACACTGGGATCTCAGGTTGTTGAGGTAGCCCCGATGGTTTCTGATACTCTACCTTGACTTTTGCACAAGTCAAACACTTGCTCACGTAGGAGGCTATATCAGCTTTCATGTTGGGCCACCAATACGCAGCTTTAAGGTCTTGATACATCTTATCCGAACCAAGATGGACAGAGTATCGGGATTTGTGAGCTTCGTCCATGACTAGCTTTCTAAGGTCTCCGTAGAGAGGTACCCATATACGATTCATGAAATACCGGGCTCCATTGGGTTTTACTTCCCAATCGCGTTCCATCTTTCCAACCGATTCGGCCTTGATTTTTTCTTCCTTAACTGCTTCTAACTGCGCGTCGCGTATCTGTTCGGGTAACCCCGAATGAATGGTGAACTGTAGTGCTTGTACCCGACGAGGTTTCAAGTGTTCCTTCCTACTGGGGCATCAGCTACCACGTTAGCTTTACCCGGGTGATACCGAATGGCACATTAATAATCGTTCAAGAGTTCGACCCAGCGACGCTGTCGCATGCTCAACTCCTTCTGATCAAAGATGTGTTGGAGGCTCTTGTGGTCTGTATAAATTGTGCACTTTGTTCCATATAGGTAGTGTCTCCAAATCTTAAGTGCAAACACTACTGCTCCCAATTCCAGGTCTTGTGTTGTGTAGTTTTTCTCATGAACCTTCAATTGTCGGGACGCATACACGATGACCTTATCGCGTTGCATGAGTACGCATCCCAATCCCTAAATGGAAGCATCACAATATACTACAAAATCATCTGTCCCTTCCGGTAAGGACAGAATGGGTGCACTGCAAAGTTTCTGTTTCAGCAACTGAAATGCCGCTTCCTGCTTGTCACCCCAAGCATACTTGATGCCTTTCTGGGTGAGGGTAGTAAGCGGTGCGCGATCTTTGAAAATCCCTCGATGAAACGTCTGTAGTAACCAGCCAAACCCAAAAATTGGTGGATCTCCGTCGGTGTCCTGGGTGCTTCCCAGTTTTTGATAGCTTCAATCTTGGCGGGGTCGACGTGGATACCCTTTTCATTTACGATATGCCCGAGGAACTGAACTTCTCGAATCCAGAAATCACACTTTGAAAGCTTGGCATATAGTTTCTCCTATTGAAGTAATCCCAGCAGTAATCGTAGATGTTCAGCATGTTCTTCTTCACCTATAGAGTAGATGAGTATGTCATCGATGAACACAATGACAAACTTGTCGCGATACGGTTTACACACGCGGTTCATGATGTCCATGAACACCGCGGGTGCGTTGGTGAGACCGAAGGGCATGACCAAGAACTCATAGTGGCCATACCGAGTACAAATGCCGTCTTAGCGATATCCTCCTCCCTGACACGTAACTGGTGATAACCGGACCGTAGATCAATCTTGGAGTAGTAGCTTGACCCTTGAAGTTGGTCGAAGAGATCGTCGATGCGAGGTAATGGGTATCGGTTCTTGACAGTAACCTTATTGAGTTCCCTGTAGTCGATGCACATACGGAAGGTCCCGTCCTTTTTCTTGACAAAAAGGACTGGAGCTCCCCATGGCGAAGCGCTAGGCCGGATAAATCTTTTTTTTTCTAACAGCTCCTGAAGTTGGGTAGACAGCTCCTGCAGCTCGGCTGGAGCTAGGCGGTATGGGGCCTTGGCGATAGGAGTTGTATGGTTCGCCAATTAAATTTCAAACTCCATTTGTCGATGTGGCGGAAGACCAGGTAACTCCTCTAGAAATACATCGGAAAAATCACAGACGACGGGGATGTCTTCCATACGTTTCTCGTCCTTAGGCTGTTCGGTAACCAGTGCAAGCAATGCAAAGGAGTTCTTCCTCCGAAGATACTTCTACGCTTGCATGTATGAGATGATGATTGTGACGGCGCCTGCCTTCTCGCCTTGCACCGTCAAGATTTCGTCGTTAGAGAATGGAATACGGATAGATTTTTCGAAACAGAGAACTTCAGCTCGGACGTCGGATAGCCAGTCCATTCCGACTACCACGTCAAAACTACCCAGGGTAGTTGTCATCAGATCAATGGTAAAGGTGTGACCCGCGAGTTTGAGTTGACAGCCGGATACTATATGGGTCACATCTACAGATTTACCATCGGCTAGTTCTATGACATAAGGGGTCTCTAAGGGTTTAGGCGTGAGATTTAGGTTCTTCTTAAAAGACTCAGATATAAAACTCCTATCCGCACCCGTATCAAAAAGCACAGTAGCAAAATGTTCATTAAGGGGAAACTTACCGGTGACCACGTTCGAGTCGTTTCTGGCCTCTCTGCGGCCCAGCGGAAATGCGCGGCCTTTGGCACCTCCTGTGCCACCATTTCCATTATTGTTGTTGTTATTGTTGTCGTTGTGGTTATTGTGGTTGTTCCCACCATTGTTGTTGTTACGAAGCTGTGGGCAGTCTCTTTTGAAGTGGGCAGTGCTACCACACTGATAGCATCCCCGGTTAACACCCTGCTACTGACCCTGGGGTTGATTTTGGTTTTGTTGGGACATGATTTCCCCGCGACAATCCTTTGCTGCATGTCCCACCTTGCCACATCGTTGGCAGTGATTCCCGGTACAAGGGCCATGATGATGAAGATTACAGCGATTGCACTGCGGCTTTCGACCTACATAGCCGCTTGTGTTCTGGTTGTTGTTGGCAGGCTGATTATTTTGACCCCGGTGGCTGTTGAAGTTATTGAATCGTTTCTGGTTCCCCTGTTGTTGCTGGGATGACGAAGACTGTCGAGCAGACGAGTCTTCAAACTTTCTTTTATTATCAGGGGCAACATCAGTCGTACCCCGAGTTGGCAACTTCTTTTGTTCCACCGCCTTATCGGTGAGTTTGTGCGCCAACCTGATTGCTTGATGCTCAGTTGCAGGGTTGCTAGCCATTACCATACCCTGAATCTCAGGGACCAGACCCCCAAGGTAGAACTCGAGTCGTTTCTCCACAGTGTTGGCCAGATCGGGACATAGAAATACCAGGTCGTGATGTTTCGCTGTGTATGCTTCGATTTCAGATCCCACCATCTTGTGGTTCCATAATGTTTGCTCCAACTGTTGAACTCTGTCTCGCGGACAGTACTCTTCTTTGATTAGGGCCTTAAACTCGGCCCAGGCCATTGCATTGCAGCAATAAGTCCACGCGTTTGGACTTGTGCATTCCACCAAGTTAGTGCCCCATCCTCCAATGTTGAGGCAGCATACTTGACCTTGTTGGCCTCCAGACAATTGCACATTTCGAACACTGATTCGGACTTTTCGATCCAGCGGACCAGTCCTATGGGTCCTTCTGTCCCCGTGAATTTGCTTGGCTTCGCGTCGAGAAACATCTTGTAGGGGTTAAGACCCCCTCCTGCCGGTTGGTTTTGAACACCCGCTAGAGTTGCATTCACGTGCTCTTGGATCATTGCAGCGAATTCTTCGGGCGTCATGTTAAGGTTTTCGCGACGTCCAGTTGCCATTTAGATCTTCGTAAGACAACATAAACCCACACCGATAAGTCTATATATCCAATATAGTTATCCTATTCCATACTTAAATAATTCCTCAGATTATGTCAACCCAAATAAATTAAACAGTCAAAAGAAATATTCGATTAAATAAAGTTTCAACGTCTTACAAAGTGCCAACCAAACATATCAGTTTACTATAAAGTCTCAAGTTTAAACATAAGTAGGAAAAATAAATAGACTGAAGGAAAGTAAATAAAATAAGCGAGACGTATCAGTCTTCTACGTCTCCATCCCCCAAATCGCTATCGTTACCGTCATCCTCCGCGGCGTTTCCAGCTTCTACAGCTGGGTCTTCCTCCGGATCCTCCTCTGGATCCTCCTCTAGATCCTCCTCTGGATCCTCTTCCGGATCCTCCTCTACCGGCACTGGAGGGGCCGGTGCTGGTGCGGGTACTGGTACAGGTGCCTGATTCTGTTCTAGTTCTTGAATTCTCCAGCTAGATTCAAGGACTCTGTCTTCGAGCCAGTCAACCCTTATCTGCTCAGCACGAAGATCTCTAGCTAAAGTGTTACGAGCTATCTTACTCGTATGTTGCTCTTCCTCGAGCGATCCAGTCTTACCTGTTAATTGTCGTATCATCCATCCCTGTGCTAGGATGGTTTCATGAATTCTTTCTAATTGTTCTTGTTGTTTCCTTATCATATCTCTAAGTAGGTCGTTCCCTACTTCTAACGAGTTAACCGGTTCGACCGACATAGCGATGGTCGGGTGTGAGGACGACTCCTCCCCTAGAGCGAGCCTTTTTCTCGCAGCTGAGCGTGTCTCCACACCATGAGGTGGTGAGGGTTCCACCATAGGTGCCTTTCCCAGCGACCTTGGTTGCGAAAGTTTGTCGGATGATGATGATGATGACATTGCCTGTTAGGTTGTGTAGTTAGTTACGAGTTGCATTCATTTCTTATTATGCATTCATATTCTACATAACATAGTTGTGGTACATCACATAACAAGATATAACAGTTCGGTGCCAAACTACGTCTAGTGTCGTGTAATCAGCTATAGTTTAGGTCTACTTTTAATGCAAACCTGGTTCTCTATAGCTAGAGGCTCTGATACCAATCTGTCACACCCTCAATTTCCACTTGCGGAGTTTTACCGCGAGGCATGTGAACAAACCAGAATCTGAGACCCTAGTACGTCGAACGACTATATGATTTGTTAATAAGTTTTCCAAAATCATTTGTTTAACCATTCATAGTAAATTTTAGATTGTCTTAGTTAGTTTTAATATTTAGCGGAAGTATTAGTTTTTAAAGTCGAGCGGAAGCATAAAAATAAAGTAAAGGAACGGGCGCCAACACAAACGCCAAAACTAAAGAAAAACCCAAAACAATGTTTGTAAATGAGACTCGATAAAAAGATGTCTTGATCAATGCAAGTGAGTGCACATAGAGCTCCTAGCGTCCTGAGAAACATGTAAAGAAACAAGTGTCAACATTAAAGAAGAGTGAGTTCACAGGTTTTCATAAATTCGTTTGTTCGGTTATAAGTTTGTTTCCCCCGTTATCCCTAACCCGGGATAACGATTTAGTTCCATTATTCCCAACCCGGAATAATACTGATGGTTCCATTATTCCTTACCCGGAATAATAATGATGTTCCATTATTCCTAACCCGGAATAATAACGTTGTTGGTTCCATTATCCCTAACCCGGGATAATATTGTTGATTCGTAATTAAGTTCAATGTTAACATGTAGGTAGCTAGCCTAAAGTTATGTCACGTAAGTGTTCACGATCGAAGCTGACTGTTGTGCCTCCGTGTTGCCAGGCCCATCACTGACCTTGGCGAAGTTAGGCCAAATTATTCACCCCTTGACCATACCCGGTCGGCTAGTGCGACTAGCTCGGGTGGGGCTTGTCGGGCCCAGTAGTACTACTTATAATTTCCCCGCTATCTAACCCAATACTAACGATCCGAGAGATTGTCGAGGACTTGTGTGATATAGCTGCTTAGTGACCATAACGTACATTAACATTAACTTAGTTACCGAATAGTTTAATGACGTTAATTTCGTATAACGTAAAGAGATAGAGTTGTAGAGTGTATACATGTTTCTCCCCCTGTTGTTTAAAACTAGATAAAATTAGGGGCCGTGAACTCACCTTTAGTTGCTCGGTTAGTGTAACACAGAAGTTGCAAATGATGGGACCGTTAATTGCGTCCTAACAAGTCAATTGATTTAGAGTTAGTGTGTGAACACACTGATACAAGCCCTACACATACTAACACACAATGCGGTACATACAATGACAATTCCTAAGACTCAAATCATGCATGCAAGTATCATCATGCCAATATAGTGATCAAAACAATTTATCATGAACACAATCAATCCATACAACACTTTGGTACAAACATTCGCAAGTTATCAAGTTTCAGCTTATATACTCATAATTAGGCTGTTTTCGAGGATTTTTATAAAATAGTTCCAACATTCCAAAAATTTCAATTATTTTACAGAAGGTGTCAACTATACTGTAGAATTTTTTATAAATTTTTCAAGTCCTAACACTTTACCAATTATTCATAAATATTAATATGCTAGGCTGCAGTCCACGGGAGAATTGATTTAAAAATCACCGTTCGTCCAATTAAAAAAATTCCAGTGGGAGTTTCCCGGAAATTTCCATATCTACTTGCTGTACAAATTTCATTATTCAACTCTCTACAGATTATTAGATCCGACTCGATAAACAACTAACAAATTTTCAGAATTTTCACAGCTTCAGTTACTGAATTTAATTGGCCACTTAAAAATATCAAACCACTTCAGAAAAATATGAATCCAGCTCCATTAGAAGCGTTTTTCAAAACTCTACGTTTTAGACTTCAGAAAATCCGTTTTTCGATAAATAATAACCAACTTACAGCCAGTTGAAGTTGGCTGTAAACACCATTCAGCATCCTGATTTTAGCATTTTATCGCAATATAACCCGCTTAAACAATCGATACGTTAAATATAAGCGATCAAGAACAGAATTACCAGTCATATATCATCGTATATATCATACCCATGCAAACCCTAATCATAACATATAGTTTTATCACACAAAACGCAGCCTAATGTTTCTTGATTCCGCTAATCATCATAATCGCAACTAGCATAATTAATCGACTAACATCATAACACTACATTCAAGCATGATCAAGAGTTTATAATCCTAGTATAACTTTGCAAACAATGATAAACCCTAACCTTTTACACCGAAGATCAATGAACCGTGAGCGAGATGGGAGCCGATGATCAAGGGAAATCGCGACCGAGAAGGAGAATGGCGAGGGGGGGGCTGCCGCGATCAAGAAGGATGTAGCAAGGCTGTTTTGCGACCGAGAGAATGAATGGAAGGCTGCCGTCGGCTGTTTCACAACTAGGGTTTGTGTGTTTTTGTTTTTGAAACAATGCACATGCATGTATGTGTATATATAGCGCAAGAGGTAAAGAGAAAAGGGAAGGGTTTGCGGGTTGGGTGCTCGCGGCCTCAAGGGTTCGGGTGGGTCGGTTTGGGTCTAAAACTTGATCCCCAAGTTTTGGTTAACTCCTTGAGTCGCAAGGAAATGAGGTCGGCTCGTGTCGCGGCTCGGTTCGATTCGTCTATATATTTCCTATATCTTTTATAAATAAACACCATGAAATCAAGACATAACATAATAACTCACCAACTTATAAACGTTTAACACACATAGCACGTAATTCATTTGACAAGTTCACTAAATTATCGTAATTATTTCGAGCGTGCAATTTAAGTCTTCGAATCAATTTAACGTAGGAAAGAATAACCGTGAAGTAGTGCGTTTAAGATATCTGAAAAACCGGGATGTCACAGCATTTAAAAGTAGACCTAAACTATAGCTGTTACATGACACTAGACTTAGTTGGCACCGAACTGTGATATCTTGTTATGTGTTATACTACGATTGTTCTATGTGAGATATATATGTATATTGTGATATACACAGCTCGTAACTAACTACACCAACCCAGCAGGCTATGTCATCATCATCATCCGACAGATCTCGGCAATCAAGGGCGCCGGGGAAGGCACCCATGGTCGAACCCTCACCACCTCGTGGCATGGAGACACGCTCAGCTGCTAGGAAAAGACTCGCTCTAGGAGGGGAGTCGACCTCCCGTCCGACCACCATTATACCGGTCAAACCGGTCAACTCTTCAGGAGTGGGGGACGATCTGCTTAGAGATGTGTTAAGGAAACAACAGGAACAGCTGGAGAGAATGCAGGAAACTATCGAAGCATAGGGATGGCTGATACGTCAGCTGACTGGTAAAACTGGAGAGCTCGAGGAAGAGCACAATGAGAATAGGAGAGTTCGAAACATTTTAGCTAAGGACCTTCGTGCTGAACAGCTGAGGGCTGACTGGCTCGAAGACAGAGTTCTTAAGTCCTGTTGGAGGATTCACGAACTGGAGTAGAACCAAGCACCCCCTATCCCAGTACCCGCACCAGCACCGGCCTCTCCAGCGCCGGTAGAAGATGAAGAGGAGGATCCAGAGGAAGACCCAGAGGAGGATCCGGAGGAAGAAGAGCCGGAACAGGACCCGGTTGTTGAAGCTGAAAACGCTGAAGAGGAAGACGGCAGTGATAGCGACTTGGGAGATGGAGACATAGATGACTAACTCGTCTCGCCAATCTCCGTTTTGCTTCTTTTAGTTTGTTTGTTTCCACTTATGTTTGAACTTGGAAATTTTATAATTGAACTGATATGTTTGGTTGGTATTTTATGAGACATTACAATTTATTTAATCGAATGTTCCTTTTGATTGTTTAACTTGTTGAGTTGACATAAATTGTGTGGTCATTGAAGTGTGGAATATGATAACTATATTGGATATATACTTACGGTGTGTGTTTGTGTTGTCTTGCGAAGATCTGAAATGGCAACCGGTCGTCGCGGGAATCTCAACTTGTCAACTGAAGAATTGGCCGCTTTAATCCAAGAACACGTGAATGCAGCTCTGGCAGGTGTTCCTAACCCACCAGCAGGTAACCATTATTAAAATTTCATGGGAAAATCTAATAGTTTGGCTAGTAGACTTTCTCGCTGACTACCTATCCTCTATCCTCAGGAGGGGGTCTTAACCCCTACAAGATGTTCCTTGATGCGAAACCGAGCAAGTTCACGGGAGTTGAAGGACCTATAGGACTGGTTCGTTGGGTTGAAAAGACTGAATCGGTTTTCAAAATGTGCAATTGCCTTGAAGCTAATAAGGTCAAGTATGCTGCCTCGACGTTGGAAGATGGGGCATTAACCTGGTGGAACGCACAAGTCCAAACGCGTGGACTTGTTACGGCGAATGCAATGGCCTGGACCGAATTCAAAGCTCTAATCAAGGAGGAATACTGTCCACGGGACAGAGTTCAACAATTAGAACAAGCGTTATGGAACCAGAAGATGGTCGGGTCAGAAATAGAAGCGTACACTGCAAGACATAATGATCTGGTGTTCCTTTGTCCCGATTTGGCTAACACCGTCGATAAACGACTTGAGTTTTATCTTGGGGGTCTGGTCCCTGAGATCCAGGGCATGGTAATGTCTAGCAACCCTACGACGGAGCATCAAGCGATTAGACTGGCACATAAACTCACTGATAAGGCCGTGGAGCAAAGGAAGTTACCACCTAGGGGTGCAACTGAAATTGTCCCTGATAACAAAAGGAAATTTGAAGACTCACCTGCTCGGCAGTCTTCATCAGCCCAGCCACAACAAGGAAAACAGAAGCGGTCCAACAACTTCAACAACAATCGGGGTCACAACAATCAGTCTGCCAACAACACCCAGAACTCGAGCGGCTATGCGGGTCGAAAGCCGTAATGTAACCGTTGTAACCTCCATCATCACGACCCATGCGCCGGAAATCGCTGCCAATGATGTGGCAAAGCAGGACACGCAGCAAAGGATTGTCGTGGGGAAATTATGTCATTACAGAATCAGAACCAGCACCAGGGTCAACAGCAGGGTAATAACTAGGGATGCTATCAGTGCGGTAGCACTGCCAATTTCAAGCAAGACTGCCCGCAACTTCGCAACAACAACAATGGTGGGAATAACAACAACAACAACAATAACAACAATGGCAACAATGGAAATGGTGGCATTGGAGGTGCCAAAGGACGTGCATTCACGCTAGGCCGTGGAGAGGCCCGAAACGACTCGAATGTAGTCACCAGTAAGTTTCCCCTTAATGATCATTTAGCTACTGTACTTTTTAATATGGGTGCGGATAAGAGTTTTATATCTGAGTCTTTTAGAAAGAACCTAAATCTCACACCTAAACCCCTAGAGACCCGTTACGTCATAGAACTAGCCAATGGTAAATCTGTAGATGTGACCCATCTAGTGACCGCCTGTCAACTTAAACTCGCGGATCACACCTTTACCATTGATCTGATGACAACTACTCTGGGTAGTTTTGATGTGGTAGCCGGAATGGACTGGCTATCCGACGTCCGAGCTAAAGTTCTCTGTTTCGAGAAAGCTATCCGTATTCCGCTCTCTAACGACGAAGTCTTGATGGTGCAAGGCAAGAAGGCAGGCGTCGTCACGAACATTATCTCTTACATGCAAGCTCAGAAGTATCTTCGGAAGAAGAACACTTTTACTTTGCTCGCACTGGTCACCGAGCAGTCTAAGGACGAGAAGCGGATTGAAGATATCCCGTCATCTGTGAATTTTCCGGTGTGTTTCCAGAGGAGTTACCCGGTCTTCCACCACATCGACAAGTGGAGTTTGAAATCGAATTGGCGAACCATGCGACTCCTATCGCCAAGGCCTCGTATCGCTTAGCTCCAGCAGAGCTGCAAGAGCTATCTACCCAACTTCAGGAATTGTTGGAAAAAAGATTTATCTGACCCAGTACTTCGCCATGGGGAGCTCCGGTCCTTTTTGTCAAGAAGAAGGACGGGACCTTCCGCATGTGCATCGACTAAAGGGAAGTCAATAAGGTTACCGTCAAGAACCGATACCCATTACCTCGCATCGACGATCTTTTCGACCAGCTTCAAGGGTCAAGATACTACTCTAAGATTGATCTACGGCCTGGTTATCACCAACTACGCGTCAGGGAGGAGATATCTCCAAGACGGCATTTCATACTCGGTATGGCCATTACGAGTTCTTGGTCATGCCTTTCGGTCTCACCAATGCACCCGCGGCGTTCATGGACCTCATGAACCGCGTGTGTAAGCCGTATCTCGACAAGTTTGTCATCGTGTCATCGATGATATACTCATCTACTCTAAGGGTGAAGAAGAACATGCTGAGCATCTGCGATTATTGCTGGAACTACTTCAACAGGAGAAACTATATGCCAAGTTTTCGAAGTGTGATTTGTGGATTCGGGAAGTTTAGTTTCTCGGGCATATCGTGAATGAAAAGGGTATACACGTTGATCCCGCCAAGATTGATGCTATCAAGAACTGGGAAGCACCCAGGACATCGACAGAGATCCGCCAATTTTTGGGTTTAGCTGGTTACTACAGACGTTTCATCTAGGGATTTTCCAAGATCGCACAACCGCTTACCACTCTCACTCAGAAGGGCACCAAGTATGCTTGGGGTGATAAACAGGAAGCAGCATTTCAATTACTGAAGCAGAAGCTTTGCAGTGCGCCCATTTTGTCCTTGCTAGAGGGGACAGATGATTTTGTGGTATATTGTGACGCTTCCATTCAGGGATTGGGATGTGTGCTCATGCAACGTGAAAAGGTCATTGCATATGCATCCTGACAGTTGAAGGTCCACGAGAAGAACTACACGACACATGACTTGGAATTGGGAGCAGTTGTGTTTGCATTTAAGATTTGGAGACACTATCTATATGGAACAAGGTGCACAATCTACACGGATCACAAGAGCCTCCAGCATATTTTTTACCAGAAGGAGTTGAACATGCGACAGCGTCGCTGGGTCGAACTCCTGAACGATTATGAATGTGCCATTCGGTATCACCCGTGTAAAGCTAACGTGGTAGCTGACGCCCTCAGTCAGAAGGAGCACTTGAAACCTCGTCGGGTACGAGCACTACAGTTCACAATTCATTCTGGGTTGCCCGAACAGATACGCGATGCGCAGCTAGAAGCAGTTAAGGAAGAGAACATCAAGGCCGAATCTGTGGGAAAGATGGAACGCGATTGGGAAGTGAAACCCAATGGTGCCCGGTATTTCATGAATCGTATATGGGTACCTCTCTACGGAAACCTCAGGAAGCTAGTTATGGACGAAGCTCACAAATCCCGATACTCTATCCATCCTGGTTCGGATAAGATGTATCAAGACCTTAAAGCTGCGTATTGGTGGACCAACATGAAAGCGGATAAAGCCACCTACGTGAGCAAGTGTTTGACTTGTGCGAAAGTCAAGGTGGAATACCAGAAGCCATCAGGGCTACTTCAACAACCTGAGATCCCAGTGTGGAAATGGAATCAGATCTCAATGGACTTTATCACTAAACTCCCGCGAACTCCGGGTGGTTGCAATACCATCTAGGTAATCGTGGATCATCTAACTAAGTCTGCACACTTCCTAGCGACCAAAGAAACAGATAAGATGGATAAGTTGACTCGCATCTACATTAAGGAAGTAGTTTCTCGGCACGGGGTGCCAACGTCCATCATCTCAGACAGAGATGCTCATTTCACGTCCAACTTTTGGCGGTCACTTCATAAAGCGTTGGGTACACGCTTAGATATGGTCACAGCTTACCACCCTCAGACGGATGGTCAAAGTGAAAGGACCATTCAGACCTTGGAGGACATGCTTAGGGCATGCGTGGTAGACTTTGGGAACAGTTGGGAAATCCATCTGCCTTTCGTGGAATTCTCGTATAACAACAGTTACCATACGAGTATTCAGGCAGCACCGTTTGAAGCATTGTACGGTCGCAAATGTAGATCACCGGTCTGTTGGGCAGAAGTCGGTGACATTCAACTCACAGGTCCTGAGTTGATCTTGAGGCTACTAAAAGATTGTGCAAATCAAAAACCACATGGCAGCGGCACGAGATCGACAGAAAAGTTACGCTGATCAACGACGCAAACCGCTCGAATTTCAAGTAGGCGACCGCGTCCTACTGAAAGTGTCACCCTCGAAGGGTGTAATTCGTTTTGGGAAATGAGGCAAACTAAATCCACGGTACGTAGGCCCATTTGTGATTTCGAAGCGTATCGGGCCCGTAGCTTATCAGTTAGACCTTCCTGCCGAACTCAGTGGAGTTCACAACGTGTTTCACGTGTCCAATCTAAAGAAGTGCCTATCAGATGAGACCCTAGTCATTCCATTGGATGAGATTCAAGTGGATGAGCAACTGCATTTTGTGGAATAACCTATCGAGATCATGGACCATGAGATTAAGACTCGAAGGCACAGCAAGATACCGATCGTCAAGGTTCGTTGGAACTCTAAGCGTGGACCGGAGTTCACGGGGAAAGAAAGGACCAAATGAAAAGCAAATATCCACACCTTTTTGCAGCTGAGCAGCAATCTGACGTTACCGCCAACTGAATTTCGGGACAAAATTCTTTCAACATGGGGATGATATGACAGCCTGGGATTTACTTGTACCATTCTAACAAACTGAACTTTTGTGCGTTGCAATCTAAACCGCGTTTACTCAATTTTCGGGACGATAATTCTTTCAACATGGGGATAATGTGACATCCGGCTTTTCAGGTATCTTAAACGCGCTACTTTATTGTTATTCATCCTACACTGATTTAATTCGGAGAATTAAATTACACGCTCGCAATAACTACGCTAACTTTGTGAATCTATTGGGTGAATTACGTGCTATGTGTTATTAGACGGGTTGTATCTGAATTATGTGCTATTTGTTATTAGACGCTTGTAGATTATTGTATCACGCTTTGATTTCGCGATGTATTAGTTATAAGCCTTGTGTTACCGAATTGTAAAAAAATAAAAATAAATAAATAGCCGAACCGAACCGAGCCACGAAACGTGTCGACCTTGTGACCACACAAGCCCAACCCGCCACCACACCCCCCTTGCGAACACAAGCCCAACCCGCCACCCCACCCTTGCGGCCCAAGGAATAACCCAAACCTCCCCCTATGTTATGTATGTATGGATGGATGTTTTTAAAAAAATAATCAAAACCTAATCCCTAGAAGAGTGCAACGGCGGCCTCCCCTCTCACGGTCGCGCAAGTCTACTCCTTGATCGATTCCAAGCTTGTCCCGGTTCGCTAATCATCATCGTTTCAAGGTTAGGATTTAATTGTATAGCGATTCACACTAGGTTTTGTGCAATCTTCATCATGATTATGTGCTTGTGTGATTATTACTATGAAAAAGTCTTGCAGTGTATGATTAGTTCGGATGAATATGCGAATCTTTGCGGTTGTGATGATATGTTGAGTACTAAAATCGTGGGCTGTGTTTTATCAATAAAGATCATGATATATATTTAGGGTTTGCATGAATATTGATATATATGATGATATTTGACAAGTTAACCTGCTGTTAATCAATACAACTAAGCGTCATGACCGTTTAAACATGTTCTAATGGGATAAAGTTGAAAACAGTAAGCTGATTGACATTTACAACCAAATTTAGTTGGTTGTAACCTGATTATTATTTATCGAAAAGTGGATTTTATGAAGCCTAAAACGTGTATTTTTTTAAAATGCTTCAAATGGCGTCGGATTCATATTTTTTTGTGGTTGTTTGCTATTATTAAATGTTCATTTAGTGCCGCAGCTGAAGCTACGTAAATTCTGCAGAATTTGTAGGTTGTTTATGGCGTCGGATCTCATAGTCTGTATGGTGTTAGGTCACGAAATTTGCACAGTAACTGGATACGGGAATTTCCGAAAATCTCCCACGGAATTTTGTTAATTGGATGAACGATGATTTTTAAATAATTTTTCTCGTGGACTGTAGTCAGAAAGCGTTGAATCTGACTCAGCCTAGTATATAAATGTTTATATATAATTGGTAAAATTTATGATTTGAAAATTTTAAAAAAAAATTTACAGTCTAATTGACAACTCCTGTAAACAAATTGGAATTTTTGGAATGTTGGAACTATTTTATAAAAATCCTCGAAAACAGCCCAGTTATGAGCGTACAAGCTGAAACATGATAACTTGCGTTTGTGTGTACCTAAGTGTTGTATGAGTTAACCTGTGTTTATGACAAGTTTGTTTGATTGTTATTTTGTATGGTGATACTGTGCATGCATGATTATGGTTTCGAATTGGTTATTACGTGTGCCCTACTGTGTGTTAGTTATGCGTAGGGTTTTATGTCAGTGTGTTCACACACTAACTTTGAATCGGTTGACATGTTAGGATGCGATTAGCAGTTCCATCATTTACTTCTTTTAAGTTTATCTAACCGAGCAATTTAAGGTGAGTTCACGGCCCTTATTTTATCTGGTTTTGAACAACAGGGGGAGAAACATGTATACGCTCTACAACTCTATCTTTTACGTTATGCGAAATTAACATCGTTAACTATTCGGTAACTAAGTTAATGTTAATGTATGTTATGGTCACTATGTAGCTTTATCATGGAAGACCTCAACCAACTCTCGGATCGTTAGTATTGGGTTAGGTAGCGGGGAAATTATGGTAGTACTACTAGGCCGACAAGCCCCACTCGAGCTAGTCGTGCTAGCCGACGGGAATGGTCAATGGGTGATTAATTTGGCCTAACTTTCGCCATGGTCAGTGATAGACCTGGTAACACAGAGGCAACAACAGTCAGCTTCGATCGCAAACTCTTATGTGATGTAACTTTAGGCTCGCTACCAACATGTTAACATTGAACTTATTTATGAACCAACATCATTATTCCATGTTAGGAATAATGGAACTATGTCGTTATCCCGGGTTAGGGATAACGGAGAAAAACAATCTTTTAAACCGAACTTGTGAACCTATAAAAACCTGTGAACTCACTCTTCTTTAATGTTGACACTTGTTTCTTTGCATGTTTCTCAGGACGCTAGGAGCGCTAGGTGCAGTCACTTGCATTTGATCAAGACATTTTTATCGAGTCTTTATTTACGAATAATTTTTGGGATTTTGGTTTGACGTTTATGTTGGCACCTGTTACTTTATTTTAATGCTTCCGCTAAACTTTGAAACCTTGATATTTTGAAAATGACTATGCATGTTTACAACAAATGTTTTTGCAAAACGTTTAAATAAATCATATAGAGTCGTTCGATATTGCTAGTGTCTGAGATTCTGGTTTGTTCACACGCCTCACGGTAATACTCCGGAAGTGGAAATTGAGGGTGTGACAAAGACAATTGTTGGGTTGAAGCTATGCAAGAGGAACTAGCTCAGTTCAAGAAATTGAAAGTTTAGGAGCTAGTTGACTTTCCTGAAGGAGAGAAGGAGATCAGCTCTAAGTGGGTGTTTTAAGTGCAAGAAAGACGACCAAGGGATCGTAATAAGGAATAAGGTTCGGTTGGTAGTGAAAGCGTTCAATCAACAAGAGGGGATTGATTACAATGAAGTGTTTGCACAAGTAGTAAGGTTGGAAGCAATTCGTTTGTTCCTAGCTTTTGCTTCATTCAAGGGCTTCAGAGTTTATCAACTTGACGTGAAGAGTGCATTTCTTTACGGGGAAGTCCAAGGAGTGGTGTATGTCTCACAACCATATGGGTTTACTGATCCAGTCTTTTGAGATCGAGTCTATCGACTTAATAAGTCATTGTATGGATTGCATCATTCACCTACGGCGTGGTATGAGACACTGTCAGCACATTTGCTAAAACATGGTTTCGAAAGAGGTCAGATTGACAGTACACTGTTCGTTAAAAGGAAGAAGGAAGACTTTTGGTTGGTACAGGTATACGTAGATGACATCATTTTTGGGTCATCTGATGAGAACATGTGTCATGATTTCGAGGAGGTAATGAAGAGCAAGTTTGAGATGAGTGCGATGGGTGAACTATCTTACTTTCTGGGTTTACAAGTTTAACAGAAGAAGGATGGGATGTTTTACATCAGACGAAGTATGTGTATGATATTTTGTCTTGTTTCAAAATGGAGGATTGCGCTACTTTCAATACACCTATCTGTGAGAATCACACTCTTGGTCCAGATCATGAGAGTGTGGAGGATGTTGATCCAACTCAATACAGGGCAATGATTGGTTCTCTAATGTACTTGACTGCTTCTACACCAGACACCATGTTCGCAGTATGTCTTTGTGCCAGATATCAAGCGAATCCAAAATAGTCCCACATGAAAGCGGTAAAGGTGATTCTTTGTTACTTGAAGGGGAAACCTAAACTTGGGTTATGGTATCCAACTGCTAGTGATTTGAAGTTTCTTGCTTTTACTGATTCGGATTTTGGAGGATTCAAATCTACAAGGAAGTCTACCACAGGTGGTTGTCAGTTCTTAGGAGGGAGGCTTGTGTCATGGCAATGCAAGAAGCAGTCTTGCGTGTCTACCTTGGCGTGTGAAGCTGAATATATTGTTACGGATTGTTGTTGCTCTCAGGTTCTCTGGATCCAACAGCAGATGTACGATTACGGTTTGAATTTCACTCGTACTCCTATTATGATAGACAATAATGCCACCATATCAATCACCAACAATCCCGTAAAACACAGTCACACAAAACATCTTGACATTCGTCATCATTTTATACAGGATTATACTGAAAATAAATTAATTGAACTACATCGAGTCGACACACTTGATAACCTGGCAGATCTTTACACAAAAGCATTTGATAGGGCTCGTTTTGAACAGTTAGTCGAACTCAACGGGATGAGGAATCCTGAATAACCATTTTTCCATAAAAATAGTTTGTAAATAATTTACTGCTTTTCAAAAATCAAAAACATAAAAAAGTAGAAAATCAAAAATGGGTTTTCACTGAGTGAAACAGAAGAAATGATAGTACATCAGCAAGTTAAACTGTCACAATGAAATTAAAACTAAAATTAAAATTGCTTAAGTGTGATAGCAGCTTCATCATATGATGTACCAGTAGGCAAAAGGCTTGAAATAATCAACTTACCTTTATGATACAAATATAATAAACTATGTATGAGTGGGTAATATATCAGTGGTGTATGGTTTTAGAACCTCAAATCTTGCGTTGATAGATTGACAAAATCTGAGGTTTTAGGTCTTTATATCGTTATTTCATCTGGGGTATCAAGGTTGTCCTTTTGCTACATCCAGATATATGCTGACCTAGGCACAACCAGGATATCTTGAAAGAGCTAAAATGCCAGATCCCTAAAATTGAAGAAGCACTCCTAGAGACTCATTCAAATGTGCAAATTGCATTATTCTTACCAAAATTTGGTATTTGCCCTAACCCTCGTTGGATATTGGTCTCTTTGATGTAAGGAAGTACTGACCTGATCACCAATTATCTAACTTTAAAAATAAAAAGGATGAATTTCGGTGTACTCACCTACTACAAAGAATTTTTGTGCATACCTTGATCGTTGGGGTATGTCCTGAAGTGGGACACACTAGTATTTCAGTGTAAGTTATCTAAACATATCACTAGGTAATGGTACTTGAAATGTTCATGTATTTTGTTTAAGTGGATAAACAATACTGGTAATCATCTTGAACTGCTTTTCTTGAATATTGCATATAGAATTATCAAATAGTGTGAATACAGTTTGATGTTGCTAATATGATCTTCTTACCGAGGATTCTCACAAAAACAGCGTGTTTATTATTTCGTTATTCTTGTATATTCTTAATGTACGGAATATGGTTGTTCATGGAGGAGTTCTTACCGATAGGGGGAGACGATGTTAGAAGATGAGTTCAAAATTTTAAAATCTTGCAGGTTCTGTGTGCTTAAAAAAATTTGCGTATGTGGTTTGAGTTGAGAAGTGCTTAATCTGTGATAAAGTTTGACTATCTCTTGAATAATAATAATTTGTTTAACTTGTGTTGAAAAATTCTTATGGTTTCTCGAGATGTTTGTTTTACAGTATACAGATTGTAGCATTGTGTTGCTGAGAAGGTTGGTGAAGATGAGTTTGATTGGATGCATGGTAGAACCTCCTTTCTACGTTGTAGACAAAGTTGAAGAGTTTGAAGATTGCTATGCAAGGACTAAACTGGAGTTGGCTCTAACGCTAAATATGTAGCAAATTTGGTGATTGGATACATCAGTTTAGGGGGAGTCATCTGTTGCTGACAGCAGCTACTAAAGCTCAAGCTATCCCAAGACCCACGTTTTTCAAAGATTCTGAAGATTGCAAGAAGACTGAAGACAAAGTTATTTTATAAAGCTATTGTCAAGGGGGAGTTTGTTGGTGCATATTTGTAACAACAGTTTAGATTTGGTCTTTGGATATCTTGTAATTAGTAAAATGATACACGACTAGCGGTTTTAGTTTTGTAATAGTTAATTAGAGTATTTGGGCTAAACAAGAGACCATATAGCTCATGGGAGGCGAATTAGGCCTAGACCCAATAGCACTCCATATAGGGAAACCCTAGCCCAGTTGCATAACCTATCTCTATATAAAGGGAGGTTTGCATTAGGGTTTAGGTTGCTAGTTCTGTTGATCGTTTTGCAAGTGTTGCTGGTTTAGTTGTTCAGATAGAGTTTAGAGTGAGTCTTGAATTGATTGTAAACACATTGTGTTAGATAATCAATAGGAGACTGTTTGAAGGAAATTGTTCATGTTCGTGTTCTTGTTTGGTTTT
Source organism: Scalesia atractyloides (assembly GCA_947069175.1). NCBI lineage: Eukaryota > Viridiplantae > Streptophyta > Magnoliopsida > Asterales > Asteraceae > Scalesia > Scalesia atractyloides. Next base: position 47,088,336 of record CAMTDV010000026.1, on the reverse strand, counting down.
CCGTGTAACCTTATCTAGGGGATTCCGCACTCTAGATTAGATAGACGTTCTGTGAAGATCCATACGAACTAGGGGACCTACAATATAGGTGATGGTATTGTCTTAAGAATCTAAACGCAAGATAACTCACGTTAGGGTCCTAGTAAGGTTATAGTCTACGTCAAAGTGTTACAAACAACCTAATTCCCTATAACCATAAGCTCTGATACCAATCTTTCTGTAACACCCCAACCACGTAAAACAATGAACCGCGGTGGAAACGTCGGGGAGTCATGTCACAGAACAATTATTTCACAACTAATGGAATTTAAAATTTTGTTTTATTAAGTTAAATGTTTACATTGTCTTGGGATAAATAGAAACAACACATAAATAAATTGTCTTTTATGTTTTAAGTCACTAAGATCCGCGGCCATTCCTACGTGAAGCATGAATCATATTATCAAGCATTGACTCCTGAAACATATGTGAAAAGAGAGTCAGCATAAAAATGCTGGCGAGTACATAGGTTTTGTGAGAGTGTCAAATTCTTGGCTTTGAATACATATTGCAACACCTTGTCCGACTACAACAGTCATTAAGTGAAAACCTCGTATCAAAAGTGTTTGATATTGCAATACAATTAACCGACTAAAACAAGTTGGTTAGAGTTGTGAAAACCTTGTAGCCATGAATCCTGACCAAAACGTTTTTTTTTTTGTGAAAACCTTGTAATAGATTGATTCAAAAGAAAACTTCGTATGGTTTATATTTTTAAGTGAAAATCATTGCGTGACATCGTTCAAAACCATTTGTCCGAGTTATAAACCATATGTCTGTGTAATTTACCATTCGTTCGTGTTATAAATCAATCGTCCGTGTCATAAACCAATTGTCCATGTTATAAACATATGTGAAAAGAAAGTCAGCATAAAATTACCGGCGAGTACATAGGTTTTGTGAGAGTGTCAAATTTTTGGCTTTGAATACATATTGCAATACCTTGTCCGACTATAAGAGTCGTTAAGTGAAAACCTCGTATCAGAAGTGTTTGATATTGCAATACAATTAACCGACTAAAACAAGTTGGTTAGAGTTGTGAAAACCTTGTAGCCATGAATCTTGACCAAAACGTTTCTTTTGTGAAAACCTTGTAATAGATTGATTCAATAGAAAACTTCGTATGGTTTATATCTTTAAGTGAAAATCATTGCGTGACATCGTTCAAAACCATTTGTTCGTTTTATAAACCATATGTCTGTGCCATTTACCATATGTCTGTGCCATTTACCATTCGTCCGTGTTATAAATCAATCATCCGTGTCATAAACCAATTGTCCATGTTATAAACAAATCATCCGTGTTTTAAATTGTGAAAACTTTTAATTGTTCTTTAATGAACACAATCAAACCTGTGTTGACTACACACCAAATGGTATCTTTAATAGACCACCAAAGGTTCTCTTTACTAGACTAACAAATCAACGAATGATTTGTTAATCAGAAACAGTTTTTGTCATTACCCAAACTTCCACCAAATCCAGTGAATAGTCTGATAATGGGATTGTCAGTCCTATGTTACCAAGTCAGTCATATGGGACCATAACATACTACTGGTCTGCTCAGTCAAAGCTAATGAATGTCATTCGTGTTATGGATAACGCATCAACAAGTTGTTAAAATTACTGAAATCATATTGTTTTATATATAAACGATAGACATTGTTTTTGAAAACTTGAAAATGATTTAGCACATATGAGTCACCCCAAGACATTTGCAAAATGTAAAAGAGGGGACTATGTACTCCTTTGAAAATCATTTTGCATATATAAACCATGTATATTGTTTTGAAATCTTGAAAAATAATTATCGGCACATATGAATCACCCCAAAACATTTAGATAATGTAAAAGAGGGGAACTACTCACATAAGCCTTGCGTAGTAAATATGTAGATTTGAAAAGATAGTTTAGCACATAAGAATAACCCTAAAACATTTAAAACGTAAAACAAGGGAACTATAAACTCACTTTGAAAATCATTTTGTATATATAAACCATGTATATTGTTTTGAAATCTTGAAAATAATTATAGGCTCATATGAGTCACCCAAAACACTTAGAATATGTATAAAAGGGGAACTATGTACTCACTTTGAAATCTTTTTGTATATATAAACCATGTATATTGTTTTGAAAATCTTGAAAATAATTATAGGCACATATGAATCACCCCAAGACATTTTAAAACATAAAAGAGGGGAACTATGTACTCACTTTGAAAATCATTTTATATATATAAACCATATGTATTGTTTTGAAATCTTGAAAATAATTATAGGCACATATGAATCATCCCAAAACATTTAGAAAATGTAAAAAAGGGGAACTATGTACTCACACAAGCATTGCGTAGTAAATATGTAGATTTAAAAAGATAGTTTAGCACATATGAATCACCCCAAAACATTTAAAACGTAAAAGTGGGGAACTATGTACTCACATGGGATTGCGAAAGTGTCCTTGATTAGTGGAATACACAAAGCTCAAACGTGTCCTAATATGTTAGATAAATATGCAGCGCCTTTTGACTACAAACGAGAGATTGGATAGAATGAAGTCTTTTAAACCAAATGACTGTTGCAACTCATGTGATATGGTTTAACAAACTTAACATTCTGATTTGGAAAGGATCCTAAGTGCTTTTGACCCATTATGACTCGTTAAGGTAGTTTACGCTACTTTAACGGGTCATTAGCGTAAACACATGATCGGATGGTTAAACATGTCCTATGATAAGTCTTAAATGTATAAACATCTTAGAAAATGTTATAACATCAGTTTATATGTCAAAGTTTTGGTTACATGTCTTTAGGATGGATTTATGTGCAAAAGGGCATTTTGGTCTTTTTTTAAGAACATAGAAGTGACTTATCATAACACTAACCAAATGACGTGACCATAAGGTATAACCTCAGAAGGTTATTCCCTATACAACTATGGTAACAAATATGTGTTTGGTCAGATCCTAAGATCGACCAAACGGGTCGGATTCGAAAGTCAAAGCGATGGTCAAGACCGGTTGACTTACGACCCTAAATAAGCACTAAACTAGAAGTGACGAGTTAAACGTGTCAAAATATGTCTAACTAAGTTTATAAAACTGATATGGATCAAAACTTGGTGTTTTGATACACGAAAATAGTTTCATCGTAAAATGCACATCATGCGCATTTTAAACCGAAACTTTAACTCATCACTTCGACTAGTAGACGTGGTAATCAGAAGGTGAAATCGTTAGGGATTACAACCTTCATGATTACAATCACCTTGCAAATCTCAATTGAACTTTGACTAAACAAAATATGGTCAGAACAAAAAGTCAATCAGGAAGCCAAACTGTTCGACTTTTAGCTCAAAATAGCTAAAATAATGAAAGACCTAGGATGAGTACTTACTCGTGTTGAAGAACACTTTTAGAACTCAAGATAGGAGGCTTCCAAAGGCTGGAAACAAGCTCCAAGAAGGATAGAAAGAAGAACTCCACACTTTGTTTTGAAGTGGTGTGAAAAAATGGAAGAATCATGGGGTATTTATAGTATTTTAGGATTAAGGAGGTGATGACAAGTGTCCTCAATTGTGGATTAGTGTCCTAACATGTGTCAACACCATATTAAGTGTGGCAAAGTGAGTGCTAGGTGTCAAAAATTGGAGATAGGAGGCAAACTTGGTGAAGAAGCAAAAATATTTATTATTTGTTTTGACATTTTTGGCCCTTAGACTTGTATTTTCACTTGTTTGCCATTTTTAAACCCCTTTAATCTAACATTTAGGTTATATAAAGGTGTTAAGACATGTGTAATTTGGATTATGTCCGAAAATGTCATGGATGTCAGTTCGTTCGGTTGTACGGTTACGCGTTTTGCAAAAATGCGTATAACGCTTTAACGAATACGAAAACAATACAAAAATCTTTTGATTGATACACATGGTTCGTATGTTGGATACGAACCAATAGACTTTCGCAGTTTGACGAAAATAGTCCCTGGACTTGTATAAGCGTGTTTTTGCCATATCTAACCCTTCAAAACTTATATCTAAGTTATGGGTATTTAGGGTGTGTATAGTTTTTTCCTTTTTTCGGAGTGTATGTCGCGTTAAACTGACGGCGTTTGAGTGTCAGTTAACGAATTACATCCACAAAAAATTTTGAGGGTTCGAAATCGTGCTAGAAATTGAAATTGAGCAAGTGTCTTAGATAATTATACAAATTTTGGAAATAAAACACAGGGTTTCATTGAATATGAAATTGTTTGTAATTGAACAATGATTGAAAAGGCACAAATGTCACAACAAACTCCCCCTAAGCTGATGCATCCAATCACCAAATCTTCTAAATCGTTAGCGTTTGAGTAAACTCCAGTTTAGCACTTGCATAGAAATCTTCAAAATTCTTCAACGTTGTCTGCAATGTAGAAAGGAGGCTCTACCATGCATCCAATCAGACTCCTCTTCACTAACCTTCTCAGCAACACATTTCTACAATCTGGATACTATAAAACAAACATCTCAAGAAACCATAAGAATTTTTCAACACAAGTTAACAAATTATTATTATTCAAGAGATAGTAAAACTGTATCACAGATTAAGCAATTCTCAATTCAATCCAACACTTAAAATTTTAAGCACATTGAACCTCAAAGATTTTAAAATTTTGAACTCATCTTCTAACACCGTCTCCCCCTGTCAGTAACAACTCCTCCATGAACAACCATATTCCGTACATTAAGAATTTACAAGAAAATGAAATCTTTTTAGATTTTAATATTTTCTAAAAACAAATAAATAGCAAAATAATAAACACTACCGGGAAAAAGATCATATCAACCATATCAAATTGTTTTCACACTATTAGATTATTCTCAATGTAATTTTCATGAAAAGCAGTTCAAGACGATTACCAGTATTGTTTATCCACATAAACAAAATCCATTAACATTTCAAGTACCATTTGTAAGTCCCGATAAACCGGATCTAACACTGATATCACACAATCACCAAAGATGGGCGGAATCCAAACTTGATGATCTTAAAAAAAACAGAAATGATGAAGAACAATACGAATTCACTTAACACCTTGCACACGATTCTATTACTTGAACAAGTAAAACCGTCTGGTACAAGATGAAGATTCTCCAGAGAAAACCTAAAAGTGTCCAAAAGTCTAACTCTAGGAAATGACATAAGCTTAGCTTATATAACTCGGGTAAGGCATAACCCTAATGGGCTTGCCTAGCCCACATGGCCTATGGCATGCCCAAATGACCTATAAAGGTCAAAACCTAACACAAACTAACCCAGTTAAGCCCAGTTAGCTACCATAGACTGTTGCGTATATTTGATGCCTCAGTCTCACACTTCTAGGACCTAACAATCTCCCCCTAGACTGATGCATTAAATTGTCTTGATAGTGTAAATTCAGCAACGTCTTCAACAGAATCTATGGTTGTCGCTGTGCCGTAAGGTTTTTTTTTTGGGTAAAGGGTTACCCCGGTGAATATTATTTCCAAACAAACCAATAAACACAGGTGAAGGGCAGAGTACCCCCCAGTTCTCAAGTATGACATGCCATACAGGAGTTACTTATCGCAACAAACATATGCTAATAAGAACCACAACAAACGACTATACATCGCTAACCAAACAAAAACACAAAACTACATTAGCCACAATCATCATCCCTCATCAGAAGCCCACATGGCAAAGCCCAATCCTGCAAGACTCTAATCATGCTTACCGAATTCTTGAACTTCATCGTGTGCAGCTTTAGCCTCACAGTAGATAAGATCACCTCCACAAGCTGATCCACATTCCTTTTTTTGCTGGAGAATAGTCTTATATTCCTCTCCTCCCAAACAAAGTAAGCCGATGCATTAACTACCATATTAGCTATAATATGGTTCGCCTTAGGAGAATTCGAAATCCCCTCCAAGAAAGTCAAAATCCCAACCCAAGTATTTGGAACATAATTCATTCCTGCTTTCCCTTTAACCCCATTCCAAATTGCCGTAGAAAATCCACATTCAAAAAATAAATATTCATGAGAATCAGGCATTGACGTGCATAGCGAGCAACACATCAGATTAACATTTGCATTACCCGAAGCATTCCAATTTCTCATAACATCTTGCTTTTTCAATTTTTTCTGAATGATAAGCCACATTATAAACGAGTGCCTAGGAATCGCCTGCGGAAACCAAACCACCTTAACCCAGCTGACTTCTTCCTGAACAACCCGAATATCATCCCAAGCAATTGACGCGCTAAACTCTGATCGGTCTCCTCGTCTAGATCTCCATTCCACCCTATCCTGAGTAGACTGATTAATACTTACATCCTGCAAGTTAAGTAATATAGGGAAGCGAGTGACCCAGGTAATCGACCACGACCATTGACCATTGACATACACATCCGCCAATTTTGTAGACATATTGAATCCTCCATTTGCTATAACTCTTGGCGTAAGAAAAGAGCTAAGCGGGCAAACAACATCCCACTTATCAAACCAAACCAGTGTGTTAGATCCGTTTCCCACCTTGGTCCAAACATGGACCCAAATCATAGGTCTAATCACAAGTATTTTACTCTAGCTCCACGTGCTATTGTTCTTGATCGGAACATCCCAAAAGCTTCTATTCCGAATGCGATACGAATGTATCCATTTAACCCATAAGGACTCCTTATGCGTTATTAAGCTCCAATTATGAGCAGCCATGAGGGCTTTATTCATATCTCCAACCCTCCTAATACCCAAACCTCCTTCATATTTAGGCAAACACACCGATTTCCATTTAACTTTCGCTTTACCTTTTATATCGTTCCCTTGAGACCACAAAAACCTCCTCATTCTATCCTCCAGCTCGCCGATGATGCGTTTAGGAAGGATAAACACCGAAGCCCAATACACATGCAAAGAAGATAAAACGGACTGAATAAGTTGAACTCTACCCGCATACGACAAACATTTATTCTTTCAATCCGTTATCCTCGCATCCATGCTTTCAATAAGCCTTTTGCAATCTTTATAATGTAACCGAGTGGATATTAAGGGAACCCCTAGATACCGAACTGGTAATTTCCCTTCCTCGAACTTCATAATACTAAGAATATGAGTTTTCACAGCATCCGCCACATTACCAAAAAATATTGTACTTTTCGTCATACTAGGAACAAGACCTGACATATTCTTAAACATATTTAAAGCATCCATCACAACTTTAACAGATCTTGGGTCACCTCTAGCAAACATAAACAAATCATCCACAAAACGAAGATTAAGAATTCTTTGTTTTTCACATTTATTGTGAAACCTGAACCCCAACAACGACGACACCTACCTATGAAGGATCAAGGTGAGGACTTCCATAACCAAGGTAAAGAGGTACGAAGACATAAGGTCCCCCTGTCTTAGTCCCTGTTTACCTTTAAAGTACCCATATAAACTGCCGTTTATTGACATAGAAAATGAGGTAGACGCCACACACGCCATTATCCACTTAACCATCTTCAGATGAAACCCAAATCCCTTCAACGTATCCTCTAGAAACGTCCATTCCACCGTATCATATGCCTTCTGAATATCCACCTTAAAAGCACTCTCGGAGGCCCAGTATTACGGTGATAGTTATGCATAAGCTCTTGAGTTAGAAGGATGTTACCAGAAATTTTCCTACCCGGGACAAAAGCTGACTGATTAGTACTTACAATCCCGGCCAATCCTTCTTTTATACGGTTAGTGATTATTTTACTAATACACATATATAACGTGTTGCAACAAGAAATCGGTCTATAATCCGTGATTAATGTAGGAGTAGTTACCTTCAGAATAAGCGATATAACGGTGTGATTAAGCTGTTGAAGGAGTTACCCATTATGAAAAAACTCCTTAATAGCTACACAAACATCATTGCCCATAACATTCCAAGCCTTCTTGAAAAATACCGAAGTATACCCGTCTAGACCTGGAGCTTTATTCCCCGCTATATCAAATATAGCTCTTTTAACTTCTTCATCTGTGATATCCCTTACCATATTATCAGCCACCTCAGTCGACAGGACGTTAAGAAAAAGGTCTGAGGTCGGTTGCAAGTTTACATTTCCCACAGTTCCGAAAAAACAGCGTAAAATGATCCACCATCACTTGCGGAGCCAAACCTCCTTCATATAAGTTCCCATTTGCATCTCGAATGGAGTAAATTCTGGTCCTATGGTTCTTCATTTTTACAACATTATGAAAAAATTTCATGTTAGAATCACCCAAAGAGAGCCAGTCAACTTTAGACTTCTGTTGCAGAAACAAAACTTCATCTTGCACCGCATCCTTATAAAGCTGGAGTAAATGAGTATGTCGCATTTTTAACGCCTCATTCCCCGGATTTCTGTCCATCTCCCGCTGGCAGTCATCAAGGTGGCCCCTAGCTTCTTTAACCTTCTCATGAAAATTACCTTGTTTAAATAAAAGCTTACGAAGAGGAGTCTTCAACATCTTTAACTTTTTAACAACTCTAAACATGGAATAGCCATTCACATCAGTACCCCACACCCGTTTAACTTCATCCAAAAATTCTTGTTTCTCGGCCAACAAATTAACGAATTTGAACGGTTTCGGTTTATCACTCTGAATATTTGGCAAAACTAGGATAGAAAGAGTATGATCCGATATACGATACGGCTTGAAACACGCTAAAGCAGCATGGAAGATATCAATAAACTTAGTATTCCCCATAATGCGATCTATCATCTTAAAAATAGCGCTACCTTCGCTCCGCATATTCGTCCAAGTATAATGCATACCCGAACTGTTGATATCGAACACTTCAATTTTGTTAACACACTCTTTAAACTCCATCATCGCTATGTTAGTCATAGAAGAACCCGAAGAGGAATCCTCCATGAACAGCGAAGCGTTGAAATCCCCCATAATAACCCAAGGTTTATCATGAACGAACGAATGATGTAAGGTTAAATTCTGCCACAAATTTCTCTTATTCTTATAATGATTATCAGCATATACAAACGAGCAGAAAACAGATTTTTGATCAAATTTAAACATAATTTGAGTATGCATGACCTGCTCAGACTGCGCAAGGATCATAACATCCACAACATTCGCATCCCATCCTACCATAATCCTAGTACCCTTATCATAGCAACTCACATTCGTAGCCCAATTCCAAGAACGGCACACTTTTTTACACATAGTATAAACATTCGAAGCATCCACATGCGTCTCCAAAATAGCACACACTTGAATATGACTTTCCATAATCACTTGCCGAACCTCCTTTTGTTTTAGGGAGCGGTTCAACCCCCTTATGTTCCATACAGCTAAACTACCCATAGGAAACCGTGTCACCAGGTGTGCTTGCACCCTCAGGCTTAGTTGTTTCCAACTTTGTGTCCATAAACTTAGGGAAATCAGCTAAGAGGTCATCCACTTCCACTCCATCAATAATCACCTCATCTATATTACCATTGCCTTCTTCAATTTTATCCCTAGGCTATTTCTCCACCCGTCTTGGAGGCAGCTCATCTAGTTTTTCCAACTGCTCGTTTTGCAACACACCAAATTGGTTTGACACTGACACCTAATCCAAAGCCGAAGGCACCTCTTTAGATTTTGACACTTGAGCTTGAGAAGATGAAGAAGCTTCTCCATTCGGCTTGGCATTAACAACTGGACGATACACAAACCTCGCTTTCGGGTTTTTCACATTCAATCCCTGTTGAATAACCTTCTTATTTTTGCTTTTAGCATTAACATCCTGATATCCTTCCTGGTTCATTTTCACTACATCAGGCCCACCTAGTTTCGGCTTCTTTGGGCAGGTGCTATCATCATGACCGAAAATACAGCACGAGGTGCACCTTAAAGGCTCCCAATCATATTCTACCTTAACCTCAGCTATATAATGTCCATTACCTTCCAATGCTGGAACCGCAACTTTAATATTCTTGATCAGATCCTTCCCAGCATGGACTACAATTAGCGCCCTTGCATAACCACTCCTTCCCCAGGATTCCAAGCACATTGTCGCTGTATATGAATCAATCATTTTTGGCACTCCTATTTTAGATGCTAACAGACTCAGACTATCCTCAGTAAACGCCATGAGTGGAACATCATGCATCTTTACCCACACTGGTATAGACGTGATATCCTCTTTTACCATATTAGTAGATGGAGTCCATTTATTCAAAATTATCGGAACATTGCGAATCATCCATGGACCATCCTCCATTAGCTGTTCCAGACCCTTTTTCGTCCTAAATTAAAAGAAGAAAAACCCTTTGGCATTCATCATCGTTCTCACTAAGCCATACTTACCCCAATTATTTTTAACAAAGTAATCAACCACAGGAAAAGCAAGCTGCTTTCCTAAGAAATAACCATACACAGTATTGGCAAACATGTCATGAACCTCCTTAACTGATGCAACCGGGATTACAACATCCACACCTTCGATAGAATCCACGGCATCCATCGATCTAAAATTGACTTTGGGAGTCTCCTTCTGATTCTGAACAACCGTAGCAAAAAACATAGGTTTGTTGTTACCTACATTTGTCGATTGAGTACTATCCTCCTAAGTTGCATGATCATAATTAGGGTTTGCATGGAGATACGTTGGAGTCGTAGCAGCCGCATATCTACCTGCATTCACCTCATTGCTAACATCCACTAGCTTGGAAATATCACACAATCCATCTATCACAAAAACCTTATTCGTCGAATACATTCCCCTTCTTGGCATCATTGTGTTACCTTCTATGTTGGCAACCCTCAACCCTATTCCACGAACCAGACTGGCACAAGCCTCACCCGACAACTTCTCCAGACCATAATTATCCATACTACCCGATCTATCAGGCATACTACCCTCTCAAAGAAAACACGCAGCACCACACCAAACTCCAAATACGACCAGACGAACCAGCAACACAAAGAACAGAACAAAAAACAGAAAACCATGAATCTAGCTTAAACCATACCCCATGTTTCATGCAAAACCATATAGTGAGATTGGTAAATCAAGGTTTCTGATCACCAGAAAGACCGACAAACCAACAAAACTATACAATCTATCCGAAACACAAGATACAGCTGGCGATTGAAAACAAAACGAAAAACCTACTATTCGATCGATCCTATATGCCACCAGAGTTCGTGTGTCGTAAGTGTTGTGGAAGTCAGTCTCATACTTTTAGGACCTCACTCTTCAACGAACTCTCAGCACTTGGTATCTTTCTTTAGCTCTTGTGGTTAGCTTCATATCAGGATCTCGATCAACTTTGCTTGAAACATGTTGGTCAAAAAGAATGCGAGAGAAGGAATCTCAGCAGCTCTTTTCTTCTTCAATTCTTCTCTTTCAAGCATGCAGGTTCACGGGTACTTCTTCAAATGCACTATCATTGGCAGACGATGACTTGCATCTGGTTCTTCTGACTCAGGTACACTTTGCTGTTGTAATGCTCCATGCTTTGTTGGCAACTAACAGCATCTCAATTACAGCAACCCCTGTTTCTTGATTTAAATCAAGATCTGCACATTCTCATAAATATATAAGCAAACATTTTTATGCAATAGGGAGAGTACCACATGAACACTTGGTACATCGAAGTACTTATACTCGGATCGAATATTCAAATTTCTTTCATCCTTTGGTGATTAGCCAAATCTTCAAGAAAGGTTACAAATTTTTAATAAAAAAAATAAAGCACTCTATTTTTTTATTTTCAAATTTTCTATATATATTTTTTAATTTTATTGTTATTTTTTTAAATATAAGAATATATACAGAAACACAAGTAAACAAAGAAACTAACTCAATAGTTATAACTATACAATTGCAATGGGATCAAAATCGTTTTCAAGCGGACCAAGGAACAGTTTTTGGTGCGAACTTATTCAGACTGGTCTATGTGATTGCTAATATGTTTGTCCACTTAAACTTTAACGCTCAACTTTCATTTTTTCAACTTCCTGATATGCTTAAGGTAGTATTATACTATAATACCCGTGTGCCCCATACCATGACATACCCTCGCGATCAAGGTAAGCACAACAATTCATCATAGCAGGTGAGTATACTGAGATCATCCTTTATCTTTTACAAAGTTAGACTATTGGTGAACAGGTCAGTACTTCCGTATAACACAGTGACCAATAGTATCTAGAGAGGGTTAGGCAAATACCTTATTTGGTATGTTTGAATTTATGGAATTTTCTCATGATGAGATTTCAATTCTTTTAAGGTTTGGCCATTTTGACTTGGCTCTTTTAAGAATATCCTAACTGTGCCTAGGCCTGCATATAATCTGGATGCAATAGAAGGGCAGCCAAGATATCCTCGGATGACTCAACAGCATAAAGACCCGAAACCTCAGATGTTGGCTATCTATCAACGCAAGATTTAAGACCATGAAATCGTACGCCGATGGTATGTTACCCACAAGATACATAGTTCGTTATGTTTATATCACTTAGTATCTTTTAATCGCTTTGAGCGTAAGCCTACCGACACATCACATTAGATCCAAGTCTTTTCAGCTATAACACCTTACATGTGCCAGTCACGTCCTTTATCACGAATATTCATTTGAGTTCCTCTCATGTGTGAATGCCCTTACATGTCCCTGAACAACCGCTATCAACACTCTAGAGATTTTCAACGGCTCCTCCTTGGCTGTTCCTAAGAAAATAAAGAGATTAGTAAGACAGTGGGACCCAGGCCATCGTGGTCTTGGGTTTCACTGAAGCATCAAAATAAGATACTTCTTTAAGACACAAATCCCCTTTTGTTTCAAGGATTGATGTTGCTGTCAGTTTTGATTTGGGTTTCCAAATCTGTTTCGGTTTAGCAAACGCAGTTGTTGCCTTTGATTGAGCAACTTTGGTTGTTTCAGGTATAGTCATTTTAGAAAAAGATTTTTGTTTCTGAACAACCTTGCATTTGTTTTTGGCAACATTCCAATCCCCGTCAGATGGTTTAACCTTGGAATTCACATTCTTCATTGCCTTAGGTGATGATACCTTCATCGGCTTGGAATGATTGTTATTCTTTGGTGTAACCTTCTGATTTTTAGCATGACACGAAACATGGGAACTGTGTGTGCAGTTTTGAGCGATGTGACCAGGAATGCCGCAATTGAAGCACGTTTGTCTCTTCACATGTAAAGCATTCTGATCAACTTGATTTGCTCGTGCAGGCCTTGAAGGATGAGCTGATCCCTTCTGTGCTTTATTTCCTTGCACGTTTCTTGCAAATGAAGATGAATTTGGATGTTTGTACTTGTCGTTTGCAAGGGCCTTCTTCTGTTGTGGAGATTTCTTTGGATTCTTCTTCTTTTGTTTAGACTATAAGTCTTGTTCAGAAATCTCCCCAACCTTTCCAAAAGCTTTGCTAGCACGGTCGAAAGCATATTTTTCACATTTGCCATTAAAGACCGGCTTAACAAAAGCATTTTTCACAGCACCAGCCTTTTGAGGGCTATTGCTGCCCACTGATGATCTTGGAGAACGTGACTGTCCTTGACGTTTGGACTTCTGCTTTCTTCGTCTCCGATTTTCTCTTTCTGCTCTTTTTGCTTGCTCTGAACCTTTTCATCAGTAGCAGAAGGTTAAGATTGTTCAGTTTGTGCACTTGGAGCCTTGTTCACATCAGCTCTCTCTTCATCAGCTGACTCATTAGAAGAGTCAATAGCACCAGATTGTTCCCGTGTGTCAGACGTATAATCACTGCGTTTGCCATACACCAAATGCTGTGCTTTCTCAATATCTTCATCGGTTTCAGGCATTGTTGTATAGTTGTGATTATACGGTGGGGCAACCTAATTCAATCCCAAACCCTCCCTGTGTTCCCCTTATATGCCAGCTGCACATTGCACACGTCTTGAACAAGCTTGTTGGATGTACCAAACTTCTTTATATTAACTTCATTTTGTTGATATTTTCAACTAAGAAGTCCCAGCTCAACTCTTACCAAGTCGCATTCCATGGTTTCTGAATCTAATTTGGTTTTGTAATCATGGACCCAACATTTTGTTGATTTACGTCCAGGTGGAGCTGAGCTATGTCTTTCTTTTGAGCTTCAACCTTTCTTTCAGTAAATTGTTACTTTCTCGAAGGCTGATGCACTGAGCCATTGCATTGTTGTATTCATCAGTCATTTTGGAATTAAGAGCCCTGAGTTGAGCAACCCTATTCCTACAAGGTTCAGTGCACAAAAGATAATTGATTGTGTCATCAATGGGCGAGCTTGATTTGTCAGCGTTAGTTTGGGCTTGAGGTCGAGTTTGGGGTGCTGGGCTGCTGATTGCTGCTGGCTGTGGTTGAGGTTTCTGCTCAGACACTTCTTCAGGATTAGACTCTGTTGATTTTGCATATCGATCTTGGAGATCTTGGTTTGATTGTAACCGATCCCATTACCAAGATACAAAAGAGTCTTTGCCATCACCCACAAAACTATTCAAATCATTCCTTACATCCTCTTTTTGCCTTCCATGGTCAAGCAAACGTATCACATAGTCAGCAACGGGATCAACATTGTAGTCTCCGATAAACTCATTAGGCTTTCCTTCACTTCATCTCGCAGGCTCGAATGTTGAGTTTGGTCTGCAAACATCTTCGAATAATCGAAAACCGGACCGGTACACATGATAAAAAGTGTCCGAAAACTGTTTTTACCAAAATGTACCGTTAGACTGGTCTCGACGATACGATTCCGATATACACTGTCCGATGGTGATTTTAGGAATTTTTGTGCCTTAAAAATCACACGAGTCTAGCCGTGCAACCGGTTTGTTAAAATTGTCTAAGGATCAAATGTGTATAAAAACGTTTAACTCCAATTACGTCAGCTGGTTAACTTTCCACCTTTTTGGGTACAACTTGGAACAGTACCAAATTCGGAACAGTAACTCGGATTAACGATCCGAGATGGAATCCAGAATTAGTGATCCGAGATGGTAATTCGGAACAGCGATCCGAGATGAGAGAATCCGAATAGTGAATCTAGTCCGGAATGAAACCCTGATCCGGAATGACGACCAAATCCGGAATGAAGACCAAATCTGGAATAGTAATTCGGAATGCTATCAGATACACAGTAACAATAAGAATCCGGAACAGTAATCAGGAACAGTAATCCGGAATGCTATTATATACTCAGCAACAGTGACAATCCGGAACAGTAGTCCGGAATGGATGATCTTCAACAGAATAATCCGAAATCAATCCGAAATTCAATATTTTTATCTGAAATACAGCAGATTAATCCGAAATCAATCCAAAATGCAACCAGAAAATCCGAAATCCTTGAATGTTGATCCGAAATGCTTGAATCTTCTTCGTGTTCTTCGTGTTCTTCAGCAGAAAACCGAACAGGCTCTGATACCACTTGTAAGTCCCGATAATCCGGATCTAACACTGATATCACACAATCACCAAGGATGGGCAGAATCCAAACTTGATGATCATCAAGAAAAACAGAAATGATGAAGAACAATACGAATTCACTTAACACCTTGCACATGATTCTATTACTTGAACAAGCAAAACCGTCTGGTACGAGATGAAGATTCTCCAGAGAAAACCTAAAAGTCTCCAAAGGTTTAACTCTAGGAAATGACATAAGCTTAGCTTATATACCTAGGGTATTGCATAACCCTAATGGGCTTGCCTGGCCCACATGGCCTATGTCATGCCCAAATGACCTATAAAGGTCCAAACCTAACACAAACTAACCCATTTAAGCCCAGTTAGCTACCATGGACTGTTGCGTATATTTGATGCTTCAGTCTCAAACTACTAGGACCTAACACCATTACCTAGTGATATGTTAAGATAGTTTTATACTGATATACTAGTGTGTCCCACTTCAGGACATACCCCCATGATCAAGGTATGCACAAATATTCCTCGAAGTAGGTGAGTATACCAAAGTTCATCTTTTTTTATTTACAACGTTAGATAATTGGTGATCAGGTCAGTACTTCCGTACAACAAAGAGAAAAATATCCCACGAGGGTTAGGGCAAATACCAAATTTTGGTACGATTGATGCAATTTGCACATTTGAATGACTCTCTAGGAGAGCTTCTTCAATTTCTGGGATTTGGCATTTTAGCTCTTTTAAGATATCCTGATTGTGCCTAGGTCGACATATATCTGGATGAAGTAGAAGGACCACGTTGATACCCCAGATGAAATAACGATACGAAGACCTAAAACATCAGATTTTGGAAATCTATCAATGCAAGATTTAAGGTTATAAAACCATACGTCACTAATATGTTACCCACTCATACATAGTTCGTTATTTTTATATCACCAAGGTAAGTTGATTATTTCATGCCTTTTGCCTACTGGTACCTCATATGATGAAGCTGCTATCACAATTAAGTTGTTTAATTTTAATTTCAGTGACAGTCTAACTTGCTGATGTACTATCATTTCTTCTTTTCCACACAGTGAAGACTTATTTTTTATTTTCAATTTTTTATATTTTGATTTTTGAAAAATAGTAAATTATAAACAAAATTCTTATGGAAAACTGGTTATTCAGGATTCCTCATCCCGTTGAGTTCGATTAAATCTTCAAAACGAGCCCTGTTAATAGCTTTTATGTAAAGATCTACCAGGTTATCTAGTGTGTCAACTCGATGCAGTTCAATCAATTTCTTTTTGGCATAATTCGGTATAAAATGATGACGAATGTCAATATGTTTTGTGCGACTGTGTTTTACAGGATTATTGTTGTTTGAAATAGTGGCATTATTGTCTATCATAATAGAAGTACGAGTGAAATTCAAACCGTAATCGCGCATCTGCTGTTGGATCCAGAGAACCTGAGAGCAATAGCTACCCGTAGCAATATATTCAGCTTCACATGTCGAGGTAGACACGCAAGACTGCTTCTTGCATTGCCATGACACGATCCTCCCTTCTAAGAACTAACAACCACCTGTGGTAGACTTTCTTGTTGATTTGCATTCTCTAAAGTCCGAATCAGTGAAAGCAACAAACTTCAAATCACTAGCAGCTGGATACCATAACCCAAGTTTAGGTTTCACCTTCAAGTAACGAGGAATCCGCTTCACCGCTTTCATGTGTGACTCCTTCGGACTCGCTTGATATCTGGCACAGAGACATACTGCAAAAATGATGTCTGGTCTTGAAGCAGTCAAGTACATTAGAGAACCAATCATTGCCCTATATTGAGTTGGATCAACATCCTCCACACTCTCATGATCTGGACCAAGATTGTGATTCTCGCAAATAGGTGTGTTGAAAGTAGCGCAATCCTCCATTCTGAAACGATAAAAAATGTCATACACATACTTCATATGATGTATAAACATCCCATCCTTCTTCTGTTCAACTTGTAAACCCAGAAAGTAAGACAGTTCACCTATTGCACTCATTTCAAACTTGCTTTTCATTACCTCCTCGAAATCATGACACATGTTCTCATCAGATGACCCAAAAATGATGTCATCCACGTATACATGTACCAGCAGAAAGTCTTCCTTCATCCTTTTAATGAAAAGTGTACTGTCAATCCGACCTCTTTCAAAACCATTCTTTAACAAATGTGCTGACGATGTCTCATAACACACCCTAGGAGCCTGATGCAATCCATGCAGTGCCTTATCAAGTCGATAGACTCGATCTGGATAATCTGGATCAGTAAACCCATCTGGTTGTGAGACATACACCACTTCTTGGACTTTGCCGTAAAGAAATGCACTCTTCACGTCAAGTTGGAAAACTTTGAAGCCCTTAAATGAAGCAAAAGCTAGGAACAAACAAATTGCCTCCAACCTTGCTACTGGTGTAAACGCTTCATTGTAATCCATCCCCTATTGATTGAACCCTTTCACCACCAACCGAGCCTTATTCCTTATCCCGATCCCTCGGTCATCCTTCTTGCACTTAAACACCCACTTAGTGTCTATTTCCTTCCCTCCTTCAGGCAAGTTAACTACCTCCCAAACCTTCAACTTCTTAAACTAAGCTAGTTCCTCTTGCATAGCTTCAACCCAACAATAATCTTTTAGAGGCATGTGAACATTCTTCGGCTCCTCTTTGGCAATAAAGCAGCTATACAAACACTCATGTATCATCCCTGTCTTCTGAATCGAAGTAAATAAACAGGAACCTTTGATCATACCTCTTCTTGTCTGAACACCTGCAGCAACATCACTTATGATGTTCTCAACTGGATGATCTCTGTTTACGCGTGTAGTAGCAATGGTGTTAACAACAAAATTATCTCCCAGATTAGATCCAATCTCCCCCTGAATGTCCTTATTTGCAAATGATCTCTATTAGCATCTCCGCTATCACATCTTTTGTACCTAAAAACAAAATCCATGAATATCGTGAGTAATCATTTGTGACAACTAAACAATAATACTTTCCACCTATGCTCCTTACGTTCACTGGACCAAATATATCCATATGAAGTAATTCATAAGGGGCATCTATGGAATTTACTGTTTTAGACTAGTGAGGTTTCTTATGTTGTTTTCTCTTTTGACATGGAAGACATTTATCTTCCACGTGAAACCTCTGCACTGGCACCCCTTCCACTAAACCGTTTTTAACAATATAATTCATTTTTCGGTAGTGCATGTGGGCCATGCATGTCACACCTTACCCGCAGCGGAAATGGTAGTCGGGACATGATTGGGTTTTCATAAAAGTTACTGACATTTACTATAAAGTTTCATATTTATTATTTCAATTTAAAGGAGAAATTTCAGAAAACATACAAGCACAACATGTTCTAAACACAACATTCACAAACTCTTTATTTTTCTTCTAAGGCAAATTCCTATGTGTTCCTTGCTTCAACCTGTTTACCTGTATCATGTGTAAAAATGGTTTTTGGGTCAACAATGTAACACCCCGACCGCGTAAAACAACGAAACACGACGGAAACGTCGGGGAGTCATGTCACAGAACTATTGTTTCACAACTCATGGAATTTAAAATTATGTTTGATTAAGTTAAATGTTTACATTGTCTTGTGATAAATAGAAACAACACATAAATAAATGGTCTTTCATTTTTTAAGTTACTAAGGCCCGTGTCCATTGCTACGTGAAACATGCATCATATTATCAAGTATTGATTCTTGAAACATATGTGAAAAGAGAGTCAGCATAAAAAATGTCGGCGAGTACATAGGTTTTGTGAAGTGTGTCAAATTCATGGCCTTGTACATATATTGCAACACCTCGTCCGACTAGAAGAGTCGTTAAGTGAAAACCTCGTATCAAAAGTGTTTGATATTGCAATACAATTAACCAACTAAACAAGTTGGTTAGAGTTGTGAAAACCTTGTAGCCATGAATCTTGACAAAAAACATTTCATTTGTAGAAACCTTGTAATAGATTGATTCAAAAGAAAACTTCGTATGGTTTATGTCTTTAAGTGAAAATCATTGTGTGATATTGTTCAAAACAATTTGTCGGTGTTATAGTCCATGTCATAAACGAATAGTCCGTGTTTTTAAGTGTGAAAACTTTTGATCGTTCTTTAATGAACATATTCAAACCTATGTTGACTATACCACCAAAGGGTATCTTTAATAGACCACCAAAGGGTCTCTTTAACTAGACTAACAAATCATCAAATAATTTGTTAATCAGAAACAGTTTCTGTCATTAACCAAACTTTCACCAAATCCAGTGAACAGTCCGATAATGGGATTGTCAGTCCTATGGTACCATAACATACTACTGGTCGGCTTGGCCAAAGCTAATGAATGCCGTTCGTGTTATGGATAACACATCAACAAGTTGATCACGTTATTGAAATTGTATTGTTTTATATATAAACCATAGACCTTGTTTTTGAAATCTTAAAAATAATTATAGGCAAATATGAATCACTCCAAAACATTTGAAAACGTAAAGGGGGTATGTATCACTAGGGATTGCGAAAGTGTTCTTGATCAACGAAATAAACAAAGCTCAAACGTGTCCTAATGTGTAAGATAAATATGTTAGTGTGTCGGGACTACAAACGGGAGATCAGATAGAATGAAGTCTTATAAACCAAACGAGTGTTGGAACTCATGTGATATGGTTTAACAAACTTAATATTCTGATTTGGAAAGGATAATAAGTGATTTTAACCCATTATAACTCGATAAGGTAGTTTACGCTACTTTAACGGGTCATTAGCGTAAACGTGTGATCGGATGGTTAAACATGTCCTATGATAAGTCTTAAATGCCCAAGCATGTTTAAAAATGTTAAAACATCAGTTTATGTGTCAAAAATTTGGTTACATGTGTTTAAAATGGATTTATGCGCAAAAGGGCATTTTGGTCATTATTTTTTAAGAACATAGAAGTAACTTATCATAACACTAACCAAACGACGCGACCATAAGGTATAACCTCAGTAGGTTATTCCCTATACAACTATGGTCACAAATATGTGTTTGGTCAGATCCTAAGATCGACCAAACGGGTCGGATTCGAAAGTCAAAGCGGTAGTCAAGACCGCTCGACCTACGACCCTAAATAAGCACTAAACTAGAAGTGACGAGTTAGACATGGCAAAATATGTCTAACTAAGTTTATAAAACTTATTTGGTGTCAAAAGTTGGTGATTTAATACCCACAAATAGTTTCGCGTAAAATGCACATCATGCTCATTTTAGATCGAAAATTTGACTCGTCACTTCGACTAGTAAACGTGGTAATCAGAAGGTGAAATCATTAGGGATTATAACCTTCGTTATTATCACATTTAACTTTGAATTGACCAAATATGGTCAGAACCAAAAGTCAACCAAGTTGCCAAACTGTTCGACTTTTAACTCAAAATAGCTAAAAAAATGAAAGAACTAGGAAGCGTACTTACTCGTGTTGAAGAACACTTTCAGAACTCAAGATAGGAGGCTTCCAAAAGCTGGAAACAAGCTCCAAGTAGGATAGAAAGTAGAACTTCACACTTTGCTTTGAAGTGTTTTGAAGTAGTGTGAAAAGAAATAGAAGAATTATGGGGTATTTATAGTATTTTAGGATTAAGGAGGTGATGACAAGTGTCCTCAAGTGTGGATTAGTGTCCTAACTTGTGTCAACATTATATTAAGTGTGGCAAAGTGAATGCTAGGTGTCCAAAATTGGAGATAGGTGGCAAACTTGGTGAAGAAGCAAAAATATTTATAATTTTTTTTTTACATTTTTGGCCCTTGGACTTGTATTTCACTTGTATGCCATTTTTAACCCCTTTAACCTAATATTTAGGCTATATAAAGGTGTTAAGACATGTGTAACTTGGATTATGCCTGAAAATGTCATGGAAGTCAGTTCGTTCAGTTCTACGGTTATGTGTTTCGCAAAAATGCGTAAAACGCTTTATCAAACTAGAAAATGATCGAAATTGTGCAACGATTGACATTTTTTGCATTCTCATCAATAAAATATAAGATTTTATTGAATACAAAAATATTTGGAATTAAAACACATGGTTTCGTTTAACACGAAATTGTTTGTAATTGTGGAATGATTGAAAAGGCACAAATGTCACAGTCTCCCTACTTTTGGAAATTTTGTCCCAAAATTTAATTAGAGGAAACTTTGTGAAACAGATGTGGATACTTCGCTTTCATCTGATCCTCTTGTTCCCAAGTAAATTCTGGGCCACGTTTGGATTTACAGCGAACTTTAACTATCGGTATACGTCTACGCTTGAGTTTCTTGACTTCACGGTCCAATATCTCCACAGGTTTCTCAACAAAGTGCATAATGTCATCAACGTGAATTTCATCGAGGGGAATGTGGAAGTTTGTATCGGCTAAACACTTTTTCAAATTGGACACGTGGAATGTTGGTTGAATATTCCCAAATTCAGGAGGTAGCTCAAGTCGGTAGGCCACCTTTCTGATTCCCTCAACGATCTTGAATGGTCCAATATATTGTGATTCAAGTTTTACTTTCTTTCCAAATCAAATCACACATTTCCAAGGGGATACCTTGACTAGGACGTGATCACCAACTTGGAATTCCAAGGGCTTGCGTCGTTTGTCCGTATAACTATTTTGACGGCTTCTAGTTGTCAGAAGGTTATCGGGAATTTTCTTGACTTTGTCTATTGTGTCGTGAATGAGTTCAGGCCTAGTGACCTGAGCTACATCGACCTCATTCCAGCAGACAGGTGAATGACATTTTCGACCGTATAGAGCTTTTAAAGGCGCAATATTGATGCTGTCGTGATAACTATTGTTGTAGGAGAATTCGACCATTGGTAGATGCGAATCCCAACTACCACCAAAGTCGATTACACATGCTCTAAGCATATCCTCCAGTGTTTGAATTGTCCTTTCAGATTGTTCATCCGTTTGAGGATGATAAGTAGTGCTCAGATTGAGTTTGGTTCCCATGGCAGATTGCATGGTCTTCCAAAAGGGAGATGAGAATCGAGCATCTAGATCGGATATGATGTTCAAAGGAATACCATGACGAGATACAATCTCATCAACGTAGATCTTGGCGAGTTTGTCAGCAGATAGATCCTCACGAATTGCCAAAAAGTGTGCTGACTTTGTTAGACGATCGATGATTACCCAAATGGCATCATGACCTCTAGGTGTACGCGGTATTTTAGTGACGAGATGCATCGCAATGTTCTCCCACTTCCATACCGGTATTTGTGGTTGCTCAAGTAAACCAGATGGGCGTTGATGTTTTGCCTTAATTTTAAGACAAGTTAGGCATTTAGACACCTATAAGGCAATGTCCTTCTTCATACCCGACCACCAATACTGGGTACAGAGATCCTTATTCATTTTGTCTGCACCAGGATGGATTAAATAAATAGTCTTATGAGCTTCGTCCATAAATAAGGTGCAGAGATCTTCTTGACTAGGAATCCACAAAAGGTTCTTGCAGTAGAGTAATCCGTTATCTTTTGTTTCGAGTTGATGTTCTAGATTTTGTGGCAGCTCATTTTTCAACAAGCTTGGGGTCACACATGTATGTTGTGCTTGTAGGATACGTGTCAGGATATCAGATTGAACTCAAACACAATGAAGTTTGACACGTTCCTTACGACTAAGCGCATCAGCCACAACATTCGTAGCGAATCTCAAACAGTCGTAGTCGTAGTCGTTCAGAAGTTCAAATTGTCCGTGTTTTTAATTGTGAAAACTTTTGATCGTTCTTTAATGAACATATTAAATCCTGTGTTGACAATACCACCAAAGGGTATCTTAATAGACCACCAAAGGGTCTCTTTAACTAGACTAACAAATCATCAAATGATTTGTTAATTAGAAACAGTTTATGTCATTACCCAAACTTCCACCAAATCCAGTGAACAGTCCGATAATGAGATTGTCAGTCCTATGGTACCATAACATACTACTGGTCGGCTTGGCCAAAGCTAATGAATGTCATTCGTGTTATGGATAACGCAACAACAAGTTGTTCACATTATTGAAATCGTATTGTTTTATATATAAACCATAGACATTGTTTTTGAAATCTTGAAAATAATTATAGGCCCATATGAATCACCCCAAAACATTTGAAAACGTAAAAGAGGGGGGGGGGCTATGTACTCACTAGGGATTGCGAAAGTGTTCTTTTTCAACGAAATAAACAAAGCTCAAACATGTCCTAATGTGTCAGATAAATATGTTAGCGTGTCAGGACTACAAACAGAAGATCGGATAGAATGAAGTCTTATAAACCAAATGAGTGTTTGAACTCATGTGATATGGTTTAACAAACTTAACATTCTGATTTGGAAAGGATCCTAAGTGCTTTTAACCCATTATGACTCGTTAAGGTAGTTTACGCTACTTTAATGGGTCATTAGCATAAACATGTGATCGGATGGTTAAACATGTCCTATGATAAGTCTTAAATGCCCAAAATGTTTGAAAATGTTAAAAAATCAGTTTATATGTCAAAAATTTGGTTACATGTGTTTAAAATGGATTTATGCGCAAAAAGGCATTTTGGTCATTATTTTTTTAAGAACATGGAAGTAACTTATCATAACACTAACCAAACAACGTGACCATAAGGTATAACCTCAGTAGGTTATTCCCTATACAACTATGGTCATAAATATGTGTTTGGTCAGATCCTAAGATCGACCGAACGGGTCGGATTCAAAAGTCAAAGCGGTAGTCAAGACCGCTCGACATACGACCCTAAATAAGCACTGAACTAGAAGTGACAAGTTAGACATGGCAAAATATGTCTAACTAAGTTTATAAAACTTATTTGGTGTCAAAAGTTGGTGATTTAATACCCACAAATAGTTTCGCGTAAAATGCACATCATGCTCATTTTAGATCGAAAATTTGACTCGTCACTTCGACTAGTAAACGTGGTAATCAGAAGGTGAAATCATTAGGGATTATAACTGTCGTGATTATCATCATGTTTCAAAGTTCAATTGAACTTTGACTTGACCAAATATGGTCAGAACCAAAAGTTAACCAGGTTGCCAAACTGTTCGACTTTTATCTCAAAGTAGCTAAAAAATAAAGAAATAGGAAAAGTACTTACTCGTGTTGAAGAACACTTTTAGAACTCAAGATAGGAGACTTCCAAAGGCTGGAAACAAGCTCCAAGAAGGATAGGAAGTAGAACTTCACACTTTGCTTTGAAGTGTTTTGAAGTGGTGTGAAAAGAAATAGAAGAATTATGGGGTATTTATAATATTTTAGGATTAAGGAGGTGATGACAAGTGTCCTCAAGTGTGGATTAGTGTCCTAACATGTGTCAACACCATGTTAAGTGTGGCAAAGTGAGTGCTAGGTGTCAAAAATTGGAGATAGGTGGCAAACTTGGTGAAGAAGCAAAAATATTTACTGTTTTTTTGACATTTTTGGCCCTTGGACTTGTATTTTCACTTGTTTGCCATTTTAACCCCTTTAACCAAATATTTAGGCTATATAAGGGTGTTAAGACATGTATAACTTGGATTATGCCCAAAAATGTCGTGGATGTCAGTTCGTTCGGTTGTACGGTTATGCGTTTCGCAAAAATGCGTTAAACGCTTTATCGAACAAGAAAATGATCGAAATTGTGCAACGATTGACATTTTTTGCATTCTCATCAATAAAACACAAGATTTTATTGAATACAAAAATATTTGGAAATAAAACACATGGTTTCATTGAATACGAAATTGTTTGTAATTGTGTAATGATTGAAAAGGCACAAATGTCACAAACAAAAGTTGGCGAGTGAATCTTATTTAAAAATTTAAACGAATTGGTTATATTGGTTATTTAATAATAATGTGCATAAACCAAAATATGAGTATACGCATATCTAAATTTAACCACGAACCACATAACATTAATTAATGCACACACAAGCATATCAAATGATGAACAATCAGATCAAGGCTCAATCAAACGGAGCCGATCTAATGAGGCACCTAATGCTCAACTCGTATCCCAATAGGAACTGATGGGCCTAATGAATGATTGCACGCAACTGACAACAATGTAAGCAAACAATACAACAAGTAATTTTTACATCACACGTGAGATCATATACTGGTGATAGGACAAGTGTTTGAATAAACAAAATAAATGAAACGACACATGATACTCCCCAAAACATGAAATAAAAAAAAGGAATTTGTAAGGATTCACTCACAATGGGTGCGTTTTCTTGATTGATGAAGAGTGCGCACGAGTTTACGATTTAACTGACGAAGATGACTAACCTAAATAATAACGCAATAATTCGATAAATATATAAAAATTAATATTTTGATTTAATACTTTTTGTTAGATTTTTAGGATATTTTTGTCATATTAATTGGAGTTTTTAAGCCTAACAAATCGGGTTTTGAAGTGTTTTAAAATGATTTCTGATTAAATATATATATACAAAAATAGTATAAAAATGAAATAAATTAATAAAAAACCTTGTCAGGCCTGACAGCAGGTCAGACCGGTTCGTTGACTTGCTTGACTGCGTGTGGTGAGACTCGAACTTGTGACCTCCTGTTTACGTGAACGCAGCTCTTCCAACTGAGCTACGTGTCTACTAGGGTATCTCTGCTCGTGTTGCACACAATCCACCACTGGACTGTGTGACTAACCCGGTTAATCTTAGGATTTTATTTATATTAATATACATTTAAAACTTCATCTTCTTCACCACAAGAAATCCAGAATATCAACCCGAACTAATATTCAGAATTGTTAATCTGATTAGCAACCATTTGTGAAACAATTGATATTAAAGTAAATAAAAGTTGAGTATACCAGTTTGCGATGGGTTCTGCCCTGTTCCGGTTGAACTCCGGTGACTTGCAGAAATTTTCGAGAGCGAATTTTATTGAATGGTGAGTATCCGAGAGTAGGGTGAGAGAAGATGGAAGATATGGCGAGTTCCATTTAGGAGTAATGCATCGGTATTTATAGCGAATTTTCCAATCATAGAGTTTTTGGTTTCAAAGCTCAAATTATGGGTTGATGATTTCAATCCTTAAACGGTCTTGAGTTAATTTGATTTTGGTTTAAAATTGTAACTGTTTAACAGTTACTTCGGTTTTCTAAAATCAGAAATTGAATTTGATTGAAGATGGCGGTTACAGTCACGATTCAAACATGTGATACGCGAGTTTTATTTAAGTTTTTTTTTATTCCAAAATTACCCAACAAGTGGATATGATCTCATGCATAAGAGTTTTGAGAGAATTACTGCGTTGAAAAGATAAAGTTATATCACAAGACAAAAACTTCAACCATGACGATATTAAAACCTACCCCCGGAACTTCTCTTAACCGCCTAACAATGCTTTTGATCCTTTGACAAGAGTACTTATATATAGGAAGTACCAGCGGCGTATCCACCATATTCTTGTCAAATTTTCATTGGCTTTATCAGTAAATTATGATTAGTTCTATGTGACTCTAAAATCTACAAAACATAAACAAACACAACAGCCAAAGCTTAAGTCTCAAATCTGAAAGGACACATGACTGAATGACGACGGTACCTCTCTCGTTTGTTATGATGAAGGGGTATGTCTATGAAAAAGTGAGACACGACTCAACTTCCTTAATTGATGAGGCGAGGTACGTCGTGATGTTATGATGACATGAAATTTTAAATCGATGATTGAAATAAAACAATGATATCAATTAGCATTTAAAATTCTTGGATACATTAATTCCCAAATTAAAACAGGGATACACAAAGATTGAGATTTATAGAGAACATCAAAAACTGAACGATTGGAACGGAATCTTGGTGATGGAAGGATAGTTGGGTTGCTCGTTTGCACCGTTATTGACTTCAACTGGATTAGCGCTGATGTTGTAAGATCTTCCTCTTGCTGATGGGGGTGCTGGGTTTGCTTGATTTGCTTGATTAACTGGGTTCGCTTGAGCTTGGGCGTTAATGATGTTAACCAATCTAGGGCACGCGTTTCTAAAGTGGGTAGGATCACCACAATTAAAGCAATCTTGAACATATGGAACTATGGGGTATTGAGGTTGTTGATAGGGTTGGATCATGTTTTGAGCAGGGGTGGAGCTTGGTTTTGGGACATGCGACAAGTCTTACTTAGATGACCATAATGCCCACAATTAGCACACAATCGACATGGTATGGTAGGTTGATGGTGATGAAAGCTGGTGTTGCATTGAGGGTGAGGTCCAATGTATGGTTTCTTGTTTGGGTAAGCAGAGTTGGGTGCTACTTGAGTGATTGGGAAAGCTTGGAGTGGTACAGCTTGTGGAGCTGGTTGATTGCTTGGGTGACAACGAAATTTTGCCCGTCTCGCTTTCTCTTGCTAGTGAGTTGGGGAGAGGATTCAGTTTGGGTTGGGTTTGAGGTTTCGGTTGGGGTTTTATCTTTCTTCTTCTCATCCTTGAGATCCCCATTTCTAATATGATTTTCAATGAGCTCTGTAGCTAGCTCCATTCTGCCTCCAAAGTTGCAGGTGTAGTACTCATCATAGGGTCCTGAATCTTTGGAGGAAGACCCCAAATGTAGTGCTTGATTAAACGGTAGAGAGGGTGAAACAATTTGGAACCATTTGGTTTAATTTGAGGAACCTCTTGTTATAGGTTATGTGATCTCCCTCTTTTTGCCTCAAGGAATAAAACTCATCCTCTAGTTTCTTAATTTCACTTCTTGGACAGAAACGTCTAGTCATAAGCTCTCTCAATTCTTCCCAAGTTAGAGCTACAGCGGCTTCGGCGCCTCGCCTGCCCTTCTCAGCATTCCACCATGTGAGAGCTACTCCATACAAGCGTCAAGTAGCATAGCTCACTTTTTGGTCGTTGGGACAATCACAATTGAGGAATGTATTTTCCATCTCCTCGAACCATCAAAGAAGATCAGTGACTCCCTTAGTACCTTCGTACTTTGGAGGATCACATGAGTTGAAGTGCTTATAGGTGCACTTGGTGGTATTTGGGGGAGGGTTGACAACGTTTTGACCTTCTTGATTGAAGGGGTGTATGGGATTGGCGGCAAGGGCTTGTTGGACTTGAACCACGATGTTGGGAATTACGGTGGCCATTTGTTGAGCGATTTGGGCGGCCATGCGCTCGCAGGATTTTTCTTATCTCCTACCTCAACGAGAGTGACTAGAAGACATCTACAAGGAATACGCAGCGAAAATATGAGTTTGACATATAGGTGTCATGTGTCGTATAAAATGAACATCCACAAAACTAATGAGGAAAATAAATTTGCTACATCCATAGGATGTCTTGGGCTTTGCTCATGCTTGGGCCCCCATATATCCCCATACTTGGCCTTGGTAGTCATGTGGGCCGCCATGACTACTAGGATCTGGTAGGATTCATATTGGTGTTGGCATGTTAATACTCACGCCACCCGAATGAAAAATCGTAAAACGTGATCACAAAATATAAGGTCGGAGGGTGTCCAGGTGTAGACACAGTGATAACTCAAAGTGGAGTTAGTTCATACAACGTTTGGTGTGGCATGCTTTGGCCTAATAGGTCCTTCGTACTCTTATCGTTAGTCCCTTGGTAGGCAAACTAGTCCGTTATATTGGATTTATACAAATGCCAACCTAGACACGACGTTTCGACTACTGGTGCTTGTACCCTTCCAGTTACTACATGCCTGTCGTAGAACTCACTTTGATGAGATTGAGAAAATGAAAACATCACAAAATCTTGAATAAAGAAAATATGAGAATGAGTTGAATATGTGAGAATTGAAACATGCGTGGTGAATATATATGTAATCATGTTATGTTTGACAATATGAAATGCTCATTAAGTATCACACAAAATGATAGTGGAAGTGCTTGCATGCATTTTGTGTGTGTAACAAATATGAAACAAATAAACATCATGAGTTTGCATGTAACCATATAAGCAATTAAAATCTAATCAACTATAGTATAGGCTCTAAGGATCTAATAACCTATCCTATATCCCTATAGTCAAAAGCTCTGATACCAATTTGTCACACCCTGACCTGCAGCGGAAATGGTAGTCGGGGCATGATTGGGTTTTCATCAAAGCTCATGACATTTACTATAAAGTTTAATATTTATTATTTCAATTTAAGGAGATATTTCAGTAAACATACAAGCACAACATTTCTAAACACAACATTCATGAACTCTTTATTTTTCTTCTAAGGCAAATTCCTATGTGTTCCTTGCTTCAACCTGTTCACCTGTATCATGTGTAAAAATGGGTTTTGGGTCAACAATGTGAGTGAATCTTATTGAAACATTTAAACGAATTGGTTATATTGGTTATTTAAATAAAAATGTGCATACACCAAAATATGAGTATACGCATTTGTAAATTTAACCACGAACCAGATAACATCAATTATTGCACACACAAGCATATCAAATGATGAACAATGAGATTAAGGCTTGATCAAACGGAGCCGATCTTATGAGGCATCTGATGCTCAACTCGTAGCCCACGAGGAATTGATGGGCGTAATGAATGATTGCACGCAACTGACAACAGTTTAAGCAAACAATACAACAAGTAATATTTACATCACACGTTAGATCATATAATGGTGATAGCACAAGTGTTTGAATAAACGAAATAAATGAAACGATACATGATACACCCCAAAACAAAGGAATTTGTAAGGATTCACTCACAGTGGGTGCATTTTCTTGATTGATGAAGAGTGCGCACGAGTTAAGGATTTAACCGACTAAGAAGACTAACCTAAATAATAACGCAGTAATTCGGTAAATATATAAAAATTATTATTTTGATTTAATACTTTTTGTTAGATTTTTAGGATATTTTTGTGATATTAATTGGAGTTTTTAAGCCTAAGAAATTTTATTTTGAAGTGTTTTAAATTGATTTTTGATTAAATATATATATACAAAAATAGTATAAAAATAAAATAAATTAATAAAAAAACTTTGTCAGACCTGACAGCAGGTCTAAACGGTTCGTTGACTTGTTTGACTATGTGTGGTGAGACTCGAACTTGTGACCTCCCGTTTACGTGAACACAGCTCTTTCAACTGAGCTACGTGTCTAACCCGAAATAATCCTGATTTTTATTTCTCTTATATATTAGTTAGGATTTTTAAGAAATTTGTTTAATTAAAAGGAGTTTTATTTTCTTCAAAATGTAACCGGCCACTGCCTCGTACACAATACGAACCGGTGACCTTGGACTTGCAACGCACCCAGCCCTACCAACTGGGCTGGGTGGCTAAACCGGTTGTATCTCAGTTTTCATTTCTTTTATATACTTACATCATGATATAATTTATTTATTTTAAAATAAATTTGTTAAGTAATCTGACCGCACTTAGAAAGACTCGAACTCGGGTATCTCTGCTCGTGTTGCACACAGTCCGTCACTGGACAGTGTGTCTAACCGAGTTAATCTTAGGATTTTATTTATATTAATATACATTTAAAACTTCACCTTCTTCACCCCAAGAAACCCAGAACATCAACCCGAAATAATAATCAGATTGGTTAATCTGATTAGCAACCATTTGTTAAACAATTGATATTAATGTAAATAAAAGTTGAGTATACCAGTTTGTGATGGGTTCTGCCCTGTTCCGGTTGAACTCTAGTGACTTGCAGAAATTTCCGAGAGCGAATTTGATTGAATGATGAGTATCCGAGAGCAGGGTGAGAGAACATGGAAGATATGGCGAGTTCCTTTTAGGAGTGATGCATCGGTATTTATAGCGAATTTTCCAATCAGAAAGTTTTCGGTTTCAAAGCTCAAATTATGGGTTGATGATTTCAATCCTTAAACGGTTCTGCGTAAATTCGATTTTTGTTTCAAAATTGTAACTGTTTAACAATTACTTCCGTTTTCTGAAATCAGAAATTGAATTTGATTGAAGAAGGCGGTTACAGTCACGATTTAAACATGTGATATGCGAGTTTTATTTAAGTTTTATTTGATTCCAAAATTACCCAACAAGTGGGTGTGTTCCAGCGGTGTTTTGATGTGTGGACTTCGTGGGGAAACCAGGTTCGATTCCCGGCTCCCCCTTTGTTTGTTTCATTTTTTTATATAATAAGGTTTAATTTAATTATTCTGTTATTGATTGTTATTTTAATTATGTAACTTATTATTTAATAACACAAATTAAATAACACTCATAAATGCGTACAAACTTTTGAATAAATACTTGATTTTTAAACCGTGCTGGTTTTTAAGACTGTTTTACATGAATGTTACAATGCATCTGTGCACAGCATTGACTCCGCCTCAGATGCTTTTGACAGTAAACACGCCACTACAGTGGAAGAGTCCTTAGTACCCATGTCCATCACATAAGTGTCGTTTCTTCTTGGTGCTCTCATCAGTATCCAATCATCTGGTATCACCAAACCAGGTTTCAACACCAAAGCTTCAGACTTATTAAAGTGGACCGAGTGACCCTTGTCATAGACTCGAGACACGCTCATCAGATTGTGTTTCAGCTGCTCGACATAGTTCACTTTGTCCAATGTGATCTTCCCGTTTGTCACTTTTCCTCGACCAGTAGTGTGCCCTCCTTTAGCACCTGCAAAATTGACATAACCTCCATGTATATTCTCTAATTCAGTCTACAACCTCGCATCCCCCGTCATGTGCCTGTAGCAGCCATATCAACATACCACAAGTTGATGATCTTCCTTAGCAACTCCTGCACAACCCAACAAAATTAGTTATATTGGGGGACCCAAGCCTTAATGGTCTTGGGTGTTCCAGATTCATCAACAATCGGAACATTCATCCAATATCCATCACTGTTAACAGGAGTCTTGAATCTCAGACTTGTTGATGGAAATGGTTTTTGATTTCCACGAGGTCTCTGGTCCTGAGGTTTCCTACATGTTTGGACTTTGTAACCTTTGGAAATTTTAGTTTTGGTTCCATGAATTTTGATGATATTAATTTCTAAAGCCGTTGTTATAAAAGTTTCGACTACCAACATTTTGTTATCGAGTTTGATATTGACCTTGACTTCGAAAATTACTTGATTGACCATTAAAGTTATTCACTCTTGGTGAACTACTTCTAGGTCTTTCATATCCGCCTTATGTAGATTCAGGCTGAAATCTTTGTTGATTTCTTTGAAAACGAGGAACTTGGTGAGTTCCTTTTTCAGCTTTCCTCACACCATCACCAATTTTTGCTAGTGATTTTTCTCTCTGTCTCCCAGTCACCTGTGCTTCATTCTTTTTGTTAGGATAGCAGCTAGCTACATGGACCTTGTTGTGACATTTGAATCACGATCTTCTAGCCGAAGACTTCTTAATCGAAGTCTCTAGTTTAGATTCATAAGGTGACGATGACGATGATGATGATGATGCCTTTGAAGGATCTTGTTTAGTTTGCTCAATATATGATTTTTCTTTGTTTTTATTTTTAGCAAACTACACATTGACTCTCTTGTAATAACAGTGGTCTCTTCTCTCATATCACTCCCTTTGACAAACTCAATCTTTTTAACAAAAAATTTCTTTTGATCCTTAGGGTGTGTATTCTTTGTTTTCAAAACTGCTTCTCTGTTATTATCCTTCTTGGCATTCTCAAACACATCAACATTTCCTGATGTGGAACTACGAGGTGTAGTTGACACAAAGTCTGTTAGCTCTTCTTCGTTTGGCATGAAAGAATAATCATGACCAAGAGGTGGTGGAAATTCATTGAAACCTTTGAAGCCCACATTTGTCTTATCATTACTTTTCTTTAAGCCATTCATCATGTATTTCATAATAAAAGATGAATCTTTGAAGTGATTCAATTTCTTTTAAGCCATTAATTTGAAGTTTTTCATTTAGCTTAAAGGTTAAAATGTTGATTTCTTCTTCATAACCCTTACGAAAAAGTTTGATTCTTTTACACTCGAGAGCTCTTTTACCAGACTTTGGTTTTGTTTTGTAACCTGTCAACTTCACTTTGCAGTTCACGACATTTTAAGCAAATAGAACTGCCAGAGTTAGAAGATACCTCTCCTGTTGATTTGCTTAGATCAAACGTGAAAGAAGCAAAATCAACAACCATCTTCTTATCTGTAGCATTCTGTTCTACATCAGCTTTTTCAGCTGCCGTCTCTCGCTCTACCTCAGCATCAGCCTTCATTTCTTCATTATCAACTAGGGCTATCTCAGCCATGAAATCCCATGTGGCATTGTCATCACCCTCCAGATGAACACTCCAATCATAAGAACCCTCTCTAGCAGTAGAGATTAGGGCCTTTTATCCAGTGTTAGTTGACACATTCTTGTTGCTTGAACCATGACAAGGAAAATCTTGAAAAGATGAGCTAGAACGAGATTTAGACTTAGGTCTTTGACACTCTCTAGCAAAGTGTCCATAATTTTGACAATTGTAACAATTCACTTTAGACTTGTCAAAACCCACATTCTTTCCAACAAACTTTCTGCCCGTCCTATTCATGAACCTCTTCACTCTTCTAGAGATTATGGCCATCTACCATTGTAAATCCATCTCCTCTATGTCATCAAGATCAATTTGATCGAAATCTTCATCAAAAGTAGCAGGATCATATATTCTTCCCTGAATGTAGTTCTCAAAAGACGCAACAAATGAAGCAACCAATGTCAGATGATCTTCAGCAGCCTTGACACTCAGAGGCATAGACCTTGTACTGCTGTTATTATTGCTGGATTGTTGTCTCTTTGCTCCTGACAATCCTCCTGAAGCAGCTACAAAACATACTTCACGATCAGCATTTGTCACAATCTGCTCATTTTCACATGAGAGAAATGCAGTTGCAAAATCACTTAAAGCATTGCTGGAAGATGAAGATGTAAGCCCTTTATAAATTTATGGATCTTGAACCTGATCATATCCAGTTTCCTTCTTCTTCATGTTGAGTTCATAAGCTCTCAGTTTCCCAACAAACTCTTCTAAGTCTTTATTTCCATAGTCAGCTTCACCCTTTATCATAAGAGTATAAATATCCCACTAGCAGGTAAAGCATCAAGCAACTTATCATTTATCTAAACAGCTGTGTATCCCTCTATGTCATAATTGTCCATTTCTGACGTTAGATGATAGTATCTCGTGATAATATCTTCAAGGGACTCATTTCTCATGCCTTTAAAGACATGAAATTGTTTCTTCAGCAAATCAACCTTGTCCTTCTTCACATCAGGATTGCCCTCGTACCTCTTCTCTAGAGCATCCAACATCTCCTTCGAAGTGGTATATCGCTTGAATGTATGTTTGATGCCATCAGGTAACGACATCTTTATAGCAGCTAAGGCCTTCTTCTCAGACTCATAAATTCTCTTTTCAGCTGCTGACATGTTCAAATAGGCAGTGACAGTTGTCTGCCTTCAAAGTCATGAGTTGGGTTAACGTACCCATCGTGAATATAGATCCACATCCGTCTGTCCTGATATTCAATGAACGACTGAAACCTATCCTTCCATGTAAGGTAATTCTCTACCTTCAACATCTTTGGAGGTTTGTTAGTCGTGCCTGCCTCGTGCTCCATTCTCAACAATTCATTTAAGTTAGACATATTCGACATTTTTACCGAACCGGCTTGTTAAAAACGTTAAAGATTTTTCCGAAATGAGTGATCACCAAATTATACCGTTAGACTTGTTTCGACGATACAAATCCAATGATGTATAATGTTCTATAATGATTTTAGGAATTTTCGTGCTTTTCTTTGTCCTAAAAATCACACCAGTCTAACCTTGCAATCAATTTGTCAAGATTGTCTATGGATCAAATTTGAAACAGTAACTCGGTTACGTTAGCTTGTTAACTTTCCACCTTTGTGAATACAACTCGGAACGGTACCGAATTCGAAACAGTAACTCCGATTAACAATCCGAGATAGGAACTCTGAACAGTGATCCGAAATGCTGATTCAGAATAGTGATCCGAGATGGGTATCCGAGATGCACTATTACGATTCGAGATGCTCCCTTGTTTATTCGAGATGCTTCCCAAGGTGTTCGAAATACACTGTGTTTATCCGAGATGCAATCCGAGATGGAATTCGAGATGAACTCCTATGATCCGAGATGCACTGTTCTGATCCGAGATGCTTCACTAATGATCCGAAATACAACTCTATTGATCTGAAATGCAAGCTTTCTGATCCGAGATGCTTCTCTATGATCCTAGATGCACTTCCTCTATCCGAGATCCCTGCTGTTTATCCGAAATAACAACAGAAACCCAAGAACAGCCGTCAAAACTTCGAACCAGCCTTCAAAAACGTCCAAAACATCAACTTTTCCTGCTAAACATGTCCTATGATTAGTCTTAAATGCAAAAATATGTTTGAAAATGTTATAACATCAGTTTATATGTTAAAAACTTGGTTACATGTGTTTAAA
Organism: Scalesia atractyloides; assembly: GCA_947069175.1. Taxonomy (NCBI): domain Eukaryota; kingdom Viridiplantae; phylum Streptophyta; class Magnoliopsida; order Asterales; family Asteraceae; genus Scalesia; species Scalesia atractyloides. The sequence continues at coordinate 47,052,464 of CAMTDV010000026.1, read as the reverse complement.
ATGGATTTAGGCGTAAAAGGGCTTTTTGGTCATCATTTTATTAAGAACATAGAAGTTACTTATCATAACACTAACCAAACGACATGACCATAAGGTATAACCTCAATAGGTTATTCCCTATACAAATATGGTCACAAATATGCGTTTGGTTGGATCCTAAGATCGGCCAAACGGGTTGGATTCGAAAGTCAAAGCGATGGTCAAGACCGCTCGACTTACGACCCTAAATAAGCACTAAACTAGAAGGGACGAGTTAGACATGTCAAAATATGTATAACTGAGTTTATAAAGTTGATTTGGTATCAGAACTTTGTGTTTTGATACCCGAATATAGTTTTGTCATAAAATGCACATCATGCGCATTTTTGACCGAAACTTTAACTCGTCACTTCGACTAGTAAATGTGGTAATCCAAAGGTGAAATCGTTAGGGATTATAACCTTCGTGATTACAATCACGTTGCAAAGTTCAATTGAACTTTGACTTGACCAAATATGGTCAGAACTAAAAGTTAATAAGGAAGCTAAAATGTTCGACTTTTACCTCAAAATAGCTAAAATAGTGAAAGAACTAGGAAGAGTACTTACTCGTGTTGAAGAACATTTTTGGAACTCAAAATAGGAGGCTTTCAAAGGCTGGAAAAAAGCTCCAAGAAGGATAGAAAGAAGAACTTAAAACTTTGCTTTGAAGTGTTTTGAAGTGGTGTGAAAAAAATGGAAGAATCATGGGGTATTTATAGTATTTTAGGATTAAGGAGGTGATGACAAGTGTCCTCAAGTGTGGATTAGTGTCCTAACATGTGTCAACACCAAATTAAGTGTGGCAAAATGAGTGCTAGGTCTCAAGAATTGAAGATAGATGGAAAACTTGGAGAAGAAGCAAAAATCTTTATTATTTTTTTGACATTTTTGGCCCTTAGACTTATATTTTCACTTGTTTGCCATTTTTAACCCCTTTAACCTAATATTTAGGTTATATAAAGGTTTTAAGACATGTGTAACTTTAATTATGCCCGATGCCGTGAATGTCAGTTCGCTCGGTTGTACGGATACGCGTTTCGCAAAAATACGTAAAACGCTTTTACAAACACGAAAATGATCGAAATTGTGCAACGATTGACATTTTCGCATTCTCATCAATAAAATACAAGATTTTATTGAATACAAAAATATTTTGAAATAAAACACAGGGTTTCATTGAATACGAAATTGTTTATAATTGTGCAATGACTGAAAAGGCACAAATGTCACAGTCTCCCCTACTTTTGGAAATTTCGTCCTTAAATTTAATTAGAGGAATCTTTGTGAAAACAGATGTGGATATTTCTCTTTCATTTGATCCTCTCGTTTCCAAGTAATTCTGCGCCACGTTTGAATTCCCAGTAACTTTAGCTATCGGCATACATCTACGCTTGAGTTTCTTGACAGTCCAATATCTCCACAGGTTTCTCGACAAAGTGCTTAGTATCATCGACGTGAATTTCGTCATGGGGAATGTGGAGGTTTGTATCGGCTAACACTTTTTCAAATTCGACACGTGGAATGTTGGGTGAATATTCCCAAGTTTAGGAGGTAGCATAAGTCGGTAGGCCACCTTTCCGATTCTCTCAACAATCTTGAATGGTCCAACATATCGTGGTGCAAGTTTTCCTTTCTTTCCAAATCTAATCTCACCTTTCCAAGGGGATACCTTGTGAACGAGAATTGGGCTCTTACCAAATCTAATCACACCTTTCCAATGGAATTCATTGCTAGAGAGATTGACAAAACGAACTAGAAAGATCTTACTGTTTAACTGCTTCTGATGTATTAATGACGTTCAAGTACAAACGCGAGTAAACAAATCAGTAGGGCTTCACCGTACCAACTGAACTAACACTAACATAGCTCTGACACAACACTCCTCTATTTATAGGTTAACATGACTCATACTGGAGTGTGTGTTAAACAGAGACGTTGGTTGTACGAGTAGTTGGAGTCACTCGTACGAACCAGTACAAACAAGAATAAAATAAACATTATCATATATACATTCGAAACTTAAGCCATATAAACAATACAAACATATCCTAGACGTAGGCAATACACATAATGCACCAACAAACTCCCCCTTAGATGTTGCCGTAGTCTGGATAGTCTTCAAAAATCTTCACAAGATTTGACACTAACGCCCAAAGAATCTCTTTGGTGGCTTGCGACGCTCCTCAAATGCTATTGTCATTTGATCTGTTCAAGGAGGTCGTTTCATTGTATTGCCAAACCAAAAGCTCCTTAGCGATGATATACGAGCACGCTCCGCAATCCTTGCTTCATTCTTCTCTTTCTTTTTCTGCTCTGTCTCTTCAAGCTTCCTCCACGAAGTGTTCCATGTAGATCCTGAATGAATATCATTGGCAAAGCAGACATTAACAATCTTTTGGAATTGGAGAGCTTGTTCTTTATCCATCTCCTCGAAGCTGATCTTAATATAGAATAGACATTCAATATCCTTCTTTGTGCAGTTGTCTAGCCACATAGGGTCTAGCACTCGAATGCCACGCCATAACCCGTATATTCGTTTGTGGGCTATAACGTCTTCAGTCAGCTCCTATGCAATATTCCACGAATCTTCGTCTAGGTGCACACAGATGACAACCTCTCCTGTATTTGAGTCGTAATGCCACTACTTGAAGATTGTATAAAAATCTTGCTCCATTCGTATCATAGGCATATTTTTCATCACTTTAGGCCTTTTTACGATGAGCGTTACATCTTTCTCCTTTTTCACTAGAGCTTGATCAACTTCCATAGCCTCTGGTCATGAAACTTCTTGTTCAGATTTATAACCTTTGTCTGCACCAATTCTTTAATATCCGAGGAATGCAAGGACTTGATGTCACATAGATATCGAAAATACTTAATTCCAAACTCCCTCTTGATCGCATACACATTCAACTCCTCGATCCAACCCCAACTAATGATACCCCCTAGAGATATGTCAGCATCACAAGTAAAAAATGCTAGGGGATGCTTGAACTTACGCTCGGCTGGTGCATTCCTAAACCATTTCTTCCTCTCTTCAGCAATTTCAGCACTGTTTAATTGTTGAGGAATAGTACCTTCCTTTGCAGCTTCTACAACATTGCACTTCAACACATCTGAATTGTCAGCTGCAAATAATTCGGCAAAAGTTGGGGAGTCATCTGTACTCTGACCAGCAATATTCGCATCATTATCAGAATCATCCTCCATGACAAATCTGTCATAATCGTTCGTGTCTTCAACATTCTCAAACACGTAATCATTCGGCTCGAACGCATCTATCTCATTCAGCTCATTCTCTAAATCAAACTCGAAATTTTCTTAATTCACTCCCAACATCTCAGCGATCTCCTCTTTCGAGTAACTGTGAACAAATTCACCTTCTTCCACATCATGCTCAAGATAAAATCTTATGGTTTTTGCACGACAGGAAAGGTAGGTAAGTCAATCTCCATGAAGATTCCTGCCTGCTGAGCATCGACAGATTCTTCAACTCTACCTTTAACTCCTTCCTCAGTAGCCTGATTAGCATAATGTCGAGGTACACTAAAAAATCAATTTCTTTATTAACGCCTGAATCAGTAGTACCTACACCTGTTCCTTGTACATTATCATCATTATCATCATCACTATCAGAACTACTAGACACATCATCATCTATCTCTACATTATCATTCTTAGCTTCCTCCTCAAATTCTTCAACGGCTTCTTCAATGTCTTTTTCAAGCCTTTTCTTTAACAACCAGTCATGATGTCTCTGAGAAAGATCTAACGAGTCAATATCAACATCATTTAGCTTCCCAATAAGTATAAACCTGTTCGGCTCCTGATAAGCCACAATATCTATACATGTAACTGACGCAGACTCAGCCTCTGGCCAGTTTGAATGATAATAGGATCCTCAACAACCTTTGCTTTTCCCTTTCCCTGTGCATCTGACTGCTCTTTCATAAGATGTTCTCATTCTGCGACACGTTCTCGAGCCTTCGTGCGTTCTATCTCGTCGATTTCAGCAGCTATTTTGACTCCAAGCTTCTTTGTCAATATCTTTTCAAACAAACTCATTCTTCTATCACTATGAAGCCTTTCTTCCTCATATTCTGCCATGCGAAGTCTCAATCTTTCATTCTCAGATACAATACTCGCAAGCATGGCTTCAAGCTGATGTTTATCTTCAGACAAAACATTAACTTGCTCAAGCAACTCCTGTTTTTCCTCAATTAGCAAATTAATCTGTTCTTGCAGCTCAAATATACTCATCGTATTCAATAGACTTGTTTCTGCAGCTCATCCAGACGTGGATCATTGAAAGAAAAATCTTCACCCCCAAGAATATCACTGAAGTCAAAATCAAAATCGAACTGGCTGTGAAGTCTGTGTAGTATGTGGTGGCTGTTGCGGTGTTGGCTGTTGTGGTTCTGGTTGCTGTGTTGGTGCTGCTTGCTGTTTTGGCTATGGTGGAGTTGTGGATCAGTTTGTGATGGTGGTGAAACTGGAATCTGTTGAGCTGTATCAACCACGTCCTCTTCTTCAACTGTCTGTTATGATATAGTCACTTTGGATCGAACAGTTGGAGACTTAGAACTTCTCGATGTTGAACGCTTAAACCTTCTAGCCTTTTTCTTTATAGGTGTTTGTAGAGGAGTATCAGGATCAGAACCTGAAGGAACATAAGTAGTATCATCCTCCCTTGTAGCCTTACGCTTTCGTTCCTCAGCCTTTTTCTTCAGCTCACGCTTTTTCTCAATCTTCTACGCTCTTTTCTTTCACTAGCCCGTCTTTCGTCAGAGTTTGGACTCGAAGACGAAGCGTCTTCAGCTGCTTCACCTTCTCCGAAAGCCTGACGTTCAATATCAGCTGCTATATCCTGAACATTTTCTTCAGTGTCTGGTTCGTCTCGCAAACCAGAACTTTCCGTTGTAGCTTTCTTTTTTGGTTATGTTGATGTAGAAGAAGTAGCTTTATGTTTCGCACCCTTTTCACCATCTTTAACAAACCATGGACTACACTTTGCAACAAAACTAGCTAACGCTGTCAATTCTTCACTTTCATCACCACTATCATCTTTATGCCATTTGCCAGGTGCCGGAGAAATATAATCTTTGTCTACAATCGCACAACCGCATTAGGAAATGCCTTCAAGTGAAGATTCATATTTTTCAGCGTTGACACATCCATATGTTCCAGTGTAAGCACATCCTCCTTCTTCTTCTTTAGATTCGGATGTAGCTGGTCTAACAACATCTGGACAAATCGCGTATGCTGTAAGAATTTCTCCCTCGTTGAATATTTTGCACCATCGGAATAAAAATAACTTTTGAAAAGTTATATGGCAAGTTCAGGACTAGTGCTGTTATCATACACATCTGATAGTCAACAAGATCATCAAATCCTCCCTTCCGGTGACTAACTGCATGAGCAACGACATGTGTGATATAACGAAAAGGTGCGCTCAAATTTCCCTTCTTTAATGGTGCAGCATTTATGAAAGCAGCATATCCCATTTGATAAAAACATCTTTGACCATATATTCCCAAAAGCCCTAGGATCATCTTCGTTATCTTTGAAGTCTAGAATTGTACAAATCAACTCTTCAGTAATCTTCACCGGAATATCTACATCATCAATCTTTATAGCTGACACAATTGTGTTATCCTTAGCACTGTATTCAACAGCTTTCCAGAAAAATTCAACATGTGATCTATAAAAAGTTTGTCGATCTGTAAGTGCCTTCGTGATTCGAATACGACATAGAACATCTAATACGTCATGGTAAGCTGCGATCTCCAGAATAGTTTTGTTTATCAGACAACAGATGTTGTGAAAGGCGAAACGACGATTTCTTGACCTGTACACAAAGAAAGCAACAAACCGTTAGAAAAATTTTCAAACAATTCAATATTATAACATCATTCATACGATCCACCTACTGTATGAATAAACACTTAGATAAATTCACAAGTTTGAATCAAACGATCAATCATATGAATCACTACTTCGTACGCATGATTCAAGAGTTAGAAAAATTTTAAACATGTTTATCCAAACCTGCTTCGTACGATCACATCTTCGTATGAATCATCAGCATTTAAGGTAATTTTGAAATTTAACATTTAAGAAATTTTGCTTCGTACGAATCAGCCCATTGGTACGAATGAAGATAATATAACATTGAAAAAGCTTGCTTCGTACGAATCATGAACCGTTTCAAAAACACCAAGTTTAATCCGAACCTAAAACTTGTAGATTTTAACAAATTGATAGTCGATTTACGGGTTATTAAGACTGATATTAATGTTTTTATGATCAATTTTAAGTTTTACCGGTCCAATCTCCATAAATCTATGTTTTAAGTCCGTTTGGTTCAATGTCCGCATTATAACGGCTTACATTAAGCAAAATTACCTTTCCCATTGTAAGAGGTGTGCCAATCAACCTCCCCAATGTGATAATAATAAAAATATGTCAAGAAATGTGAAGTTTTAGAATGTGTTCGCACAAAAAACTCTCTCAATTCGCGCAGTGAATAAAGTTGATTCGTGCGAAATAAGCGACCTTTTATACTAGTTAGGAGCCATTCATACGAACCATTGGTTCGTGCGAATGAAACCAAACCTTATTCGTACGACTTAGTGTAAATCGTATGAATTAACTCTGAAACTTATAAACTATTTGATTTTTTATTTTTTATTATTTTTTATCGATTTTATCTGTTTAAAACCCATTCAGTTAACCAAGTCCAAGTTAATGACCCTAGTTATCCGATTTGCCTACCGAGTCCAAGTTAATGACCTTGGTTGACCATGTTTGACCAAAACAGCTTTATTTTAACATGTAAAGTTCGAAATTAATGAACTTTATTGATGTTTAGGTAAATTCCGATAAAGATTAGCTCCCAACCCATGGTTTTCAGCTTTCACTCAGTAAGATGTCGCCATGATTTCAACCATCAGTGTTTTCAACATCGGTAGACTAAAAATAAAACTACAAAGCTAAGGAAACTAAAAATCTTTTTGGGTTTTAGAATTTTATTGAAACAACAAACATAATTTTGTGAGTTTTGTGTTAAGAGAATCATATTAAGTACTTAACAAATCACCAGTACCGTTGATCTTGGTATACTCATTAAGTTTTTAACAAGATTTACTTAGATTGCCAATATACTTGTCCATTTAAACCTCTCTTGTTTCTCAACTGTTTCAATATATGTTAAGTAGTATTAGGAACATGAAATAACTGTGTTTCCATCTCAGAATATACTCCCGCATCAAGATTCCCATAACTTCATTTCACAGGTGAATATATCTACTGATATCTGTAAATAGGTGAATTGCGAGACCTTGAGAGCTCAGGTTAGTACTACCGTACAGACAAAGAGATGAAGGCTCATCTTTAGGTGGTGTTCCTTAAAGGAATCTTTTGAACTGCAGATGTCGTAAATGTTTATGACATATGCATTTTTTATGCAGCTTAAGCGAATAATGCGTAAAGTATTATACAAGTTCTAGGCCATTGCTGACGCAAAACCAGAAGAACTCAGATAATAACCCAAATATCGATTAAATATAAAGACCTAGTATCGCTGAATCTGGCATTCTCTTAAACGAAATTTCGGAGTACTAGGTCCATATATCCGAGAGATGTTAACCAACAACTTATTCAGTTTTTCTTTTAGGTTTATATCTTGAACACAATTTACTAAACAAGTGAAGCCTACTGGTATATCCTCAGTAAGACCTTTTTAGTCACTTGTTTAACATTCTAATTCTTTAGCATACTGTGACTGTCATTTTGATGTAATATGATCAATCTTTTTCACGAAAACTCTTTTTGAATTTTATAATGTTTTTTTATTTTCCCAAACTTTCTCCCCTAAAATAAAGCACATATTTTTGGATTTTTAGAATTTCTAGAAAAAATGTACACCGATGAAAAATTCACGTCTAGTCGTCATCATCCTCAAACTCAACCTCATGAACATCCTCTGAAGTCAGATTTTTTAAACTATTCAATTTTAAAAGATTTTTAAATCTCGTTTTATCAAATGCTTTGGTATAAAAATCCGCTTTTTGGTCATCAGTGTGGATTTTCTCAATTCTAACCAACTTTTTCTCGTAGAAGGCATGGATAAAGTGGTGTCGAATCTCGATATGTGTTAGTGCGTGTGTGTTGGTATGAGTTTTTAGTGATATCGATTGCGTCGTTATCTACAAATATTGGCGTAGCAAGAAATTGCAATCCGAAGTCTCTCATCTGTTGTTGAATCCAGAGTATCTGGGTACAACAACTGGATGCTCAAACGTATTAAGCTCCACAAGTAGAGAGAGCGACCGTGGTCTGTTTCTTGCATTACCATGTTAGCAAACGGGGTCTGAAGAACTGGCAACCAGCCGTTGTTGATTTGGTATTCAGTTTGCAGCAACCCAAATCAAAATCCGAGTATCCTGCAAAATTGTAGTCGTCATGTCTAGGGTACCACAAGCCGGTGCTTGGAAAACCCTTCAGATATCTCATAATGCGTTTGACGACGAGCAGGTGTGACTCTCTTGGGTTTGACTGATAACGGGCGCACAGGCACGTTGGATACATGATATCAGGTCGAGAAGCAGTATGATACATCAAAGATCCTATCATGGAGCGATATAAAGTCTCGTCAACTCATTCTACAGGACAAATGCCGTGATTTGGAGCTCCTGTTATATTGAATTTCTCCAATATGTCATGACATACTTCGTCTGATAGATAAAGATACCATCAGGCAACTGATCGACCTGAAGTCATAGAAAGAACTTCTTCTCCCCCGTGGTGCTCATTTTAAATTTGCGCTTCATGACTTCTTCAAAGTCTTTACACAGCTTGTCATTTGTTTATCCAAAGATAATATCATCCACATATATTTGTACGATGATTAAATGCCCATCCACTTCCTTGGTAAAGAGAGTAGAATCTACGGTTCCTCTGATAAAGTCGTTGACTGTAAGATGACTGGACAACGTTTCGTACCAAGCTCTCGAGGCTTGATGCAGACCATATAAGGCATTGTTCAGAAGGTCGACCTTGTCTTTGTGCGCTGGATCGGGGAACCCTGATGATTGGCCGACATACACTTCCTCTTTTACTTTACCGTATAGAAAAACTGATTTGACATTTAACTTGCACACCTTGAAACCTTTCCAAGAATCAAAGGCCAAGAATATGCGAATCACTTCAAGACAGGCAACTGGGGCATAGACTTCAGTAAAATCTATCCCTTCTTGCTGATGACAACCTTAATCCACAAGTCGAGCTTTGTTGCGCACGACAATCCCTCTATCATCACGTTTGCACTTGAAGACCCATCTAGTGTTTATCTTTTTGTGATGATCTGGCAGGTCAACAAGCTTCCAGACTACAAGTTTCTGGAAGTGAAGCAACTCTTCTTGCATCGCGTCCACCCAGCTTTCTTCCTTTAACGCTTCTTTCCAGCTTCCCGTCTCAACGCGAGAAACAAAACAACTATTAGAAATTATGGTTTGAAGTGGAGCAATACGAGTATAGAAACAACTTAGATCCTTGTTTATCTGATTGCGAGTTTGCACTCCCGTTTGTAAGCTGCCTATAATATTCTCCGAAGGATGATAGGAAAGTGTCCTTGGCATCACTTCGGTTGGAACATCTACTTGCGATTGCAAATTCATAATAATTTCACCAACGACTGGTACTGATGAAGAGGCTTCATTCCTTGCATTTGACTGTTCAGCCTGTTTGTTCAAGAAGCTTTCTATCTACTCATATCCTTCATCGGAACTAGATCCACCATCGTTGAAAGTCGGTTCCCGATCAGAGTCAGTATTCGGTTGAGCAGATGATTCGGTAGTATTGACATTTGGTGTAGGTACAGATTCTAGATGCGAAGAACTTTGACCAACATCAGACGTGTTTACAGGAAGTTATGTAGAAATCACCAACTGTCTAGATACTTGTTCTAGAGTAGATATTGATGCTGCTGAAAGAGTATAACAAGTTCTTCATCTGATAGAACATCTGGCAGGTCAAATGAATCTCACAATCCATCATAGTTAAGCAGCCACGGATCCCGAGGTTTCTACGTATGCATAGTATATCTTTGACAATCAACATGCTACGCAAGAATGACCTGGTTCAGACTCGGCAAGAAAACACGTTCCTGAGCAATAACGTAACCGACTGAAAATCCTTCCAAGGATTTGGCTCCAAATTTACCATCCGGGTCCAATATGGTACACGGAGATCCAAAAGGTTCCAAAAATGCAAGGTTGGGCTTTCGCTGATTCAGTAACTCGAAACATGTTTTGTTGTGAGGCTTAACTGTTAACACAGGATTCAAGGTGTAACATGCTGATGCGATGGCTTCACTCCAGAAACTAATTGGCAATTTTCAATCAGCTAACATTGTTCTAGCAGTCTCGATCAGTGTATGATTCTTACGTTCAACTACTCAATTTTGTTGAGGAGTATGGGGGCGCTGAATTCATGAAGAATCCCCTTTTTATTGTAGAATTCTTTCATCTTCTTGGTCTTGAACTATGTTCTGTTGTCATTACGGATTCTCTTAATTGGCAAGTGATATACATTTTCGAGTTTTCTAAAGAGAATCATTAGAGTTTCAAAAGTTTCGTCTTTGCTCTCCAGAAAGAAAAACCCATGAGAATCGAGAATAATCATCTGTAACGATAAGGCAGTATAGATCAAAAGTAATTCTTTTGACGTTGACTGGCCCAAACATATCCATATGTAGCGTTTCTAGTGGTAGCTTGATAAGAATTCAACAATTTTCTCGGGTGTGATTTCTTATGCTGCTTCCCCTTTATGCAGCTCAGACAATCATCAGATAATTGAAATTTTTTTAAATTAACACCCTCCTCTAGGTCGTTATGAACAAGATAATTCATCTTTCGTAGATGAATGCGCCCCATCTTCCGATGCCACAGAATATACTCTTTTTCGGTAGCCTAAGATACAAAACATTGAACTTTCTTCGATGTGGTAGAAGCGATACACATATCAAGAACGTATAATTTTGATACGTTATGTCTATTGCCTACGTCTAAGATGTGTCTATATTGTTTATAGAGCATTCATGTTGAATGTATATATGTTAAAATTTTATTTTATACTTTTTGTATGATTCGTACGAGCGAGTCAAGGTGGCTCGTACGAGTGACTCATTGTCACTCGTACAGATCAGCTTCTCGTACGAAGCACATCTCTGTTTCACATGTACTCCAGTACGAGTCATGTCGACCTATAAATAGAAGAGTGTTGTGTCAGAGCTTGTCAGTTCGGATAGTACGGCGAAGCCCTGCCTGTTTGTTTACTCGCGTCTGTAATTTGCACATCTTTGAATACAACAGAGCAGTTAAACAGTAAGTTCTATCTTGTTTGTTTTGTCAACCTTTCTAGCAATGAATTCCGCCTCTGCTAGTTGAGTTAGATCAGATCAGTTGCTCATTGGAGGAGCCCATCCTCGTTCTCAAGTGGTATCAGAGCTTTGAGATCTGATCTACGGATAAACGACAAGTAATTGAAGGTTATCAGCTGTTTCAGACTTGGATTCATCTTCTTCTTCTACACATTCCCGAACTGAACTGGATTTTTGACGAATTTACAGACGTAATGGCCTAGGATTCTAGGAATTCACGTTAAACTACATTCTAATCAATCCTTAACAAATTCAGACCTAAAATCGGACTTAATCATGTCGAAATCGCTAAAATTTATCCATTTGGAGACGTAGTTGTTTTGTACAAGTAGAAGGACCACTCGCACAAACCCTACATCCGTACGAGCATATCACTCGTACGAACAATTATTGATCACTCGCATGGACTTGTAGTTTGCACGAGTAATTGAGTTGTGAAAATCATTTGTTTTTATAAGTTCTGGTTCGTACGAACGAATCATATTCGCACAAATTGTCTCTCATTCACACAAAAGAATATTTCCGCACTAATCAGTTTGTTTCGAAAAGTGTGTTTTTGAATTTTAACTGAAAATGTCCGTAGAATTTTACAACGCTTTTACTACATCGGCTGTTACGAACACAGTGGCACAGAACATCAATCTCGAAAACGAGATGGGGACCATGACTAAACCACCAAAGTTAATGAACTTAGAAGACTTCGATAGTTGGAGTGAGCGGTTCATGAATTGGGTGCAGGCTAATCACTTTACTTGCTTGTTCATGATTGAAGCTAAATTCCAAGCGACGATAGGAGAAAATGGCCTCGAGAAGACTCTCGCTCAACTTTCAGATGTCGAAAGGGAAAGGTTCATCAACGAGAAGAAAATGATGATATTCTGCAGCAATCCACTAAAGAAGACGTTCTGGCATTACTTCAACACGATGATGATGCTCAATTTTTATGGAATGTTGTCCGTCTAAAGTTTCACGGAAATGCTCAACTTCGCAAGAGTAAAAGGGCGTTGCTTAGCAAAGAATTTGATATCTTCACGCTGATTAAAGGTGAAACTATGAAGCAATTGATAGAACTTGTTGATAAGTTGGCTGATTCTCTTCCACAAGGTGAATGGTCTACTTATCTGACCATACTGAAGAATGGAACTGAGTACGGTAATTTCTCATTATCGCGTTTCATCGAAAGACTGGAGGGACATGAACTCGAAATGCAGAAGAGGGCAAAGAATAAAATTGTGCAGGTACAACAAGATGTTAATCTATACTTCAAGAACAGTTCTACAGCCAAATTCAGTCACAAAAGATCCAGACAGCTTTCAGTGCCTTCAGTTCGCAAAGTTCACCGCCAATAAACCATAACAGTGGCTTTAAATCTTTTCCATCAGTTGATCCTAAGACACCTTCAAGCCAACAATCATCTTATGGTTCAAATCTGTTGGTGCATAATGTCTATTGCCTACGTCTAGGATATATCTATAATGTTTATAAAGTTTACAAGTTAATGTTTAAATGAGAAAATGTAAAGTTTATATGTTTTTACACTATGATTCGCACGAAACCGATGTGTGTTTCGTACGAGTGAGTCACTCGTACGAAATACTCTTTTGTACGAATCATAGATGTTTGTTAGTGCACGCACTTCGGTACAATTCATGTCGACCTATAAATAAGGAAGTGTTGTGTTAGAGCTGGTACGGATTTGTCATTTCATACGGCGAAGCTCTTTCAGTTTGTTTACTTGCGTCTGTAACTTGAACGTCCTTAATACATCAGAAGCATTAAACAGTAAGTATTATCTTGTTTGTCATATCTACCTCTCTAGCAATGAATTCCGCCTCTGCTAGTTGAGCTAGATAAGGTCGATTGCTCATTTCGGGAGCTTGATCCCCGTTCACATGTGGTATCAGAGCCATGAGATCTGATCTACAGATAGACAACAAGTAGTTACTATTCAGACTTGGATATATCTTCATCTTCATCAGTTTTCTGACCTTTGCTGGATTTTGGACAAATTTCGGACGAATTCATGGACAAAATGAACTAGGATTTTAGTAATTCAAGTTAATCTTCAATTTGATTAATCCATACTATAATTCGGACATAAAATTGAACTAAATGATGTTGAAATTGATAAAATTTGGTCAGTTAGAAGTTTGAATTAGTTTCATACGAGTTTCGCACGAAATTAAGTGTTCTTGATTTTGGTACGAATCAGTTTAGAATTCATACGAACTTAAAGTTGATACAGAATCTTGAAAAATTTTTCAGAATTTCAAATTGTTTTGTACTAAATGACTTGATCCGTACAAAATTCATCCGCACAAAATTTTTCAGTTAAAAAAACTTGTCTCGTATAAAAAATTGAATTGATTCGTACGAAATCGAAGTTCTTGTGAGAAAATTTGAATCGTACAAAATATTTTTTTCATGCAAAATTCTTGTTTGGTACGAAATTTCTTGTCCCACAAAAAGTTGCCTAATCTGATCTGTTTGTTTTCTAGAAGTGTGTTCTAATTTTTTTACAGGAAAAATGTCTGAGGAATTTTACAATGCGTTTGCCACATCGGTTGTTATCACTGCAGCAGCTCAAAACATCAATTTAGAGAATGAAATGGGAATAATGACTAAACCTCCAAAGCTTATGAATTTGGAAGACTTTGATAGCTGGAGCGAGAGGTTTATGAACTGGGTGCAAGCTAACCATTTTACTTGCTGGTATGCAATCGAGGCAAAATACATCGCACCAGTTGGCGAAAATGGACTTGAAAAGACCCTCGCCCAATTCTCTGATGTTGAACGAGAAAGATTTATCAACGAAAAGAAAATGATGAACATTCTTCAGCAATTGATCAAAGAAGACATATTGGCTTTACTGCATCATGATGATGATGCGCAATCTTTGTGGAATGCTTTTCGACTCAAATTTCAAGGCAGTGCTCAACTTCACAAAAGCAAAAGGGCATTATTAAGAAAAGAGTTTGACGTATTCACATTGACCAAAGGAGAAACGGTTAAGCAGCTGATTGAGCGATACTGTCATCTGGGGGTTCATATGTAGAGAATGGGAATTGTGAAGACAAATGAAGAGCTTGTTGATAAGCTAGCTGATTCTCTGCCACAAGGTGAATGGTCAACTTACTTAACCATCTTTAAGAATGGAGTAGAATACAACAATTTTTCATTCCTCGCTTTATCGAGAGATTGGAAGGTCATGAATTAGAGATGCAAAAGATGGCCAAAAACAAGACTGTTCAAATGCAACAAGATGTGAATCTTTATTTCAAAAACAGTTCTGTTGCTCAAATCCGAGCGCCAAAGATTCAAACTGCGTTCAGTGCTTATAGCTCACCAAGCACACCTACAACTCAGTCAACTGGTTTCCAATCATACCCAACAGTTGATCCGAATACACCTTCTAGTCAAAAATCTTCTTTCGGATCAAATCAATCTCAAAACAATCAAGCCACTCCATCATCCAATGTAAGTCAAAGAATTCTGCAATGCAACATTGCCGTTGAATTTTAGAACGCACAAAATTTTGACAAAAAGACGGCAAAACAACATATGACTCTACTTGCTTCAGTTCTTGAGTCATATGACAGTCTTGTTGCTGGAAAGATTGGAAACTCTGAGATGACACGTGAAGACTACGATCAAATTGATCCAGTTGAAATGGAGTTGATTGATATAAAATGGTGTATGGCCTTGATCGTTCGACGAGCACAGAGATTTATTGAAATCACTGGTAAAAAAAATTTGCGAGGTTTCGATGGGAAACTTGGATTTGATGAATCCAAAGTTACTTGTTTCAAGTGTTGGGGGAAAGGTCACTTTAAAAGAGAATGTCCAAACCGAGAGGTTCAAGGGAATCATAATCCTTTCACCGATGACTATTACAAAAGAACGATCTATCACCGACCACAACCAAGTACAAGAATCGTGCCGATTGAAGACAAGCAACCTGAAACTAAAGATAAGGCTTTAGTTGTTACACAAGAAGACGAAGGGTTTAATTGGAACAAGTTTATTTCAAAAGGAGAAAGTTTGGCATTGGTGGCTGAAATTATTGATGAACCAGAAGAAGAATTGGAGGCATCCTTTGATGAAGGACCTGAGGATGACGATTATTACTATCATATTTCATTAGAGGAAGAGGAGCTTTTGAATGGTCCATTCAAACATCTTTTGCCTAACGATGTTTTAAAAACTTTTGCAGGATATTTCGCACCTACTCAACATTCAACAGATGAAGTGCAAAAGAAGCCGTGAAGATGTCAAAGTGGATGAGAAAAAGGAATTGCTGAAAGAAGACATCATTAAAGCGTTCATGGCGAATGGAAATGAAGTAAACAAGTCATCTAAGAATGAAAAATATTTTTCAAAGTGTGATGAACCATGTGGTGAGTGTCTTGTGAAAGACAAAAGCTTTGCTGAATTACAAAGTTTAACAGACAATTTGTCAAGTGATTACAAAACCACAAAGGAAGTTTATGACAAATTTAGTGCGTCTGTTAAACAATATAATAAAGCACTCAGAGAAAATGATGCAACACTTATGATGCTTAAAGCAACAGTGATGGATAAACAAATGGCAATTAATATTCATCTAAACACTATTGCTGAGCTCAAAAGTGAGCTTGAGAAAATGAGAATTGAAACCGAACGAGTTAACAAACTGTTAATTAGTTATTTTTAATTCCTCAGAAGCAACATAAAACAAACAGGTCCCAAAAATTGGATTTTACAAAGAAAATTAATTTCGTATTTGGGACAACAACTGAGAAGGAAAAGGAATTCAACGGTACTCAATCAAATGATGATTTTCTTAAAGAAAAAGAGAAACAAAAACAGAAACAGGTTTTGAATACCTCTGTTCATAAGGATAGCAGGACATGCTTTAAATGCAAGAAAGTTGGACATATCGCACGATATTGTTCACAAGAAAGTTTAAAACCAGTTTCTTCTCCGAAAAAGTTCACCGAGGATGAAGAGCAAAAAACACCCATGGTTATGCCGAAACAATTCTTAAAAGAAGGACTGAATCTCATCAAAATGTTAAACCAATTATTCAACCTCAATCTAAGTTTGAAATTGGTGAAACATTACAAAAAATTCAACAAAAAGATTCAAAATTTTATGTCAAAAGGGCTAAACCACAAACACAGAAATGGGTTGCTAAAATTGTTAACACCAAATCATCCAAAGTTGAACTCAAACCTTCTGTTCCAAACAACATTGAGTTTAAAAAGATTGAAAAGAACAAAGTGGGTCCAAAGTTCGACACTCCAAACCCACCCAAGACCAAACAGGCTTGGGTCTCTTTGTTTAAATGAATTTTGTTAATCATGTGTGCAGGGGCTCCAACGTTTGATATTGTCAAAATGGACCATGGATAGTGGAGCATCTCGCCACATGACAGGAATGCTTGCGCTGCTCAATAATGTTAGAGCTATTCGAGGAGGATATGTAGGATTTGCTGGAATGCAGGGAGGTAGAATTGTTGGAGAAGGGATTCTCTCGAACGGAGTTGTATTGTTTGATAAAGAGAACTATATCGCAGAACTTGAGAACAATCTGCTTAGTATCTCGTAAATTTGTGACAAGAAGTTCACGACACATTTCAATGATAAAGAATGTCTAATTCTAAAACCCGGTTTCAAGATTCCAGAAGAATGGATTATGATGCGAGCTCTGCGAGAAAATGATTTATATGTCCTTGACATGAGCATCGCTTCTACCACTTCAAAGAAAGTTCAATGCTTTGTTTCCAAAGCTACTGAGAAAGAGTCAGTTTTTTGGCACAGAAAAATGGGGCACATTCGTCTTCGAAAGATGAATTTTCTTGTGCATAACGACTTAGTGGAGGGTGTCAATTTGAAAAGTTTTTATCTATCAGACGATTGTCTTAGCTGCAAAAAGGGGAACAACATAAGAAATCACACCCGAGAAAGCTGTTGAATTCAATAAAGCTACCACTAGAAAGACTACATATGGATCTCTTTGGACCAGTCAATGTTAAAAGCATTTCTGGAGATCTATACTGTCTTTTCGTTACAGATGATTATTCTCGATTTTTATGGGTGTTCTTTCTGGAAAGTAAGGATGAAACTTTTGATACTCTTCTGATCCGCTTCAGAAAACTCGAGAATTTATATCATTTGCCCATTAAGAGAATTCACGGTGATAATGGAACGGAGTTTAAGAACAAGAAGATGCAAGAGTTCTGTAATGAAAATGGAATTCTTCATGATACGGAGTAGCTGAAAGAGAGAATCGCACGTTGACAGAAACTGCTAGAACAATGTTAGCTGATTCGAAATTACCGATCAGTTTTTGGAGTGAAGCAGTAGCATCAGCATGCAATACCCTAAATTGTGTGTTGACAGTTAAGCCTCACAAAAAGACATGTTTCGAGTTACTGAATCAACGAAAGCCTAACTTAGAATTTTTGGAACCTTTTGGATCATCGTGTACCGTCTTGGACCCGGCTTGTAAATTTGGAGACAAATCTTTGGAGGGTTCCTTTGTTGGCTATGCTACTCCTCAAAAACGTGTTTTCTTGCCAAGTCTGAACCAGGTAGTTCTAGCGCAGCACGTAGATTGTCAAAGATATACAACGCCTAAGCAGAAGCCTGGGGATCCGTGGCTGTTTAACTACGATGGATTGTGGGATTCGTTTGATCTTCCAGATATGCCAACTAAAGAAGAACTTGTTATGTTATTTCAACAACATCAGTTATCTAATCAAGAACAAGTTCCTCGACCTTTGGTGATTTCTACATCTTTACCAGTTAGCACGTCTGATATTGATCAAAGCTCTTTTGTTCTAAATCCGGTTCCTGCTACAAATGTCAATGCTGCTGAATCTTTTTCCTAGCCAAATGAAGATGATGACTCTGATCAGGAACCAACTTTCGACGATGGAGTATCCAGTTCTAATGATGGATCTGAACAGATTGAAAGCTTTCTGAAACAACAGGCTGATCCATCTAATGCAAGGAATAAAGCTTCTTCATCTGTACCAGTTGTCGATGAAATTCTCGCAAATTTGCAATCACAAGTAGATGTTCTAACTGAAGTGATGCCTAGGACACTTTCATATCATCTGTCAGAGAACATTATAGGCAGCTTACAATCGGGAGTGCAAACTCGTAATCAGATTAATAAAGATCTAAGCTGTTTCTATACTAATATTGCTCCAATTCGAGTCCAATTTTCTCATAGTTGATTTGTTTCTCAGGTTGAACTGGGAAACTGGAAAGACTTGTTGAAAGAAGAAAGTTGGGTAGATGCGATGCAAGAAGAGTTATTGCAATTCTAGAAACTTGGAGTCTGGAAGCTTGTTGACCTGCCAGATCATCACAAAAAGATTAATACAAGATGGGTCTTCAAGTGTAAAAGAGATGATAGAGGAGTTGTCGTGCGCAACAAAGCTCGACTTGTGGTTCAAGGTTTTCATCAGCAAGAAGGGATAGAGTATACTGAAGTCTATGCCCCAGTTGCACGTCTTGAAGCAATTCGCATATTCTTGGCGTTTGCCGCATGGAAAGGGTTCAAGGTGTACCAATTGGATGTTAAATCTGCTTTCCTTTGCGGAAAAGTGAAAGAGGAGGTGTACGTCGGCCAACCACCGGGGTTCGTTGATCCAGTGCACAAAGATAAAGTCTACCTCTTGAATAAAGCCTTATATGGTCTTCATCAAGCCCCGGGAGCTTGGTATAAAACATTATCGAGTCATCTTCTGGACAAGGCTTTATCAGGGGAATAGTAGACTCAACTCTCTTCACGAAGGAAGTCGATGGGCATCTAATTATCGTACAGATATATGTGGATGATATTATCTTTGGATCGACAAATGACAAGCTGTGTAAGGACTTTGAAGAAGTTATGAAACGCAAATTCGAAATGAGCCCAATGGGGGAGATGAAGTTCTTTCTAGGACTTCAGGTTGATCAGTTGCCTGATGGTATTTTTATTCATCAGACAAAATATGTTCATGACATATTGGAGAAATTCAATACGACAGGAGCTAAACCAGCATCGAGCTCGTTATCTCCAAATCACGACATTTGTCCAGATCTTACCGGCGAAAAAGTTGATGAAACTTTATATCGGATCCTTGATGTATCTCACTGCTTCTCGACCAGATATCATGTATCCAACGTGACTGTGCTCCCGTTATCTGTCTAATCAAAAGAGTCACAACTGCTTATCGTTAAACGCATAATGAGATATCTGAATGGTTTTCCAAGCACTGGCTTGTGGTACCCTAGACATGATGATTTTAATCTTGCAGGTTACTAGGATTCTGATTTCGGATCCTGCAAACTGAATACAAAGTCTACAACGGCCGGCTACCAGTTCTTTGGAACTCGTTTGGTTATGTGGCAATGCAAGAAACAAACCGCAGTCTCTCTTTCTACCTGTGAGGCTGAATATGTTTCGACTTCCAGTTGTTGTGCTTAGATTCTCTGGATACAGCAACAGATGAGAGATTTCGGTTTGCAATTTCTTCATACGCCTATATATGTAGATAATCAGGTAACGATCAATATCACCAAAAACTCATGTCAACACTCACGTACTAAACATATCGAGATTCGACACCACTTTATCCGTGATTGCTACGAGAAAAAGTTGGTACGAATTGAGAAAATCCACACTGATGACCAAAAAGCAGATTTTATACCAAATCTTTTGATAAAACAAAGTTCAAAAATTTGTTAAAGCTAAATGGTTTAGAAATATGATCTCAGCGGATGTTTTTGAGGTTGAGTTTGAGGATGATGACGACTTGATGAGAATTTATCATCGGTTAAACGTTTTCTGTACATACTTTCTTATAATTTCTTAAAAAATTCAAAAATATGTTTTTAATTTTAGGAGGAGAATATTTGAGGAAAATACAAAAACATTTAAAAAACCAAAAACAGTTTTGTGTAAAAAGAGTGATCATAGTAAATAAAAAATGATAGTCACAGTATGCTAAAGAATTGTATTGTTTTAAAGTAATTAAGCAAGTCTTACTATGGATATGCCAATAGACTTCACTCGTTCAAAAAATTGTATTTGAGATATAAACCTAAAAACACAAAACTTATTAACTTGTGGATTAACATCTCTCGGATATATGGACTTAGTACTCCGAAATATCGTTTGAGAGAATGCCAGATTCTACGATACAAGGTCTTTATATTTGATTGATATCTGGGATATTATTCGAGTTCTCCTGATTTTGCGGAAGAAATGGCCTAGAACTCATATAATACTTTCGCATTATTTCCCCGAAAGATGCATAAAAATGATTATGTCTTAAGCAATTATGACATTTGCAGTGCAAAAGATTCCTTAAGGGAACACCACCTAAAGACGAGCCTTCATCTCTTTGTCTGTACGGTAGTACTAACCTAAGCTCTCAAGGTCTCGCATTCACCCTATATACAGATATCAATTCAATATATTCACTTGTAATATGACATTCTGAGAATCTCGATACGGGGGAATATTCTGAGATGGGAAATATAGTTATTTCATGTTTATAATAATACCTTAACATATCTTGAAACAATTGACAAGCGAGAAGAAGTTTAAATGGACAACTATATTGGCAATCTAGGTAAATTTGTTTAAAAGTTTAAAAGGTGTTTCTAGACTAACAGTACAGATAACTTATATGAATGCTTGAAATGATCCTCTGAAAAAAACAAAATTCATAAAAATGTTATTATTCATTGAAAAATTTCTTCAAACCCAAAAAGATTTTTAGTTTTCTTAGCTTGATAGTTTTAATCATTGTTTATCCATGATAAAAACACTGATGGTTGGAATCATAGCAATATCTTGTTGTAGAAAGCTTGGAATCATAGGTTGGGAGCTAATTTTTAGCAACAAAGTTTACTCAAATGTCAAGAAAGTTCATTAATTTGAAACTTTACATGTTAAAATAATTATGTTCGTCAAACATGGTCAACCAAGGTCATTAACTTGGACTTGGAAGGCAAATTGGATAACCAGGGTCATTAACTTGGACTTGGTTAGTCAAGTGGATTTTTGAAGCAAATAAAATTATTGAAAATAAAAAATAAAAATAAAATTTTAGAATTGAAAAAGATTAAAGTTTTTAGATTTGCTTCGTACAAAATCAATTTTCATGCGGTTAAGTCGTTTTGTACCAAACAAGGGTAAATATTTGGTGCGATTCACAAGTTTTCGTACGAAACAGAGTAAGTACAAATACCCTTTGGTTCGCACAGAAATGAGATTTCTGTTCTTTGAACACTGTTGAGCGACTCAGAGAGATTTTGTGTGATTCATTTCTAAAACTTCATTTCTTGATTCTTGTGCTTGCTATTCACATTGTTGAGGTTGATTTGCACACCTCGTACAATGGGCAAGGTAATTTCATCACGATCTAATTGTTATATGTCATAATTTCGTACGATTTGGACTAAAACTCAGATTTAGGGAAATTGGACCAGTGAAACTTAAAATTGACCACAAAATCGTTAAAATCGACTCTAATAACCTTAAAATCAACTACCAATTTGTTAAAAACAACAAGTTTTAGGTTCGGATTATACAGGACAAATTTTGGGACGATGATATTTTGGTACGACTGAACTGTTACGCACGAAATAAGATTTCAAAGCAAATTGATTAAGCGAAGAATTTTTTGCGAAACAAGTGAACCTTATTAATAACATTAACTATAATTTTCAAATTTTTGATCAAATGAAAGTTTTCGTACGAAACATAGATTTTGTACGAAACAGAGAGAAATGTTTAAATGTTCGAAAGTTTTGATCAAATGGATATTTCATGCGAAACATGGATTTGTACAAAACAAGAAAAAGAAAACTTTGAAATTTTAATACTTTTGATTAAGTATGTATTTCGTACAAACATAGGGTTGAGTACGAATCAGTGAAGAAGTTTTGAAATTTTTGAAAATTTTCTAACGGTTGATTTTTTCTTATACAGGCCAAGAGATCCGGATTTTCTCCAGTGCATAATATATGCGGTATCACTGATGCTAAAATCCTAGAGATAGCTGCGTACCGAAGTATCTTGGATTTTCCTCCAAGAATTAGGGTGACGAAAGCAATTATAGAAAGACATACGACATATTTGTCACATGTGGAATATTTCTGGAATGCTGGGGAGTATAGTCTTGACGATAACGCTATTATATCAGCAGTAAAGATTAATGATGTGGATATTCAAGTGAAGATCACGGAAGAGTTGATTTGGAAAGTGTTGGAGTTTAAGGATAACAAGGATGATCCAACAGGTTTTACTGAAGATATGGTTAAAGGTTGTTTCTACAGGATGGGATATACGTGTTTTGTGAATGCTGCTCCTTTCAAGAAGGGAAATCTAAGTACTCTGTTTCGATATCCGGCACATGTCATTATTCACTGTTTGGGTCACACGAAGGGTGGTTTTGATGACTTAGTAGATTATCAGATGTGCATGATTACCACGTTAGTGCTGAACCTTCCTTATAACTTTTCGAAAGTTTTATTTACTCAGATGATCCAAAACATTCAGAAGGAGAGATTTTTGCAGTATCCAAGGTTTATACAGATGATGTTAGATTATTTACATCCTGACTTGAAGAAATCTTCTGATGATGTTCTTAAACTTGAGCATATGGATGTTCAGTCTCTATGAAAGATGAACGTACATTTGAAGTTTGCTCCTGCTGCTAAACCGATGTTCGGTGCTATTCTGAATAAAGATTACATCTCACCCGCACCTGGAAAATGGAGGAAAGACGATAGTGGTGACGATGAGGAGGAAGTAAAATCATTATCTTTGTTTGTGGCAAAAGCGAAGTCTGTGGTTTGTGAAAGACGGAGATAAAGGTGGGAAAGCTACATACAAAGGGAGAAAGAGAAAAGCTGCATCTACTACTGAAAGTTCAGGGTTGAGGGATGAACCTGAGATTGAAGAAATAGTTGAAAAGATGGCAGAAGATATAGAACGTCAGTCTTTCGGAGCTGACAAGGCAGCATCTGAAGAAGTACTATCTTCTAGTATTGATTCAGAGGATAGACGAGCGGAGACAAGAAAAGAGAAGAGAAATTGGCAAAGAAACGTCAAGATGAGCTGAAAGGCAAAGCCGAAGAACGAAAAAGAAAGGAAACAGGCAAGGACGATACATTTACTTACGTTCTGTCTGAATCTGAGCTTGAATCTGGTTTTAGAACTCCGGTCAAGAAAAGACAAAGAAGGATGAAAAGATCTGCAGCTCGTATATCTCTGATTGTTAATCCAACAGAAGCTGGTGCTGAACAAACTACTGAAGCAAATGTGGAGGACCAAACACAGAGTACTCCATCTCCACTAAATTATATGCATCCAGAGCCAGATCAGCAACATGTTGAACCAGAAATACCTTGGCAACAACCACCAGTTCCTGAACAAGAACCTGAACAAAAACAACCAACACCGCAACAATCTGTGCCAGAACCTGTTCAACAACCTATCCCTGATACAGAGCATGTCCAGCAACCAGCACCACAACAGTCGGCTCAACAAAAGTCTCAACCATCTCATGCTCAACAATCTCGTCCTACATCACAGCCGTTTAGTTCACAAGCATTTTTTTGACGAGATTAATTTAGACGATCTACCAGGAGGAGATGAGTTTCGGTTTGATGATCCTAGAATTGATGATTTGCAGAAACAAGTGACGATGAACGTTGTGCGCATCGCTGAATTACAAGAGTAGATAAAGTTGTTAACAGCTGAGAATTTTGAAATGCTTGAAAGAATTGGAGGTTTAATCGTTGATAAGAAGCAACTAGAAGCAATGATGGCAAGTATTATCTTTGAAAATGAAAGACTGCGTTTGAGAATGACTGAGTACGAAGAAGAACGAATGAGAAATAATCGAAGGTTGGATGTATTTGAGAAGATTCTTGAAAAGAAGTTTGGTTTGAGTGTATCTGCAGCGATTGATGAAATTGAACGTGAAGAAGCAAGAGAAAGAGTTGCAGAGCGAGAACGGTTGGCAAAACAACAATCTGATGCGTTAGGAAAATGTAAGGGTAAGATAGTTGAGGATTCTATGACTGAAGAAGCTGTGCCAGAAGCTGAATCTGGGCAAGTACAATGTTTGGATATCGTAGTGTATGAAGAACCGAAGAACTTTATTTTGATAGGAAAGCCTGTTGATGTTGATATAGCTTTTCTTGATATTTCCCAACGACATAGAGATTGGTTGATGAAGAAAAGGACGGGAAAGGATAGTAAAGAAACGGTTGAAGAAACAGAAAAGGAGGAAGAGATAGAGGATACTCAAGATGTTGATGTTGATGATAAAGATTCTAGTGGTTCGGATGATTTTAACGATGATGATAATGTGGGAGGATCGGGTATTCGTGTAATAGATTCAAATGTTAATGAATTAGTTGATCTTTTCGAGTATTTTGATGATTCTGAGAACCAAACTGCTGAAGAAGAAGGGATGAACAAAGTTGATGAGTCGATAGATGCTCAGCAGGCAGGAATTTTCACAGAGAATGTTACATCTTATGTTCCTGTAGCGCAAAAGCCATTTGTTCTATATCTTAAGCATGATGTTGAAGAGGGAGAGTTTGTGCATAGTATTCGAAAGGAGAGATAGCTGAAATGCTCGGTGTTAGCGGAGAAAAGTTCGATTTTGACTTTGAGAACGAACTAAATGAGATAGACGTGTTCGAACCGAATGCTTATGTTTTTGAAGAAATAGAAGACGTAAACGTATATGATAACGTTGTCGTTGAAAGTGACTCTGATAAAGATGCTAATGATGTCGTTCAGGGTACAGAGGATTTACCAACGTTTATCGATTTATTTACAACAGAAAGCTCTGAGATGTTACAAAAGAAAGTATCGAAAGCTGTTAAAGAAGGAACAATTCCTGAAAAGATGTCTACAGCTGAGATTATCGACCAAAAGAAGAAATGGTTTAGGGAGAGTCAAGCTGAGTGAAAGTTTAAGAGATCCTTAGCATTTTTCCCAAGAGATGCTGATATTTCTTTAGGGGATATTTTGAGCTGGGGTTGGATTGAAGAGCTGAATGTTTATGCTATTAAGAGGGAATTTGGGATTCAATACTTCCGATATCTGAGTGACATCAAAACTCTGCCTTATTGGGACATAAAGGAACTTGTGCAAACCAAGATGATAAATCTAAATATGAAGTTCCATGACCAAAAGCTGTGGAAATTGATCAAATTTGAAGCAAAGCATGGTTTTGTTCACTGGAAACCGCATTATCCACGTCGTATTGTTAAAGAAGATCCAATGACAAAAGAGAAAGATATTACGTTGATTGTCAAGAAACCACGGGTGTTGAAAAACCTGTCGATGATCAAAATGGAGCAAGATTTTTATACAATCTTCAAGTGGTGGCAGTACGATTCGAATACAGGTGAGGCTGTCATATGTGTGCACCCGGATGAAGACTCGTGGAAGATAACGGAGGAATTAACCGAAGCCGTCATAACACACAAAAGAATATATGGGTTGTGGTGAGGCATTCGAGTACTAGACCCTATGTGGCTAGTAAATTTTTCGAAGAAAGATATAGAATGTTTATTTTATAGCAAGATCAGTTTTGAAGAAAAGGATCAGGAGCAAGCACTTCAATTTCAAAAGGTCGTAAATGTGTGATTTGCAAATGATATTCATTCGGGATCGAATTGGAAAACAAATTGGAGAAAGATTGAGAAGAAGGAATCGAAGAAAACTGAAGAAGAAAAAAAAAGCTCGGATTGCTGAACGTTCAAGAATTCATCTTTAAGGAGCTTTCAGTTTTTAACGCGACGTCCTCTGACTGATCAAACGCCTATTGCTTCTGAGGAACGTCGAAAGCTGTTAAAGAGATTCTTTGGACGTTAAAGTCAAATCAATTGAAGTTTTGAAGATTATCCAGACTACGGCAACATCCAAGGGGGAGTTTGTTGGTGCATAATGTCTACTGCCTACGTCTAGGATATATCTGTAATGTTTATAAAGTTTACAAGCTAATGTTTAAAGGAGAAAATGTAAAGTTTATAAGTTTTTACACTGTGATTCGCACGAAAGAGATGTGTGTTTTGTACGAGTGAGTCACTCGTACGAAATACTATTTCGTACGAATCATAGATGTTTGTTAGTGCACGCACTACGGTACGAGTCATGTCGACCTATAAATAGGGATGTGTTGTGTTAGAGCTAGTAGGGATTTGTCATTTCATACGGTGAAGCTCTGTCAGTTTGTTTACTTGTGTCTGTAACTTGAACGTCTTCAATACATTAGAAGCATTAAACAGTAACTGTTATCTTGTTTGTCATATCTACCTCTCTAGCAATGAATTCCGCCTCTGCTAGTTGAGCGAGATCAGGTCGATTGCTTATTTCGGGCACTCGATCCCCGTTCACAAAATCAACACCAGATCAACCAGACTACTTCATCATCTCATCCTAACCAAAGAGTTTTGCAGTGCAACATTGCTGTAGATTTTCAGAATGCGCAAAATTTTGATGAGAAGACCGCGAAGCAGCATATGTCTTTACTAGCTTCAGTGCTCGAGTCTTATGATAGTCTAGTCGCAGGGAAAATCGAAAACTCAGAAATGATGCTAGAAAATTATGATCAAATAGATCCAGTTGAGATGGAACTAATTGATATCAAGTGCTATATGGCATCGATTTTTCGTCGCACACAAAGATTCATGGAAATATTAGGAAAAGACAACTTGGGAGGTCTAGATGGAAAACTTGGGTTTGATAAATCCAAAGTTACTTGCTTTAAATGTCAGGAGAAAGGACACTTCAAACATGAATGTCCGAACAGAGAGGTTCAAGGAAATTGTAACCCTTTCGCCGATGATTATTAAAATAGAGCAATCTATCATAGTCCTCAGGCAAGAACACGAATGGTGCCGATTGAAGACAAACAGCCCGAAACAAAAGATAAACACTGGTTGTTACTCAAGAAGATGAGGGCTTCAACTAGAATAAATATATCTCAAAGGGAGAAAGCTTGGTTTTGGTTGCTGAGATTATAGAAGAACCTGAAGAAGAATCAGGGGCATCTTTTGACGAGGGTCCTGATGATGATGATTTCTATTATCACACTTCGTTAGAGGAGGAGGAACTTTTAAACAGTTTGTTCAAACACCTTTTGCCTAATGATATTTTAAAACTTTTGTAGGATATTTTGCACCAAGTCAGCATTCATCAGGAGAAGAACAAAAGAAGCCAGTTGATGAGGAGAAAGCCAATGAGAAGATGGAGAAGTTGTCAGAAGACATCATTAAAGTTTGCATGGCAAATGGTAATGAGGTAAATGAGTCAATGTCTGCGTCTGTGGATGAAAAACCATGTTTAAAATGTACAGAGCCTTGTGGTGATTGTCTTGTAAAAGATACACGATTTGCTAAACTTCAAAGTTTAACAGACAATTTGTCTAGTGATAACAAATCCACTAAGGAAGCATGTGACAAATTGAGTGCATCTGTTAAACAATATAATAAAGCACTCAAAGAGAATGACACAACACTTATGATGCTTAAAGTACCAGTTATGGACATTCGTTTGAACACTATTGCTGAGCTCAAAAGTGAGCTTGCGAAAATTAAAATTAAATCCGAACGGGTTAACAAACCGTTAATCAGTTATTCAACAAGCTCGTATGTCATCGATCATATTCTGCCCAAAATCGAAAATAATGATGAATCTAAAAATGATGAAACTAAAAGTGTGAGTTATGATCGTGTTCCACCACCGATGTGGAATAGTTATGCATGCAAAAAGCCATCTTGGGTGGAAAAGGCATTTAACCTAAAGTTGAAAAATGAACCGTCTAATGAGCTGCCTTTGAACCGTGTGAAGGTGAATGTGACTCTGAAGTGGTAAACACAGTGGTTGAAAATGTGTTAAAAAACGAATTTGAAAATTCCGAGTCTGAAAAGTCTGAAAATTTTGCAAAGTCTGAGTCTAATGATATATTAGAAGATAGTTTATATATTGATCCAAATGTCATAGTTTACAAAATGAAAGGGTCTGATAAACTATTTTCGGATGAGGACTTTCTGATCCAAAATGTGAACATGGATCGTGTGGATAAAATGTTCAAGCTTATGGAGGTAAATCATGCTGATTTGGATAAACATGATACATCTTTCTACTCTAAAACAAAAAGTGAAAACCGAACCTACTATCATAAGAATAGAGATTATACTGAAAATAAAAGGGCGGGTTTGGGCTTCCAGAAGCGACATATGAACAACAGGTCCCAAAAACTGAACTTTACAAAGAAAATTAACTTTGTTTTTGGGACAACGACTGAAAAAGAAAAGGAGATCATCGGAACTCAATCAAACGAGGATTTCCACATAGAAAAAGAGAAACGGAAACAAGTTTTGGATACCTCTGTTCATAAGGATAGCAGGACGTCTTTTAAATGTAAGAAAGTTGGGCACATCGCACCATATTGCTCACAAACAAATCCAAAACCTGTTTCTCATCCTAAAAAGTTCACTAAAGATAAAAAGCAAAAGGCACCCATGATTGTGCCAAAAAAAATCTTAAAATGAAACAACGAACCCCATAAAAATGTTTCACTAACTATTCAACGTTAATCTAAATTTGAAATTGGTGAAACATCAAACAAAAATCGTCAAATGGATTCAAAATTTATGTTAAAAAGGCTAAACCTGAAACGCAAAAGTGGGTTGTTAAGGTTAAACTATCCAAAGTTGAACCTAAACCTTCCGTGTCAAACAAAACCAAGCTTAAAAAGATTGATAAAAACAAAGTGGGTCCAAAATTCGATATTCCAAACCCCCCCAAGACCAAACAGGCTTGGGTTTCTTTGTTTAAATAGTTTCTTCATTATGTGTGCAGGGGCCCCAGCGTGCGATAATGTTAAAATGGATAATGGACAGTGGAGCTTCTCGCCATATGACAGGAATGCTTGCGTTGCTCAACGACGTTAAAGGTATCCGTGGAGGGTAAGCAGGTTTTGCTAGAACACAGGGAGGCAGGATTGTCAGAGAAGGGAATCTCACAAATGGATTTGTTTCATTTAACAAAGTGAACTATACTGCTGAGCTTCAAAACAATCTACTTAGCATCTCGCAAATTTGTGAAAAGAAGTTCACGACGCATTTCAATGATAAAGAATGCTTGATCTTAAAACCCAGTTTCAAGATTCCGGAGGAATGGATTCTGATGCCTGCTTAGCGAGAGAATAATTTATATGTTCTTCTTAAGGGGATTGCTTCTACCCCGTCAAAGAAAGTTCAATGCTTTGTATCTAAAGCTACTGAGAAAGAATTGATTCTATGGCATCGGAAGATGGGGCACATTCATCTAAGAAAGATGAACTATCTGGTGCATAACGACCTAGTGGAGGGTGTTAATTTGAAGAATTTCCATCTATCTGATGATTGTCTTAGCAGCAAAAAAGGGAAGCAACATAAGAAATCACACCCTAGAAAGCTGTTGAATTCTATCAAGCTACCACTAGAAAGGCTACACATGGATATATTTGGACTAGTCAACGTCAAAAGTATCTCTGGTGATCTATACTGCCTTGTCGGTACAGATGATTATTCACGATTCTCATGGGTTTTTTTTCTGGAGAGTAAAGACGAATCGTTTGAAACTCTTATGATCCTCTTTAGAAAACTTGAAAACTTATATCACTTACCTATCAAGAGAATCTACAGTGACAATGGAATAGAGTTCAAGAACAAGAAGATGCTAGAATTTTGCATTGAAAATTGGATTCTTCATGAATTCAGCGCCCCCTATACTCCTCAACAAAATGGAGTAGCTGAACGTAAGAATCGCACACTGATTGAGACTGCCAGAACTGTGACATCCCGGCTTTTCTGGTATCTTAAACTCGCTACTTTACGGTTATTCATTCCTACGCTGATTTAATTCGGAGAATTAAATTACACGCTCGCAATAACTACGCTAACTTCGTAAATCTATTGGGTGAATTACGTGCTATGTGTTATTAGACGTTTGTAGATTTTGTAGATTATTGTATCACGCCTTGATTCGCGATTATTAGTTTAAAAAAATTAAAAATAAAAATAATAAATGAATAGCCGAACCGAACCAAGCCGCGAAACGTGTCGACCTCACCTCCTTGCGGCCCAACGAAATAACCTAAACTTGAGGCCCAAGCCACTTAACCCAAACCGCGCCCCCCCCCCCATCGCGGTCGCGCCCCCTCCCCTTCTTTCCCTTGTTATATTTATATGTATGTATGCATGGATTGTTTGTTAAAAAAAACAACAAATTCCTAGCACCTAGAGGAAGGCGACGACAGCCCTCCCCCTCCTCTCACGATCGCAAAACCCAACATATTCCGGATTGATTCTAATCTTGTCCCGGTTCGCTAATCATCATCGTTTCAAGGTTAGGGTTTAATTGTTTTGTGATTCACATTAGGGTTTGTGTAATCTTGATCATGATTATGTGTAATTGTAGGATTATTAGTATGAAAAGTGTTGTGATTTATGATTAGTTCGGATGATTGTGCGAATCTTTGCGATTGTGATGTTATGTTCAATACTAAAATCATAGGTTGCGTTTTAGCGATAAAGATCATGTTATATAATTAGGGTTTGCATGAATATTGATATACATGATGATATTTGACAAATAAACCTGTTGTTAATCATTATTACTAAGCGTCATGATCGTTTAAGCATGTTCTAATGCGATAAAAGTCGAAAACAGTTTGCTGAATGACATTTACAGCCAACTTCAATTGGCTGTAACCTGATCATTATCTATCGAAAAGTGAATTTTCAAAAGCCTAAAACGTGTATTTTTGAAAAACGCTTCTAATGGCGCCAGATTCTTATTTTTCTGAGGTCGTTTGCTATTTTTAAGTGGTCATTTAGTGCAGCAGCTGAAGCTGCGTAAATTCTGCAGAATTTGCTGGTTGTTTATCGAGTCGGATCTCCTAGTCTGTAGGGGTTGGGTCACGAAATTTGTACAGTAAATGGAGACAACAATTTCCGGAAATCTCCCACTGGAATTTTGTTAATTTGAATAACGATTATTTTTAAATAATTTTTCCTGTGGACTGCAGTCAAAAAGCGATGAATCTGACTGCAGACTAGTATATAAATGTTTATAAATAATTGGTAAAGCGTTAGGACTTCAAAATTTTTCATAACATTCTACAGTTTAGTTGACACCTCCTGTAAAAAATTGGAATTTTTGAAACGTTGGAACTATTTTATAAAAATCTTCGAAAACAACCCAGTTATGAGCGTACAAGCTGAAACATGATAACTTGCGTTTGTGTGTACCTAAGTGTTGTATGAGTTAACCTGTGTTTATGACAAGTTGGTTTGATCATTATTTTGTATGGTAATATTTTGCATGCATGATTTTGGTTTCGAATTAGTTGTTGCGTGTGCCGTACTGTGTGTTAGTTATGCTTAGGATTTTGTGTCAGTGTGTTCACACACTAACTTTAAATCGGTTGTCATGTTAGGACACGATTAGCGGTTCCATCATTTGCTTCTTTTGTGTTATTCTAACCGAGCAATTTAAGGTGAGTTCACGACCCCTATTTTATCCGGTTTTAAACAACAGGGGGAGAAACATGTATACACTCTATAACTCTATCTTTTACGTTATGCGAAATTAATGTCGTTGACTATTCGGTAACTAAGTTAATGTTAATGTATGTTATGATCACTAAGTAGCTTTATCACGGAAGTCCTCAACCAATTCGCGGATCGTTGGTATTGGGTTAGATAGCGAGGAAATTATAAGTGGTACTACTGGGCCCGACAAGCCCCACCCGAGCTAGTCGCGCTAGCCGACCGGGTAGGGTCAATAGGTGATTAATTTGGCCTAACTTTCGCCATGGTCAGTGATAGACCTGGCAACACTGAGGCAACAACAGTCAGCTTCGATCGCGAACTCTTATGTGACGTAACTTTAGGCTCGCTACCTACACGTTAACATTGAACTTAATTACGAACCAACATTATTATTCCGGGTTAGGAATAATGGAACTATGTCGTTATCCCGGGTTAGGGATAACGGGGAAAAACAAACTTTTAAACCGAACTTGTGAACTAATAAAAACCTGTGAACTCACTCTTCTTTAATGTTGACACTTGTTTCTTTACATGTTTCTCAGGACGCTAGGAGCACTAGGTTCACTCACTTGCATTTGATCAAGACATTTTTATCGAGTCTTATTTACGAATGATGTTTGGGATTTTTGGTTTTGGCATTTGTGTTGGCGCCCGTTACTTTACTTTAATGCTTCCGCTAAACTTTGAAACTAAGATATTTTGAAAATGACTGTGAATGGTTAAACAAATGTTTTTGGAAAACGTTTAAATAAATCATATAGAGTCGTTCGATATTACTAGTATCTGAGATTCTGGTTTGATCACACGCCTCGCGGTAAAACTCCGCAAGTGGAAATTGAGGATGTGACAGATTGGTATCAGAGCCTCTAGCTATATAGAACCAGGTTTGCATTAAAAGTAGACCTAAACTATAGCTGGTACACGACACTAGACTTAGTTGGCACCGAACTGTGATATCTTGTTATGTGTTATACTACAATTGTTCTATGTGAGATATATATGTATATTGTGATATACGTAACTCGTAACTAACTGCACCAACCCAGCAGGCTATGTCATCATCATCATCCGACAGATCTCGACAATCAAGGGCGCCGGGGAAGGCACCCATGGTCGAACCCTCACCACCTCGAGGCGTGGAGACACGCTCAGCTGCTAGGAAAAGACTCGCTCGAGGAGGGGAGTCGTCCTCCCGTCTGACCACCGCTATACCGGTCGAACCGGTCAACTCTTTAGGAGTGGGGGACGATCTACTTAGAGATGTGTTAAGGAAACAACAGTAACAGCTAGAGAGAATGCTGGAGACTATCGAAGCACAGGGATGGATGATACGTCAGCTAACTGGTAAAACTGGAGAGCTCGAGGAAGAGCAATATGAGAATAAGAGAGTTCGAAACATTTTAGCTAAGGACTTTCATGCTGAGCGGCTGAGGGCTGACTGGCTCGAAGACAGAGTTCTTGAGTCCAGTTGGAGGAGTCAAGAACTGGAGCAGAACCAAGCACCACCTATCCCAGTACCCGCACCAGCACCGGCCCCTCCAGCGCCGGTAGAGGATGAAGAGGAGGATCCAGAGGAAGACCCGGAGGAGGATCCGGAGGAAGAAGAACCGGAACAGGACCCGGCTGTTGAAGCTGAAAACGCCGTAGAGGATGACGGCAGTGATAGCGACTTGGGAGATGGAGACATAGATGACTAACTCGTCTCGCCAATCCTCGTTTTGTTTCCACTTATGTTTGAACTTGAAATTTTATAATTAAACTGAGATGTTTGGTTGGTATTTTGTGAGACATTGCAATTTATTTAATCGAATGTTCCTTTTGATTGTTTAAATTGTCGGGTTGACATAATTTGTGTGATTATTGAAGTGTGGAATATGATAACTATCTTGGATATATATACTTATCGGTATGTATTTGTGTTGTCTTGCGAAGATCTGAAATGGCAATCGGTCGTCGCGGAAACCTCAACATGTCAACTGAAGAATTGGCCGCATTAATCCAAGAACACGTGAATGTTGCTCTGGCAGGTGTTCCTAACCCACCAGCAGGTAACCATTATTAAATTTTCATGGGAAAATCTAATAGTTGGGCTAGTAGACTTTCTCGCTGACTACCTATCTTCTATCCTCAGGAGGGGGTCTTAACCCCTACAAGATGTTCCTGGATGCAAAACCGAGCAAGTTCACGGGTGTTGAAGACTGGTCCATTGGATTGTGAAGTCTCAATCAGTTTTCGAGATGTGCAATTGCCTTGAAGCTAATTAGGTCAAGTATGCTGCCTCAACGTTGGAAGATGGGGCATTGACCTGGTTGAACGCACAAGTCCAAACGCGTGGACTTCTTGCAGCGAACGCAATGGCCTGGACCGAATTTAAGGCCCTAATCAAGGAGGAATACTGTCCGCGGGACAGAGTTCAACAGTTGGAACAGGCGTTATGGAACCACAAGATAGTCGGGTCTGAAATTGAAGCGTACACGGCAAAACATCATGATCTGGTGTTCCTATGTCCCGATCTGGCTAACACCGTCGAAAAACGACTTGAGTTTTATCTTGGGAGTCTGGTCCCTGAGATCCAGGGCATGGTAACGTCTAGCAACCCTACGACGGAGCATCAAGCGATTAGGCTGGCGCATAAACTCACCGATAAGGCGGTGGAGCAAAGGAAGTTGCCACCTAGGGGTGCAACAGAAATTGTCACTGACAACAAAAGAAAATTTGAAGACTCACCTGCTCGACAGTCTTCGTCAGCCCAGCAACAACAAGGAAACCAGAAGCGGTCCAACAATTTCAACAACAATCGGGGTCACAACAATCAGTTTGCCAACAACACCCTGAACTCAAGCGGCTATGCGGGTCGAAAGTCGCAATGTAATCGTTGTAACCTCCATCATCATGGCCCTTGCACCGGAAATCGCTGCCAACGATGTGGCAAAGCGGGACACGCGGCAAAGGATTGTCGCGGGGAAATCATGTCTCGACAAAATCAGAATCAGCACCAGGGTCAACAGCAAGGTAATAACCGGGGATGCTATCAGTGCGGTAGCACTGCCCATTTCAAGCGGGACTGCCCGCAGCTTCACAACAACAACAATGGTGGGAACAACAACAACAACAACAATAACAACAACAACAACAATAACAACAATGGCAACAATGGAAATGGTGGCTCAGGAGGTGCCAAAGGTCGTGCATTCACGCTGGGCCGTGGAGAGGCCAGAAACGACTCGAACGTGGTCATCGGTAAGTTTCCCCTTAACGATCATTTTGCTACTGTACTTTTTGATACGGGTGCGGATAAGAGTTTTATATCTGAGTCTTTTAGGAAGAACCTAAATCTCACGCCTAAACCCCTAGAGACCCCTTACGTCATAGAGTTAGCCGATGGTAAATCTGTAGATGTGACCCATTTAGTAACCGGCTGTCAACTTAAACTCGCGGGTCACACCTTAACCATTGATCTGATGACAACTACCCTGGGTAGTTTTGATGTGGTAGCCGGAATGGACTGGCTATCCGACGTCCGAGCTGAAGTTCTCTGTTTCGAGAAAGCTATCCGTATCCGCTCTCTAACGACGAAGTCTTGATGGTGCAAGGCGAGAAGGCAGGCACCGTCACAAACATAATCTCTTACATGCAAGCCCAGAAGTATCTTCGGCGAAAGAACTCCATTGCTTTGCTCGCACTGGTCACCGAGCATCCTAAGGACGAGAAGCGGATTGAAGATATCCCCGTCGTCCGTGACTTTCCCGATGTGTTTCCAGAGGAGTTACCTGGTCTTCCACCACATCGACAAGTGGAGTTTGAAATCGAATTGGCGAACCATGCGACTCCTATCGCCAAGGCCCCGTACCGCCTAGCTCCAGCAGAGCTGCAAGAGCTGTCTACGCAACTTCAGGAATTGTTGGAAAAAGGGTTAATTCGACCCAGTACTTCGCCATGGGGAGCTCCGGTCCTTTTTGTCAAGAAGAAGGACGGGACCTTCCGCATGTGCATCGACTACAGGGAACTCAATAAGGTTACCGTCAAGAACCGATACCCATTACCTCGCATCGACGATCTTTTTGACCAGCTTCAAGGGTCAAGCTACTACTCCAAGATTGATCTACGGTCTGGTTATCACCAGCTACGCGTCAGGGAGGAGGATATCTCCAAGACGGCATTTCGCACTCGGTATGGCCATTACGAGTTCTTGGTCATGCCCTTCGGTCTCACCAATGCACCTGCGGTGTTCATGGACCTCATGAACCGCGTGTGTAAGCCATATCTCGACAAGTTCGTCATCGTGTTCATCGATGATATGCTCGTCTACTCTAAGCGTGAAGAATAACATGCGGAGCATCTACGATTATTGCTGGAACTACTTCAACAGGAGAAACTATATGCCAAGTTTTCGAAGTGTGATTTCTGGATTCGGGAAGTTCAGTTCCTCGGGCATATCGTGAATGAAAAGGGTATACACGTTGATCCCGCCAAGGGAAGCACCCAGGACACCGACAAAGATCCACCAATTTTTGGGTTTGGCTGGTTACTACAGACGTTTCATCGAGGGATTTTCCAAGATCGCACAACCGCTTACCACTCTCACCCAGAAGGGCACCAAGTATGCTTGGGGTGACAAGCAGGAAGCAGCATTTCAATTACTAAAGCAGATACTTTGCAGTGCGCCCATTTTGTCCTTGCAAGAAGGGACGGATGATTTTGTGGTATATTGTGACGCTTCCATTCATGGATTGGGATATGTACACATGCAACGTGATAAGGTCATCGCGTATGCATCCCGACAGTTGAAGGTTCACGAGAAGAACTACACGA
The DNA here is from genome assembly GCA_947069175.1 of Scalesia atractyloides. Lineage (NCBI taxonomy): Eukaryota > Viridiplantae > Streptophyta > Magnoliopsida > Asterales > Asteraceae > Scalesia > Scalesia atractyloides. Next base: position 47,015,574 of record CAMTDV010000026.1, on the reverse strand, counting down.
CACATGACCTGGAATTGGGAGCATTTTGTGTTTGCACTTAAGATTTGGAGACACTATCGATATGGAACAAGGTGCACAATTTACACGGATCACAAGAGCCTAACATATTTTCGACCAGAAGGAGTTGAACATGCGACAGCGTCGCTGGATCGAACTCCTGAACGATTATGAATGCGCCATTTGGTATCACCTGGGTAAAGCCAACGTGGTAGCTGATGCCATCAGTAGGAAGGAGCACTTGAAACCTCGTTGGGTACGAGCACTATAGTTCACAATTCATTCTGGGTTACCCGAACAGATACGCGACGCGCAGCTAGAAGCAGTTAAGGAAGAAAACATCAAGGCCGAATCTGTGGGAAAGATGGAACGCGATTGGGAAGTGAAACCCAATGGTGCCCGGTATTTCATGAATCGTATATGGGTACCTCTCTACGGAGACCTCAGGAAGCTAGTTATGGACGAAGCTCACAAATCCCGATACTCTGTCCATCCTGGTTCAGATAAGATGTATCAAGACCTTAAAGCCGCGTACTGGTGGCCCAACATGAAAGCGGATATAGCCACCTACGTGAGCAAGTGTTTGACTTGTGCGAAAGTCATGGTGGAATACCAGAAGCCATCAGGGTTACTTCAACAACCTGAGATCCCAGTGTGGAAATGGGATCAGATCTCGATGGAATTTATCACTAAACTCCCGCGAACTCCGGGCGGCTGCGATACCATCTGAGTAATCGTGGATCGTCTAACTAAGTCTGCACACTTCCTAGCGATTAAAGAAACAGATAAGATGGATAAGTTGACTCGCATCTACATTAAGGAAGTAGTTTCTCGGCACGGGGTGCCAACGTACATGATCTCAGACAGAGATACTCGTTTCACGTCCAACTTTTGGCAGTCACTTCAGAAAGCGTTGGGTACACGCTTAGATATGAGCACAGCTTATCACCCTCAGACGGATGGTCAAGTGAAATGACCATTCAGACCTTGGAAGACATGCTTAGGGCATGTGTGGTAAACTTCGGGAACAGTTGGGAAATCCATCTGCCTTTAGTGGAATTCTCGTATAACAACAGTTACCATACGAGTATTCAAGCGGCACCGTTTGAAGCATTATACGGTCGCAAATGTAGATCACCGGTCTATTGGGCAGAAGTCGGTGACAGTCAACTCACAGGTCCTGAGTTGATACTTGAGGCTACTGAAAAGATTGTACAAATCAGAAACCGCATGGCAGCGGCACGAGATCGACATAAAAGTTACGCTGATCAACAATGCAAACCGCTCGAATTTCAAGTAGGTGACCGCGTCCTACTAAAGGTGTCACCCTGGAAGGGTGTAATTCGTTTTGGGAAACGAGGCAAACTAAATCCAGGATACGTAGGCCCATTTGTGATTTCGAAGCAAATCGGGCCCGTAGCTTGTCAGTTAGGCAAACTCAGTGGAGTTTACAACGTTTTTCAAGTGTCTAATCTGAAGAAGTGCCTATCAGATGAGACCCTAGTCATTCCATTGGATGAGATTCAAGTGGATGAGCAACTGCATCTTGTGGAACAACCTATCGAGATCATGGACCGTGAGTTTAAGACCCGAAGGCACAGCAAGATACCGATCGTCAAGGTTCGTTGGAACTCCAAGCATGTGACAGCCTGGGAATTACTTGTACCATTAACAAACTGAATCTTTCTGCGTTGCATTCTAAACCGCGTTTACTCAATTTTCGGGACGAAAATTCTTTCAACATGAGGATAATGTGACATCCCGGCTTTTCAGGTATCTTAAATGCGCTACTTTACGGTTATTCATTACACGCTTACTTTGTAAATCTATTGGGTAAATTACGTGCTATGTTTTATTAGACGTTTGTAGATTTTGTAGATTATTGTATCACGCCTTGATTTCGCGATTATTAGTTAAAAAAAATTTAAAAAAATAATAAATGAATAGCCAAACCAAACCGAGCCGCGAAACGTGTCGACCTCACCTCCTTGCGACCCAAGGAAATAACCTAAACTTGAGGCCCAAGCCACTTAACCCAAACCCCCCCCCCATCGCGGTCGCGCCCCCTCCCCTTTTTTTCCCTTGTTATATTTATATGTATGTATGCATGGATTGTTTGTTAAAAAAAAAACAACAAAACCCTAGCACCTAGAGGAAGGCGACGGCAGCCCCCCCCCCCCCACACCCCTCTCACGGTCGCAAAACCCAACATCTTCCGGATTGATTCCAATCTTGTCCGGGTTTGCTAATCATCATCGTTTCAAGGTTAGGGTTTACCTGTTTTGCGATTCACATTAGGGTTTGTGTAATCTAGATCATGATTATGTGTAATGGTAGGATTATTAGTATGAAAAGTGTTGTGATTTATGATTAGTTCGGATGATTGTGCGAATCTTTGCGATTGTGATGTTACGTTCAATACTAAAATCATAGGCTGTGTTTTAGCGATAAATATCATCTTATATAATTAGGGTTTGCATGAATATTGATATACATGATGATATTTGAAAAATAAACATGTTGTTAATCATTATTACTAAGCGTCATGATCGTTTAAGCATGTTCTAATGCGATAAAAGTCGAAAACAGTTTGCTGAATGACATTTACAGCCAACTTCAATTGGCTCTAACCTGATCATTATCTATCGAAAAGTGGATTTCTGAAGCCTAAAACGTGTATTTTTGAAAAATGCTTCTAATGGCGCCGGATTCATATTTTTCTGAGATCGTTTGCTGTTTTTAAGTGGTCATTTAGTGCAGCAGCTGAAGCTGCGTAAATTCTGTAGAATTTGCTGGTTGTTTATCGAGTTGGATCTCATACTCTGTAGGGGATTGGGTCACGAAATTTTTACAGTAACTGGAGAGTGGAATTTACGGAAATCTCCCACTGGAATTTTGTTAATTGGATGAAGGATGATTTTTAAATAATTTTTCCTGTGGACTGCAGTCAGAATACAACGAATCTGACTGCAGCCTAGTATATAAATGTTTATAAATAATTGGTAAAGCGTTAGGACTTGAAACGTTTACATAACATTCTAAAGTTTAGTTCACACCTCCTGTAAAAAAAATGGAATTTTGGAACGTTGGAACTATTTTATAAAAATCCTCGAAAACAGCCCAGTTATGAGCGTACAAGCTGAAACATGATAACCTGTGTTTGTGTGTACCTAAGTGTTGTATGAGTTAACCGGTGTTTATGACAAGTTGGTTTGATCATTATTTTGTATGGTGATATTTTGCATGCATGATTTTGGTTTCGAATTGGTTATTGCGTGTGCCGTACTGTGTGTTAGTTATGCTTAGGATTTTGTGTCAGTGTGTTCACACACTAACTTTAAATCGGTTGTCATGTTAGGACACGATTAGCGGTTCCATCATTTGCTTCTTTTGTGTTATTCTAACCGAGCAATTTAAGATTAGTTCACGCCCCTATTTTATCCGGTTTTAAACAACAGGGGGAGAAACATGTATACACTCTATAACTCTATCTTTTACGTTATGCGAAATTAACGTCGTTAACTATTCGGTAACTAAGTTATTGTTAATGTATGTTATGGTCATTAAGTAGCTTTATCACGGAAGTCCTCAACCAACTCTTGGATCGTTAGTATTGGGTTAGATAGCGGGGAAATTATAAGTAGTACTACTGGGCTCGACAAGCCCCACCCGAGCTAGTCGCGCTAGCCGACCGGGTATGGTCAATGGGTGATTAATTTGGCCTAACTTTCGCCATGGTCAGTGATAGACCTGGCAACAACAGTCAGCTTCGATCGCGAACTCTTATGTGACGTAACTTTAGGCTCGCTACCTACATGTTAACATTAAACTTAATTACGAACCAACATTATTATTCCGGTTAGGAATAATGGAACTATGTCGTTATCCCGGGTTAGGGATAACGGGGAAAAACAAACTTTTAAACCGAACTTGTGAACTTATAAAAACCTGTGAACTCACTCTTCTTTAATGTTGACACTTGTTTCTTTACATATTTCTCAGGACGCTAGGAGCGCTAGGTGCACTCACTTGCATTTGATCAAGACATTTTTATCGAGTCTTATTTACGAATAATGTTTGGGATTTTTGGTTTTGGCGTTTTTGTTGGCGCCCGTTACTTTACTTTAATGCTTCCGCTAAACTTTGAAACTAAGATATTTTGAAAATAACTATGAATGGTTAAACAAATGTTTTTGGAAAACGTTTAAATAAATCATATAGAGTCGTTCGATTTTACTAGTGTCTGAGATTCTGGTTTGATCACACGCCTTGCGGTAAAACTCCGCAAGTGGAAATTGAGGGTGTGACAAGAACAATGTTAGCTGATTCAAAAATGCCAATCAGTTTCTAGAGTGAAGCAGTCGCGTCAGCGTGTTATACCTAGAATCGTGTGTTAACAGTTCAGCCTCACAACAAAACGAGTTTCGAGTTATGAATCAGCAAAAGCCTAACCTTGCATTTTTGGAACCTTTTGGATCTTCATGTACTGTATTGGACCCTAATGGTAAACTTGGAGCCAAATCCTTGGAAGGATTCTTCGTTGGTTAAGCTACTCATCAGAAATGTGTTTTCTTGCTGAGTCTAAACCAGGTCATTCTTGCGCAACACATTGATTGTCAAACATATACGATGCCAATGCAGAAACCTGGGGATCCATGGTTGTTTAACTACGATGGATTGTGGAATTCATTCGATCTGCCAGATGTGCCTTTAGATGAAGAACTTGTTATGCTCTTTCAATAGCATCAAATATCTACACAAGAACAAGTTTCTAGACCATTGGTGATTTCTACATCACTTCCTGTTCCTGCACCAAATATCAATACTCCCGAATCATCTGCCCAACCGAATGCTGATGCTGACTCTGATCGGGAACCAACTTTCGACGATGGTGGATCCAGTTCCGATGAAGGTCTGAACAGATTGAAAGCTTCTTGAACAAACAGGCTGCTCAGTCTAACGCTAGGAATGAAGCCTCTTCATCTGTACCGGTCGTCGATGAAGTTCTTACGAATTTGCAACCGCAAGTAGATTTTCCAACCGAAGTGATGCCTAGGACACCTTCATATCATCCGTCAGAGAACATTATAGGCAGCTTACAAACCGGAGTGCAAACCCGACTAAGCTGTTTCTATACTAGTATTGCTCCACTTCAAATCCGACTTTCTAATAGTTGTTTTGTTTCTCAGGTTAAGCCGGGAAGCTGGAAGGATGCGTTAAAGGAAGAAAGTTGGGTGGATGCGATGCAAGAGGAATAATGTCAATTCAAGAAACTTGGAGTCCGGAAGCTTCTTGACCTATCAGATCATCACAAAAGGATAAACACTTGATGGGTCTTCAAGTGCAAGCGTGATGATAGGGGAGTTGTAGTCTGAAACAAAGCTCGACTTGTGGTTCAAGGTTTTCACCGCAAGAAGGGATAGACTATAACAATGTTTATGCCCAGTTGCTCGTCTTGAAACGATTCGCATATTCATGGCCTTTGCCTCATGGAAAGGGTCCAAGGTGTACCAGTTAGATGTTAAATTTGCTTTCTTATACAGTAAATTTAAAGAAGATCTGTATATCGGCCAACCACCAGGTTTGTCAATCCAGTGCACAAAGACAAAGTCTACCTACAGAACAAAGCCTTATACGGTCTTCATCAAGCCCCGAGAGCTTGGTATGAAACATTGTCAAGTCATCTTCTAGACAACGGCTTTATCAGGGGAACTGTAGATTCTACTCTTTTTACCAAGGAAGTGGATGGGCATTTAATCATCGTACAGATATATGTGGATGATATTATCTTTGGATTAACAAATGATAAGGTGTGTAAAGACTTTGAAGAAGTCATGAAGCACAAATTTGAAATGAGCGCGATGGGGGAGATGAAGTTCTTTCTAGGACTTCAGGTCGATCAGTTGCCTGATGGTATCTTTATCCATCAGACGAAGTATGTTCATGACATATTGGAGAAATTCAATATGACAGGAGCAAAATCAACATCTACCCCGTCAACTCCAAATCACGGTATTTGTCCAGATCTTATTAGAGAAAGAGTTGTCGAAACTTTATATCACTCCATGATCAGATCCTTGATGTATCTTATAGCTTCTCAACCGGATATCATGTATCCAACATACCTGTGCGCTCATTATCAGTCAAATCCAAGAGAGTCACACCTTTTTGGCATCAAACGCATTATGAGATATCTGAAGGTTTTTCCAAGCACCGGCTTGTGCTACCCTAAACATGATGATTTCAATTTTGCAGGATACTCGAATTCTGATTTCGGTTGCTGCAAACTAAATACAAAATACCATGGCCGGCTGCCAGTTCTTCGGAACCCGTTTGGTAACATGGCAATGCAAGAAATAGACCACGATCGCTCTCTCTACTTGTGAAGCTGAATACGTTTCAGCATCTAGCTGTTGTGCCCAGATTCTCTGGATTCGATAGCAGAGAGAGACTTCGGACTGCAATTTCTTGATACGCCTATATATGTAGATAATCCGGTCGCGATTGATATCACCAAAAACTCATGCCAACACTCACGCACTAAACATATCGGGATTCCACACCACTTTATTCGTGACTGCTACGAGAAAAAGTTGGTTAGAATTGAGAAAATCCATACTGATGACCAAAAGGATGATTTGTACCAAAACTTTTGATAAAACTAGATTAAAACATCTTTTAAAGTTAAATGGTTTAAAAAATCTGATATCATGGGATGTTCATGAGGTTGAGTTTTAGGATGATGACGACCTGATGTCGATTTCTGTTAGACATATTTCTGTACATTCTTTCTTAAGATCCAAAAATATGTTTTTTATTTTAGGGGCAGAATTTTTGGAGAAAATACATAAACATTATAAAATTCAAAAAGAGTTTTGTGAAAAAGAGTGCTCATATTATATCAAAAAGACAGTCACAGTATGCTAAAGAGAATTGGAATGCTAAACAAGTGATTTAACAGTTCTTACTGAGGATGTGCCAATAGGCTTCACTCGTTCTGTAAATTGTTTTCACGATATAAAACGAAAAGGAAAAACTGAATAACTTGTGGGTTAACATCTCTCGGATATATGGACTTAGTACTTCTAGATTACGTTTGAGAGAATGCCAGATTCTGCAATACTAGGTCTTTATATTTAATTGATATTTGGGGTATTATCCGAGTTCTTCTGATTTTGCGTCAGCAATGGCCTAGAACTTGTATAATACTTTACGCATTATTCGTCCAAGCTACATAAAAAATGAATATGTCATAAACTTTGTGACATCTGCAGTATAAAAGATTCCTGTATGGAACACCACCTAAAGATGAGCCTTTATCTCTTTGTTTGTATCGAAATACTAACCTTAGCTCTCAAGGTATCGCACTCACCCCTTTATAAATAACAATTGGATATATTCACCTATAAAATAAAATTCTAGGAATCTTGATACGGGAGTATATTCTGAGTTGGGAAACACAGTTATTTCATGTTCATAATATTACCTAACATATCTTGATACAATTGAGAAACGAGAAGAGGTTTAAATGGACAAGTATATTGGAAATCTAAGTAAATCAGGCTAAAAACTTAATGAGTATACCAAGATCAATGGTACTGGTAATTTGTTAAAAACTTGATATGGTTCTCTCAATACAAAACTCACAGAATATGTTTGTTGTTTCGACAATATTCTAAAGCACAAAAAGATTTTCAGTTTCCTTAGTTTTCTAGTGTTATTTTTAGTCTACCATTGTTGAAGACACTGATAGTTGCAATCATGGCAACATCTTGCTAAGTGAAAGCTGAAAAACCATGGGTTGGGAGCTAATCTTTATTAGAATTTTACCTAAACGTCAACAACGTTCATTAATTTGAATCTTTACATGTTAAAATAAATCAGTTTTGGTCAAAAATGGTCAACCAAGGTCATTAACTTGGAATGGGTAGGCAAATCGGATAACCAGGGTCATTAACTTTGACTTGGTTAAACGAGTGGGTTTTAAAACAGATAAAATTGAATAATAAAAAAATAAAAAATCAAAAAAATTTACAAAGGTTTTAGAATGCTTCGTACAAATCTCCCTAAATTTGTACGAAGGAAGGATGTTTGTTATGCTCCGCACGAATCAACAGTTCGTACGAGCAAGTCCTAACTTCTATATAAACCTTCATACTTTGTACGAAACAACTTTATGTCTCTGAGAACTGTTGTGCGAACTAGAGAGAGTTTTTATGCGAACTTGTTCTGAAATCTTCATTTCTTAACATATTCTGATTCCTATCACATTGTAGAGTTTGGTTAGCACACTCTTTGCAATGGGAAAGGTAATCTTGTCGAAACCAAGTCGTTATAATGACGAAATCGGACCAATCAGACTTAAAACTTAGATTTAGGGAGTTTGGACCGGTAAAACATAAAAGTGATCACAAAAATGTTAATATCGGCCCTTAAAACTCATAAATCGACTATCAATTTGATAAATCAACAAGTTTTAGGTTTGGATTAAACTAGGTTAATTTTTGAACCATTCAAGATTCGTACGAAGAAGTCGTTCGTACGAAGCAAACTTTTCAAGTTTTTTTATTTTCATTTGTACGAAGGATTGTTTCGTACGAAGCAAAGTTATAATAGTTGATTCAAAAATTTTTCTAAGTGATGATGGTTCGTACGAAGCAAGTTTGGAATACTTTAAAATTTTTCTAACTTGTGAATTTTGGCTAAGTGTTTGACTCATACAAAGTTTTGATTCGTACGAAGGATATTATGTTTAGAAATGTTTGAATTTTTTTCTACCAGTTTGTTATTCTCTCGATGTACAGGTCAAGAAATCGTCGTTCTCACTGTTCCACAACATATGCTGCTTGACTGACCATACTATTCTGGAGATTGCCGCGTACCGGGATATATTGGATTTTCTTACACGTATTCGGATTACGAAGGCTCTAACTAATAGACATACCATTTACAGATCACATGTTGATTATTTTTGGAATGCAGCTGAGTATAGTGTCGAAGATAATGCGATTGTTTCTGCGGTTAAGATTAACGATGTGGATATTCAAGTAAAGATCACTGAAGAGTTAATACACATGGTTCTAGATTTCAAAGATAATGCTGATGATCCCACAGGTTTTTCTGAGTATATGGTTAAAGGTCGCTTCTATCGAATGGGATATGCCGGATTTGTTAATTCTACACCTTTCAAGAAAGGAAATTTGAGTGCACCTTATCGCTATCTTTCTCACGTCGTTGCTCATGCCTTGAGTCATAGAAATGGAGGATACGGTGATCTTGTAGACTACCAAAAGTGGTTAATAAAATGGTTTTATTAAAAATTAATGAATTTATAATAAAATGGGTTTTATTAAAAGAACCTTGAAAATTGATTTTCAATAAGGTACCATGAATTTGAATGCATGCAAATGTATGGTACATAAAGTTTTCTAAAACTAGAATTTTTGAAAACATAAGATCCCTTTTATAAAACAAGTCAAACACCATCCTTTTATACAACACTCGAATCACTTGGGAATTCTTTGTCGGATAAAGGTCACCTAACCACATTGGAAGGAACTTGTGAATTGGATGTAGGCATACAATATTTGTGGGGTAAAGGTCACCTAACCACTTGTATATGTAAACTTACATGTGTGTGTAAGTAGGACGATTTGATTTAGAAACCATGTGCTTAGGTTCATCGAAGCATGGCGTACAAAGGTGTTGATGGGATTAAACATGCCAACTAAACATAAAGATGTTTAACCGATCCCATATGGCTAGAAATTGCAAAGGATTGCAATTGTCAAACGTTGACTACCTTGTTAATTTAAATAATGGGATAAAGGTCACCTAACCTATATTTAAATGTAACGTTGGATTCTAGATTTTAATTATTAATTGTCTATGAGACATAAAAGGGTATTAATGATTAAAAATTTAATAATATCGAAAATACTAAAATTAAACTTTGTTAAAATTTTGTAGATGACCGCTAACAATGCAAACATAATTACCCAAACCGTCCGTAACCTATCACTAAGAACCATCCTTGAAAAGTATCGTCTCAACCATAACAACTTCATGGATTGGTATCGAAACTTGAGAATCGTTCTCAAGCAAGAAAAGATATCTTATGTGTTGGATGATCCTATTCCCGATGAACCTAACGTGGAAGATGAGGAGGCCTATAACGATTGGTTAAGTATACCGAGGACTCCATGCAAGCCTCTTGCCTCATGTTGGGAACTATGATTCCCGAGATTCAAAAGGATTTTGAACATCATGGGGCATACGACATGATTACCCAATTGAAGGAAATGTTCCTTCAATAAGCAAGGGTAGAACGCTTCAAAACGATTCGGGCGCTTCATGCATGTCGTTTGGAGGAAACCCAATTGGTCTCATCTTATGTCTTGTAGATGAAAAGCCACATTGATCGCCTTGAAAGGCTTAATTGTCTCGTCTCTAAAGAGTTGGCTACGGATTTGATCCTCAACTCTTTAACAAAGAAGTTTGAGACTTTTGTCATGAATTATAACATGAACGGATGGGACAAGACCATTGGTGAGCTTCATGCAATGCTCAAAACTGCCGCGGCAGGCATGGGTAAAAAGGCTTTACCCATTCTAACGATCAATGAGGGAGGCAACAAAAAGAGGCCCCACCCCGACTCCAAGGCAAGTTTTGCCAAAAGGAAGGGTCACGTCAAAGGGAAAGGGAAAGGAAAGGTTAAAGCGGAACCCACGAAACAAAAGGAAAAGAAGCAAAAGGTTGTTTCGACTGACCCTTGCTTTGAGTGTGGAGAGATAGGACATTGGAAAAGAAATTTTCCAACCTATCTCAAGGAGTTGAAAAACAAGAGGGATGCGGGGCAAACCTCAGGTACAATCTTTATGATACATATTGACCTTAATGTTATTTCTTCAAACACATGGGTATACGATACCGGGTGTGGAACTCATATTTGCAATTTGTTGCAGGGGTTCAAAAGAAATAAACATTACAAGAAGGGAGACATTAGTCTCTTCATGGGCAATGGAGCAAAGGTTCAAGTTGAAGCCCGAGGAGACTACATTTTGGAACTTCCAAGTGGTTTGGAAATCACCTTGAAAAATGTTTTGTATGCTCATAGTTTGACTAGGAACATTATTTCAGTTTCCCTCTTGCTACAATATGGTTTTAATTTAAAGTTTGTAAACGATGACATTTATGTTTTGATGAATGACATGTTTTACTTTAAAGCTATGCCTTCAAATGGTATTTATGAATTGGTTCATGATAGTACATCATTTGATAGTTCAATGTACCAAGCAACCACCAAGAAACTCAAATTAGATTTGAGTGATTCCTATCTTTGGCATTGTCGCCTTGGACATATAAACAAAAATCGCATGCAAACACTTCGAAAGAATGGTCTTTTGGAAACAAATGAAGATGATTCATTTGATGTAGGTGAATCTTGTTTACAAGGCAAAATGACTAAGGCACCCTTCAATGGCACCTTTGAAAGGGCAAAAGACTTATTAGGTATCAAACATTCGGATGTATGTGGTCCTTTTAAGCTAATGACTAGGATATGGTGAAAGATACTTCATTAGTTTTACCGACGACTATAGTCGTTACGGTTATGTGTACTTGTTAAGACACAAAGATGAAGCATTTGAAATGTTCAAAGATATCAAAAGTGAAGTAGAAAATCAACTCAAGAAAACAATCAAAGTCCTTCGTATCGATAGAGGAGGTGAATACCTTAGTGATTCTTTTCAAGATCATCTTAGGAGTTGTGGGATTATCTCACAACTTACTCCACCTGGAACACCACAACATAATGGTGTGTCTGAAAGGAGGGATCGAACTCTATTGGATATGGTTCGATCTATGATGGCTAAAAGCACATTGCCTCTATCATTTTGGGGTTACGCTTTGCTCTCTGCGGCCCGTATACTGAATATGGCCCCAACCAAGAAAGTGGACAAGACACCTTTTGAAATATGGCATGGAAAGGCTCCGTCATTATCATATTTGAAGGTATGGGGTTGTGAAGCTTATGTGAAGCAATACACCCCAAACAAATTGGAAGTACGAACCACTAAGCGTATCTTTGTAGGATATTCTAAAGATGATATAGGATATTACTTTTACGATCCAACAGAGCAAAAGGTATTTGTTGCTCGAAAGGGTAAGTTCTTCATGGCTAAGTTCCTTATGGAAGGAACTAGTAGTAGAACAGTGGAACTTAATGAGGATCAAGAACCACAAGCGGATACACGTTTGGTTGATACTAGCACTTAACAAGAGGTTGTTGAAAAGGATCAAATGGTTGATCAATACACACAAAACGTTCACAGATCTGGTAGAATTAGTCATCCACCCGAAAGATATGGATTTTTCATGGATGGATGCTACGTGGTATATTCAGATGAACCAACCACATACCATGGTGTAATGTTACAATCCGATTGTGACAAGTGGCTTGAAGCCATGAACGTCGAGATGCAATCCATGTATGACAACTGAGGTTGTGCATTGGTTGTACCACCTCTTAACGCCAAAGTAGTTTGAAGTAAGTGGGTTTTCAAGAAGAAAACTAATATGCATGGTAACTTGGATACTTATAAAGCAAGACTTGTAGCAAAAGGTTTTACTCAAACCGAAGGAGTTGATTATGATGAGACCTTCTCGCCCGTTGCAATGCTAAAGTCAATTAGGATATTATTTGCCATAGCTGCATATTATGATAATGAGATTTGGCAAATGGATGTCAAAACGGCTTTCCTCAATGGATATCTTAATGAAGATGTCTATATGGTTCAGCCTGAAGGTTTCATCGATCCAAAACATCCTAATAAAGTATGCAAGTTAAAGAAATCAATATATGGATTGAAACAAGCATCTAGAAGTTGGAATCATTGTTTTGATGAAGATAGACAAGGCGCTTGATAGGTTTGAACCAAAGTGCATACATTGACAAAGTCATGAAAGGTTCAAGATGGAGAACTCTAAGAAAGGTTTGCTACCTATTCAAAAGGGAACGATATTGAATGCGTCTCAATGTCCAATCTCAAAGGATGAGCAAGAGAGAATGAAAGGACTCCCATATGCGTCTGCTATAGGATCCATCATGTATGCAATGATATGCACTAGACCGGACGTGTCATGTGCCTTAAGCATGACAAGTAGATACCAGCAAAATCCAGGTAACAGTAATTGGATGGCTGTTAAAAGCATATTGAAATACCTTAGATGGACTAAGGATATGTTTCTAATATATGGATCTGGTGAAGAGGAACTCGTTGTAAAGGGTTACACGGATGCGAGTTTCCAAACCGATCGAGATGATTCTCGATCACAATCTGGGTATGTCTTCATTTTGAATGGAGCTGCAGTCTCTTGGAAGAGCTCGAAGCAGGATGTTATAGCATTCCACTACAGAATAAGAATACATCGCCGCTTCACTGGCAGCACAAGAAGCTGCATGGTTGAAGAAATTCATCACCGACCTAGGGGTAGTCCCTACCATTCAGGATCCCCTAGAAATCTTTTGTGATAACGAGGGTTCAATTGCACAAATTAAGGAACCTCGTGCAAATCAAAAGACTAGGCACATTGAGCGGAGATTCAACTACATAAGGGATGAAGTTAAAAAAGGAAAGATATGTATTCGCAAAGTTCACACCGATCAAAACATTGCGGATCCTCTCACGAAGCTCCTTTAACAGCCAAAGCATGAGGGTCATACTTGTGCCTTAGGACTTCGATATTATAGTGATTGGAATTGATCTACTTTGTATTTGGATATCGGAACACTTATTATTTTGACTCATTTTAATGATTATGGCATTTTGAGTTATGTTCCATTTTAGCATGTTTAAATCCATGAATAAGTTAATTATTCTAAATGTCCATAGTCGATCATATTTGTGGGAACAAATATGAAGGTAAGACTATTATGAACTCGGATTGGTGGATATTCATTAGGTATGAAAATAGAGCAAAGTGTTGCTGCCAAAGTTTATAGATATTTGTGGGATACAAATATTGGACTGACCCGCTCTCAAGTATTACTACATGGAGTCTTAGTGATTGATCATAAGTAATCTTGAGTAAAGGAGAATATCATAGTATCCTCTGACCTGAGATACATATTGGGTCTTGATATTCACCAAATGTTATACTTTGACTTAGTTCTTTGCCGTTCTGAAATATGGCAGTACATAAGGCTAAGATCAGGTGTGGTACGAGGTGATTGTGAGAGACGTATGTAGTCAAGATGGGATTTGTTCCTCTTATTCATTGAGAGTAAGATGTCTAAGGCCTACTAAAGTTAAATCAATAGAGAATGATCACTCTATGTCTCTGGATTTTACATGACATCTGTAACGAAAGGATAAATGATAGTTTCACCTAAATCATGTTCAAGTAAGGGACTTGAAGGGGATGATGTTATTGAATGGCACTTCGTCATACGTATTAGGCGTAGTAAACCGTTGTTAGGCGGTATTTGCTACTTGCATCAATCTTATATGTATCTTGTGCAATTGGGAGATTGTTGGAATCGGTATGCCCAAGTCGGGTCATACCAATAACAAGCTAGACAAACACTTATAATATTTATTTATGATATGATCAAACAAATAAATATTAACACTTAAAATATTTAGAAATTGGTTTTCTAAATAATTACACTTGAGAAACTAATAAATTATATGGATAAATTATTTTGAGAGAATATTTTATATTGCTATTTAATGGGTTAAATAATATTATAAATAGTTGTGAGATATTGCATAAAACCTTGTATCATGTTATGTTATATTTCATAAAAGTTATAAAAATATAAATACAAGATATAATTTAAAAAAAAAAGATTTTTTTTAAAGAAACCCCTTAGGGCCGTCCACCATGTGTGGGTCTTCCCAAGGTGGATTTCCACCAATGGTTTTGAAATATTCTCTAACACTCTCTTACACTCAATAATACATAAACAAGAGATCAAAGCTCAAGAATACCTTCAACTGCTCTCAAATTTTCGGCCTATAGGTGGTTCTCCAAGAGAGTTCAAGTTCGAATTTTAAGGGTTGAAATCCTAGCAAAAATCATAGTGTTTGTTGGAAAGCTTGGAGTATACAAGCTTGAGGTCTTCTACTTAGAAGATTACCATTCAAGAAATATATTCTTCACCTACTTGTTCTTTGGAAGGTAGTATTCTAAACACCCTATGATTGTATTTTGATAGCATGCATGTTCATATATGGATCTGGGTTTTTGTTTTACATATAAAATGGGTTTTATATCTTGTAAGTAACATGTTTTAAATAATTATTCCGCTGCGTTTTTATTTTATACCAATAAAATAACTTTGATAAACATGTCAAAACCCCAACACGTCATCACCAACTTGGAATTCCAAGGGCTTGCTTCGTTTGTCCGCATAACACTTTTGACGGCTTCTAGCTGTCAAAAGGTTATCGCGAATTTTCTTTACTTTGTCTGTTATGTCGTGAATGAGTCAGGTCCAGTGAGCTAAGCTTCATCGACATCATTCCAGCAGATAGGTGAATGACATTTTCGACCATATAGAGCTTCGAAAAGCGCCATATTGTTGCTGGCGTGATAACTATTATTTTAAGAGAATTCAACCAATGGTAGATGCGAATCCGAACTACCACCAAAGTCGATCACACATGCTCTAAGCATATCCTGCAGTGTCTGAATTCTCCTTTCAGATTGTTCATCCATTCGAGGATGATAAGCAGTGGTCAGATTGAGTTTGATTCCCAAGGCAGATTGCATGGTCTTCCAAAAGTGAGATGAGAATCGAGCATCTCGATCGGATATGATATTTAAAGGAACACCATGACAAGATACAATCTCATCAATGTAGATCTTGGCTAGTTTGTCAGCAGATTGATTCTCATGTATTGCCAAAAAGTGTGCTGACTTTGTTAGACGATCGATGATTACGCAAATGGCATCATGACATCTAGGTGTGCGCGGTAGTTTAGTGATGAGATCCATCGCAATGTTCCCCCCTTCCACACCGGTATTTCTTGTTGCTCAAGTAAACCAGATGGGCGTAGATGTTCCGCCTTAACTTTAAAACAAGTTAGGCATTTAGACACATACAAGGCAATGTAATTCTTCATACCCGGCCACCAATACTAGGTACGAAGATACTTATACATTTTCTCTACACCAGGATGGATTGAATAATGAGACTTATGAGCTTTGTCCATCATTAAGGTGTGGATATTCTCTTGACTAGGAATCCACAAACAGTTCTTGTAGTAGAGTAATCCGTTGTCTTTTGTTTCGAGTTGAAGTTCGAGATTTTGTGGTAACTCATTTTTCAACTAGCTTTGGGTCACACATGTATGTTGTGCTTGAAGGATACGTGTCGGGATATCAGATTGAACTCGAAAAAATGAAGTTTGACACATTCCTTACGACTAAGTGCATCAGCCACAACATTCGCCTTACCAGGATGGTAGCAAATCTCTCAGTTGTAGTCGTCCAAAAGTTCAACCCAGCGTCGTTGTCTCATGTTTAGCTCCTTATGATGGAATATGTGTTAGAGACTTTTGCGGTCAGTGAAAACCACACATTTCGTACCGTAAAGGTAGTGTCTCCAATTTTGAGATCAAAAACTACGGCTCCTAACTCAAGATCATGAGTTGTGTAGTTCTTCTCGTGAATTTTCAATTGCCTTGACGCATAGGCTATGACTTTGTCTCTTTGCGTGAGAACACAACCAAGGCCTAGGTTTGATGCGTCACAATAGACAACGAAATCATTGTTGCCATCGGGTAAAGATAAAACAGGAGCATTACAGAGTTTTTGTTTTAGTGTTTGAAAGGTTTCCTCTTGTTTGGGTCCCCACTCGAAAGGTTTATTCTTCTAAGTCAAAGTCGTGAGGGGAACCACGATCTTTGAAAAGTTCATGATGAATAGTCGATAGTATCCAGCAAGACTAAGAAATGAACGAACTTCGGTAGGAGTAGTAGGTGTACTCCAATCCATAATCGCACTGATTTTGGCGGGATCTACATGTATACCTTGTTCGTTAACAATGTGTCCCAAAATTAAACTTCTTTTAGCCAAAATTTACACTTGGAGAATTTGGCGTAAAGTTGTTCTTTCTTCAAGAGTTCCATCGTTAGATGGATATCTTGTGCGTGATCGGCTTGAGACTTAGAATAAATGTGGATGTCGTCGATGAAAACAATGATGAACTTGTCTAAATGAGGTTTACAAACACTATTCATTAAGTCCATGAAGACGGCAGGAGCATTCTTCAAACCAAAAGGCATGACAGTGAACTTGTAATGGCTGTATCGAGTGTGAAAAGCAGTCTTGGGAATATCTTCTTCGAGTACACGAAGTTGATGATACCAAGAACGCAGAAGAATCTTTGAAAAGCAGGTCACACCTTGTAGCTGATCAAAGAGATCATCAATGCGAGGTAGGGGAAATCGATTTTTGATTGTGAGTTTGTTGAGCTCACGATAATCGATACACATACGGAAGGATCCATCCTTCTTTTTCACGAATAGGACATGACAGCCCCAAGGTGAAAAGCTCGAACAAATGAATCCCTTGTCTGAAAGTTCTTGGAGTTGCTTTGACAACTCTTGCATGGACGGACTCCCCCTCCTCCACACCATGTTCTAAATAGAAAACTCTAGGTATGGCAAATCAAGAACAACCGTTATAGGATTAACAACTATGAGGGAATCCTGATTGCTCTGCATAATTAACAAGGTCCTTTTTCTCCCCCTGACGTTGTGTATCTTCTTCTTGGTTTACTTCATCATTTAAGAATGCATCATAATCAAAAGAATCATTCATTTATGCTTCTTGCACTACTAAACTAGTACCTCCTTGGGTGTTATCGTCGTCACCCTTATCATCATCATCATCTTTATTATCACCTCCATCAACATCTTCATTATCAACCTCCTCATATTCATCTATCTCTTTATCAATTTCTACTTCCATTTTCTTTTTCTCTATACACTTTTGCTTTTGTTAAATTCCAGTCACATCAACAACGTCTCCAATAAGCACAAAGTTAACCAAAGGTTCTAGTTCTGATTACTGGCTTAGTGGGCGTAACAATAGGAATATCATATATATTTTGCTTTCTTTGCCCACAGCTAAAGCCTCAACCTCAGCTTTTCGTGCTCGTTCAGCAGCCCTAGTCTTTGCCTTTTCGATCTCAATCGCTTCATACTCACCATCGAAGTTTACATTGAATCTCTTTTCAAGTACTTTATACAAAACGTCAAACTTCTTTGTATTCACCACTTCCTCAACATCAAGATCTTGAACAATTCTATGAAGTCTCTCTTTTTCATCGGTAATATTTGTTCGCATTAAAACCAATTGCACATTCTCTGCTTCAAGTTATTTGACTATGTTCTCCAATTCATAACTTTTTGATCATTGAAGAAATCTCCCTCAAAACCTGCAAAAAACAAATCAACATCTTCATTCATAGGGCATGCAGGATGAGATTGTCGTCTAGTTGTTGATTGAGGTGTTGCTTGTTGACGTCTTGTATATGATTACGGTGTTGATTCTTGTTGTATAGGAGGTGTTGGTTGTTTTGGTGGTGATAGTGGTTGTTGTGGTGATGGTGGTGGTTATTCGTGTGGTGGTGATGGTGGTTGTACTCAAACTCTCAATGTAACCACTACCTCGGAAGACCCTGTTGTCTTGTTATGCACATCTGACGACTTGCATTTAACTTGTTTTTGTAGGATCATTTTGTTCAACAGCTAAGGTCCTAATTTCAATATCTAAAAACTGATCATCTTAGTTTGTACAAGCTCTTCCACATCCCAATAGGGTAGTATTTTAATATCACAGAGGTATCAAAAGTATTGCACTCCAAACTCCCTCTTGATAGCATACACTTTTAGCTTTTCAAACCAACCCCAACTCATAATATCTCCAAGTGATTTTTCAGGATTTCGTGTAAAGAATGCTCATTGACATCTGAACTTTTGTTCTTTAGGCAATTCTTTGAACCACGATCTCTAGGCTTCAGCGATTTCTTCCTTTGAAAGACATTTTGGAACACAACCTTCTCTAACTATTTCCTCAACCCTCTGTCTTAGCAGTTCGTCAGATACTTTAGCAAATAATTCTTGAAACATTGGAAAACTATCAGAATTAGCTCTACAATACTTCATGGTTTCATCATCATCTGATGCATCTTCTATGATAACTCTGTCATTCATATCAATATCTAGAATATATTTATACTTGTAATCATTCGGATCTTATGCATTGATATTGTTCAGTTCGTCTTCAAAGTCAAACTCGAATTATCTTCTTCAACTCCCAACATAATCGCTATCTCTTCTTTCATGTAGTTGTGTACAAACTCACCTTCTTCAACATTATGCTCAAGATAGAAAACTCGGGGCGATTGACATTCAGGAACAACTGTCAAAGGATTAGCTATGAAGATTCTTGATTCTTCTGCATCCTGAACTTGATCTTTCTACTCTCCCTACCTCTGAGCTTCATTCTCCTCATTAGATTGTCTCGCAGAAAAGCATCATACCAAAAGATTCATTAATCTTTGCAGTTTTAACTACCGTCAGTCTAGAACCTCCTTAAGTGTCGTCGTCATCATCACCCTTGTCGTCATCATCTTTTTTATCGTCTTTCTTACCATTATCTTCATCATCTTTTTCTTTATCATCATCCACCTCTTTGTTAAACCCATCTATCTCATCACCAATCTCTGCATACATTCTCTTTCGCTCTATAATCTTTTCCCTAAAAGTTATATCACAAACATCTATCGGCCCTCCAATAAGCACAAAATTAACTTGCTCATAATCAGTTTCAGTTTCAACCTATGTTTCATTCACAACTGTTTCAGCGATAATCTCTGGTGTAGATTCAGCCTCTGGCTCAGACTGTACGATCACAAGAACCTCATCAATCCTTTCATTCCTTTTTCCTAACGTTGTAGCTTTAGCTTCTGCTTTCTTTCATGTTCAGCTATTCTTTCTTTAGCTTCCACTCTCTAATCAGATCACAATCTACCTCGAAATCAATGTCAAACTTCCTAGTCAGAATCTTCTGAAATAAATCCAACTTTCTATTGTTGCGCAAGCGCTCAACATCATATTCCACAATCAATCTCCTCAACCTCGCATTCACTGATAGAAAACCTGGTAAAATAATTTCAAGATTCTTTCGATAATCTTCTAGAAACTTAATCCGACTTTCAAATTCTGCAAACTTTGTGTCATTGAACTTGTTTCTATCAAAGTTTTCATTATCAAATCCTTCTGTAAATAGAATCTTTCCAAAATATATAGGACATCTATCAGACAAAGATTGTCTTTGAGCTGATTTTGGTGTTGATCGTGATTTAGGTATTAGTTGTTTAGGTGTTGTTTCATGTTGTGGAGGTGTAAATGTGTTGAGGTGATGGTTGTGGTGGTGGCGATTGTGGATTAGGTGTTTGTGGTGGCTACTCAGCACTCTCAACTTCTGATGTCTTCCTTCTTTTGTATTTCCTTCTATTTTTTTAACGGTAGGCGACCCAGTTGTCTTTTTATGTGTATCAGGCTTGCTTTTACCTCTTCGTGCCTTTTTAGGAGGCCTTTCAGCTTCATCTTCAGATTCTGGATCAGACAGAACATAAACATCATTGTCTTCACCAACCACTTTTTTCTTTCCTTGAATCATAACTTTGTTTTCTTGTTGCTCTACTTTTCGTATCGCAATATCAAAACTATCAAGCATCTTCATAATCACCGGTTATTTCTTTCTCTTTTTCTTTTTCTTGATCCAAGATAGTAGAAAACACCTCATCCTCAACATTTACCTCTGTTTCAGCATTTTGTTCTAAGTTCTACTCTATCTCCACCTCTTCATCAGTAGTTTCATCCCTGAGAACCGTTTTAATCTTTTGCTTCTGAGCTTTAGATTTTGAGTTCCCTTTTTCTTAGAGTCTTCTTTTTAGTATCACACATCCCTCTTGGGTTCATAACCTTCCATCTTGTAGCTTCATTGTCATAACCGCTTCAATCATTTCTCCACTTATCTTTCGGAGGTGCTTTGTAATTCTTGTCTTTAAATCTTCCACAAAATTTCCTTGCAACTAGTTCTATCGTTTGTTTCAAGTACTGATTCAATCTAAACAGTGACAAGCCTAGCATATGATCAAGTAGCAGGACATCTTTCTTATGTTTCGCCAAGTTTGGGAATTGGTCATCCAACATCATCTCTACAAATCTGGGGTATCGTGGCTTAGTGAAGAAATGACAGAGTGCACGAAGAACTTGTTTGGTCTTCCGATGTGTTGATGTAACCCTGATAGGCCATTCTGTAAAAAACACGATTTGCAAATACGCTTAGTGTACATCATTGGATCATTGTCTTTGTCTTTAAAATCTTACACTCGGTGAATCAGTGCTTCTGTAATATACACCTCTGATATCTATATCTGGGTAGTGCGAGACCTTGAGAGCTCAGTTTAGTACCACCGTATCGACAAAGAGAGAAGCTTCGTCTTAAAAGTAGTGTTCAAAGTTGCAATCTTTTGCTACAATTGTTGGATCTTTCAATACTTACAATTTGCTGCAGTTTTGGGTTTAAACACTAAAGTATTCTACAAGTTCTAGTCCATTGCTGATGCAAAATCATAAGAACTTGTATAATACCCCATATATCAATTATTTATAAAGACCTAGTATCTCAGAATTCGGTAATTTCTCAAACGAAATTCTTGTGTACTAAGACCATATATCCGAGAGATGTTAAAACACTCATTAAGAAGTTATACTTTTATGTTTATATCTTAGTAACAATCTATTGAATGTGTGAAGCCTACTAGCACATCCTCAGTGAGATCCATTTGAACTTTTTAGCACTTCAATTCTTTAGCGTACTGTGATAGTCCACCGATGTACTATCATTTTCTCTTTTCAAACGAAAATTCTTTTTGTCTTTTTCATGTTTTTGCACATTTTTTCATTTTTTAATTTTTTTGTATTTTCTACACCATTTCTCCCACTTCAATTAAAAACATATTTTTGGATTTTTGTTTTTAAAGATAGAAATCCTAAAAATTTTAAAATGTGAAAACTGATGAGGCTCACGAAAACTCATCATTCTATCCGTATTCAACCTCAGTTTCCCCATCTTATGTTAAATTTTTCAAACCGTTAAGTCTCAAAAGATACTTTGATTTGGTTCGATTAAATGGTTTGGTATAAAAATTTGTCTTTTGTTTATCAGTGTGGATCTTTTCTATTTGAATAAAATTTTTCTCGTGTCAATCATGGATAAAGTAAGGTCGAATTTCAATGTGTTTTGTTTTAGATTGTTGTACTGGATTTTTAGTTATATCGATGGCAACCTTGTTATATAAATATGGGCGTATCAAGAAACTACAATCCAAAGTCTCTCATCTGTAGTTGTATCCACAAGATTTGGGAACAACAACAGGAAGTTGAAACGTATTCAACCTCACAAATAGAGAGAGAGCGATCGTGGTTTACTTCTCGCATTGCCATGTTACTAAGCGTGTTCCAAAGAATTGGCAACAGGTCATTGTAGATTTGGCATTAAGTTTGTAGCATCCGAAATTGGAGTCAGTATATCCATGAGGTCGAAGTTGTGGTTTCGTGGATACCACAAGCCGGAGCTTGGGTAACCCTTCAAATATCTGAAAATCCGCTTGACTATTATCAGGTGTAACACTTAAGGACTCGATTGATATCGGGCACAAAGGCATCTTTGATACATGATGTCCGGTTAGATGCTGTAAGATACATCAATGATTCAATCATCGATCTATATAAGGTTTCATCTATCTTGACTCCATGTTAATCTCGGCATATGCATGAATGATTGCCAATGGAATAGATAACAGTGATGTTCTCGACATTTCAAATTTATGCAAGATATCGTGGACGTACTTCGTCTGATGGATATAGATACCATCCGACAACTAATCGACCTAAAGTCCCATGAAGAACTTCATTTCTCCCATTGAACTCATTTCAAATTTGTTTTTCATTACCTCTTCAGAATCCTTGCATAAAGTGTCGATCATTGACCCACAGATGATGTCATCCACATAAATTTGTACAATCAGCAAGTGCCCATTTTCTTCCTTTGTGAAGAGTCTTCTATCGACAGTGCCTCTGATAAAGCCATTGCTTAATATGTGCTGAGAGAGTGTCTCATACCAGGCTCTCGGGGTCTGATGCAACCCGTATAACGCTTTATCCAGTAACTAAACCTTGTCTTTATGCACTCGATCGACAAACCCTAGTGGTTGGCCGACATACACTAGCTCTTTAACTTTATCTTAAAGGAAAGCAGATTTGACATCAAGCTGGTACACCTTAAAACCTTTACATGACGCAAATGCAAGGAATATGCAGATTGCTTCTAGTCGTGCGACTGGGCATAAACCTCTGTGTAATCTATGCCTTGTTGTTGATGAAAACTTTTGACAACTAGTCGAGCTTTGTTGTGCACAATTACCCCTCAATCGCCTCTTTTGAACTTGAAGAACTATTTGTAGCGATAGCTTTGTGATTAGCCGATAGGTCAACAGCTTCAAGATACCAAGCTTTTCGTCGGCAAGCTCTTCTTTCTTTGATTTCGGTTCAATCTGCTAAATAAAACAACGATGTAAGCACATATTTGGAATTAGTGTAATTTTTGTGTAAAAACAACTTAGATCCTTGTTGATCTGATTGCACGTTTTAACTTCTAGCATGTAGCTCTCCAATTATATTCTCTAATGGGTGGTAGGACAAATTCCTTGGCATTACTTCATTAGGAACATCACTTCACTCCTCAAATTTGTAATGTTCTGTTCAGCAACTTGATTACTTGTTGAAGCTTCATTCTGACTTCTAGGACCTATAGATTGAGTTAGTAGACTTGTTATGTTGGTGCATAATGTCTATTGCCTACGTCTTAGGGTTCTATTTGTATTTTGTAATAGGGAGATAATGTGAGATTTACGTTGTTTGTATTTAACTTCGCACGAAGGTGAAGTCTACAGTCGCACGAAGGTAAATTACCTTCGTGCGGATATAAAATACCATTGCACGAAGGTAGGATGTCTATATATAGCTAGTGTGAGGTGTTAATGTGTAGAACATTTGCGACTGAGATGGCGAAGTTCTGTCGGATTTCCTGGTCATTTGTACCTGTTAAACTTTGAATGAAATCAGTTAATTGATGAAATAATCTTGTTAATTATGAGTAATTCATATGAGTTCCATGCGTACGAACTAGATACGAAACTAGGACCTTTTCTATTCGACAAAACGATCCTACAAGTGGTATCAGAGCTCAGGGAGCCTGGTTTGAAGACAATTGTTCAAGATTCAGCCTTGAAGACTTCTTATTCCACTCATTCTTTTTCTTTTCACTTTTTAAAATGAATCCATGGTCAATATGAACTCATTTACAAGTATAATACGTAAAAAAATGTTTAGATAAACCCTTGAGAAAATTAGAGCTGAAAACAAACGACTTCATGTCCAAAATCGCAAACAAAATGTCAAGTTTTGAACTCACCTTCGCACAAAGATAAAAGTTGCGAAGGTCTAAAAAGCATTTACCTTCTCACTAAGATAAAACTATCTTCGCACAAAGATAAATCAACTTTTGACATTTTTTACTTCACTCGAACCGAAATCTTAATCGTTTTAGCATTTAACTTTGTTTTAGGCTGGTAAAATGGAGAACGAATTTTACAACGCGTTTACTACATCAACTGTTAATGTATTAGCCGCAGCTGCACAAAATCTAAATTTGGGAACAAAATGGGGACACTGGAGAAACCCCCAAAGTTGATGAATTTGAAGGATTATGACAGTTGGAGTGAACGATTTGTTAACTGGGTGAAAGCAAAACATTTTAATTACTAGTTTGCTATAAAAGAAAATATACCGCACCAATTAGGGAAAATGAATTGGAGAAGACGTTGACTGAGTTCACAACGGTTGAAAAAGAAACATTCGTTAAGAAGAAAATGATGAGCATATTGCAACAATCAATCAAAGAAGATATCTTAGCATTGCTGCAACATGATGATTAATTCACAATCATTATGGAATGCATTAAGGTTGAACTTCTAGGTGTGAGAGGGGATCGTCTCTCCTCTTATGAGCACCAGACCGATCTGACTCAGCCAACACAGCCGGAATTCATTGTTAGTGAGTTTGATAAACAAACAAGTAAGATATACCGCTTAAACGCCTTGAATTATATTGATAAACGTGAATAGTTCCAGTGCGAGTAAACAGTTTGATAGGGCTTCGCCGTACACCAACCAACAGATCACTAACACAACACTCAGGCTCCTCTATTTATAGGTCAACATGATTTGCACATGAGGAGAGCGTGTGAGTCACTCGTGTGAGTAATGCCTCGTACGAGTGAAAGAGTGTCACTCGTACGAGTCATGATGCTCACTCGTACGAGTCATGCTACAAACATATAAATCATATATTAACAAACACAATTCGACGTTGCAAGCCCTATATACAACATATACTAGACGTAGGCAATAGACATTATGCACCAACAAACTCCCCCTTGTATGTTGCCGCAGTCTTGGATACTCTTCAACAATTCTTCAAAAAATATAACAGTTAACGTCTAAACTGAAAGCGATTTAGAGACGCAATTCGCGTGCGCTCCGCAATCCTCTCCTCTTCCTTCTCTTTCTTTCTCTGCTCGATCTCCTACTGCTTTCTCCAAGAAGTGTTCCATGTTTTTCCTGAATGTATATATTTAGCATAACAGACATTAACAATCTTCTGGAACTGGAGTGCTTGTTCTTTATCTTTCTCTTCAAAACTAATCTTGCCGTAGAACAAGCATTCAATATCTTTCTTTGAACAATTGACTAGCCACATCGGGTTTAGTACTCGAATGCCATGCCATAGTCCGTATATACGTTTTTGTGCTATGACGGCTTCGGTTAATTCTTCTATAATCTTCCAAAAATCATCATCTGGATGGACACATATAACTACTTCACATGTACTTGAATCATAGTGCCACCATTTAAAGATCTTGTAGAAGTCTTGTTCCATTCTTATAAGAGGTATATTATTCATCACTCTCGGCCTCTTTATGATTAGCGTCACATCTTTTTCTTTTGTTACTGGATCGATTTTCATGATTCTTTTCGGAAATGTGGTTTCAAGTGTACAAAACCATGCGTAGCTTCAAGCTTGATCAGTTTGCACAGCCGCTTGTCATGAAATTTCATCTTAATATTGATCATCTTTGTCTGTACGAACTCTATGATATCCCAGAATGGCAGGGTCTTGATGTCGCTTAAGTATCAAAAATACTAGATCCCATATTCCCATTGAATCGCATAAACATTCAGCTCTTCGATCCAGCCCCAACTTATAATATCTCCCAAAGGAATATCCGTATCATGCGTAAAGAATGCTAAAGGACGTTTGAATTTTCGTTCAGCTGGTGCTTCTTTAAACCACCGCTTCCTCATTTCAGCAACTTCTTCAGTAGATAATGGTTGAGGAACAGATCCTTGTTTAACAGCCTCTTCAACTTTACATTTCAAAAGATCATCATTTTCATCTACAAACAGTTCATTGAAAGTTGGGAAGTCATTTATACCCTTATCGGCAATATCTGTATCATCGTCATTAGAATCATCCTCCATGAAAACTTTATCATAATCATGAGCATCAGCAACATGTTTGAAGACATAATCAACAAGCTCGAAAGCACTGATGTTGTTAAGCTCTTCTTCGAAATCAAACTCAAAACTTTCTTCGTCCACGCCAAGCATATTAGCAATTTCTTCTTTAGAATAACTGTGGACAAACTCCCCTTCCTCTACATCATGCTCTAAATATTCTTTGGTTTTGGCACGACTGGAACGGTAGACATTTCGGACACCATGAAGATTCCTGCCTGCTTAGCATCCTTAGAGCTTTGAGACCCCTTTCCTTGTTTATTGACACCTTCACTCTGATTAGCAGAATCATCCAAGTACACAGAAAAATTGATATCATCATTCACATTAGATTCTGTTACAAGGACACCTGATCAACCTAAGTCATCATCACCACCAACACTGTCATCATTCACTTATCAGAGAATATATCATCAAAATCATCTAAGTCTTCAGTTTGGTTTTCCGGATCATCAACAAACTCATCTACTTCAGCTTCTATCTCTTTCTCTAACTTTCTCTTTTTCAGCCATTCTTGATGTTTCAATAGACGTGTCAATATAAACATCCTTAGGCTTTCCAATCATCACAAACTTCTTTGAAACCACATACACTACCACCTCTAAAGATACTAGTGCAGATGCAGCTTTTGGCTCAGCTGTAACAGTCACGGGTTCCTCACCTACCTTCGCCTTACCCTTCCCCTAAGCGTCAGATAATTCTTTGGCAATGCGTTCACGCTCGGCAACCCTTTCTCTGGCTTCTGCTTTCTCAATCTCATCAGTTTAAGCAGCTATATTGATTCCGACATTCTTTGTGAGTATTTTCTCCAATAAGCTCATCTTTCTCTGATTCCTGAGACGTTCTTCATCATATTCTACCATTCGATTTCTCAAAAGCTCATTCTCAGATACAATACTTGGCAAAATAGCTTCTAGCTGTTGTTTTTCTGCATTCAGCCCATCGAGTTGCCCTTGAAGGTCAACAATTCTGACATTGTTGAGCATTACTTGTTTTTCTAATTCTTCAATACGCGTATCGTTGAACATGTCTGCCAAGAAATCTTCCCCCTAGTATGTCACCAAAATCAGAGTCAAAATCAAACTAGGGTTGAGATTGAGATGGCTGTGGTGGTGGCTGTGGTAGTGGATGTGGTGTTGGAGATGGTGGTGGCTATGGAGCCGGTTGAGGAGATGGTGATGGTGGTGGTTGTGGAGTTGGCTCAATATCTCTTCTTCAACAACCTTTTTCTACACTTTTCTTTTGGATTTGTCTTTAGGAGAATCAGTGCTTCTAACTGCTGGCCTCTTAAGACGTCGAGAAGTTTTCTTAGAAGATTTGCGAACATGAGTAGCTGAACGTAAGAATCGCACACTGATCGAGACTGCCAGAACAATGTTAACCGATTCGAAATTGCCAATTAGTTTCTGGAGTGAAGCAGTCGCAGCAGTGTGTTATACCTTAAATCGTGTGTTAACAGTTAAGCCTCACAAGAAAACGAGTTTCGTGTTACTGAATCAGCGAAAGCCCAACCATGCATTTTTGGAACCTTTTGGATCTCCGTGTATTGTATTGGACCCGGATGGTAAATTTGGAGCCATATCCTTGGAAGGATTTTTCGTCGGTTACGCTACTCCTCAGAAACGTGTTTGCTTGCCAAGTCATTCTAGCACAGCATGTTGATTGTCAAAGGTATACGACGCCAATGCAGAAACCCGGGGATCCGTGGCTGTTTAACTACGATGGATTGTGGGATTCATTCGACCTGCCAGATGTGCCATTAGATGAAGAACTTGTTATGCTCTTTGAACAACATCAAAGATCTACACAAGAACAAGTCTCTAGACCGTTGGTGATTTCTACATCACTTCCTGTCAACGCGTCTAATGTCAGTCAAAGCTCTTCTCAACAAGTTCCTGTTCCTGCACCAAATGTCAATACTGCCGAATCATCTGCACAACCGAATGTCGATGCTGACTCTGATCGGGAAACAACTTTCGACGATAGTTTCGATGAAGGATCTGAATAGATTGAAAG
The DNA here is from genome assembly GCA_947069175.1 of Scalesia atractyloides. Classification (NCBI taxonomy): domain Eukaryota; kingdom Viridiplantae; phylum Streptophyta; class Magnoliopsida; order Asterales; family Asteraceae; genus Scalesia; species Scalesia atractyloides. The sequence goes on along the minus strand of CAMTDV010000026.1, from coordinate 46,986,836 downwards.
CTTCTTGAACAAACAGGCTAATCAGTCTAATGCCAGGAATGTAATCTCTTCGTCTTTACTGGTCGTTGATAAAGTTCTTATGAATTTGCAACCGCAAGTAGATGTTCCAACCGAAGTGATGCCTAGGACACTTTTATATCATCCATCGGAGAACATTATAGGCAGCTTAAAAATTGGAGTGCAAACTCGCAATCCGATCAAAAAGGATCTAAGCTGTTTTTATACTAGTATTGCTCCACTCAAACCCGACTTTCTAATAGTTGTTTTGTTTCTCAGGTTGAGCCGGGAAGCTGGAATTCCAGAAACTTGGAGTCTGGAAGCTTGTTGACCTGCCTGATCATCACAAAAATTAAACACTCGATGGGTCTTCAAGTGCAAACGTGATGATAGGGGTGTGGTAGTGTGCATCAAAGCTCGACTTGTGGTTCAAGGTTTTCACCAGCAAGAAGGGATAGACTATACCGAAGTCTATGCCCCAGTTGCCTGTCTTGAAGCGATTCGCATATTCTTAGCCTTTGCCTCTTGGAAAGGGTTCAAGGTATACTAGTTAGATGTTAAATTTGCTTTCCTATACGGTAAAGTTAAAGAGGAAGTGTATGTTGGCCAACCATCGGGGTTCGTCGATCCAGTACACAAAGACAAGGTCTACCTTCTGAACAAAGCTTTATACGATCTTCATCAAGCCCCGAGAGCCTGGTATGAAACGCTGCCAATTCATCTTCTATATAATGGTTTTATCAGAGGAACTGTAGATTCTACTCTTTTTACCAAGGAAGTGGATGGGCATTTAATCATTGTACAGATTACGTGGTTGATATTATCTTTGGATCGACAAATGATACGCTGTGTAAAGACTTTAAAGAAGTCATGAAGCGCAAATTCGAAATGAACGTGATGGGGGAGATGAAGTTCCTCCTAGGACTTCAGGTTAATTAGTTGCCTGATTGTATCTTTATCCATCAGAAAAAGTATGTTCATGACATATTGGAGAAATTCAACACGATAGGAGCAAAACCAGCATCTACCCCATTAACTCCAAATCACAGCATTTGTCCGGATCTTATTGGAGAAGAAGTTGACCAAACTTTATATCACTCCATGATCGGATCCTTGATGTATCTTACCGCTTCTCGACCTAATATCATGTATCCAACGTACCTGTGCGCCCGTTATCAGTCAAATCCAAGAGAGTCGCACCTGCTTGCTGTGAAACGCATTATGAGATATCTGAAGGGTTTTCCAAGAACCGGCTTGTGGTACCCTAGACAGATGACTTCAATCTTGCAGGATACTCGGATTCTGATTTCGGTTGCTGCAAACTAAATACCTAATATACAACGACTGGCTGCCAGTTATTCGGAACTCGTTTGGTAACGTGGCAATGCAAGAAATAGACAGCGGTCGCTCTCTCTACATGTGAAGCTGAATACGTTCCAGCATCAAGTTGTTGTGCGTAGAAACTCTGGATTCAATAGCAGATGAGAGACTTCTGAATGCAATTTCTTGATACGCCAATATATGTAGATAATCACGCCGCGATCGATATCACTAAAAACCCATGCCAACACTCACGCACTAAACATATCGAGATTCGACACCACTTTATCCGTGATTGCTACGAGAAAAAGTTGGTTAGAATTGAGAAAATCCACACTGATGACCAAAAGGCAGATTTTTATACCAAAGCTTTTGATAAAACAAGATTCAAAAATCTTTTAAAGTGGAATGGTTTAAAAAATCTGATATCAGGGGATGTTCATGATGTTGAGTTTGAGGATGATGATGACTTGATGTGAGTTTTCATCAGTTAAGATGTATTTCTCTACAATCTTTCTTAAAAATTTTGTAATCCAAAAATATGTTTTTGCTTGTAGGGGGAGAATATTTGGAGAAAATACAAAAACGTTATAAAATTCAAAAAGATTTTTTTTGTGAAAAAGTGTGATCATATTATATCAAAAAGACAATAATAGTATGCTAAAGAATTGAAATGTTAAACAAGTGATTAAACAGGTCTTACTGAGGATGTGCCAGTAGGCTTTATTCGTTCAGTAAGTTGTTTTCAAGATACAAAGCTAAACAAAAAACTAAATAACTTTTGGGTTAACATCTCACGGATATATGGACTTAGTACTCTGAAATTTCGTTTAAGAGAATGCCAGATTCTACGATACTAGATCTTTATATTTAATTGATATCTAGGTATTATCCGGGTTCTTCTGATTTTGCGTGAGCAATGGCCTAGAACTTGTATAATACTTTACGCATTATTCACTTACATAAGCTGCACAAAATGAATATGCCATAAACATTTACGACATCTGCAGTATAAAAGATTCATGTATGGAACCTCACCTAAAGACGAGCCTTCATCTCTTTGATTGTATGGAAATACTAACCTGAGCTCTCAAGGTCTCGCACTCACCCTTTACAGATATCAATGGGATATATTCACATGTAAAATGAAATTATGGGAATCTCAATGCGGGAGTATATTCTGAGATGGGAAACACAGTTATTTCATGTTCATAATATTACCTAACATATCTTGAAACAGTTGATAAACGAGAAGAGGTTTAAAAGGACAAGTATATTGAAAATCTAAATAAATCTGTTTAAAAGCTTAATGAGTATACCAAGATCAACGGTACTGGTGATTTGCTAAAAACTTGATATGATTCTCTCAACACAAAGCTCACAAAATGTTTGTTGTTTGGATTAAAAATCTAACCCAAAAGATTTTCAGTTTCCTTAGCTTTGTAGTGTTATTTTTAGTCTACCGATGTTAAAGAGACTAATGGTTGAAATCGTGGCGACATCTTGCTGAGAGAAAGCTGAAAACCATGGATTGGGAGCTAATCTTTATCGGAATTTACCTAAATGTCAATAAATTTCATTAATTTGAAACTTTACATGTTAAAATAAATCTGTTTTGGTCAAAAATGGTTAACCAAGGTCATTAACTTGGACATGGAAGGCAAATCGGATAACCACGGTCATTAACTTGGACATGGTTAACCGAGTAGGTTTTTTAAATAGATAAAATTTAATAAAAATAATGAAAATTACAAAAATTAGAATCAAAAAGTTTTAAAAGGTTCAGAATGCTTCGTACGAATAACACTATTTGGTACGAAGAAAGTTTGGTTTACTTCGCACGAAATGATGTTTCATACGAACAACTCCGGACTAGTATATAAGTTCTTATTCTTTGCATCAAATAAGTTTAGGTTACTGTGTGTACTATTGTGTGAACTAGAGAGAATTTTGTGCGAACACGTTCTGAAATATCCATTTCTTGACATATGGTTGGCACACCTCTTACAATGGGCAAGGTAATTTTGCTGAAAACAAGTCGTTATAATGCCGAAACCGAAGCAGTCGGACTTAAAACATAGATTTAGGGAGATTGGAACGGTAAAACTTGAAATTGACCATAAAACGTAAATATCGGACCTAATAACCCATAAATCGACTATCAATTTGTAAAAATCAACATGTTTTAGGTTCGGATTAAAACTTGGTAATTTTGGAACGATTCAAGATTCGTACGAAGAAGTTTTTCGTACGAAGCAAGGGTTTTCAATGTTTTATCATTTTCATTCATATGAATTAGCTGATTCGTACGAAGCAACTGTTAAAAGGTTAAATTGCAAACCTTACGCTAAGTGCTACTGATTCGTACGAAATTGTGTTCGTACGAAGCAAGTTTGGACAACCAATAAAATTTTTCTAACTCTGGAATCATCCGTATTAAGTAGTGATCCTTAGGAATGATGTTTGTTTCAAACTTGTGAAAATTTGCTAAGTGTTGATTCGTACAAAGCTGTAGCTCGTACGGATGTTGTTGTGCTGTTTGAAATTTTTCTAACGGTTTGTTGTTATCTCTGTGTACAGGTCAAGAAATCGTCTTTTTCGCCGTTCAACATTTGTTGTTTGACTGACGAAACCATTCCAGAGATTGCAGCGTACCGTGACATATTAGATATTCTCAACCGTATTTGGATCACGAAGGCTCTAACAGATAGACACACCGTTTACAGATCACACGTTGAATATTTTTAGAACGCTGTTGAGTACAGTACCGAAGACAATGCGATTGTTTCCGCTGTTAAGGTTGACGATGTTGATATTCCAGTAAAGATCACTAAGGAGTTAATTCGCATAGTTCTAGATTTCAAAGACAATGCAGATGATCCTTCGGGCTTTACTTAATATATGGTCAAAGGATGCTTTTATAGAATGGGATATGCTGGATTCGATATTGTTGCACCATTTAATAAAGGGAATTTGAAGCACCATTTCATTATCTAACACATGTCGTTGCTCATGCCCTTAGTCACAGGAAAGGAGGATTTGATGATCTTGTCGACTACCAGATGTGCATGATTACAGCTTTGGTTTTGAATTTACTATATAACTCCTCGAAAGTTATTTTTCCCAGATGGTACAGAACATCCATAGAGAGAAATTCTTGCAGTATCCTAGATTTGTACAGATGATGTTGGATTATTTACATCTATATCTGAAGAAAAAGAAGGAGGATATTCTGAAGTTGGAACATATGGACGTATCTACGCTGAAGAAGATGAATTTGCATCTGAAAGCTTTTCCTAACGCCAAACCTGTTTTTGGTGCAATTATAGACAAAGATTACATCTCTCCGGCACCTAGCAAGTGGAGAAAGGACGACAATGGAGATGAAAACGAGGAATTAAGTGCTTTATCTGATTTTGTTGCGAAGCAAAGTCCTTGGTTTATCAAAGATGGGGGAAAAGGTGCTAAATGTAAACTGTTGCTACTATTTCTGCACCAGCACAACAAAAAAGAAAGCTATGGCTGAAAGTTCTGGTTTGTGAGATGAACCAGAAACTGAAGAGAATGTAGAGGATATCGCTGCTGATATTGAACATCAAGCATTTGGAGAAGAAAAAGCAGCTCAAGATGTCTCATCTTCGAGCACAAACTCTGACGAGAGAAGGGCTAGTGAGAAGAAACGAGCGCATAAGCTAGAGAAAAGCTGAAGTACGCAAGCGTAAAGCAACAGGAGCGGATGATACTACTTATGTCCTATCAGATTCTAATCCTAGATTCTAATCCTGATACTCCATTTCGAACTCCTGTTAGAAGAAACAAAGAAGGCTTAAACGTCCTGCTTCAAGAAGTTCCGAGTCTCCCACAGTTCGATCTAAAGAGACTACATCAGAACAAACAGCTGAAGAAGTTGTGGTGGTCGAGCCTACTCAGCAAATACCTACTTCACCACCACAACAGGCTCCACAATCACCGTCACAGCAACACCAAACACCGCAACAACCGCAACAGTAGCAAACATCACAATAGCAGCCAACGCCACAACAACAGCCAACACCGCAACAACCACCGTGTACTCAGACTTCACAACCCCATTTTGACTTTTACTTTGATGTCGGTGACATACCGGGGGTGAAGATTTCTCTTTCAATGTTCCACGGGTGGATGAATTGCAGAAACAAGTTTTGTTGAACACAATTAGGATCACTGAGCTGCAAGAACAGATCAATGCGTTAAATGAAGAAAAACAAGAGATGCTTGAGCAAGTTATTGTTTTATCTAAAGATAAGCAGCAACTGGAGGCTATGTTTGCAAGTATTGTATCAGAGAATGAAAGGTTGAGATTGCGTACGTCTAAGTATGAGGAAGACAGACTTCGTAGCGATAGATGAATGAGTTTATTTGAGAAGATTTTGGTGAAAAAGCTTGGTGTGAATATAGCGGCTGAGATAGATAAAATAGAACGTGCAGAGACTCGTGAACGTGTCGCTGAGAGAGAACATCTTGCGCAAGAACAGTCTGACGCGTAAAGGCAAAGCTAAAGTTGTTGAGGATCCTATCATCATACAAACTGGGCCAGAAGCTGAATCTGCGCCTGTCACATGCACAAATATTGTGATTTATCAAGAGCCGAACAAGTTTATTCTTATTGGGAAGACGACAGATGTTGATATTTACTTGTTAGGTCTTTCTCAATGGCATCGTAAGTGGCTGTTAAGAAAAGGCTTGAAAAAGAGATAGAAGAAGTAGTTGAAGAATTGGAAGAGGATGCTGAAAATGATGATGAAGAGATAGGTGATGATGGTTCTAGTAGTTCTGATAGTGATGATGATAATGATGATAATATAAGTGGAACAGGTATACGGGTTACTGAATCGAGCGTTAATGAAGAAATTAATTTTTCCGTGTACCTTGATGACTATATTAATCAGGCTACAGAGGAAGGAGGGAATTATAGAGTTGATGAATCTGTTGATGCTTAGCAGACAGGAATATTCCCGGAGATAGACTTATCTTCCGTTCCTTTCGTGAAGAAACCTAAGGTATTTTATCTTGAGCATGATGTGGAATAGGGAGAATTCGTTCATTGTTATACTAAAGAAGAGATAGTTGAGATGTTGGGAGTAAGTGAAGAAAACTTGGAATTTGATTTCGAGAATGAGCTGAACGAGATTGACGCGTTCGAGTCAAATGAGTACGTATTTGAGAATGTTAAAGTTGCAAACGATTATGACAGAGTTGTCGTGGAAGATGATTCTAATGATGATGCAAATCTAGCAGATGAGAGTACAAATGATTCCCCAACATTCGCTGACTTATTTGAAGCTGAGAATTCTGATGTGTTGAAGAGAAAGGTTGTTAAAGCTGCAAAAGAAGGAATAATTCGACAACAAATGTCTAGTGCTGAAATTGCTGAAGAGAGGAAGAAATGGTTTCGAAATGTATCAGCCGAGCATAAGTTTAAACGTACCCTAGCATTTTTCACATGTGATGCTGATATATATTTATCGGGTATTATTAGTTGGGACTAGATCAAGGAATGAAAGTATATGCGGTGAAGAGGGTTTGGGATTCAATATTTCAGATATCTACGCGACATCAAATCCTTACCGTTCTGGGATATCAAAGAATTGGTTCAAACAAAGATGAAAAATCTAAAGATGAAGTTTCAGGACCAGCGGCTATGGAAATTGATTAAGCTAGAGGCTATGCATGGTTTTACTTACTAGGAAACCTCACTTTCCTCGACGTATCGTAAAGATTGATCCAGTAACACAAGAGAAGGATATAACGCTCATCCTCAAAAGGCCCAAAGTGATGAAAAACATGCCAATGATACGAATGGAGCAAGATTTTTATATGATCTTCAAGTGGTGGCATTACAATTCTAATACAGGAGAGGTTGTCATCTATGTGCACCCTGAAGAAGATTCGTGGAATATTGCTTAGGAGCTGAACGAAGCCGTTATAGCCCACAAACGTATATATGAGCTATGGCATGGCATTCGAGTGCTAGACCCTATGTGGCTAGTCAACTGTACTAAAATGGATATTGAATGTTTATTCTATAGCAAGATAAGCTTTGAGGAGAAGGATAAGGAACAAGCTCTCCAATTCCAGAACATCGTTAATGTATGCTTTGCTAATGATATTCACTCTAGATCGACATGGAAGACTTCATGGTGGAAGCTTCAGGAGATAGAGAAGAAAAAGAAAGAGAAGAATGAAGCTCGGATTGTAGAGCTTGCTCGTATATCATCGCTTAGGAGCTTTCGGTTTGGCAATACAACGAAACGACCTCCTCCAACAGACTAAACGCCAATTGCATCTGAGGAGCGTCGCAAGCCACCGAAGAGATTCTTTGGGCGTTAGAGTCAAAAAATTTGAATTTTTTTGAAGACTATCTATACTACGGCAACATCCAAGGGGGAGTTTGTTGATGCATTATGTCTATTGCCTACATCTAGGATGTATCTATATTGTTTATAGGGTTTTAATGTCAAATGTATATATGTTAAATGTTTATTTTATATGTTTTTGTATGACTCGTACGAACGAGATTGTATGGTTCGTAAGAGTGACTCTCAATCACTCGTACGGAGCAGTTGTTCATACGAATCACATCTTTGTTTAACACACACTCCAGTACGAGTCATGTCGACCTATAAATTGAGAAGTGTTGTGTCAGAGCAAGTAAGTCAGTTCAGATAGTACGGCGAAGCCCTGCTAGTTTGTTTACTCGCGTCCGTACTTTGCACGTCTTTGAATACAACAGAGCAGTTAAACAGTAAGTTATACCTTGTTTGTTTTGTCAACCTTTCTAGGAATGAATTTCCCCTCTGCTAGTTGAGTTAGATCAGATAAATTGCTTATCGGAGGAGCCCGATCCTCGTTCACAACTCATATAATACCCCATATATCGATTAAATATAAAGACCTAGTATCACAGAATCTGACATTCTCTCAAACGAAATTTTGGAGTACTAAGTCCATATATCCGAGAGATGTCGACCCATAAATTACTTAGTTTTTCTTTTAGATTTATATCTTGAAGAACAATTTACTGAACGAGTGAAGCCTATTAGCACATCATCAGTAAGATTTTCTTAATTACCCATTTAAACATTCCATATCTTTAGCATACTGTGGTAGTCCACATATGTAATATGATTACCCCTTTTTCACAAAAAACGCTTTTCATCTTTTTTAATGTTTTTGTATTTTTCACAACTTTTCTCCCCTAAAATCAAAAACATAATATTGGGTTTTTAGTTTTGAAGAAAAAATATTTATAGAAAAACATGTCATACCGATGAGAATCACGTCAAGTCCTCGTCATCCACAAATTCAACCTCATGTATATCCCCTGATGTCAGATTTTTAAACCATTTAATTTTAAAAGATTTTTAAATCTTGATTGATCAAATGCTTTGGTGTAAAAATCTGCTTTTTGGTCATCAGTATGGATTTTTTCAATTCTAATTAACTTTTTCTCGTAGCAGTCCGGATAAAGTGGTGTCGAATCTCAATATGTTTAGTACGTGAGTGTTGAACAAGATTTTTGGTGATATCAATAGCTGCCTTGTTATCGACATCAATTGGCGTGTCAAGAAATTGCAGTCCATAGTCTCTCATCTACTATTGTACTTAGAGTATCCGAGCACAATAACTGGATGCTAAAATGTATTCAGCTTCACAGGTAGAGAGAGCGATCGCAGTTTGTTTCTTGCATTGCCATGTTACCAATCGAGTTCCAAAGAACTGGCAACCAACAGTAGTAGATTTTGCATTAAGCTTGCAGCAACCGAAATCAGAATCAAAGTAACCTGCAAGATTGAAGTCGTCATATCTAGGATACCACCAGCCGGTGCGAGGGAATCCTTTCAAGTATAGCATGATTCGTTTGACGGCTAAGAAGTACGAATCTCTTGGATTAGACTGATAACGGACGCATAGGCATGTTGGATGCATGATATCAGGTCGCAAAGCTGTAAGATACATCAAGGATCCGATCATGGAGCGGTATAATGTTTCATCAACTTTGACTCCATAAGCGTCTAGATAAATTCCATGATTTGGAGCTAATGGGGTTGATGCTGGCGTAGTTCCTTCCATGTCAAATTCCTCTAACACGTCATGAACATACTTTGTCTAGTGAATGAAAATACCATCATGCAATTGCTCAACCTGTAGTCCTAAAAATAACTTCAACTCCCCATTGCACTCATTTCGAATTTCTTCTTCATGGCTTGTTCGAAGTCTTTGCACAACTTAACATTTGGCGATCCAAAGATGATATCATCCACATATATTTGTACCAAAATCAGATGACCATTTACTTCCTTTGGGAAGAGGGTACAGTTTACAGTTCCTCTGAGAAAGCCGTCGTTAAGAAGATAACTTGAAAGCGTTTCATACCAAGCTCTCAGGGCTTTGTGAAGACCTATAAAGCTTTGTTCAGAAGATAGACTTTATCCTTGTGTATCGGATCGACAAACCCCGATGGTCACTGACATACACTTCCTCTTTGACTTTGTCATAAAGGAAAGCAGATTTGACATCCAATTGATACACCTTGAAACATTTCCAAGAAGCAAAGGAAAATAATATGCGAATAGCTTCTAGACAAGCGACTGGGGTGTAGACATCAGTGTAGTCTATCCCTTCTTACTAGTGAAAGCCTTGGACCACGAGCCGAGCTCTGTTTTTTACCACAATACCTCTATCATCGCGTTTGCACTTGAAGACCCATTGAGTACTAATCTTTTTATGATGATCTGGTAGGTCAAAAAGCTTCCAGACTCCAAGTTTCTGGATTTGAAGCAACTCTTCCTGCATTGCCTCCACCCTGCTTTCCTCTTTTAATGCTTCTCTCCAGTTTCCGGGTTCAACCTATGAAACAAAACAACTATAAGAAAGTCTGGTTTGCAATGGAGCAATACTGGTATAAAAGCAACTTAGATCCTTGTTGATCTGATTGCGAGTTTTCACTCCGGTTTGTAAGCTGCTAATGATATTCTTCGAAGGATGATATGAGAGTGTCCTTGGCATTACTTAACTCGGAACATCAACATGACTTTGTCGTTGAAGTGTGTTGTGAACTTTTTGTCACAAATCTGCGAAATGCTCAGTAGTTTTCACCTTGTCGAAGAAACCACTCCATTCGTAAGAATACCTTCTCCCACAATTCTTCCACCTTGAGTTCCAGCGAAACCAACGTAACCTCCTTGGATAGCTTTAACATTGTGCGACGACGCAAGGTTCCCAGTCATGTGTCGGGAAGCTCCACTATCGATAATCCATTTAGACATGATCAATCTCGGGAGTCCCTGCACACATGAGGAAGAAACTATTTAAACAGAGAAACCCAAGCCTGCTTGGTATTGGGTGGGTTTGGAATATCAAACGTCGGACCAAATTTGATTTTGACATTCTGTTTGGCCTCTGTTTTGGCTGGAACAGATTATTTCAGTTCTACCGAAGATGTTTTGACTTTTGCAACCCATGCTTTTGTTTTCAAATTTGCTCTTCTAGAATAAAACTTTGAATCCGTTTGACGAATCTTTGTGGATGTTTCATTAGTTTCAAATTTAGAATTTAGCCGAATCGTTGATTTAACATTTTGTTGCATTCATTGTTTCTTTTAAAAAACTGTTTTGGTACAACCATGCGTGCCTTTTGTTTCACATCTTTGGTAGATCTGTTGGTGTTAGAAACAGATTTTGGATTTCTTTGTGAACAATGTAGTGCAATATGCCCAACATTTTTACACTTGTAGCACGTCCTTCTGTCTTTTCGGATAGAGGAATCCAAAACTTGTGTTCTACTCTCCTTTTCTCTCTTGAACTCATAAATTATATTGCTTACCAATGATCTCTTTTTCCTTTTCTGTAGTTGTACCATCGACAAAATTTATTTTCTTTGTAAAGTTTAACTTTTGAGACTTGTTATATGTTCTTTGCTTTCGAAAAGCCAAACCAACTCTCATGTTTTCAGGATAATCTCTTTTTCTTTGGTGGTAGGGTTTGTTCACACTATTTGATTTAGAATAAAATGATGCATCGTGTTTTTCTAAATTAGAATGGCTCTCCTCAACACTCTGAATAGAGAAATCTTCATCAGATATAGTTTATCAGATCCATGCATTTTGTATGCGATGACGTTTGGATCATTGTTTAAACTATTTTCTGATGCTTTTCCATCCAATTTGGATTTTTCAGACTCATTCTCTAGAACTTTTTCAACCACATTTTTAACCACATCAGACTCAAATTCATTTTCTGGTTTAGTGTTAGTTACGTTAATGCTCGCAGACAGCTCATTTTTCGTTTCAGTTTTCAATTTTAAGTTGAGTGCCTTTTCCACCCCCGATGGTTTTTTAGCATAGCTATTCCACATGGGTGGTGGAACATGATCATAACTTGTGCCTTTGTTTTCATCAATTTGATTTTCTTCCTTGTTTTCAAATTTTGGAAGAATGTGATCAGTGACGTATGAACTTGTAGAATAACGAATTAACGATTTGGTAACTTGTTCTATTTCTATTTTCATTTTCTCAAGTTCATTTTTTAGCTCCGCGATTGTATTTAAATGAATGTTAATGGCCATCTGTTTGTGCATTACAGTCGCTTTGAGCATTGAAAGTGTTCAGTCATTTTCTCTGATCACCTTATCAAATTGTTTTAACAGATTTGCATAATTTGTTATAAGCTTCTTTTTTTGCCTTATAATCACATGACAAATTATCTGCATGACATTTTAGCTCATTGTATCGTACTTCTTTTTCAGCACACTCACTACATGGCTCTTGGTATTTCATGCAAGGTGTTTCTTTCACCAACTCATTTTCAGACACATTTTCCACATTCACATTCGCCATACAAGCTTTGTTGGTCTTGTCTGTCAGATTTTCCAACTTCACTTCAACTCTCTTTTCTTCTTCTTGTAAAACCCATTGATTTGGATTAGATTGATTGTATTGTAGAACCCGTTGATTTGGATTAGATTGATTGTTCTGGTTGGTCTGGGGATTGCTCGAACTATGGAATGACTGTGGGCCTGGAGACGTGTTTGGGTTGACAAAAGCAAAAGATTGAAATCCACTTGCTTGACTTGACTGTGGACTTGGTGTGTTGAAGGCGGTGAAGGCAGTTTTGATTTTTGGTGACTGTATTTACACAACAGGACTACCCTTGTAATACAGATTTACATCTTATTGCATTTGGGCGCCTTTGCTCTTAGCCATTTTTTGCATCTCGAGTTTGTGCCCTTCCAATCTCTCAGTAAATCTTGCTAATGAGAAATTACCATACTCTGTGCCAATTTTTCAAATAGTCAAGTAAGTAGACCATTCTCCTTGAGGTAGAGAATCCACCAGCTTATCGACTAATTCTTCATTCGTCTTCACAATTCCCATGCGCTTCATTTGCACTACCAAGTGATAGTATCGTTCAATCAATTGTTTCACCGTCTCTCCCTTGACGAAAGTAAAGATATCGAATTCTTTAATTAATAATGCTCTCTTCCCTTTTCGCAGTTGTGCGCTTCCTTGACCCTAACGCATTCCATAACGATTGAGCATCATCATCATGTTTTAGGAGCGCCAAGATGTCTTCTTTGAGGGCCTGCTGCAAGATGTTCATCTTCTTCTTCTTGTTACTGAACCTATCCCTTTCGAATTCCGAGAGTTGAGCTAAAGTTTTCTCAAGACCGTTCTCTCCAATCGGTGCTTGATATTTCTCTTCAATGGCAAACCAGCAGGTGAAATGATTTGCTTGAACCCAATTCATGAATCTTTCACTCCAACTATCAAAGTCTTCAAGGTTCATAAACTTTGGAGGCTTTGTCATCGTGCCCATCTCATTCTCAAGATTCATATTCTGAGTTGCAGTAGTTGTGACAGCTGAAGCAGCAAATGCATTGTAAAACTCCTCTTCCATTTTTTCTGCAAAAGTTTTAGAAACACACTATCAAAAAACACTGATTTGAATGACAAAAATATGACAGAATGTTTTTCGTGCGAGTGACCAGCTGCTCGTGCGACTCAATTGTTCCGTGCGAGTCAAGGGATTCGTGCGAGCCAGATGTTCGTACCATAGAAAGGTTTACTCGTGCGATTGACTAGTTCGTGCGAATGACTAGTTCGTACGAATCACTACTTCGTACAAATGACGGTTTTCAAACTTGTAAGATTTTAGGAAAACTTGTTTGTTCATTCATACAAATGACTAAATTTGTACGGATAGTCATTCATACGAGTTGTCTCTCTACTCGTACGAATCAATTTAGGTCACGAAACATATGAATTTTACAATTTTCAGTGTGTATTAGGTTGATTTTAGATCTGATATTTTCAGGGATTGATTAGGGTTGATTTTAATGTGAATTACTAAAATCCTAGTCCAATCTGTCCATGAATTCGTCCAATTCTGAGATCTGTGTGAGAAAGTGTAGATACAGAAAACTCCAATGGTTGAATCTGGATCTGAAACTGTTGGTAGTATGCTAAAACTTGATGTTTGTCCTCAGATCAGGCCTCAAGGCTCTGATACAACTTGTGAGAGGGGATCGGCTCTCCTCTTATGAGCATCGGACCGATCTGACTCAGCTAGCAAAGGCGGAATTCATTGTTAGCGAGTTTGAAAAACAAACAAGAAAGATATACTACTTAAACACCTTGAATTGTATAGATAAACGTGAATAGTTACAGAGTGAGTAAACAGTTTGACAGGGCTTCGCCGTACACCAACCAACAGATCACTAACACAACACTCAGGTTCCTCTATTTATAGGTCAACATGACTCGCACAGGAGGAGAGCGTGTAAGTGACTCGTGCGAGTGATGCCTCGTACGAGTGACAGAGTGTCACTCGTACGAGCCATGATGCTCACTCGTACGAGTCATGCTACAAACATATAAATCATATATTAACAAACACTATTCGACGTTCTAATCCCTATATACATAAACAACATATCCTAGACGTAGGCAATAGACATTATGCACCAACACTAGGGAAGTTCACAAATGAGGAAGAGCAAAAAGGCACTGCTTAGAAAAGTGGTTGATATTTTCAACCATTTGAAAGGCGAAACTATGAACTAGTTCATTGAGCATTACTGTCACCTAGTTGTTCAAATGAAGAGGTTGGGAATTCAGAAAAACAAATTAGGAGTTAGTCGACAAGTTGGCTGATGCTTTGCCTAAGGGAGAGTTGACTACGTACTTGACAATTCTGAAAAATGGTGTAGAGTATAGTGGTTACAGCCTATCAAAGTTCATAGAAAATCTCAAAGGTCTTGAACTAGAAATGCAGAAGATGGCGAAATCAAATTATGCTCAAATGCAACAAGATATAAACCTTCATTTTAAACGCAATTATGTTAGTACTCAAAGTCCGAAAGTACAAACCGCCTTCAGTGTTGATAGTTCTGCAAGCCCATGTTCTAATCAATCCGGTTTTCAATCATTTTCTAGCTTTAAAACCAAATTCACCCAAAACATTTTAGCCTTCATAAAGCTCAAACAATTTTCAAAGTTAACAACCTGGTCAATCAAACTCAAACGATAGGATTTTACACTGTAACATAGCTATGAATCTTCAAAATGCAAAAGATTTAATGAACATACTGCCAAGTAGCACATGTCGTCGCTCGCATCAGTTCTTGAATCTTATGAAAACCTGGTTGCTGGGAAGATAGGAAATCCAGATATGACCAAGGAAGATTATGATCAGATAGATTCAGAAGAGTTAGAGCTAATTGATATTGAATGGTGCATGGCTTCTATAGTCCGCTGAGCTCAGAGATTTATGGAGATTACGGGAAGAAATAGCTTGTGAGGTTTGGATGGGAAGCTTGGATTTGACAAGTCAAAGGTTACTTATTTCAGATGTAGAGAGAAAGGGCATTTCAAACAGAAAGTACTAATCGAGAACTCAACAGTAATGAAAGTTCTTTTGGTGATGATTACTGTAAGAAAGCTATTTACCATAAGCCATCACCACCACAATCAAATTCAAGGATGATTCAAATAGAAGACGGTCCATCTAATGTTAAAGACAAAGCTTTAGTAGTCGCTCAACAAGACGAAGGATTTAATTGGAGCAAGTACATTTCTAAAAACGAAAGTCTCGCACATCACGGAGAGATAGTTGAAGAGCCTGAACCTGAAACAGAAGATTATTCTGAAGCAGTATTTGATGAAGCTCTTGAGGAAGCTGTTTTTGAAGGATATGTTCATGAACAACATGCTGAAGAAGAGAATATTTTACATAATGCTTTTAGAAATCTAATTCCACCTAATATGTTTCCATCTTTTGCAAGATATTTTGATTCAACCTATTAAGTGTAAGTAGAAGCGGAATCAAAGCCTGAATGTGTGGAATTGATAGATTTGGAAAAAAGAGATGAATACTGAGATTTTGATAGAGATTGCAAACAAAGCAATGATGGCAAACCTTAAAGAGGTAGTTTCTGATGAATTCAAGGAATTGTCAGTGACTGAATTTGTCAAAGAGTCGGTAAGGGAGGTTGTCAAATTTTAGGTTGTTGAGGTTGAAAAACCATGCAGGAGATGCCAACAACCTTGCAAGGAATGTGTCGAGAAAGAGAAATATTCAACTCAGCTAACAGAGGCGGAATTCATTGTTACCGAGTTGGACAAACAAACAAGAAAGATATAATGCTTAAACGCCTTGATTCGTATTAATAAACGTGAAGGGTACATACGAGTAAACACTTTAACAGAGCTTCGCCGTAGTCACACACCAACTGCATCAAACACAACACTCAAGCTCCACTATTTCTAGGTCAGCATGACTTGCACAGGAGAGAGGTGTGTTTGCCTCGTGTGAGTGGTGCCTTGTATGAGTGAGCCACTAAACTCACTCGTACGAGCCACTTACAAAACATATAAAACATATATAAACAAACAATATTTGACATTCTAAGCCCTATATACATAACCGACATATCCTATACGTAGGCAATAGATAATATGCACCAACAAACTCCCCCTAGGATATTGTCGTAGTCTTGGATAGTCTTCAAAAAAATTCTTCAAAAATTTGACAGTTAATGTCCAAAGAAACGTTTCGGTGGCCTGCGACGCTCCTCAGAAGATATTGGCATTTGGTCTGTAGGAGGACGCCTCACGTGTTGCCAAACCGAAAGTTCCTTAGCCATGCAATCCACGTTCGCTCAGCAATTCTTTCTGCATTCTTTTCTTTCTTTCATTTCTCTATCTCCCCCAGCTTCCTCCAAGAAGTGTTCCATGCTGTTCCTGAATGTATGTCATTAGCAAAACAAAACATTAGCAATCTTCTGGAACTGGAGAGCCTGTTCTTTGTCTTTCTCCTCAAAACTGATATTGCTGTAAAATAGACATTCAACATCCTTTTTAAAACAATTGACTAACCATATAGGGTCTAGTACTCGAATGTCGTGCCATAGACCGTATATGAGTTTGTGTGCTATGACGGCTTCCGATAACTCTTCATTTATCTTCCAAGAATCTTCATTTGGATGAACACAAATAACAGCTTCACTAGTACTAGAATCGTAGTGCCACCATATGAAGATCTTGAAGAAATCTTGCTCCATCTTTCTCGGAGGCATATTCTTCATCACTTTCGGCCTTTTCACAATCAATGTCACATCTTTTTCTTTTGTAATAGGATCGATCTTTGTGATTCTCTTGGGTGTATGTGGCTTCCAGTGTCTAAATCCATGGGTAGCTTCCAGCTTTATCAATTTCCACAGCCGCTTGTCGTGAATTATCATCTTTATATTTATCATTTTGGTCTGCAACAGTTCAGTAATGTCCCAGTATGGCAGGGTCTTGATATCGCTTAGGTATCGGAAGTACTGGAGCCCATACTCCCATTTAATCGCATAAACGTCAAGTTCTTCGATCAAACCCCAGCTTATGATGTCTCATAGAGAAATTTTAGCATCACGTGTGAAGAATGCTAGGGGACGTTTGAATTTATGTTCTTCTAGTAATTCCTTGAACCACAATTTCCACATCTCTGCTATTTCTTCTTTAGATAAACGTTAAGGAACTATTCCTTGTTTTACAGCTTCTTCAAGTTCAATTGAGAGGGGATCGACTCTCCTCCGATGAACACCGGATCGCTCTGACTCAGCTAACAGAGGCGGAATTCATTGTTAGCGAGCTGGACAAACAAACAAGAGACATGTACTGCTTAAACACCTTGAATTGTTTTGATAAACGTGAACAGTTGCAGGGCGAGTAAATAGTTTGATAGGGCTTCACTATACATCAACTAACAGATCTCTAACACAACACTTAGGCTCCTCTATTTATAGGTCAACATGACTCGCACAGGAGAAGAATATGTGTATGACTCGTGCGAGTGATGCCTCGTACGAGTGACAAGAGTCACTCGTAGGAGCCACAAGACTCACTCGTACGAGTCAAGCTACAAACATATAAATCATATGTAAACAAACACTATTTGACATTCTAAGCCTTATATACATAAATAACGTATCCTAGATGTAGGCAATAGACATTATGCACCAACAAACTCCCCCTTGGATGTTGCCGCAGTCTTGGATAGTCTTCAAAAAAATTCTTCAAAAAATATGACAGTTAACGTCTAAACTGAAAGCGCTTTAGCGACGCAATTCGCGTACGCTCCGCAATCCTCTCCTCTTTCTACTCTTTCTTCCTCTGCTCGATCTCCTCCAGGTTTCTCCAAGAAGTGTTCCATGCTATTCCTGAATGTATATCGTGAGCATAACAGACATTAACAATCTTCTGGAACTAGAGTGCTTGTTCTTTATGTTTCTCTTCAAAACTAATCTTGTTATAGAACAAGCATTCAATATCTTTCTTTGAACAAGTCACTAGCCACATCAGGTCTAGTACTCGAATGCCACGCCATTATCCGTATATACGTTTGTGTGCTATGACGAATTCGGTTAGTTCTTCTGTAATCTTCCAAGAATCATCATCTGGATGGAGACATATAACTGCTTCACCTGTACTTGAATCGTAGTGCCACACCATTTGAAGATCTTGTAGAAGTCTTGTTCCATGTTGATAAGAGGCATATTCTTCATCACTTTCGGCCTCTTTACTATTAGCATCACATTTTTTTCTTTTGTTACTGGATCGATCTCCGTAATTCGCTTAGGGATATGAGGCTTCCAGTGTATAAATCCATGAGTTGCATCAAGCGTGATCAGTTTCCACAGTCGCTGGTCATGAAATTTCATCTTCAAACTAATCGTCTTTCTTTGAACAAGCTCTTTGATATCCCAGAACGTCAGGGTCTTAATGTCGCTTAAGTATCGAAAACACTGGATCCCATATTCCTGTTTAATCGCATAAACATTCAGCTCCTCGATGCAACCCCAACTTAAATATCTCCCAAAGAAATATCCGCATCACGCGTAAAGAATGCCAAGGGACGTTTGAACTTTCGCTCAGCTGGTGCTACTTTAAACCACCGCTTCCTCATTTCAACAACTTTTTCGGCAGATAATTGTTGAGGAACGGTTCCTTGATTAACAGTCTCCTCAACTTTATGCTTCAAAAGATTATCATTTTCGGCTGCAAACAAATCGCTAAAAGTTGGAGAGTCATCGGTACCCTTATAGGAAATATCTCTACAATCTTCATGAGAATCATCCTCTACAACAACTTTATCATAGTCATGTGCATCAGACACATGTTGGAAGACACAATCAACAGGCTCGAAAGCAGACACATGTTCAAAGACATAATCAACAGGCTCGAAAGCACTGATGTCGTTCAGCTCTTCTTCGAAATCAAACACAAAATCCTCTTTGTCCACGCCTAACATTTGAGCGATCCCTTCCTTTGAGTAGTTATGGACAAACTCACCCTTCCTCAACATCATGCTCTAAATATCGTATCTTTGGTTTTAGCACGACAGGAACCGTAGACGTTTCGGTCACCATGAAGATTCATGCCTGCTGAGCATCCTTAGAGCTATCAGACTTTCCCTGGTCTCTATCTTCATTCAATTGATATACAGAAGCATCCAAGTACACAGATTAATCAATATCATCATTTGAATTAGTTTCTATTACAAGGACACCTGCTCCACCTGAGTCATCATCACCACCATTACTGTCATCATCAAACTTATCAGATTATATATCATCAAAAACCTCTAAGTCTTTAGTTTCTTTCTCAGGCTCTTCAAAAAATTTGTCAACTCAGCTTCTATCTCTTTTACCAACTTTCTCTTTTTCAGCCATTCTCGATGTTTTGCTGAAAGATTCGACGTGTCAATATCAACATCTTTAGGCTTACCCACCAACACAAACTTCTTCGAAACCGAATACACCACCATATCAGAAGTTACCAGCACAGATTCAGCTTCTGGCTCAGTTGGAACAATCACGGGATCCTCACCTACCTTCGCCTTACGTTTGCCTTGAGCATCAGATAGTTCTTTGGCAACACGTGCATGCTCAGCAACCCTTTTTCTGGCTTCTGCTTTCTCAATTTCCACAGCTATATTGATTCCAAGTTTCTTTGTGAGCATTTTCTAGAATAAGCTCATCTTTCTCTGGTTCCTGAGATGTTCTTCATCATATTCTGCCATTCTATTTCTCAAATGCTCATTCTCCGATACGATACTCGCCAAAATAGCTTTTGATTGTTGTTTTCTGCATTCAGCCAATTGAGTTGCTCTTGAAGCTCAGCAATTCTGACATTGTTCAGCATTACTTGTTTTTCTAATTCTTCAATACGCGCATTGTTGAAAATGTCTGCCAAAAAATCTTCCCCCTGGTATATCACCAAAATCGAAATCAAAATCGAACTGGGGTTGAGATTGTAAGGATTGTGGATTGGTTGTGGTGGTGGTTGTGGTGTTGGCTGTGGTGGTGGCTGTGGAGTCAGCTCAGCATACTCTTCTTCAACTATCTTTTGCTGCACTTTTCTCTTGGATTTGTCTTTCGGAGAGTCAGTGCTTCTAACTGCTGGCCTCTTGAGACGTCGAGAAGATTTCTTAGCAATCTTGCGAACAAGAGTATCAGTATCAGAACCCGAAGGTACATAAGTCGTATCATCCTCCCCTGATGCTTTATGTCTCTTTCTTCTTCTTTACATTTAAGTTCAACAAGATGTTCAATCTCTCTTTCCTTAGCTCTTTGTTTCTCACCAGCAATCCTATCTTCTGTATAAGTACTCGAAGATGAAGCTTCTTCAACCTCTTCTTCCGGAACTCCGAACGCTTCTCTTTCAATGTAAGCAGCCATAATTTCAACATTCTCTTATAGCTCAGATTCATCGACTAATCTCGAGCTTTCAGACGCTTGTTGTTTCTTATGGGGGGCATTGGAGGAAGATATGGACGTTTGTTTTGTTTTCGTCCCCTTACCCCTTCTTTTATCTTATTTCAAAAACCACGCACTTCCCTTTGCAATGAAACCGTCTAATGCTTCAAGCTCTTCATTTTCGTCTCCGTTGTCGTCTTTTCTCCACTTCCCTTTAGATGGTGCCACATAATCTTTATCAATGATAGCTCCAAAAACTGGTTTCGCCTTTGGAAAAGCTTTGAGATGTAGATTCATCTTGTTTAGAGTTGACACATCCATATGCTCTAGCTTCAAAACATCATCTTTCTTTTTCTTCAAATTCGGATGTAAATAGTCAAACAACATCTGAATAAAACGAGGATATTGCAAGAACTTCTCTCGTTGTGTATTTTGGACCATTTGGGAGAAAATCACTCTCGAAAAATTGTAGGGCAATTTCAGAATAAGTGTAGTGATCATACACATCTGATAATCAATCAAATCGTCAAATCCCCCTTTTCGATGACTAAGAGCATGAATAACACAGTGTACTATATATCGGAATGGAGCAATGAGGTTAGCCTTTTGAACGGAGCTGCGTTAACGAAACCGGCATAACCCATTCTGTAGAAGCACCCTTTAACCATAAACTCATGAAAACCAGTAGGGTCCTCTTCATGATCATTGAATTCTAGCACTATTATGATCAAGTCTTCAATAATCTTTACTTGAATATCTTCATTGTTAATTCTTACTGCAGACATAAGTGCGTTTTCTTCTTCATCAAACTCAGCAACATTCCAGAAATATTCAATATGAGAATGATATGTTGTATGACGATCTGTGAGCTTTGGTGATAGGAAGTCGGCTAAGAAAATCCAGAACTTCTCTATATGCTGAAATTTCCCGAATCGTCTCATCAAGAAGACAACAAATATTGTGGAACGTTCCAAACGAAGATTTCTTGCTCTGCAAGCATAGAAATTTAAAATACTAAGAAAAATTTTCAAAAATTTCAACTTTTTAATTCGTACGAGTCATCTACATTTGACAAGAATCAAGTGTGACATCCCGGTTTTTCGGATATCTTAAACGCACTACTTCACGGTTATTCGTTCCTACGTTAAATTGATTCGGAGACTTAAATTTGCACGCTCGAAATAATTACGATAATCTCATGAACTTGTCAAACGAATTATGTGCTATGTGTATTAAACGTTTATGAGTTGGCGAATTATTATGTGATGTTCGATTTCGTGATTGTTTTAGTTATAAAATATATATAGTAAATATATAGACGAACCGAACCGAACCACGACACGAGCCGGCCTCATTTCCTTGTGACTCAAGGAGTTAACCAAACTTGGGGATCAAGTTTTAAACCCAAACCGCCCCACCCAAACCCTCTCGGCCGCGTGCACCCCAAACCGCAAACCCATTCCCTTTACCTTCATCCTTTGCGCTATATATACACACACATGCATGAGTCTTTCTTCACAAAACAAAAACATACAAAACCCTAGTATCTAAGGAAGCCGACGGCAGCCCATCTCTTCCACTTGTTCCCTCGATGGCAAAACAGCCTACTACACCCCTTCTCGGTCGCGAACAACATCTCTTCTCGGTCACGGATCTTCTCGGTCGCGATCTACCTTCAATCCGAATCGGCTCTTGTCCAAGTCTCGGCTCATTAATCTTGTTATTAAAGGTTAGGATTTATCATTGTTTGCAAGATCATATTCGGATTTATATGTTTGAATGTAGTGTTATGTTGCTAATCGGCTGATTTATCATAGTTTGCATGTGTGTTGCTTTCGGAAATCATAGTTTGCAAGTGTGTTGTTTTCGGATTGATAAAAACTATAGGTTAATTAGGGTTGCATGGGTATAATATACATGATAGTATATGATTGGAAATTCTGTTCTTGATCGCATATGTTAAATGTATCGACGGTTTAAGCGAGTTAGATTGTGATAAAGTGCTGAATCAGATTGCTGAAAGGTGGTTACAGCCAACTTCAACTGGCTGTAACTCGGTCATTATTTGTCAAAAAACGGACTTTCTGAAGTCTAAAACGTAGAGTTTTGAAAAACGATTCTAATGGCGCTGGATTCATATTTTTCTGAAGTCGTTTGATATTTTTAAGTGGCCAATTAAGTTCAGTAACTAAAGCTGTAAAAATCCTGAAATTTTGTTAGTTGTTTATCAAGTTGGATTTAATAATCTGTAGGGATTCGAATCATGAAATTTGTACAGAAACTAGATATAGAAATTTTCGGGCAACTCCCACTGGAATTTTGTTAATTGGACGAACAGTGATTTTTAAATAAATTCTTCCGTGGACTGCAGTCAGAAAGTGACGAATCTGACTGCAGCCTAGTATATTAATATTTATGGATAATTGGTAAAGTATTAGGACTTGAAAAATTTATATAAAATTATACAGTATAGTTGTCACCTCCTGTAAAATAATTGGAATTTTCGGAACGTTGGAACTATTTTATAAAAATCCTCGAAAACAACCGAATTATGAGTATGGAAGCTGAAACTTGATAACTTGCGAATGTGTGCACCAAAGTGTTGCATGGATTGGATTGTGTTCATGATAAATTGTTTTGATCACTATGTTCATATGAGGATACTTGCATGCATGTTTGAGTGTTAGGAATTTTGATTGTGTGTACCGCTTTGTGCGTAAATTATGTGTAGGATTTGTATTGGTGTGTTCACACACTGACTTGAAATCAATTGACTTGTTAGGACGCAATTAGCGGTCCCCTCATTTGCAACTTCTGTGTTACACTAACCGAGCAACTAAAGGTTAGTTCACGGCCCCTAACTTTATCCGGTTTTAAACAACAGGGGGAGAAACATGTATACACTCTATAACTCTATCTCTTTACGTTATACGAAATTAACGTCACTTAACTATTCGGTAACTAAGTTAATGTTAATGTACGTTATGGTCACTAAGCAGCTATATCACACAAGTCCTCGACAATCTCTCGGATTTTTAGTATTGGGTTTAAATAGCGGGGAAATTATAAGTAGTACTACTGGGCCCGACAAGCCCCATTCGAGCTAGTCGCGCTAGCCGACCGGGTATGGTCAGCGGGTGAATAATTTGGCCTAACTTCGCCATGGTCAGTGATAGGCCTGGCAACACGGAGGCACAACAGTCCGCTTCGATCGCGAACACTTACGTGACATAACTTTAGGCTAGCTACCTATATATATTAACATTGAACTTAATTACGAATCAACAATATTATCCCGGGTTAGGGATAATGGAACCAACAACGTTATTATTCCATGTTAGGAATAATGGGACATCATTAATATTCCGGGTAAGGAATAATGGAACTATCAGTATTATTCCGGGTTGGGAATAATGGAACTATCAGTATTATTCCGGGTTGGGAATAATGGAACTAAACCGTTATCCCGGGTTAGGGATAACGGGGGAAACAAACTTATAACGGAACAAACGAATTTATGAAAACCTGTGAACTCACTCATCTTTAATGTTGACACTTGTTTCTTTACATGTTTCTCAGGACGCTAGGAGCTCTAGGTGCACTCACTTGCATTGATCAAGACACCTTTTATCGAGACTCATTTACAAACATTGTTTTGGGTTTTTCATTTGTTTTGGCGTTTGTGTTGGCGCCCATTTCTCTATCTATTTTTATGCTTCCGCTCAACCATAAAAACTAATGCTTCCGCTAAACATTGAAACTAACTAAGACAATATAAAATCTACAATGAATGGTTAAACAAATGATTTTGGAAAACGTATTATCAAATCATATAGAGTCGTTCGACGTACTAGTGTCTCAGATTCTGGTTTGTTCACACGCCTCGCGGTAAAACTCCGCAAGTGGAAATTGAGGGTGTGACAGATTGGTATCAGAGCCACTAGCTATAGAGAACCAGGTTTGCATTAAAAGTAGACCTAAACTATAGCTGAATACACGAAACTAGACGTAGTTTGGCACGGAACTGTTATATCTTGTTATGTGATGTACCACAACTGTGTTATGAAGAATATGAATCCATAGTAAGAAATGAATGCAACTCGTAACTAACTACACAACCTAACAGGCAATGTCATCATCATCATCATCATCATCATCATCATCATCCGACAAACTTACGCCACCAAGGGCGCCAGGAAAGGCACCTATGGTGGAACCCTTACCATCTTATGGCGTGGAGACACGCTCAGCTGCGAGAAAAAGGCTCGCCCTGGGGGAGGAGTCGTCATCACGCCCAACCATCGCTGTGCCGGTCGAACCGGTTAACTCGGTAGAAGTAGGGAATGACCTACTTAGAGATATGATACGGAAACAACAAGAACAATTAGAAAGAATGCATGAAACCATCCTAGCACAGGGATGGATGATCCGACAACTGACAAGTAAAACTGAGTCGCTCGAGGAAGAGCAGCATACGAGTAAGATAGCTCGTAACACTTTAGCCAGAGATCTGCGTGCTGAGCAGATAAGGGCCAACTGGCTCGAAGACAGAGTCCTGGAATCTAGTTGGAGAATTCAGGAGCTAGAACAAAATCAGGCACCTGCACCAGTACCCGCACCAGCACCGGCCCCTCCAGTGCCGGAAGAGGATCCGGAAGAGGATCCGGAAAAGGATCCAGAAGAGGATCCAGAGGAGGATCCAGAGGAGGATCCGGGGGAAGACCCAGCTGTAGAAGCTGGGAATGCCGCGCTAGATGACGGCAACGATAGCGATTTGGGAGATGGAGACGTAGAAGACTGACACGTCTCGCTTATTTTATTTACTTTCCTTCAGTCTATTTATTTTCCCACTTGTGTTTAAACTTGAGACTTTATAGTAAACTGATATGTTTGGTTGGCACTTTGTATGACGTTGAAACTTTATTTAATCAAGTATTTCTTTTGACTATTTAATTTATTTGAGTTGACATAACTTGATAATTATTAAGTACGGAATAGGATAACTATATTGGATATATAGACTTATCGGTGTGTGTTTATGTTGTCTTACGAAGATCTAAATGGCAACTGGACGTCGCGGGAACCTTAACATGACGCCCGAAGAATTAGCTGCAATGATTCAAGAGCACGTGAACGCAGCTCTAGCGGGTGTTCAGAACCAACCGGCAGGTAACCATTATTAAATTTTCATGGGAGAATCTAATAGTTGGGCTAGTAGAATTCCTCGCTGACTACCTGTCCTCTGTCAGCAGGAGGGGGTCTTAACCCCTACAAGATGTTCCTCGACGCGAAGCCAAGCAAATTCACGAGGGCAGAAGGACCCATAGGATTGGTGCGCTGGATCGAAAAATCTGAATCAGTATTTGAAATGTGCAACTGTCTGGAGGCCAACAAGGTCAAGTATGCAGCCTCAACATTGGAAGATGGGGCACTAACTTGGTTGAATGCACAAGTCCAAACGCGTGGACTTATTGCTGCAAATGCAATGGCCTGGGCCGACTTTAAGGCCCTAATCAAAGAAGAGTACTGTCCGCGAGACAGAGTTCAACAGTTGGAGCAAACATTATGGAACCACAAGATGGTGGGATCTGAAATCGAAGCATACACAGCGAAACATCACGACTTGGTATTTCTGTGTCCCGATCTGGCCAACACCGTGGAGAAACGGCTCGAGTTCTACCTTGGGGGTCTGGTTCCGGAGATTCAGGGTATGGTAATGGCTAGTAACCCTACAACTGAGCATCAAGCAATCAGGTTGGCGCACAAACTCACCGACAAGGCGGTGGAACAGAAGAAGTTGCCAACTCGGGGTACAACTGAAGTTGCCCCTGATAATAAAAGAAAGTTTGAAGACTCGTCTGTTCGACAGTCTTTGTCATCCCAGCCACAACAGGGGAACCAGAAACGGTTCAATCATTACAACAGCCACCGGGGTCACCAAAATCAACCCGCCAACAACAACCAGAACGCAAGCGGCTATGTAGGTAGAAAGCCGCAGTGCAATCGCTGTAATCTTCATCATCACGGCCCTTGTGCCGGGAATCGCTGCCAACGATGTGGCAAGGTGGGACATGCGGCAAAGGATTGTCGCGGGGAAATCAAGTCCCGACAAAACCAAAGTCAACCCCAGGGCCAGTAACAGGGTGTTAACCGGGATGCTATCAGTGTGGTAGCACTGCCCACTTCAAAAGAGACTGCCCACAGCTCCGTAACAACAACAACAACAATGGTGGGAACAACCACAACCACAATAACCACAACAACAATAATGGAAATGGTGGTACAGGAGGTGCCAAAGGTCGCGCATTTACGCTGGGCCGCGGAGAGGCCAGAAACGACTCGAACGTGGTCACCGGTAAGTTTCCCCTTAATAAACATTTTGCTACTGTGCTTTTTGATACGGGTGCGGATAGGAGTTTTATATCTGAGTCTTTTAGGAAGAACCTAAATCTCACGCCTAAACCCTTAGAGACCCCTTATATCATAGAACTAGCCGATGGTAAATCTGTAGACGTGACCCATATAGTATCCGGCTGTCAACTCAAACTCGCGGGTCACACCTTTACCATTGATCTGATGACAACTACCCTGGGTAGTTTTGACGTGGTAGTCGGAATAGACTGGCTATCCGATGTCCGAGCTGAAGTTCTCTGTTTCGAAAAATCTATCCGTATTCCGCTTGCTAACGACGAAATCTTGACGGTGCAAGGCGAGAAGGCAGGCGCCGTCACAAACATCATCTCTTACATGCAAGCGCAGAAGTATCTTCGGAGGAAGAACTCTTTCGCTTTACTCGCACTGGTTACCGAACAGCCTAAGGATGAGAAACGTATAGAAGACATCCCCGTCGTCCGTGATTTTTCTGATGTATTCCCAGAGGAGTTACCTGGTCTCCCACCCCATCGACAATTGGAGTTTGAAATTGAATTGGCGAACAATGCAACTCCTATCGCCAAGGCCCCATACCGCCTAGCTCCAGCCGAGCTGCAGGAGCTGTCTACCCAACTTCAGGAGCTGTTAGAAAAAGGATTTATCCGACCAAGCGCTTCGCCATGGGGAGCTCCAGTCCTTTTTGTCAAGAAGAAGGACGGGACCATCCGCATGTGCATCGACTACAGGGAACTCAACAAGGTTACTGTCAAGAACCGATACCCGTTACCTCGCATCGACGACCTCTTCGACCAACTGCAAGGGTCAAGCTACTACTCCAAGATTGATCTACGGTCCGGTTACCACCAGCTACGCGTCAGGGAGGAGGATATCGCTAAGACGGCATTTCGTACTCGGTATGGCCATTATGAGTTCTTGGTCATGCCCTTCGGTCTCACCAACGCACCCGCGGTGTTCATGGACCTCATGAACCGTGTGTGTAAACCATACCTCGACAAGTTTGTCATTGTGTTCATCGATGACATACTCATCTACTCTAAAGGAGAAGTAGAACATGCTGAACATCTACGATTACTGCTGGGATTACTTCAACAGGAGAAAACTATATGCCAAGTTTTCAAAGTGTGACTTCTGGATTTGGGAAGTTCAGTTCCTCGGGCATATCGTAAATGAAAAGGGTATCCACGTCGACCCTGCCAAGATTGAAGCTATCAAAAACTGGGAAGCACCCAGGACACCGACGGAGATCCGCCAATTTTTGGGCTTGGCTGGTTACTACAGACGTTTCATCGTGGGATTTTCAAAGATCGCGCAACCGCTTACTACCCTCACCCAGAAAGGCATCAAGTATGCTTGGGGTGACAAGCAGGAAGCGGCATTTCAATTGCTGAAACAGAAACTTTGCAGTGCACCCATTCTGTCCTTGCCGGAAGGGACAGATGACTTTGTAGTATATTGTGATGCTTCCATTCAAGGGTTGGGATGCGTACTCATGCAACACGACAAGGTCATCGCGTATGCGTCCCGACAATTGAAGGTTCACGAGAAAAACTACACAACGCATGACCTGGAATTGGGAGCAGTAGGTTTGCACTTAAGATTTGGAGACACTACCTCTATGGAACGAAGTGCACAATCTTTACAGACCACAAGAGCCTTCAACACATCTTTGATCAGAAGGAGTTGAACATGCGACAGCGTCGCTGGGTCGAACTCTTAAACAATTATGAGTGTGCCATTCGGTATCACCTGGGTAAAGCTAACGTGGTAGCTGATGCCCTCAGTAGGAAGGAACACTTGAAACCTCGTCGGGTACGAGCATTACAGCTCACTATTCATTCGGGGCTACCCGAACAGATACGCGACGCGCAGTTAGAAGCAGTTAAGGAAGAAAATATCAAGGCCGAATCGGTGGGAAAAATGGAACGCGATTGGGAAGTAAAACCCAATGGAGCCCGGTACTTCATGAATCGCATATGGGTACCTCTCTACGGAAACCTCAGAGAGCTAGTCATGGACGAAGCTCACAAATCCCGATACTCTATCCATCCTGGTTCGGATAAGATGTATCAAGCCCTTAAAGCTGCGTATTGGTGGCCCAACATGAAAGCTGATATAGCCACCTACGTGAGTAAGTGTTTGACTTGTTCAAAAGTCAAGGTAGAGTATCAAAAGCCATCGGGACTACTCCAACAACCTGAGATCCCAGTGTGGAAATGGGATCAGATCTCGATGGATTTCATCACTAAACTCCTACGAACTTTGGGTGGTTGCGATACCATCTGGGTGATTGTGGATCGTTTAACTAAGTTCGCACACTTCCTAGCTATTAAAGAAACAGATGAGATGGAGAAGTTGACTCGCATCTACATTAAGGAAGTAGTTTCTCGGCACGGAGTGCCAACGTCCATCATCTCAGACAGAGATGCTCGCTTCACGTCCAACTTTTGGCAGTCACTTCAGAAAGCGTTGGGCACACGCTTAGATATGAGCACTGCTTATCACCCTCAGACTGATGGTCAAAGCGAAAGGACCATACAGACCTTGGAAGACATGCTTAGGGCATGTGTAGTAGACTTTGGAAATAGTTGGGAAATCCACCTGCCTTTAGTGGAATTCTCGTATAACAACAGTTACCATACGAGTATTTTGGCAGCACCGTTTGAGGCATTATACGGTCGTAAATGTAGATCACCGGTCTGTTGGGCAGAAGTCGGTGACAGTCAACTCACAGGCCCTGAGTTGATACTTGAGGCTACTGAAAGATTGTACAAATCAGAAACCGCATGGCGGCGGCACGAGATCGACAGAAAAGCTACGCTAATCAACGACGCAAACCGCTCGAATTTCAAGTAGGCGACCGCGTCCTACTGAAGGTGTCACCCTGGAAGGGTGTAATCCGCTTCGGAAAACAGGGCAAACTAAACCCACGGTACGTAGGTCCGTTGTGATCTTGAAACGTATTGGACCCGTAGCTTATCAGTTAGACCTTCCTACCGAACTCAGTGGAGTTCACAACGTTTTTCACGTGTCAAATCTGAAGAATTGTCTATCAGATGAAACCCTAGTCATTCCATTGGATGAGATCCAAGTGGATGAACAACTGCACTTTGTGGAACAACCTATCGAGATCATGGATCGTGAGATCAAGACTCGAAGGCATAGCAAGATTCCGATCGTTAAGGTCCGTTGGGACTCTAAGCGTGGACCGGAGTTCACGTGGGAAAGAGAGGACCAAATGAAAAGCAAATACCCACACCTCTTTGCAGCTGAGCAGCAAACTAACGATACCAGCAACTAATTTTTCGGGACGAAAATTCTTTCAATATGGGGATGATGTGACAACCTGGAAATTTCTCATAATTTCGCGTACCATTGTTAACTAAATCCTTGTGCATGGCACTTGGGAATTTCTTGTAATTTCGCGTACCATCGTTAATGAACTAAATCTTTGTGCGTGGCACTCTAAACATGTACGCTGCATTCTAAACCGCGTTTACTCAATTTTCGGGACGAAAATTCTTTCAACATGGGGATAATGTGACATCCCAGTTTTTCGGATATCTTAAACGCACTACTTCACGGTTATTCGTTCCTACGTTAAATTGATTCAGAGACTTAAATTTGCACGCTCGAAATAATTACGATAATCTCATGAACTTGTCAAAAGAATTATGTGCTATGTGTATTAAACGTTTATGAGTTGGCGAATTATTATGTGATGTTCGATTTCGTGATTGTTTTAGTTATAAAATATATATAGTAAATATATAGACGAACCGAACCAAACCGCGACACGAGCCGGCCTCATTTCCTTGCGACTCAAGGAGTTAACCAAACTTGGGGATCATGTTTTAAACCCAAACCGCCCCACCCAAACCCTCTCGGCCGCGTGCACCCCAAACCGCAAACCCATTCCCTTTACCTTCATCCTTTGCGCTATATATACACACACATGCATGAGTCTTTCTTCACAAAACAAAAACATACAAAACCCTAGTATCTAAGGAAGCCGACGGTAGCCCATCTCTTCCACTTGTTCCCTCGATCGCAAAACAACCTACTACACCCCTTCTCGGTCGCGAACAACATCTCTTCTCGGTCACGGATCTTCTCGGTCGCGATCTACCTTCAATCAGAATCGGCTCTTGTCCAAGTCTCGGCTCATTAATCTTGTCATTAAAGGTTAGGATTTATCATTGTTTGCAAGATCATATTCGGATTTATATGTTTGAATGTAGTGTTTTGTTGCTAATCGGCTGATTTATCATAGTTTGCATGTGTGTTGCTTTCGGAAATCATAGTTTGCAAGTGTGTTGTTTTCGGATTGATAAAAACTATAGGTTATGATTAGGGTTGCATGGGTATAATATACATGATAGTATATGATTGGAAATTCTGTTCTTGATCGCATATGTTCAATGTATCGACGGTTTAAGCTAGTTAGATTGTGATAAAGTGCTGAATCAGATTGCTGAATGGTGGTTACAGCCAACTTCAACTGGCTGTAACTCGGTCATTATTTATCGAAAAACGGATTTTATGAAGTCTAAAACGTAGAGTTTTGAAAAACGATTCTAATGGCGCTGGATTCATATTTTTCTGAAGTCATTTGATATTTTTAAGTGGCCAATTAAGTTCAGTAACTAAAGCCGTAAAAATCCTGAAATTTTGTTCATTGTTTATCAAGTTGGATTTAATAATCTGTAGGGAGTCGAATCATGAAATTTGTATAGCAACTAGATATAGAAATTTCCGGGCAACTCCCACTAGAATTTTGTTAATTGGACGAACAGTGATTTTTAAATAAATTCTTCCGTGGACTGCAGTCAGAAAGTGATGAATCTGACTGCAGCCTAGTATATTAATATTTATGGATAATTGGTAAAGTATTAGGACTTGAAAATTTATATAAAATTCTAAAGTATAGTTGTCACCTCCTGTAAAATAATTGGAATTTTTGGAACGTGGTAACTATTTTACAAAAATCCTCGAAAACAGCTGAATTATGAGTATGGAAGCTGAAACTTGATAACTTGCGAATGTGTGCACCAAAGTGTTGCATGGATTGGATTGTGTTCATGATAAATTGTTTTGATCACTATGTTCATATGAGGATACTTGCATGCATGTTTGAGTGTTAGGAATTTTGATTGTGTGTACCGCTTCGTGCGTAAATTATGTGTAGGATTTGTATTGGTGTGTTCACACACTGACTTGAAATCAATTGACTTGTTAGGACGCAATTAGCGGTCCCCTCATTTGCAACTTCTGTGTTACACTAACCGAGCAACTAAAGGTGAGTTCACGGCCCCTAACTTTATCCGGTTTTAAACAACAGGGGGAGAAACAAGTATACACTCTACAACTCTATCTCTTTACGTTATACGAATTAACGTCATTTAACTATTCGGTAACTAAGTTAATGTTAATGTACGTTATGGTCACTAAGCAGCTATATCACACAAGTCCTCGACAATCTCTCGGATCGTTAGTATTGGGTTTAAATAGCGGGGAAATTATAAGTAGTACTACTGGGCCCGACAAGCCCCATCCGAGCTAGTCGCGCTAGCCGACCGGGTATGGTCAACGGGTGAATAATTTGGCCTAACTTCGCCATGGTCAGTGATAGGCCTGGCAACACGGAGGCACAACAGTCAGCTTCGATCGCGAACACTTACGTGACATAACTTTAGGCTAGCTACCTATATATATTAACATTAAACTTAATTACGAATCAACAATATTATCCCGGGTTAGGGATAATGGAACCAACAACGTTATTATTCCAGGTTAGGAATAATGGGACATCATTATTATTCCGGGTTGGGAATAATGGAACTATCAGTATTATTCCGGGTGGGAAATAATGGAACTAAACCGTTATCCCGGGTTAGGGATAACGGGGGAAACAAACTTATAACGGAACAAATGAATATATGAAAACCTGTGAACTCACTCATCTTTAATGTTGACACTTGTTTCTTTACATGTTTCTCAGGACGCTAGGAGCTCTAGGTGCACTCACTTGCATTGATCAAGATACCTTTTATCGAGTCTCATTTACAAACATTGTTTTGGGTTTTTCATTTGTTTTGGCGTTTGTGTTGGCGCCCATTTCTCTATCTATTTTTATGCTTCCGCTCAACCATAAAAACTAATGCTTCCGCTAAACATTGAAACTAACTAAGACAATATAAAATCTACAATGAATGGTTAAACAAATGATTTTGGAAAACGTATTATCAAATCATATAGAGTCGTTTGACGTACTAGTGTCTCAGATTCTGGTTTGTTCACACACCTCGCGGTAAAACTCCGCAAGTGGAAATTGAGGGTGTGACATCAAGTCCGAGACAAAACCCCACTCGTACGAGCCACTTCTTCGTACGAATGAAAAATATACTTGGCAAATTTTAAGGGTTTAAACAAACTTCCTCGTACGAGTGATGCTTTGTACGATTCATCAAGATATAGACATTTAAGGACCTACTCATACTAACTATCACTCGTACGAGTGAATATGATAAACATGTGAATTCCTCGCTCGTACGAGTGATGAATACTACGAGTTACTAATCGCACGAAATAAAACCAAATCAAACCAAACTTAAAACGTGTAGATTTTAACTAATTGAAGGTTGATTTATATGTTAGCAAGGCCGATTTTAACATTTTCTAGTTCAATTTTATATTTTACAGGTCCGATTTTCCTAATCTACGTTTTATGTCCTTTTGGTCCAATTTTGGCTTTATAACGGCTCAAAACAAACATTAGTACCTTTCCCATTGAAAGAGGTGTGCAAATCATCCTCCCCGACGTATAGATACGGATCGTAGATCAAGAAAATAGAGTGAAAAGAACTTGTTCGCACAAAGTATGCTCTCAATCACACAGAGTTAATAGTCTGACTCGTGCGAATGAGCATCCCTTATATACGCATTCAAGGTTCACTCGTACGAGCGATGACTCGTGCGAATGAAGACTTTTATCACTTGTACGAGTCAATGTGTCACTTGTACAAGTCAGTTCTTATGCACTTTGATAAACTTTTTGATTTATTTTTTTACTTGATTTTTTTATGAAATTTTATCTGTTTTTATAACCCACTTAGTTAAACAAGTCCAAGTTAATGACCTTAGTTAACCGATTAGCCTACCAAGTGCAAGTTAATTACCTTGGTTGACCAAAACAGATTTATTATAAAATGTAAAGTTTCAAATTAATGAACTATTGATGTTTCAAGAATTTTTTTCTTTACTGATTAGCTCCTAACCCGTGAAATTCAGATTTCCTCCTGCAAGCGTCGCTTTGACTTGGACTATCTGTATTTTTATCATCGGTAGACTGCTAAAAGAAAAACTGAAAATGTTTTTGGGATCTTTTCTGAAAAGAAAGAACAAGTAAAGATGTATTTACATACATGCTTTTGTGAGTTTTGTGTTTAGAGGATCATATCAAGTATTTAGACAAAACCCAAGTACCGTTGATCTTGGTAGTAACTGTAAGTTTTTAAATAGATTTACCTAGATTGCCAATATACTTATCCACTTAAACCTCTACATGTTTCTCAATTGTTTCAAGATATGTTAGGTAATATTAAGGAACATGAAGTAACTCTGTTTCCCATCTCAGAATATACTCCCGTATCAAGATTCCAAGAATATCATTTCACATGTGAATATATCTAACTGATATCTATAATGGGGTGAATTGCGAGACCTTGAGAGCTTAGGTTAGTATTTCTATACAGACAAAGAGATGAAAACTCGACATTAGGTGGTGTTCCATTAAGGAATCTTTTGAATTGCTGATGTTGTAAATGTTTATGACATACTCATTTTTTCTGCAGCTTTTGTAGGCGAATAATGTGTAAAGTATTATACAATATCCCAGATTCGATTAAATATAAAGACCTAGTATCACAGAATCTGGCATTCTCTCAAACGAATTTTCGGAGTACTAAGTCCATATATCCGAAAGATGTTGACCCACAAATTACTCAGTTTTTCTTTTAGGTTTATATCTTGAAGAACAATTTACTGAATGAGTGAAGCCTATTAGCACATCATCAGTAAGATCTTCTTAATTACCCACTTAAACATTCCATATCTTTAGCATACTGTGATAGTTCACAGCTGTAATATGATTTCCCCTTTTTCACAAAAACTCTTTTCATCTTTTTTAATGTTTTTTTGTATTTTCACAACTTTTCTCCCCTAAAATCAAAAACATAATATTGTGTTTTTAGTTTTGAAGAAAACATATTTACCGAAAAACATGTCATACCGATGAGAATCACATCAAGTCCTCGTCATCCTCAAATTCAACCTCATGTATATCCCCTGATGTCAGATTTTTAAACCATTTAATTTTAAAAGATTTTTAAATCTTGATCGATCAAATGCTTTGGTGTAAAAATCTGCTTTTTGGTCATCAATATGGATTTTTTCAATTCTAACCAACTTTTTCTCGTAGCAATCACGGATAAAGTGGTGTCGAATCTCAATATGTTTAGTGTGTAGTCTCTCATCTACTGTTGTATCCAGAGTGTTGAACATGATTTTTGGTGATATCAATAACTGCCTTGTTATCTACATAAATTGGCATATCAAGAAATTGTAGTCCGTAGTCTCTCATCTAATGTTGTATCCAGAGTATCTGAGCACAACAACTGGATGCTGAAATGTATTCAGCTTCACAGGTAGAGAGAGCGACCATGGTCTATTTCTTGCATTGCCATGTTACTAAACGAGTTCCGAAGAACTTGCAACCAGCAGTAGTAGATTTAGCGTGAAGCTTGCAGCAGTCGAAATCAGAGTCCGAGTAACTCGCAAGGATGAAGTCTTCATATCTAGGATACCACAAGCCGGTGCGTGGGAATCCTTTCAAGTATCGCATGACTCGTTTTATGGCTAACAAGTGCGAATCTCTTGGATTGGACTGATAACGGGCGGATAGGCATGTTGGATAAATGATATCTGGTTGCGAAGCTGTAAAATACATCAAGGATCCGATCTTGGAGCGATATAATGTTTAATTGACTTTTACTCCATGAGCGTCTGGATAAATGTCATGGTTTGAGGCTAATGGAGTTGATGCTAGCTTAGTTCCTGTTATGTCAAATTTCTCTAACACGTCATGAACATACTTCGTCTGATGAATGAAGATACCATAAGGCAATTGCTCAACCTGAAGTCCTAAAAAGAACTTCATCTCTCCCATAGCACTCATTTTGAATTTCTTCTTCATGACTTCTTCAAAGTCTTTGCACAACTTATCATTTGTCGATCCAAATATGATATCATCCACATATATTTGTACCAAAATCAGATGACCATCTACTTCCTTTGTGAAGAGGGTATAGTCTACAGTTCCTCTAAGGAAACCGTTGTCAAGAAGATGACTTGAAAGTGTTTCATACCAAGCTCTCGGGGCTGGTGAAGACCAGATAAAGCTTTGTTCAGAAGGTAGACTTAATCCTTATATATCGGATCGATAAACCCCGATGGTTGGCCAACATACACCTCCTTTTTGACTTTTCCTTAAAGGAAAGCATATTTGACATCCAATTGATACACCTTGAGTCCTTTCCATGAAGCTAAGGCCAAGAATATGCGAATAGCTTCGAGACGAGCGACTGGGGCATAGACTTCAGTGTAGTCTATCCCTTCTTGCTGGTGAAAGCCCTAGACCACAAGCCGAGATTTTTTTCTGACCACAATACCTCTCTCATCGCGCTTGCTAATGAAGACTCATCGAGTACTAATCTTTTAATGATGATCTGGTAGGTCAACAAGCTTCCAGACTCCAAGTTTCTAGAATTGAAGCAACTCTTCCTATATTGCCTCCACCCAACTTTCTTCTTTCAACGCGTCTCTCCAGTTTCCGAGTTCAACCTACGAAACAAAACAACTGTAAGAAAGTCCTGTTTGCAATGGAGGTATAAAAGCAACTTAGATCCTTGTTGATCTGATTACGAGTTTTCACTCCGGTTTGTAAGAAGCCAATTATATTCTCCGATGGATGGTAAGAAATTGTTCTTGGCATTACTTCACTCCGAACATCTACTTGACTTCATTTCTGACATTTGATTGATCAGCTTGAGCATTCAGAAATCTTTCAATATGCTCAGAACCTTCATCAGAACTAGATCCTCCATCATCAGAAGTTAGTTCCCGATCAGAGTCGGCATTAGGCGGTTGTTGGACAGATGATTCAACAGTGTTCAAGATTGATAACGAGACGGATTCCTGCATAGTAGTGCTCGGACCTACATCAGAAGTGTTGACAGTAAGTGACAGCGAAATCACCAACGGTCTAGAAACCTGCTCTTGATTAGAGATTTGATGTTGTTGAAAGAGCATAACAAGTTCTTCTTCTGATGGAACTTCTGGTAAGTCAAATGAATTCCACAAACCTTCGTAGTTGAACAGCCATGGATCCCCAGATTTCTACATTGACAATCAACATGTTGTGCAAGAATAACCTTGTTCAGACTCAGCAAGAAGACACGCTTTTGTGGACTAGCATAACCGACGAAAAATTATTCTAGGGATTTGGCTCCAAATTTACCGTCCGGGTCCAAAACAGTATATGGCGATCCAAAAGCTCCAGAAACGCAAGGTTAGGATTCTGATGGTTTAGCAGCTCAAAACAAGTCTTGTTGTGAGGCTTGACAGTCAACACATGATTGAGGGTGTAACACGCAGATGCGACTGCTTCGCTCAAGAAACTAATTGGAAGTTTCGAATTAGCGAGCATGGTTCTGGCAGTCTCGATCAGTGTGCGATTATTACGTTCAGCTACCCCATTTTGTTGTGGAGTATAAGGAGCTCTAAATTCATGAAGAATCCCCTTTTTATTGCATAATTTAAGCATTCTTTTGTTTTTGAACTCGGTACCATTGACACTACGGATTCTCTTGATAGGCAAGTGATATAGGTTTTCAAGCTTCCTGAAGAGAATAATAAGACTTTCAAATGTTTCATCTTTGCTCTCTTGAAAGAAAACCCATGAGAATCTAGAAAAATCATATGTCACGACCAGCCAATATAGATCTCCAGAAATGCTTTTGACGTTTATTGGCCCGTAGAAATCCATATGTAGCGTTTCTAGTGGTAGCTTAATAGAATTTAGAAGCTTTCTTTGGTGTGATTTCTTATGCTGTTTCCCCTTCTTACTGCTTAGACAATCATCAGATAAATGAAAATTCTTCAGATTAACACCCTCCACTAGGTTGTTGTGCACCAAAATAATTCATCTTTCTCAAATGTATGTGCCCCATCTTCCGATGCCATAAGATTGACTCCTTCTCGGTTGATTTAGAAACAAAGCACTGAACCTTCTTAGATGTAGTGGATGTGGCGCTGATGTTTAAGACATACAAATCATTCTCTCTTGGAGCGCGTATGAGGATCCACTCCTCAGGATTTTTAAATCTCGGCTTGAGAATTTAGCATTCTTTGTCGTTGAAGTGTGTTGTGAACTTTTTGTCAAAAATCTGCGAAATACTCAGTAGATTGTTCTCTAACTCTATAATGTAGTTCACTTTGTCAAAGGAAACCACTCCATTCATAAGAAAACCTTCTCCCACAATTCTTACACCTTGAGTTCCAGCGAAACCCACGTAACCTCCTCGGATAGCTTTGATGTCGAACAAAAACGCAAGCATCCCAATCATGTGTCGAGCAGCTCCACTATCCTTAATCCATTTAGACATGATCGACCTTGGGAGCCCCTGCACAAATGCAAAAGAAGTTATTTAAATAGAGAAACCCAAGCCTGCTTGGTCTTGGGTGGGTTTGGAATATAAAACTTCAGACCAACTTTGATTTTGACATTCTGTTTGGCCTCTATTTTGGCTGGAACAGATGGTTTCAGTTCTACCTTAGATGGTTTTACTTTTGCAACCCATGTTTATATTTTTATATTTGCCCTTTTAGAATAAAACTTTGAATCCTTTAGACGATTCTTGGTGGAAGATTCGCCAATTTCAAATTTATAATTAAGTCGAATCGTTGATTTAACATTTTTGTTGGATTCGATGTTTCTTTTCAAAATTTGTTATGGTACAACCGTGGGAGCCTTTTGTTTCAAATCTTAAGGTAGATCTGTTGGGGTTAGAAACAAATTATGGATTTCTTTGTGAAGAATGTCGTGTAATATGCCTAACATTTTTACACTTATAGCACTTCCTGCTGTCTTTTCGGACAGAGGAATCCTAAACTTGTTTTCTACTCTCTTTTTCTTTCGTGAACTCATCATTGGATTGTTTACCAATGATCTCTTTTTCCTTTTCTATTGTTTGTTGTTTTCTTTTGAAAACCCAACCCAACCCCTCTTGTTTTCAGGATAGTCTCTGTACCTTTGGTGGTAGGGTTTGTTAACACATTTTGATTTAAAATAAAATGATGCATGGTGTTTTTCTAAATCAGATAGACTCACCTCAACAAGCTTGAACAACTTTTCAACGCCATCCAGATTGGCATTCTGAATCGGGAAATCTTCACATAATATAGTTTATCTGTTCCATGCATTTTGTATATGATGACGTTTGGATAAGTGTTTAAACTATTTTCTGATGGTTCACCATCCAATTCAGATTTTTAGACTCATTCTCCAGAACCTTTTCAACCACAGTTTTAACCACATCAGACTCACATTTATTTTCTAGTTTAGTGTAAGTTACGTCAATGTTCACAGGCAGCTCATTTGTCGTTTCAGTTTACAATTTTAAGTTGAGCACCCCGTTGGTTTTTTAGCATAACTATTCTACATGGGTGGTGGAACACGATCATAACTAGCACCTTTGTTTTCATCAGTTTGATTTTCTTCCTTGTTTTCAAATTTTGGAAGAATGTGATCAATGATGTATGAACTTGTAGAATAACTGATTAACAATTTGTTAACCTGTTTTGTTTCTATTTTAATTTTCTCAAGTTCATTTTTTAGCTCGGCGATTGTATTTAAATGAATGTTAATGGCCATTTGTTTGTCCATTACAGTCGCCTTTAGCATTGAAAGTGTTCTGACATTTTCTCTAATCACCTTATAAAATTGTTAAACAGATTTGCTTAATTTGTCATAAGCTTCTTTTGTTGCCATAAAATCACATGTCAAATTATATGTATGACATTTTTGCTCATTGTATAGTGTTTCTTTTTCAACACACTCACTTGTGAGAGGGGATCAGCTCTCTTTGATGAGCACCGGACCGATCTGATTCAGCTCAAAGAGGCGGAATTCATTGTTAGCGAGTTGGATAAAAAAACAAGAGAGATATATTGCTTACACGCCTTGAATTGTATTGATAAATGTGAAAAGTTACAGAGCGAGTAAACAGTTTGACAGGGCTTCGCCGTACATCAACCAACAGATCTCTAACACAACACTCAGGCTCCTCTATTTATAGGTCAACATGACTCGCACAAGAGAAGAATGAGTGTGTGACTCGTGCGAGTGATGCCTCGTACAAGTGATAGAGAGTCACTCATACGAGCCACAAGACTCACTCCTATGAGTCAAGCTACAAACTTATAAATCAAACATAAACAAACACTATTCGACGTTCTAAGCCCTATATACATAAAAACATATCCTAGACATAGGAAATAAACATTATGCACGATCACTTTGCGCTTCAGTAAATCATCATTTTCGGCTGCAAACATCTCACAAAGGTTGGGGAGTCATCTGTACTCGCTTCAGCAATATTTGCATCATTGTCAACAGAATCATCCTCCACGACAATCTTGTCATAATCATGTGCGTCAGAAAAATGTTTAAAGACATAATTCTCAGGTTGAAAAGAACTGATGTCATTTAGCTCATCTTCGAAATCGAATTCAAATGTGTCTTCATCCACGCCTAACATGTTTGCAATTTCTTCCTCTATGTAGTTGTGAACAAATTCTCCCTCCTCCACATCATGCTCTAGATAAAAAATCTTTGGTTTTTGAATGGCTGGAACAGTTGACATGTCGGTCACCATGAAGACTCCTGCCTGCTTAGCATCCTTAGAGCTTTCAAACGCCTTGCCTGGTTCTTTGTCTCCTTCCACTTGATTGGCGGAATCATCCAAGTACACAGAAAAATCGATATCTTCATTCCAACTTGATTATGTTACGAGGATAGCCAAACCACCCAAATCATCATCATCACCATCACTATCATTGTCAGACTTTTCCGTAGATGCATCGTCAGTTTCGTCCAAGTCTTCATCATCCTCTTCAGGATTTTCAGTGAAGGTATCTATTTCATCTTCAATCTCTTTCATCATCTTTCTTTTACTTAGCCATTCCTGATGTTTAGCAAATAGATTCGTCATGTCAATATCTACATCTTTTGGCTTTCTGATCAATACAAACTTCTTCGTGTCTGCATACACCACTACCTCAGAAGATGTTGGCACAGATTCAGAGTTTGTCGCAGCTTTAACAATCACAG
Organism: Scalesia atractyloides; assembly: GCA_947069175.1. NCBI lineage: Eukaryota > Viridiplantae > Streptophyta > Magnoliopsida > Asterales > Asteraceae > Scalesia > Scalesia atractyloides. Next base: position 46,945,399 of record CAMTDV010000026.1, on the reverse strand, counting down.
GTTCCTTACCAACCCTCTTTACCCTTGTCCTGAGCGTCTGAATGTTCCTTGGCTATACTTTCACGCTCAACAATTCTTTCTCTAGCCTCTGCCTTCTCAATCTCATTAATTTATGCGACTAAATTAATCCCGAGTTTCTTTGTAAGAATTTTCTCGAATAAGCTCATTTGTTGTTTATTTCTGAGGCGTTCTTCATTATATTCTTCCATACGGTTCCTTAGCCTTTCCTTCTCCGACACAATACTTACCAAGATAACCTTAAGATGTTGTTTTTCTTCTTTTAGCCCCTTAATTTGCTCTTGTAAATTAGCAATCATCACACTGTTTAGCGTAACTTGGTTTTCTAACTCTTCGATTCGTGTGTCATTGAACATTTTAGCAAAAACTCTTCCCCATGGAATATCACCAAAATCAATGTCAAACTGTTCTTCTAATTTGGATCCTATTGAGAACTGGGGTTGAGATTGAGTAGGTTGAGGTTGAGAGGTGGGTTGTGGTGGTGGTTGTAGTGGTGGAGATGGTGGTGGTTGTCGTGATGGTTGTGGAGGTGGTTGTGGTGATGGTTGTGGAGGTGGTGATGGTGGCGGTTGTGGTGTAGAATCAACATTCTGTGCAATATCAACCTTTTGCTGCACCTTTCTCTATTTGTCTTTTGGAGAGATTGAAAGTGTAACAATTGGCCTCTTTAAACGTTTAGATGACCTCTTTGAAGATTTGCGAACAGGGGTGTCACTTTCGGAATCCGAAGGCACATAAGTAGTATCATCTTCCCCTATTGCTTTTCTTCTCCTCTACTTAGCTTTACGTTGTATTTCAGCCAATCGTTCTAATTCTCTTTCTTTGGCTCTCTATCTTTCTCCGGCGATCCTATCCTCTTCATCAGTGCTAGAGGAGGATGCCTCTTCAACTATACCTTCTTTAACACCAAACGCTTCTCTTTCTATATCAGCAGCCAATGTCTCCACATTTTCTTCTATCTCTGGCTCGTCGACCAAACTCGTGCTGGCAGATGCACGTTCTTATTTTGAGGGGAAGAGGTGGAAGATGTAGTCGTTTGCTTTTGTTTTGTCCCTTTACCCCTTTCTTATCTTCCTTGATAAACTACACGCTTCTTTTTGCAACAAAACCATCTAATGCCTGTATCTCTTCAGCTTCATCCCCACTATCATCCTTTCGCCACTTCCCCCTCGACGGCGCCACGTAGTCTTTGTTAGTGATAGCCCCAAATACAGGCTTAGCGTTGGGGAAGGCCTTTATGTGCATATTCATCTTCTTTAATGTAGACACATCCATATGCTCAAGTCTCAGAATATCATCCTTCTTCTTCTTCAGATTTGGATGTAGATGAACAAGAAGCATTTGCACGACTCGGGTAAAAATTTTCATGCTGTATGTTCTATACCATCTGCGAGAAGATAAGTCATGAAAAGTTGTACGGCAGGTTGAGAATCAGTGCCGTAATCATACACATCTGATAGTCTATCAAATCATCAAATCCACCCTTTCAGTGGCTTAGGGCGTGAATAAAGTAGTGAGCGATGTAGCGAAAGGGAGCACTGAGATTTCCCTTCTTGAAAGGTGCGGCAATAAAGAATCCAGTGTAGCCCATTCTATAAAAACACCCTTTGACCATATATTTTGGGTAACCGGTCGGGTCGTCTTTACTGTCATTAAATTCCAAGACTGTACCAATGAGATCTTATATAATCTTGACCTCAATATCTTCGTTGTTGAGACGTACAACAGACATGATAACATTCTCATCTTCATTATATTGAACCGCATCCCAAAAATACTCAACATGCGATCGATATGCAGTATGTCTATCAGTGAGGGCTTTTGTAATCGACAATCTGCTCAAAAACTCTAACACGTCTCTGTAAGAAGCTATCTCTGGAATAGTCTCATCCAAAAGACAATAAATGTTGTGGAATGGCGAGAATGTAGACTTCTTGATCTGCAAATATAGAGAATACACATACATAGAAAAATTTCAAGATTTTCAACATAAACATACTCGTACGATTCACCACTCGCACGCATTAGTAAGTAAGACAAATATTCAAGTCTGAATAAAAACCCACTCGTACAAGCCACTTCTTCATACGAATTGAACTCATACTTAACAAATTTTAAGGAATTTGAGCAGGCTTCCTCGTATGAGAGATGCTTCGTACGAGTCACCAAGATATAAATGTTTAAGGAATATACTCGTACGAATGATCACTTGTACGAGTGAATATGATAATCAGTCATTCGATAACCTTGCTCGTATTAGTGATGATTCGTATTGCAAATTGCTCCTAACCTTATCAAACTGAACTTAAAACGTATTGGTTTTAACAAATTGAATGTTGATTTATAGGTTAAAGGGCCGATTTTAACGAATTTGAGTTCAATTTTATATTTTACCGGTCCAAATATCCTAAATCTACGTTTTTTTTTCCTTTTTGGTCCAATTTCGGCATTATAACGGCTTAAAACTTGTAGTAGTACCTTGCCCATCGTAAGAGCTGTACTAATCAACCTCCCCGAAGAAAAAAATACGTAAATTGATCGACAAGAAGTGTAGAAAGCATTTAATCGCACAGAGAAAACTTTCAGTCGCATAGAGTCAATAGTGTGACTTGTGCGAATGAGAAGCCCTTTCATACTCTATCAAGATCGTTCGTACGAGTGATGCGTCGCACGAAATGAGTCTTTTCTCACTTATACAAGTTAGTATGTCACTCGTATGAGTCAGTTCCTTGTAATTTGATTTTCTTTTTAAATTTTTGTGAAATCTTATCTATTTTTATAACCCAATCAGTTAACCAAGTCCAAGTTATCGACACTGGTAATCCGATTTGCCTACCAAGTCCAAGTTAATGACCTTAGTTGCCTGATGTTTGACCAAAACAGATTTATTTAAAAAATTTAAGTTTCAAATTAATGAACTTTTGACGTTTCTGGAAATCTTCTTTTCAAGATTAGCTCCCAGCCCATACTTCAGGAAATCTTCTTTTCTAGATTATCTCCCAGCCCATGATCTTCAGCTTTCCTCCAGCAACTATCGGTTTGACTTGGACTAATGGTGATTTTATCATCAGTAGACTAAAATCTAAAATAGATTGTTAAAAATAAACTGAAAATCTTTTTGGGATTTTTTGAAAAGAAAGAACAAGTAAATAAAGATGTATTTACATACATATTTTTTTGTGAGTTTTGTGTTTAAAGGATCACCTCTGAGAGTTGAGCTAACGTTTTTTCAAGACCATTCTCTCCAATCGGAGCTTGATATTTGGATTCAATAGCAAACCAGCAGGTGAAGTGATTAGCTTGAACCCAGTTTATGAATCTTTCATTCTAGCTATCATAGTCTTCAGGATTCATAAGCTTTGGAGGCTTTGTCATTGGGCCCATTTCGTTTTCGAGATTCATATTTTGCGTTGCAGTAATTGTAATAGCTGAAGCAGTAAATGCGTTGTAAAACTCTTCTTCCATTTTCTCTTCAAAATTTCAGAAACACACTTTCAAAAAACACTGATTAGAATGACAAATGATATGAATTTTAAGAAAAATTTCTTTAAATGTTCTTCATACGAATGACCAGCTTCTCATGTGACTTATATTGTTCATGCGAGTAAGTTACTCATGCGAATCAAGGTTTTGTGCGAGCGAGATGCTCGTGCGAATGAAAGAGATACTCATCCGAGTGACTACTTCGTGCAAATAACTTACTCATGCGAATAAAAATTTTGTAACTTGTAGATTTTAAGAAAACTTGTTTACTTGTTCGTACGAGTGTCTAATTCGACGGATGGCCGTTCGTACGAGTTGTCTCTCTACTCATACGGGTCAGCTCAGGTCACCAAATGGATGATTTTTGCAATTTTCGACAAGATTTAGTTTGATTTTAGATCTGAAATTTCCAGGGATTAGTTAGAGTTGATTTTAACGTGATATACTAAAATCCTAGTCCACTTCATCCATGAATTCGTCTAGATCTGAGATCATTAAGAAAAAGAGTAGATGTAGAAGATCTTCAATGGTTGAATCTGGATTTGCAACTGCTGAAACTGTTTGTTGGCTACTGAAACTTGATGTTTATCCTCAAATCAGGTCTCAACGCTCTGATACCACTTGTGAGAGGGGATCGACTCTCCTCTTATGAGTGCCGGACTGATTCGACTAAGCTAACAGAGTCAGAATTCATTGTTAGCGATTTGGACAAACAAACAAGAAAGATATAATGCTTAAACACCTTGATTCATATTAATAAACGTGAAGGTTACAGACGAATAAACACTTTGACAGGGCTTCGCCGTAGTCACACACGAACTGTATCAAACACAACACTCAAGCTCCACTATTTATAGTTCAACATGACTCGCACAGGAGAGAGGTGTGTTTGCCTCGTGTAAATGGTGCCTCGTACAAGTGAAATGGTTCACTCATATGAGCCACTAAGCTCACTCGTACGACCAAATTACAAAACATATCAAACATATATAAACAAACAATATTTGACATTCTAAGCCCTATATACATAACTGACATATCCTAGACGTAGGCGATAGACAATATGCACCAACAACTAATACAAAATTATGTTAGCTGAATTAGAAAAACAGAAAGAGTCAAATGTTCTTTTGAGTAAAAGGGAGTCAAATTGTTTAAATAAACTCAAATCAAATGTACAAGAAATCCACAGTTTGACCAGCAAAGTCAATGAATTGTTACAGATCATTCATTTAGCTCGTGAAACTGTGAAGGATAACACTTACGAGCTTTTAGAAAAATGCACTGAATTGGCTGGTGCACCACCAAGGATTGTTGAACTTCATGGAAAGTTTTGAAAATCCTCATTAGCCAGGACTCAAATTCAGAAAAGTTTGAAAAGGAGTAGTGATAAAACGTGAGTGGGGTTTAGTAAAGCTTCATCTTCTGAGGATCAGGATTACTCCTTTTCACCAAATGAAAATGAGCTAACATATTTTGTGCCTACTACACCAACTATAGTGGATCCGATAAAAGTTGACATACCTAATAGTCCAGTTTCTTTGAAAGCTTTCATTAGGTATAACAGTACACCTCCTAAAGTGGATGAGGATACTAAAGACAAAACGGTCAAATCATTTAAAAAGAGATCAAACAGAAAGAAAATTTTTAAGAAAAGATCTTGTTTTAAATGACACAACAAAGGACATGTGGCTAGTTGTTGCCCTTTTTAAAAGGGTAAGAAAGTGGAGGCTGACGTTGAGGTTAAACCAAGTTGTCAGACAGAACAACCGAGATTCCAATCTAGACCTTCAACATCGGGAAGATTTGATAGTCCAAGAAACTCTTCTCCTAGATCAATACATTATAATGGTCAATCAAATTGTTTTTAAAGAAAAATTTTGAGTATCAAAATCGATATCAGACTTCTGGTAATCGAAATTTTCAAAGAAGAAAACGAATATAGGGGTTTTAGTAACTCAAATCATCAAAACAATCCAAAAATTTTTCAAAGTTCAGAATATGATAATGGGAGAAGAAGGTTTCGAGATAATAATTTTCAAAGGTCGGAAAATCGGAGAGTTTATTGTAACTCTCGCGATCAAAGATCTCGTGGAAATTATAAATCTTGTTCAACAACTTGGAAGACATCCAAGACACCTGTAGGGTGTGATGGATATTGGACAAAATTAAGTTATATGATATTCATGGTCAACCCAAAACCTATAGGGCTTTGGTTCTCAAGTCTAGCTAAGTTGTTTAGTGTGTGTAGGATGACCAAGAAGGACTGTTTATGTGTTCAACAGTGGTTATTCTTGTAAAGCATCTGAGGTGAATTGTAGGTTACACATGGTAACGAAATTTTGGCGGAGAGATTTTCCCTAAGCCAAAAAGTGTTAAGTTAGTGCGTGAGTTTAGGGGGAGTAAGTTGTAAAGTTTAAAAATCCAAAAAATATAAAATCAAAAATGAGTTTTCACTGTGTGGAAAAGAAGAAATGATAGTACATCAGCAAGTCAGACGGTCACACTGAAATTTAAAATTAAATTGCTTATGTGTGATAGTAGCTTCATCATATGTTGTACTAGTAGGCAAAAGGCATGAAATAATCAACTTACCTTGGTGATATAAACATAACGAACTGTGTATGATTGGGTAACATATCAGTGGCGTATGATTTTATAACCTTAAATCTTGCGTTGATAGACTGCCAAAATCCGAGGTTTTAGGCCTTTATATCGTTCTGTCACCCGGGGTATCAGGGTTGTCCTTCTACTGCATCCAGATATATGCTGCTGACCTAGGCACAACCAGGATATCTTAAAACAGCTAAAATGCCAAATTTCAGATATTGAAGAAGCTCTCCTAGAGAATCATTCAAATGTGCAAATTGCATCAATCGTACAAAAATTTGGTATTTGCCCTAACCCTCATTGGATATTGGTCTCTTTGCTGTACGGAAGTACTGACCTGATCGCCAATTATCTAATGTTGTAAATCTAAAAGGATGAATTTCGGTATACTCACCTACTACGAGGAATCTTTGTGCATACCTTGACCGTGGAGGTATGTCCTGAAGTGGGACACATTAGTATATCAGTATAAAATTACCTTAACATATCACTAGGTAATGATACTTGAAATGTTCATGTATTTTGTTTAAGTGTATAAACAATACTGGTAATCGTTTTGAACTGCTTTTCATGAAAATTACATATAGAATTATGTAATATTGTTACAACAGTCTGTTGTTGCTGATATGATCTTCTTCTCGGTGATTCTCACAAAAACAGATTAATTATTATTTGGGAGTGTTTATTATTTTGTTAGTTATTTGTTTTCAGAAAATATAAAAGACAAAAAGATTTGTTTTTAAAGTCTCCCATTTTGAACTGATAAGTTGTTATTTTTGTATGATAAGATAAAATATTGGTTTATCTTTAATGTGGAAAAGGACTAATGGTTTATCGAGTTACTTGCTTGTCTTTCTAAACAGATTGATGCAGTTGACAAAATGAAGTACAAAATGCAAGTAAAGTACATATTAAGAGTGGAGTACAGAATGTGTGAAGATGCATGGTAGGATCCTTCTATTACATTGCAAAGGGAGATATAGAGGAATTTGGAGATATGTGCTTATCCAGAGAATGCTATTTCGCTAATCTACAACCAATGAAAGTTTTGGAGATCGGAAGCATCAGCTAAGGGGGAGTCTATTGATATCAGAATCAGTGTGTAGCTAAAGCTATCCAAAGACCAAAAGATCACAAGATGTTTGAAGACAAAATTTCACTATGAAGCTATTGTCAAAGGAGAGTCTGTTGGTGCATATATGTGACAACAACTTAATAGTTTAACTGTTTAGTCTTTGGATATTTTGTATTGGGATTAGCATTTATGTTTAGCTTGTTTAGAGTTGTAATGGGCTTGGAGAATGGCCGAGCACAGTCTAAAGACCAGTATGGAGACATGTAGTATATATACATGTTGTGCATTAGGGTTTGTGAGTAGAAGAAAAAGAGGTTGGAAAAAAGTAGAGAGAGTGTGAGAAATCTATAGAGAGTGGCTGAGAGATTTCTTGTGAGTCTTGAATTGATTGTAAACATTCGTGTTGGATAATCAATAGCAGACGGATTGAAAGTGATTGTTCGTGTTCTTGATATTGTCTACAATTGTTTTTCTGTGATAAACTGATCTAGTGGATTCCGCACCCTAGGTTGGATAGACGATTCTGTGAAGATCCATACGGATTAGGGGACCTACAATCTTAAATGTTTTTATACCAAGATTGTACCAATTCAAGATATATGCTTAGATCGTTGTATTATTTCGTAGATTGAGCCAAAATCGAGTAAAGAAGCGCTTGCGGATGATAGCTGGATAAATGCAATGCAAGAGGAGTTACAACTATTTGAAAAGCTTGGTGTCTAGAAGCTTATTGCCCTACCGGCTAATCACAAAGCTATTGCTACTAAATGGGTCTTCAAGTGCAATAGAGATGATCGAGGGGTAATTATGCGCAATAAAGCTCGACTTGTTGTCAATGGTTTTCATCAGCAAGAAGGCATTGATTATACAGAGGTTTATGCTCCGGTCGCAAGACTAGAAGCAATCCGCATATTCCTAGTGTTTGCGTTATGGAAAGATTTTAAAGGGTACCAGTTGGATGTCAAATCAGCTTTCCTTTACGAAAAAGTGAAAGAGGAAGTGTATGTTTTGCAACCACCGGAGTTTGTCGATCCAGCGCATAAAGACAAGATTTACTTACTAGATAAGGTGTTATATGAGTTGCATGAGGCCCCAAGAGCCTAGTATGAGACACTCTCTCAGCACCTGTTAAACAACGAATTTACCAGAGGTATTGTTGATAGCACACCTTCACATGGGAAGTCAAAGGACATCTTCTGATCGTACAAATCTTTGGCTCTACGAACGATGCATTATGTAAAGAATTTAAAGAAGTCATGAAAAAGAAATTTGAAATGAGTTCAATGGGAGATATGAAGTTCTTCTTGGGCCTTCAGGTCAATTAGTTGCGTGATGGTATCTTCATCCATCAGACAAAGTACGTCCATGATATCTTGGAGAAATTCGATTTGTCAGGAACGTCACCATTATCTACCCGATTGGCAATTAATCATGGCATCTATCCAGACGAACAAGGAGTCAAGATAGATGAAACCTTATATCGATCGATGATTAGATCACTAATGTATCTTACAGCATTAAGACCAGACATCATGTATCCAACATGATTTTGCGCCCGATATCAAACAACTCCTCGAGTGTCACACTTGATGATAGTTAAATGAATTTTCGGATACTTGAAGGGTTGCCCAAGCACCGGCTTGTGGTATCCGTAAAATGACAACTTTGACCTCACAGGATATTCAGACTCAAAAATTTGGATGCTGCATACTTAATTCCAAATCTACAACGGCTGGTTGCTGGTACTTTGGAACACACTTAGTAACATGGCAATCAGAGAAGCAAACCATGGTGCTCTCTCTACATGCGAGGCTGGATACATTTCGACTTCCCGTTGTTCCCAAATCTTGTGGATACAACAGATGAGAGACTTTGGATTGAAGTCTCTTGATACGGCCATATATGTAGATAACAAGGCTACTATTGATATAACTTAAACCCCGGTTCATCACTCCAAAATTAAAAACATTGAATTCTACATCACTTTATCCGTGATTCTCATGAAAAAATGTTGATTCAAATAGAAAAGATCCACATTGATGAACAAAAGGCAGATTTTTATACCAAACCATTTGATCTAACCAGATTTAAATATCATTTGAGAATTAATGGTATTAAAATTGTAATATCAGATGGGGAATTAGAGGTTGAATACGGATCGGATGACGGATTTTCATGATCCTCATCGGTTTGTCACATTTTTTATAGTTTTTAGAATTTCTTTCTTTAAAAACAAAAATTCAAAAATACTTTTCTTTGTTTTGAGGGAAAGAAATGTTGTAGAAAATATAAAAACATTAAAAAATGCAAAAATGTACAAAAACATGAAAAGACAAAAAGAGTTTTCGTGTGAATAACGGAAATGATAGATATCAGTGGGCTAACACAGTATGCTAAATATTTGAAGTGTTCAAAAAAGTTTAAACAGGTCTCACTAATGATGTGGCAGTAGGCTTCGAACATTCAGTAGATTGTTTCTGAGATATTAACATAAAGAAAAACTTTATAATTAATGGGTTAACATCTCTCGGATATATGGTCTCAGTACACCGAAATTTCGTTTGAGAGATTGCAAGATTATGAGATTCTAGGTCATTATAAAGAATTGATACTGGGGTATTATACAAGTTCTTATGATTTTGCGTTGGCAATGGACTAGAACTTGTAGAAAACTTGTAGAAATTGTAGTAAAAATTCCAAATTGGAACCCTACTTTCAATACGAGCCTTCATCTCTTTGTCGGTACGGTGGTGCTAACCTGAGCTCTCAAGGTCTCGCATTACCCAGATACAACAGTTAGATATGTTCACCTGTAGGATGAAATCCAGGGAACATGATACGGGAGTATATTCTGAGGTGGGAAACATGGTTAAGTCAAGTTTCTAAAATTACCTAACATACCTCCGAACAATTGAGAAATGTGTAGAGGTTTGTGTGGACAAATATACTGACAATCTAAGTGAATTTGTATAGTACTTAAAGTCTTATAAAGGTCAACGGTACTAGTGAATATCTCAAAAGCTGATATGATCATCTAACACAAACTCACAAAAACATGTCTATAAATATGTTTGTACATATAGTTTATCACATTTCATTTCCGAAAAGCCCAAAAAGATTTTCACTAGGTTTTAGCATAAATTTAGGAAAAACCAAAAAGATTTTATTGCTATCTTAGTTTTGACTATTAATAATGGAAAGCGAATCTTCAAAATCCAGAGATGCCAAATGCGGAGAATACTGGAAGACAAATGGTTGGGAGCTTATCTAAATTTAGAAAATATTTCAAAAAGATTAAAAAGTTCAGTAACTTGAATCTCTACATTGCCTAAAACATCAGTTTGATCACAAAGTGTTCGACCAAGGCCATTAACTTTGACTTGGTAGACAAATAAGTTAACCGGGGTCATTAACTTGGACTTAGTCAACTGAGTGGGTCGTTAAACCTAGTTAAAATAAAAGAAATGCTAAAAATCAGTTTTATCTTTGCTCAAAGGAATTACCTTATCTTCTCATGAAGATAATTATCCTCGTACGAAGATAGTCAACTATATAAACTATCTTCGGATGAAGATAGTTTATTTGTCACTGTTTGTGGCTCAGAGCGAAGATAAAATTCCAAAACGTTTAACGAAGTGCTGCCGAAATTTCTTAGCTTGTAGTGGTCGATTGGCACACCACGAACAATGCCTAAGGTAGTTTGGATCGAATTGAACTCATATTGAACCTTAAATTGAATTTTTTGGTAAAACAAACATAAAAATGTAGATCTAGGACAATCTAATGGGCCAAAGTTAAAATTGAACTCACCATCCTGTTAATCTGCAATTTCCGGTTGTTTTAGTAACATCAATTTGATAAAAATCAAGGAACAATTATCAACTCTGTATAAGGTTACCTTCGCATGAAGGTAATTTATCTTTGCACAAAGATAAAGAACAAAATATGTATTTTGGTCATTTAACTTTGCATGAAGGTAAAAGTCCACTTCGCTCAAGTTACCCTCGCACGAAGGTAAATGGTATTTTTTGAAAAACATTTCTAAGGGTTTTCGTGTTTGTGTTTATGTAGGAAAAGAAAACGAACATGGATAGGAAACACAAAAACTGTTGTGCTCTTGATGAGAGTATTCCAGAAATTGCTCCTTTCAAGTTAATATTGAAGTTTATGAGTGAGTTACCAATTGTTAAAGCGCTTACAGACCCTCGCAAAGCCTATCGCTCACACATAGAGAGGTTCTGGGAGCACGCAAAGTTCGAACCAGAGAAGAAAGCTATACGATCTTTTGTACAGATTGGTAATAGAGGTGTACATTACTGAAGCCCTGATTTGAAGAGTGTTAGATTTTAAAGACAAAGACGAAGATCCAATGATGTATACTGAACGTATATGCAAAGGATGCTTCTACGGAATGGGTTATAAAGGGCATGTCAATACTCCTTTCAATAAAGCTTATCTCGGAAGGCCTAACAAGTTTTTCATAAATTATGTGATATCTGCATTAAGTCATAGGAAAGGGGGAGGTGTTGTAATAGTTGATTATCAGATATGCGTGATCGCTACACTTGCGCTGAACAACCCTTACAACTTCACCTAAATGATATTCGAGTAGATGAAGTTGAACATTGATAAAGAAATTTTTTTGCAATACCCCAGGGTTGTGAAGATGATGTTGGATGATCAATTTCCCAACTTAGTGAAAAAAAAGAATGATGTGCTGCCATTGGATCACATGACAGGGTTATCTTTGGTTAGATTGAATCAGTATGTGAAGTAGACTACAGAGCCAGTGGCAAGGAAATTCTTTGTAAGATTTAAAGATAAGAGTTACAAAGAACCTCTGAAGGATAAATGGAGAAATGAAGGCAATGGTTCTGATGATGAGGCTGCTCAGATGGATGGTTATGAACCTAAGAGAGGTATATGGTATGAGAAAGAATGAGCTAAGAAATAGAGTACTCCAAAATCCAAAGCCCATAAAAGAAAGAGAGAAACATGTTGAAGCCGAAGAATGTTGAGGACGAGGTATTTTCTGCTACTTCAGATAGAGGAAAGGAAGGTGTCGGTGGTGATAACGATGAAGATTCTTAGGATACATTTGACAGAGCTGAAAAAGCTGAAAGGTTGGCTCAGATCAAGAAGAAGAAAGTGGTTGGAATTGACGATGATGTGTATATTCCGTCTATTAATGATTCTGAAGCTGAAAGGCCAATTAAGAAGGCACGAAGAGTTAAAAGTAAGCCTGATGTACAGAAAAAGACTACTGGGTCTCCCGTAGTAAAGAAAGCTAGAAGGAAATACAGGAGGAGAAAGAAAAGAGAGGTTGAAAGTGTTAAACAACCAAATACGTCACCTATTCATAGTTTTTCACCACAACAACCACCATCACCACAACCACAATCATCACCACAACATATCACACCCTCACATCAAACTCCACCACAACCAATATCTCCACAATATCAAACATCTCCACAAACTTGAACAACACCCAAAAACCAACACCTAAATCACGATCAACACCTAAATCAACTCTAAGACAATCACTGTCAGGTAGATTCCTACAGACTTTAGGGAATTCCATTTATAGAAGGACTTGATGAAAATTTTGATACATATTGTTCAGTGACTCCAAAATATTAGAGCCAGAAAGAAAGATTAAAGTCTTGGAAGATAATAAAGAAGTATTGGAAGGCAGGGTGATATTTCTTGAAAATGATCGAGAATATATGAAAGTTATGATCGAAAGTCTTGTGACTGATAATAATAGACTGAGATGAGTGGTAAATGATTTTGAGAATGAACGTGCTAGTAATAATCGAAGATTTGATTTTTTCAGAGGGTATTAGCTAGCAGGTTGGGGATAGACTTTGATGGTGAATTTGATCGTTTAGAAGTTGAAGAAGTAAGAAAAAAAGTAGCTGAACAGGCTAAGAAGGTAGAGGAAGATGCTAATGCTTTAGGCAAGGGCAAAGAGAAGATTGATGAAGTTCCTATGACAGAACAATCTATGCCAGAAGCTGACTTTGTGCTAGAAATTAGTGTTTCTAGTGTTGAGAATGAGGAAGAAGTTTACATAGATTTTATATTGAACCTGTTAATTTTGTACTTGTTGGAGGACCGGTGGATGTTTCTAACAAGTGTATCATAGAAAAGTTGTAGAACGCAGGAGAATGTATGCTGAGATAGATGTAGAGTAAGATGAATTTGATGACGATGAGGAGGATGATGAACAAGATAAAGATGTCGGTACAAAAGATAATAAAGATGATGAAGACAAAGGTGATGATGATAATACACAAAGTGGAACAGGGTTGATCATCGAAATGACAAAGATTAATAACTTTTTTGATTATGATGCTTATCAGAATGATTCTGCTAACCAAGAAGATGATACACAATGCTAGGGGGAGAAGAAAGAGCAAACTCACAAAGCAGAATAGTCAGGAATCTTCACAGCTTTACCAATAACAGTTGTTTCCGATTGTTAAGCCCCAAATTTTATATCTGGAGCACAATGTTGAGGAAGGCGAGTTTGTGCATAACTATACAAAGGATGAAATTGCTATTATGGTTGCGGTTGATGAAGAGTCGTTCGAATTTGACTTTAAGGAGGAACTAACAACGTCAGTACTTTTGAGCCAAATGATTGTGTTTACATGCATATACCAAATGCTGATACGTATGATAGGTTGATTACTGAAGATGCATAGGATGAATGCTGATCAAGTATTCTAGTGAAGGAACTGATAACTTTCCAACTTTTAAAGAGTTATTCAGTGAAAAGAATGAGAACTTGTTAAAAAGAAGGATTTAAAAGACAGTTACAGAGGGAAGTATTCCAAAACGTCTATCCAAAGAAGAAATCAATGAGGCTAAAAACACGTGGTTTAAAGCACTGCCGAAAGAAAGGAATTTCAGGTGACCGTTAGCATTCTTCACACATGACAAAGACAAATCTTTGGGTGATATTTTGAGTTGGGGATGGAATCCTGATTTGGATGTCTATGTGATCAAAAAGGAATATGGTGCTCAATACTTCAGATATTTGAATGATTTGAAGATGTTGCCATACCGGGATATCGAAGAGCTTGTACAGACAAGGAGTACTAAACTCCAAATGAAGTTTCTTGATTAAATATTATGGAAGTTAATCAAATACGAAGCAGCTCATGGTTCTTACAAGTGGAAACCGTTGATTTCGAAGAAAAAGATAAAGATTGACAAAGTTACTAAACAGAAAGATGTCATGCTTGTGATGAAATGGCCACGTGTGATGAAAACATGTCGTTGATGAAGATCGAACATGATTTCCATGAATTCTTTCAGTGGTGGCAAGTTGATTCCGAAACAAGTGAGTTGTTTTTGTTTTGAAAGCTGATGACACCTAGGATACTACTAATGATTTAAATCCAGAGATGATCAAACGAAAGAGGATATGGGGATTGTGGAGAACTATTCATATACTAGACCCGATGTGGCTAGTTAACTGTTCAAAAAATGATATCAAATTATGTTCTTCAACAAGATCTATAATGATGTGAAGGAGAAAACGCAACCGATGCAATACCAAGGCGTGATTAATGTTTGCTATGTGCACGATATTAATTAAGGAAAAATGTGGGAATCAACATGGAGAGAGTTAGAGAAAGAAGAGTTTATGAAAGAGGAACGAAGATTAGAGAAGATCAAAGAAAAGTCTAAAGAAGCTCGATTATGAAGATTTCAATTCATGAAGTGGGCTCCTTCGACTGATCAAAACACCAATATTGTCTGTAGAGCGTAGGAAGTTGCGCAAGAATTTCTTTGGGCGTTAAAGTCAAATACTTGAATATTGTGAAGACAGACCAAGACTACGGGAACATCGAAGGGAGAGTTTGTTGGTGCATAATGTCTATTGCCTACGTCTTAGGGTTATGTCTGTATTTTGTAATAGGGCAATAATGTTAGATTTACGTTGTTTGTATTTAACTACGCACGAAGGTAGCATGTCTATATATAGCTAGTGTGAGGTGTTAGTGGTTAGAACTTTTACGACCGAGATGGCAAAGCTTTATCGGATTTCCGGGTCATTTGTAACCGTTAAACATTTAATGAAATCAGTTAATTGATGAAATAATCTTGTTAATTGTCACTACTTCATATGAATTTCATGCGTATGGACTAGATACTCAAATTAGGATCTTTGCTATTGGACAAAATCCTACATGTTATTTACTCAGAACCTTCATCAAAGCTGGATTCACCATCAATATCATACGACGGCCCAGCTTCAGAATTAGAATCATCAGATTGGTCGAAAGTGAGCTCTGTGTTATTCACTTCTAGTTTGACGACGGGTTCTTTTGGAGTAGTGCTCGGATCTGCGCCAGAATCATTTGTACCAATAGGTGGTTGAGTAACTACTATCAATCTTTGAACTTGCTCTTGATTAGACGCTTGCTGTTGTTGATACAACAACAATAGTTGCTCTTCATTTGGTTCTTCTAGCAGATCCAATGAATTCCATAAACTCTCGCAATTAAACATCCAGGGATCACTAGGCATTTGTGTAGGCATTGTGTATTTCTGACAATCGATATGTTGAACAAGAATAACTTAGTTTAAACTCGGTAGATATACTCTTCTCAATGGACTAGCGTAACCTACAGAAAAACCTTCGAAAGATCTTACACCAAATTTACCATCCGAGTCGATAACCGTACACGGAGATCCAAATGGCTCCAAAAACTCTAAATTTGGCATTCGTTGATTAAGCAATTCGAAACATGTCTTCTTATGAGCCTTGATGGTTAAAACCCTGTTCAATGTGTAGCAAGCAGAGGTAACGACTTTGCTTAAGAAACTAACAGGTAACATTGAATCGGCGAGCATCATGTGTGTTGTTTTGATGAGAGTACGATTCTTATGTTCAGTTACTCCATTTTTCTATGGAGTATAAGGGGCGCTGAATTTGTGAAGAATACCTTTGTCATTACATAATTCGAGCATGCGATTATTTTCGACCTCAGTACCATTGTCACTGCGTATTCTTCTGATTATAAGATGGTACAAGTTCTCTATTTTTTTGAAAAGAATCATAATATTTCAATAATCTTCTCTTCACTCTCCTAAAAACTAACCCACGAGAATCTCTAGTAGTCATCTGTCACAACGAGGCAGTAGAGATCACCAGATATGCTTTTAACAATTACTAGCCCAAAAAGATCCATATGAAGCCTCTTCGGTGGTAATTTGATGGAATTCAGAAGTATTCTCGGGTGTGATTTCTTATGTTGCTTCCGGTTTTTGTAGCTAAGACAATTGTCATTTAAATGATAACTTTTGAGATTAACAACCTCCACCAGATTGTTGGCATCAAAAGATGCGGCATATCCATTTTTCTCAAATGGATATGTCCCATCTTTTAATGCTGTCACACCCTCAATTTCCACTTGCGGAGTTTTACCGCGAGGCGTGTGAACAAACCAAAATCTGAAACACTAGTACGTCGAACGACTCTATATGATTTGATAATACGTTTTCAAAAATCATTTGTCGTACATTTTATATTGTCTTGATTAGTTACCAATATTTAGCGGAAGTATTAGTTTTTAAAGTTGAGCGGAAGCATAAATAAGTAGTGAAGCGGGCGCCAACACAAACGCCAAAACAAATGAAAAACCCCAAAGCAATATTTATAATTGAGACTCGATAAAAGATGTCTTGTTCAATGCATGTGAGTACACCTAGAGCTCCTAGCGTCCTGAGAAACATGTAAAGAAACAAGTGTCAACATTAAAGATGAGTGAGTTCACAGGTTTTCATAAATTCGTTTGTTCGGTTATAGTTTGTTTTCCCCGTTATCCCTAACCCGGGATAACGATTTAGTTCCATTATTCCCATCCCGGAATAATAATGATGGTGGTTCCATTATTCCAAACCCGGAATAATAAGTTGTTGTTTCCATTATTCCAAACCCGGAATAATAAGTTGTTGTTTCCATTATCCCCAACCCGGGATAATATAGTTGTTTCGTAATTAAGTTCAATGTTAACATATATAGGTAGCTAGCCTAAAGTTATGTCACGTAAGTGTTCGCGATCGAAGCTGACTGTTGTGCCTCCGTGTTGCCAGGCCAATCATTGACCATGGCGAAGTTAGGCCAAATTATTCACCCGTTGACCATACCCGGTCGGCTAGCGCGACTAGCTCGGATGGGGCTTGTCGGGCCCAGTAGTACTACTTATAATTCCCCCGCTATTAAACCCAATACTAACGATCCGAGAGATTGACGAGGACTTAAGTGATAAAGCTGCTTAGTGACCATAACATTACATTAACATCAACTTAGTTACCGAATAGTTATGTGACGTTAATTTCGTATAACGTAAAGAGATTGAGTTTAAAGAGTGTATACATGTTTCTCCCCCTGTTGTTTAAAAACCGGATAAAGTTAGGGGCCGTGAACTCACCTTTAGTTGCTCGGTTAGTGTAGCAAAGATGTTGTAAGAGATGGGACCGCTAATTGCGTCCTAACAAACCAATTGATTTCAAGTCAGTGTGTGAACACACCAATACAGATTCTACACTTAATTTACGCACAAAATGATACACACCAACAACATACCTAACATTCAAACATGCATGCAAGTATCCTCATGTGATCATAGTAATCAAACAATTTATCATGAACATAATCCAATCCATGCAACACTTTGGTGCACACAATCACAAGTTATCAGTTTCAGCTTAACACTCATAATTCAGCTGTTTTCTAGGATTTTTATAAAATAGTTCCAACGTTCCAAAAATTCCAATATTTTTACAGTAGGTGACATTCATACTGTAGAAATTTATATAAATTTTCCAAGTCCTAAATCTTTACCAATTAACCATAAATATTAATATACTAGGCTGCAGTCAGATTTATCGCTTTCTGACTGCAGTCCACGAAAGAATTTATTTAAAAATCACTGATCGTCCAAATAACAAAATTCCAGTTGGATTTGCCCGGAAATTTCCATACCTAGTTGCTGTACAAAATTCATGACTCGACTCCCTACTAATTATAAAATCCAACTTGATAAACAACCAACAAAATTTCAGGATTTTCACAGCTTTAGTTACTGAACTTATTTGGCCACTTAAAAATATTAAACTACTTCAGAAAATTATGAATCCAGCGCCACTAGATTCGTTATTCAAATCTCTACGTTCTAGGCATCAGAAAATCCGTTTTTCGACAACTAATGACCGAGTTAAAGCCAGATGAAATCGGCTGTAACTATTACTCAGCAACCTGTTTCAGCATATTGTTACCATAAACTCGCATAACTCGTTCATATGATTAACCTAGGCGATCAAGAACCGATTTCCTAATCATAGATCAATACATATAACATATCCATGCAAACCCTAATCAACATCTCTAGTTTTTACACACAATTTCAGCCTATGATTTCAGATTTCCAAACAAGCATCCAACTTTCAATTCTAGCATTAACAATCCGAAAACAACAAAGTCAAAACACATGTATCCAAATATGATCTTGTAATCAAAAGATAAACCCTAACCTTTACTATCAAACTTAATGAACCGTGAGTAGACGAGGAACCGATGATCAAGGATAGTTGCGACCGAGAGGATGAAAAGAACAAGCTGCTCGCGGCCGAGAGATGAAGATGGCGAGGGCTGCTGCTGCTGCTGCGACCGAGAGGAAAGAAAGGGCTGATCTCGCGACCGAATGGAGTGTAACAAGGGCTGATCAGATCAAGGTGATGAAGGCAGAGGTTGCTCGCGATCAATGGGAGTGCAAAGGGGCTGTTTGCGATCGAAAAGGTGATCAAGTGGAAGGGATGGACTGTTTTGCGATCGGAGAGATGACCGATTGGCTACCGACGGCTGTTTTGTTTTTAGGGTTTTGGAGTTGTGAAAGAGCATGCATGAGTGTGTGTATATATAGCGCAAGGAGACAACAAGGTTACGGTTTGGTGTCTCGCGGCCGAGGGCTTGGGTGGGTCGGTTTGGGTTTGATCTTTGTTCTCACAATTGATCTCGCAATGGGTTTGCGGTTTGGGCTTGTTCTCGTGGCCGAGGACTTGGGTTGGTTCGCGGATATGGTCTTGGGTTTTGGATAGAAAGCATGGCCGAAGAGACTTGGGTTTAAAGTTTAAAACTTGGTTAACTCCTAGAGTCACAAGGAGTTTGAGGTTGGTACTGTCGCGGTTCGGTTCGTGTACATATTTGCCATGATTATTTTATAACTAACACAATCACATAATCGCACATCACGTATTCACTAACTCGTACACGTTTAATACATAGCATATAATTCACTCGACAAGTATTACGTTTAAGTTGTCCGAAAAACCTGGGATGTCACAAATGCCATAAGATCGATTTCTTTTCAGTCACCTTCGTTATGAAATATTGTGCCGAAATTGAGGTAGTGGATGAGACACTCATGTCACGGACATAAAGATCACATTCTCGTGGAGCGCATATTAGAATCCACTCCTTAGTAAACAACTTATCACAAATCTGTGAGATGCTCAGTATATTGTTCTCTAATTCAGCAATATAGTTGACCTTGTCAAAGGAGACCATACCATTGGAAAGTTTTCCTTCTCCGACAATCCCCCCACCTTGATTTCCCGCAATCCCTACATAGCATCCACGAATAGATTTTACATCATAGAGTAAGGCCAGCATTCCTATCATGTGACGAGAAGCTCGAATGTCCATTATCCACTTTGAAATGATTGATCTCGGGATCCCCTTCATGTGTAAATAAGTAATTACTAAACAATGAAACCCAAGCCTTCTCAGTCTTGGGTGGGTTTGGAATATTAACCTTTGGCACTTTGACTTTAACATCTTGTCCAACTTCAGATTTAGTAGAAAAAAAATGTTTTGATTTCTATAGAAGATGCTTTGGTTTTAACTACCCAAGATTGTGTTTTCAGAATTGCCTTTTTAGAATAAAATTTTGAATCTTTTTGTTCATTTTTTATTGATGTCTCACCAATTTCTTTTTTTGAGCCATTTGTAATTGTTGGTTTCACAATTTTGTAGGATTCGTTATTTCTTTTTAAGATCTGTTTTGGTACAAACTCAGAGATCTTTTATTTCTCATCTTCTGTAGACTTCTTCACATTGTAAACAGATTTTGGGTTGTTTTGAGTACAATGTTGTGCAATGTGCCTGACATTGTTACATTTCCAACATGTCTTACTGTTGCTTCCAATAGAGGAACCCAAATTATGCTCACGACGCTTCTTTTCTGCATGGAACTTGTCGTTTGATTGTTGCTTTCCTAACATTTCCTTTTCACTTACCGAGCTTAATCCAAAAATAAAGTTTACCTTTTTTTTTGAAAGTTTGGCTTGTGAAACTTATCATTTTTCTTCTTTAATTACCCCAACCCTATTCTTTTATTTTATGGGATAGTTTTGAACTTTGCAATCATTTTTGTAAGAATTTTTGGGTTTAGAGTAGTATGGCTCGTTCAAGTTTTCAAGCTCTAAAAGATTTATTTCTGCCAACATAAACACTTGTTCAGCTTTTTAAAGATTCACATTCTGAATCAGAAATTCTTGATCAGAATAGAGTTTGTACAATCCTTTTCATGGTATAAGCAACCAATGTAGAATCATCATCCGAACAAGACTGATTTATCAAGATAATTCCTATTTTCAGTAGGTGAACTTGAACTAGTTTTCTCTAAATTTGACTCAGCACTTTCATATTCTGTGTTATCACTTTCACTTCCTAAAACATTTCCAACAACTGTTGTAAACACATTAGATTTACAGTCATTTTCTGATTTACTATATGTTACATCAATTTTCTTGGGCAGCTCATTATTCTTTTTGGTTTTTAATTTTAAATTGAGCACCTTTTCCACCGCTGTGGTTTCTTTCTTGCATAACTTTTCCACATGGGTCATGGAACACCGTTGTAACCGACACTTTTGTTTTTACCTTTCTTATCATCTTCTTCCTTTAAAATTATCGGAAGAATATGTTCAATGACATATGAATTAGTGAATATCTGATTAACAATTTGTTAACCCTTTCAGTTTCAGTTTTCATTTTCTCAAGTTCATTTTTAAGTTCAGTGATTGTGTTAAGATGAATGTTAATCGCCATTTGTTTGTCCATAAGAGTTGCTTTAAGCATCAACAAAGTTGCACTATCTTCTCTATTAACTTATTCATATTGTTTAATCACTTTGGATAATTTGTCATAAGCTTTTTTGTTTTGTTATAATCGCTTGATAAATTATCTTAAAGCTTTTTTAGATCAGAATAGTTTTTAACTTTCTCGACACACTCCTTGCAAGACTCTTGGCATTTCTTGCAAGGTTTTTCAACCTCAACAACCTGATCTTTGACAATCACCTTTACAGACTCTTTGACACATTCAGTCACCGACTCTTCCTTTACTTCGTTAGAAACTACCTCTTTAAGATTTGCCATCATTCCTTTGTTTGCAATCTCCGTCAAGTTCTCAGCATTCATTATTTATTCACATCTTTCAATTTCACACATTTAGGCTTTTATTCCTCTTCTAATTATACTTAATAGCTTGAATAAAAATATCCTACAAAAGACGTAAACACATTAGGTGGAATCAAATTTCTAAAAGCACTATGCAATTAATTTTCTTCCTTAGCACGGTGTTCACGATAATATCCTTCAAGAATAGTTTCCTCAAAGGCTTCATCAAATACTACTTCAGAACAATCTTCTACTTTAGGTTCCGGTTATTCAACAATCTCTGCGAGCCGTGCGAGACTTTCAGTTTTTTAAATGTACTTGCTCCAGTTAAACCCTTCATCTTCTTGAGCGACTACAAAAGCTTTGTCTATTACATTTGATGGACCGTCTTCTATTTGAACCATCCTTGAATTTGATTATGGTGGTGACACCCGATGATATATAGCTTTCTTGTAGTAGTCATCCCCAAAAGGACTTTGATTGCTATTAACTTCTCGATTGGTACATTCCCGTTTAAAATGTCCTTTCTCTCTACATCTAAGACAAGTAACCTTTGACTTATCAAATCCAAGCTTCCCATCCAAACCTCCGAAGCTATTTCTGCCTGTAATCTCCATGAATCTCTGAGCTCCGTGAACTATAGAATTTATGCACCATTTAATATCGATCATCTCTAATTCTTTTGATTCTACCTGATCATAATCTTCCTTGGTCATATCTGGATTTCCTATCTTCCCAACAACCATGCTTCCATAAGATTCAAAAATAGAAGCGAGCAACGCATGTGCTACTTGGCAGTATGTTCATTGAAATCTTGTTCATTTTTGAGATTTACAGCAATATTAACCTATATGATCCTCCGGTTTGAAGTAGAGTGACTAGATTGTGGATTTGGAAATTATTTGAGCTCTGTGAAGACTCATGTGTTTTGGGTAGGTTGGGTTCAAAACTGGGAAATAACTGAAAACCGGATTGATTAGAAGATGGACTTGTAGAACTATCATCACTAAAGGCGGTTTGAACTTTCGGACTTTGAGTACCAACATAACTGCCTTTAAAGTACAGGTTCACATCTTGTTGTATTTAAGCACCATTTGGTTTAGTCATCTTCTACATTTTCAGTTCATGACCTTGGAGTTTTTCTATGAACTTTAATAAGCTGAAACCACTATAATCTGCACCGTTCTTCGGAGTCCACAAGTTTGTAGTCCACTCTCCCTCTGGCAAAGCATCTGCCAGTTGTCCACTAACTCCCCATTAGTTTTCTGAATTCCCGATCTCTTAATTTGAAGAACAAGGTGACAACAACGCTCGATCAACTGCTTCATATTTTCGCCTTTCAAAATATTAACAATATCGAACTCTTTTCTAAGAAGTTCCTTTTTTACTTTTCCTCATTTGCAAGCTTCTCTGGAACTTTAATCTTAATGCATTCCATAATGATTGTGCATTATCATCATGTTGCAGCAACACTAAGATATCTTCTTTGATTGGTTATTGTAATATATTCATCATTTTCTTCTCATTGACGAATTTTTCTTTTTCAGTTGTTGTGAACTGAGTCAATGTCTTCCCTAATTCATTTTCCCTGTTGGTGCAGTATATTTTTCTTCTATAGCAGACCAGCAGTTAAAATGATTCGCTTGAACCCAGTTAACAAACCGTTCACTCCAGCTATCATAATCCTCCAAATTCATCAACTTCGGGGGTTTCACCATGGTTCCCATTTCGTTTTCTAAATTCAGATTATGTGCAGCTGCGACTGATTCATTAACAGTTAAACGCTAAAATGATTAAGATTTCGGTTCGAGTGAAGTAAAATTTCTAAAAACTTGATTTATCTTCGGGTGAAGATAGAGTTATCTTTGTGCGAAGGTAAATATTTTTCCAAACCTAACAACTTTTTTCTTCGTGCGAAGATATAATTATTATCATGCGAAGGTAGAGTTAGGTTCGTGCGAAGATAGTTTCAAAATTTGACAATTTTTGCACTTTTCGACATAAATTCAGTTGTTTTGGCCGATCTTTACTGCAAAAATAATAGCTTTACGATTTTCCTCACTTCTAGCAGCAGCGCAAAAATGTTCAATATGCGATCGATAGGATTTATATCGATGAGTTAATGCCTTTGTTATCGGTAATCGTCCCATGAAGTCTAATACATCTTAGAAAGGAGTGATTCTGGGATCTTATCGTCAAGAAGATAACAATTATTATGAATAGGCTCGAACGACGTCTTCTTTTAATTGAAACACAACGACATCAACATTTAGAAATTTTTCGACGAAAATTTACACAACATTTTGTTGGAGGTGCACTTGGTGCGGAGTGCACATGTGCACTTCGTACAAAGTGTGGTAAAACACTTTACATTTTTTACCTTTGTCACTTCGTATGAAGTGGCTTTTGAATTTTTTGCACCTTTCACTTTGTAGGAGTGACTCACTCAGCACAAAATCATTAGTTATGAACACCAGAGTGTTATCTTGTGATTTTTTTGCAATTAAAGGTTCCATTAGATACTACTAGTGCCGATTAACACACATATAAGTTCAATTTTAGATTTGGCCGGTTTGTTTTTCGTAGGGTCTACGTTTAAAGGTCCGTTTGGCTGAAAATGATAAATTGATGGTTAAATCTTGATCATCTACCTTAACCATTGTAAGAGGTGTGTAGATCAACCTCCCAAAGGTGTATAATTGTAGCACTTCATTAAAAATTAGCTCAAAAAGATCAGATCGCACAAAGGTTCACACAGATCGCACTAACAGTCAGTGAATGCTTGGTACAATTTGTACCCTTTATATAGGACAAGGTCACTTCGTACGAGGTGGTTCTAGATAAGTGCAAGGTGTCCAACTCGTACGAGGTGGACTCCAACTCATACAAAGTGACTTCCAAACTTCAAATTTTCAACATCCAAACGACCGACTAAGTTGACCAAGTCCAAGTTAATGACCCTGGTTAACCAATAGTCTACCAAGTCCAAGTTAATTACCTTGATTGAAAACTTTATGACCAAACTGATGTTTTTCGTCAATTTTAAGTTTCAAATTAATGAACTTTATATGGTTTCAGAACATTTTCTCAATCAAGACTAGCTCTCAACCCGTAGTACTTCAGTTCTCATCCAACAACTGTTGCTTCAGACTTTGAAGATCAACTTTCCATCATCGGTAGTCAAAAACTAAGATAGAAATAAAATCTTTTTATTTTTTCCAAAGTTTATGCTAAAACACAATGAAAATCTTTTTGGGGTTTTCCGAAATGAAATGTAAACTATGTAAAAACATATTTACAGACATATTTTTGTGAGTTTGTGTTAGAGGATCATATCAGTTTTGAGACATATCACTAGTACTGTTGATCTTGATAAAACATTAAGTTATAAACAAATTTAGTTAGATTGTCAGTATATTGACCTAATAAAACCTCTACACATTTTTCAATTGTTTCAAGATGCGTTAACTAGTTTTAGGAACATGACTTTACTGTGTTTCCCACGTCAGAATATACTCCCGTATCGAGATTCCCTAGAATTCATCTCACAGGTGAATATATCCAACTAATATCTATATCTAGGCAATGCGCGACCTTGAGAGCTCAGGTTAGTACTACCGTACGAAGTGTGAGATGAAGGCTCGACTTATAGGTGGTATTCCAAATTTGAAATCTTTTGTACTGTAATTGATGTATCTTTTGATATTTACAATTTTGATGCAGCTTTAGGGCTTTTAATGCAAAAATATTATATAAGTTCTAGGCCATTGATGACGCAAAATCAGAAGAACTTATATAATACCCCATATATCAAGTAAATATAAATACCTAGTATCTCAGAATCTAGCATTCTCACAAATGAAATTTCGTAGTACTAATTCCATAAATCCGAGAGATGTTAAGTCACAGATTAAGTTATTCATGTAGGTCCCCTAGTCCTTATGGATCTTCACAGAATCGTCTATCTAATCTAGAGTGCGGAATCCCCTAGATCAGATTTCAGAGACACATGAACACGAACAAGAACAATTCCTTCAAACAGTCTTCTATTGATTATCCAACTTGAATGTTTACAATCAATTCAAGACTCTCTAGAAATCTCTTAGCCACTCTCTGTAGATTTCTCACACTTCTCTCTATTCCAACTGTCTAACTCTTAAACCCTAATGTACCACATGTATATATACTACATGTTTGCATAATAGGCTTTAGACTGGGCTAGGCCATTCTCCAAGCCCATTACAACTCTAAACAAACTAAACACAAACGTTAAGCCCAATACAAAATATCCAAAGACTAAACAATTAAACTATTAAGTTGTTGTCACCAATATGTACCAACAGACTCCCCCTTGACAATAGCTTCATAGTGTAATTTTGTCTTCAAACATCTTGTGATCTTTTAGTCTTTAGATAGCTTCAGCTACACATAGATTTTGACAACAACATACTCCCCCAAAGTTGATGCTTCCAATCTCCAAAACCTTCATTCATTGTAGATTACTGAGCTAGCATTCTCTGGTTAAGCTCATATCACCAAATTCCTCTATATCTCCCTTTGCAATGTAGTAGAAGGATCCTACCATGCATCTGCACACATTCTGCACTCCAATCTTAAAATGTACTTTACTTGAATTCTACACTTCATTTTTATAACTGCATCAATCTGTTTATATACACAAGCAAGTAACTTGAAAAACCATTAGTCCTTTTCTACATTAAAGATAAACCAATATTTTATCTTATCATGCAAAAACAAACACCTTATCAGTTCAAATTGGGAGACTTTAAAAAACAAATCTTTTTGTATTTTTATATTTTCTGAAAACAAATAACTAACAATGAAATAAATACTCTATTTTTGTGAGAATCACCGTTAAGAAGATCATATCAGCAACATCAACCTTTTTTCACACTATCTGATTATTCTATATGCAATATTCATGAAAAACAGTTCAAGACGATTACTAGTATTGTTTATCCACTTAAACAAAATACATGAACATTTCAAGTACCATTACCTAGTGATCTGTTTAGATAATTTTTACTGATATACTAGTGTGTCCCACTTCAGGACATACCCCCGCGATCAAGGTATGCACAAAAGTTCATCATAGTAGGTGAGTATACCGAAATTCATCCTTTTTGATTTACAACGTTAGATAATTGGTGATTAAGTCAGTACTTCCGTACAGCAAAGAGACCAATATCCAATGAGGGTTAGGACAAATACCAAATTTTGGTACGAATAATGCAATTTGCACATTTGAATGACTCTATAGGAGAGCTTCTTCAAGTTTTGGGATTTGGCATTTTAGCTCTTTTAAGATATCTTGGTTGTGCCTAGGTCAGCATATATCTAGATGCAGAAGAAGGAAAACCTTGATACCCCGGATGAAATAACGATATAAAGACCTAAAACCTCATGTTTTGGCAGTCTAGCAACACAAGATTTAAGGTTATAAAACCATACGCCACTGATTTGTTACCCACTCATACACAGTCTATTATATTTGTATCACCAAAGTAAGTTGATTATTTTATTTTATTTGCCTACTGGTACATCATATGATGAAGCTGCTCACACTTAAGCAATTTCTTTTAATTATAGTGTGATAGTCTAACTTGCTGATGTACTATCATTTCTTCTTTTTCACACAGTGAAACTCATTTTTGATACTCCCTCTAAACTCACGCACTAACTAAAGTTCTTTTTGGCTTAGGGAAATTTCTCCCCCTAATTATTTGTCTTTATGGAGTAAAGTTTTAAAAACAGAAATTTAAACATACAAACAGACTCCCACTTCAACCTGACAAAAGGTTTTTCACTGTTAGGAAACATTTTCTATCACAGAAATAAATAATTCGTTACTCTGGGTAACCTACTATTCACCACAGATGATTTACAGGAATAAACCATTGTTGAACACATCATAAGTCCTTCTTGGCCATCCTGCACACGCTCAACAACTTAGTTAGACAGGGGGACCAAGCCTTAAAGGTCTTGGGTCTTCCAGATTCATCAACCACTGGAACATCCGTCCAATATCCATCACACCCTACTGGTGTCTTGGATGTCTTCCAGGTTGTTGAACACGATGTATGATTTGCATGAGATCTTTGATCGCGAGCATTCCAATAAACTCTCGGATTTTCCAACCTTTGAAAATTATTATCTCAGCACCTTCTTCTCCCATTATCATATTCTGATCTTTGAAAAATTTTTGGATTGTTTTGAACATTTGAGTTACTAAAACCCCTATATTCGTTTCTTCTTTGAAAGTTCCGATTACCAAATGTTTGGTATCGATTTCCATATCCAAACTTTTTACTTTGAAAAGAATTTGATTGACCATTATCATGATATGATTTTGGAGAAGAGTTTCTTGAACCAAAAAATCTTTTTAATGTTGAAGGTTTAGGTTGAAATCTCGGTTGATTTGTCTGAAACTGGATTTAACATTTTTATTTGAACCAACCTGATTTCCATCCTTAACCTCAACCTCAACCTCTGCTTTCTTACCCTTTTTAAAAGGACAACAACTAGCCACATGCCCTTTGTTGTGACATTTAAAACAAGATCTCTTCTTAAAAGTTTTCTTTATGTTAGATCCCTTTTTAAATGATTTGACTGTTTTGTCTTTAGTATCCTCATCCACTTTATGAGGTGTACTATTAGACCTAACAGATTCTTTCAAAGAGCCTGGACTATCAAGTATGTTAGCTGTTATCGTATCCACTATAGCTGGTATAGTAGGAACAAAATCTGTTAGCGCATTTCATTTCGTAAAAAGGAGTAATCATGATCCTTAGAAGATGAAGTTTAGTAAACCCCACTCCTGTTTTGTCACTACTCCTTTTCAAACTTTTCTGAATTTGAGTCCTGACTACCGAGGATTCCCCAAATTTGTCTAACTTTCTATGAAGTTCAACAATTTTGGCCTGTGCACCAGCCAATTCTGTGCACTTTCATAAAGCTCGTTAGTCTTATCCTTCACAGTTTCACAAGCTAAATCAATGATTTATAAAAGTTCAATGACTTTGCAGTTCAAACTGATGATTTCTTGTTCATTTGAATTGAGTGTATTTAAAAAATTTGACTCCCTTTTACTCAAAAGAACATTTGACTCTTTCAATTTTTCCAATTCAACTAACAGAATTTTGTTTTGCTCCGATCATTTTTCAACTTTACCCTGTAGTTCAGTGCAATTATGACAAGTATGACTAACAAATTGAAATTGTACCTGTACCTCTGTTGTAAGCTCATCTGTATCATCCATGCACACTGTGGCTTTTGCATCCTTGAGTTCCATTCTCTCCTTCTCAGCTTCCTTTTTCTCTTCTATCTTAGCAGCTTCTTCAGCAATCTTTATAGCTGTAGTGTCACTCACACATATACTTTGTTTTGAACTACTCTAATAACGTTTTTCTAAAGCTTCCCACAGCTCTCTAGACGATCCATACCTATTACAAATGTTTTTCATATCAAATGGCAAGGACATCTTTATCGCAGCTAAAGCCTTCTTCTCAGCATCATATACACGTTTCTCAGAGTCTTCCATCTTCTCATATGAGAGAACCATAATTCTTCCATTAACTCGACGTGTGGGAGCAATGTACCCATCGATCATACAATTCCACATCTTAGTATCTTCACTTTGAACAAATGCCTCAAACTGCTTCTTCCATTCTACATATTGTTCAGCATTTATCAGCTTTGGCCAGTTTTTAACACCCTCACTTAGATTGTTCATTTTGCCCATCTTTAACACGCAGCTAACAGTTTAAATGGATTTTGGTATACCTGTGTCAAAATCCAAATCTAACCCGCAGCTTATGGTAACCAAACCGTTAAAAAGGTTCAGAAATTTGTCCGAAAAGTGTGATTACCGAATTGTACCGTTAGACTCGTCTCGGCGATACGAATCCAATCATATATAATGTCCGATAGTGATTTTAGAATTTTCGTGCCTTTTTATGTATAACTCAGTACAGTGTCAAATCCGGAATGGTAACTCTGATTGACAATCCGAGATGACAATCCAGAACAGTAGTCCGAATTGCTAATCCGAAATGGTAATCTGGAATAGTGATCCGAGATGAAATCCGGAATGCACTGTTCTGATCAGAAATGGAAATCCGGGATAGACTACTCTGATCCGAGATAGAATCCGGAATAGCTTCTGATCCGAAATTCAAGTCTGCAGTCCAAATGTCACACCCTCAAAAATCCACTTGCGGGGTTTTACCGCGAGGCGCATGACGAACCAGGATCACAGTCATTAGTCATATTGAACAACCACTATATGAGTTTAAAAAATTTTCGGTTTGCTCATTCATGAGAAAATACTGCTTATACAATTGAGTTGCGGAAGCGTAATCAATTATAGAACAAAAATAACAATGTAATTTTAAAGATATGTCTAAATATTTGATGAAATCAATGCGACACCATAATGCATCCTAGTCCTGATGTGTGCTACCTTAGCAACCTGAGAAAACATGTAAAATCAAGTGTCAACAATAATCATGAGTGAGTTCACAAGTTTAAACATAAGTGTTTCCCCACTGGTTCAACCCTACCAGTGTCTGATAAGTTACCCTGATCCAACCCGAATCAGATTAATATTATGTAGTTTAGCAGTTCAAGTTATATGTTTAGGTAGCTAGCCTAGGTCATGTCAACAAAGTGTTCGATCCGAAGCTGACGTTGTTGCCCCTGTTGTGCCAGGCCTATCACCAACCATGCTAAAAAGCTAGGCAAATTCTACACTCGAGACCATCAACGTTCGGTCTAACTGGCGCGACCAGTTCGAGTGGGGCTTGTCGGGCCCAGTAGTACTACTAAAAATTCCCTCGCTATAAACCAATACTAACGACATCGTAAGTGTTAAGGGGACTGACATGTATATATGCTCCCTTGTGACCATAACCATATAACATAACTCTAAATAGAAAGGCGTTACTGTACCGTGATGTATGCCACCCATACATCACTGTAACGTGTACATGTTTTAAATAGAAAGACGTTATTGTACCGTAATATAATAAACCCATATATCACTGTAACATGTACATGTTTTCTCCCCCTGTGTTTAGTAAACGTTTAAAGAAATAGGGGCCGTGAACTCACCTTAAGTTGCTCGGTTAGATAAATGCAAAAGAAGTAAAGGATGGAACTGCTAATCATGTCCTATCATGTCAACCGGTTCAAAGTTAGTGTGTGAACGCACACTGACACAAAACCCTACGCGTAACTAGCACACCGTACGAAACACGTAATCACAAGTTCAAAACCATAATCATGAATGCAAGGTGTCACTATACAAAATAACGACCAACAACTTGTCACAAACACAGGAAAGCATATACATCACTTAGATACACACAAATGTAAGTTGTCATGTTTCAGCTTGTACATTCCTAACTAGGCTGTTTTCGGGAATTTTTTTTAAAATAGTTCCCACGTTCCAAAAATTCCAATCTTTTTACAGAAGGTGTCAATTAGACTGTAGAATTTTGTATAAAATTTTCAAGTCTTGGTTCCTGCCAATTATTTATAAGAATTTATTTACTATGCTGCAGTCATATTCGTTGCTATCTGACTGCAGTCCACGAGAAAAATCATTTAAAAATACACGTTTGTCCGATTGACGAAATTCCAGTTGGAGATTTCTCTGAAAACCTGGGAGTATCTGCTGTATAAGTTTTGTGACTTAATTCTATTCTGTTTACCGGTTATGACAGAAAACATTACATGAATTTTCTGTAGAAAAAAAACGCAGCTTCAGCAGCAGCATGAAATCACTAATTTAAAATAGCAAACGACTTCAGAAAAATGTGATTCTAGTGCCATTAGAAGCGTTTTTTGAAAAAGTATGTTTTAGGCTTCAGAAAATCGATTTTTTGGATTTATAACGGTTCAGTTACAGCCAATTAAAGTTGTCTGTCTTCGGGCATCAGCTTGCTGTTTTACCCTTAAACTCCACCCGAAACCCACATAACGATCATCACGACTTATTATAATGATTTGCAGCAGGTTATACTTCAATTATCATGCATCTATAATCATAATATCAAAACCCAAAACATATATCATGATTTTATAGAGAAAAACGCAGCCTATGATTCTAATACCCAACCATATCATCACAAACCCTAAGAACCGCATATTCACCCGAAAAAAATCATACATAACAATACTTTTCATAATATTATCATACATAACATGATCATGATAGATATCACACAAAATCAATACGTGAAATCATAAAACGATTAAAACCCTAACCTTGAAACAATGATAACTAGCGAACGATGAGGAGAACTTGTGATCGAACCAAGGGGGGTGCTTGCGTCGTGAAAGGGGGGGTTTGTTTCCGTCGTCGCCTCCAAGAGGTTAGGGAATTAGGGTTTTGATTTTTGTGACAAGGGTTTTATTTATAACCCTTACTCCCTTGTTCCCCAAGTAACTTGTTCTCCAAGTAGCTTGCTTCCAAAGAAACTAAGGGGGACGACTAGGTGCTAGGCCGAAACAAGGGATATGGTTGGGGTGTCGGGTTGGGTTTACTTGGGTCACAAGGTTGAAACAGTTCACAACCTCGGCTCGACTTTTTAATTAGAACTTATTAACCGTTAAGTATAACTCGTTAATAATTACACACATAACGACTAGACAATTATTCGTGACACGAAATCTATAACACGTAACACGTAATTCAAATACGACCCGTTAGAATTCTCAAACCTCGTGTATTCCCGAAATACTAAAGTTAGTGTAATTATAGCGTGCGCGTAATTAGTTCTACAAATTAAATTAGCGTAGAAACAAATGACGATAAGGTAGCGCGTTTAAAATACCTGCAAAAACTGGATGTCACATTATCCCCATGTTGCAAGAATTTTCGTCCAGAAAATTGAGTAAACGCGGTTAGGCATGCAAACGCACGAAAGTTCAGTTTGTTAGAATGGTTAAGAAAATCCTAGGCTGTCACATCATCCCCATGTTGAGATAATTTTCATCCCGAAAATTGAATACGCACGAGTTTGAAAAGTGTTAAAGTGAGGGGATATTTTCGAAAGGCCACATTCTTCCCAAGTTAAAATAATTTCGCCCTGAAATTCAGTTCGCGCTACTTAGATTTTGTGATTCGGTTGCAAAAATGTGAGGATATTTGTCTTTCGTTTGATCCTCTCTTTCCCAAGTCTACTCTGGTCCACGCTTAGAGTTCCAACAAACCTTGACAATCGGTATTTTACTATGTCTTCGTGTTTTGACTCCCGGTCCAAAATTTCGATTGGTTCTTCAATGAACCGCAGTTGTTCGTCCTCATGGATCTCATCCAGTGGAACGGCTAAAGTTTCATCTGATAGACACTTCTTCAGATTTGAGACATGAAAAACGTTGTGAACTCCACCGAGTTCATCAGGAAGGTTCAACTCATAAGCTACCTGACCGATTTTCTTTGTGATTTCAAAAGGGCCAACGTATTGCGGGTTTAGTTTACCTCTTTTGACAAAACGAGTCACGCCCTTCCAAGGCGATACCTTCAGTAGGACCCGATCACCTACTTGAAATGCTAAAGGTTTGGATCGTTGATCGGCATAGCTCTTTTGGCGATCCCGAGCTAAGGCCATACAAATTCGGATTTGTACTATCTTCTCAGTTGCCTCCAAAACCAACTCTGGACCAGTTATTTGACTATCACCAACTTCTGCCCAGCAAACGGGCGATCGGCATTTTCGTCCATACAACGCCTCGAATGGTGCTGCTTAGATACTCGTGTGATAGCTATTGTTATAGGAAAACTCTACCAAAGGTAGATGTTTCTCCCAACCGTTACCAAAGTTGATAACACATGCTCAAAGCATGTCTTCTAGAGTCTGGATGGTGGGTTCAGTCTGCCCATCCATCTGAGGGTGATAAGGTGTACTCATGTCTGGGCGTGAGCCAAGGGATTTTGTGCATCGCCTGCCACAAATAAGATGCAAAGCGCGGGTCACGATTGGAAACAATAGGAGTTGGCACTCCGTTCCTAGCGACTACTTCCTTCAAATTGATGTCTGCGAGTGTAGGAGACTTGTCAGTTTCCTTGAATGCCAGAAAGTGCAGACTTTGTCAGTCAATCAACAATCACCCAGATGATGTCGTTTCCTCGCTGGGATCTGGGTAAGCCAGTGACGAAATCCTTGGAAATTTGCTACCATTTCCATGTTGGGATCTCTGGTTGTTGAAGTAGTCCTGGCGGCTTTTGGTATTCAACCTTAACCCTAGCACAGGTCAAGTATTTACTAACATAAATCGCTATGTTAGCTTTCATGTGGGGCCACCAGTACAAAGCCTTGAGATCCTGATACATCTTCTCAGAACCAGGATGCACCGAGTAACGAGTCTTGCGTGCTTCGTCCATCACAAGCTCTCGTAAGTTTCCATAGAATGGGGCCCATACACGTTCCATGAAATAATAAATGTCGTCTTCCTTGCGTTCAAGTTTCTTCTCCATGCCCAGCAGGGATTCTGCTTTGAGATTCGCGAATTTGAGCGTCACGAATCAGGGTAGGAAGACTGGAGTGGATAGGGGGCATCGGCAACCACGTTGGCCTTTCCTGGATGATACTAGATCACGCACTCATAGTGGTTGAGGAGTACGACCCATATGCTGGGGACTCTTGTGATCGGTGTAGATGTTGCACTTGGTACCGTACAAGCAATGTCTCCCTATCTTGAGTGCAAAAGGTAATGCTCTCCAACCCCCAAACCGTGGGTCGTGTAGTTCTTTTTCGTGAACTTTGAGTTGGCGTGATTGCGTAAGCGATGACTTTCTCATGTTGCACCAACACGTAACTTAGTCCTTGGATAGACGCGTCACAGTAAACAACGAAATCGTCTGTGCCTTCTGGTAATGAAAGAATGGATGTACTACAGAGTTTCACCTTCAACTATTGAAACGCGGATTACTGAGCAGTCTTTCGAGTTAGATTTGCGAGGGTTTGTGCCTATGATCAAGAAAAGCGGGCTTCACAACGTCAGAAGTCGTTCGTTAGAAGCTAAACATAAGGTTGTTTATGTGGTAGGGGCTCCATGGTAAGGTGTAGGTATCGTTTGGATTCCTACTAGTTCTTGGAGTAGATTCGGATGTCGTCAAAGAAAACAAGTGGCATATTCGTCATGGTAGGCTAAATTCTAATGTCATGACTGGGAACCTGCCTCGTTCGTAACGAGTTCTAAGGATAGTTCTCGTGGTAACTCCATATCTGTGATATTCATGGTCCATTGCTCCTCGAGTAACGTTTGTATAGAGTAACCCATCCATGCGAGAGTTCGCGAAGAATGTGGTTAGAATAAGGATCATAGAATCCGAGAAGTATATCCCGAATGGATGTGGAAACATGCAAAAAGGGTAGTCGCAATCAATGCGTAAGCGTGTAAGGATCTGTAACAGGGATTTACTTGATGTTAGGGGTATAGTTGGTCGTATACAAGTTTGCATAAGGTAAAAAAAATGAAAAACGCCATTTGTCAAAAAGGGGTGTCACGTGGATATATCAATCATAACAAGAATTTACCATCAAAAAATGGTTGCCGCACGAGTTTGTAGTGTTAAGATTCACTGAAACCTCCGTCTAATTTGTCGGGCTCGCCCACTCGCGAAGGGGAATAATTCACTTGATCCATGAACTTAGATGAGTGTGCAATTTATCGTGTTGGTAAGCAACCAAATTCGGAGGAGTTTCCTTTGGTCGTGTGAATGAATCTAAAATATGCATGTGGGGTCAAGAGGTTTCAAAGAAAGGACGCGAAAACAAGTTTAAGAGGCTATGATCGTATCAACAATTCATACCATCCTCAAGGTTTCAAGAAGTGATCACCAAGGATCAAAAAGACAAGTTCACCTAGTTCTTAAAAAAAATTGAACACATATTTGATGGGAGATTATGCGTAAAGTTTCGAAGATGTAGTGTGACCACGACAATTGGGTGGGAGATTTGTCTACGCCGTCAACAGTAACTAATCGTCGCATTAAATAGTAAACATCGATCAGTGCAATGGCTAGGAGATAGACTAGCTCAGAAGGGAAAACTGTTATGGAATAACTATCCTAGCAATACGAGGAGTAAGATTATTGTATATGTCATCATGTTTATCTGGGTGTTGAATAACTTACATCTTGTCTTCTGATGTCCATAAGATGATGGGACCATTTTGTGGAAATCCGTTAGTAGGGTTGGATATGTTGCAATGTACATCAGGTTAGACTAAAGATTAGCGACAGGACCGAGTATAAGGGGTGAAAAGAAATTTTATAGCTAAGGCAAGGGATAAGGTGTGAGGGTACGAGTGATTCTTCATAATTCGTTTATATGCTGATGTTGAAGGGTTTACCCTATGATTTCTGATAGGGTTTCAATCGAGATAACAGGTTCTGATGAGAATCTTAGTTTCACTAAGACTCGTATATGAGAAAAGAAATAAATAAATAAATAAATAAATAATAATGAGGGATTCCATTGATGATAGCTCATGTGTCTAAAAAAGATCTTAAATCTAATTGTTGCGTCCATCAACTGCTAGACAAGTTTAACGACACCAGTTAGTCGTTGAATGAGTTACGAGAGATTCTATTGACAATGGAAGTTTTAAATATGAGATTCACATGTTAGGACAATTTATCTACACACAGGGTTTCACAAGGACTTACATGCATCGCAATTACTACTACGTGTGCACCCGTAATGATAATTTGGTTTGCATGTTCACCCTAGCTCCATCTATCTTGTGTTAAAATGTCCATCAGATTTAATTTTTCGAGTACAAAGTGGTGTCAAAATGATAGAGTTATCAAAAGCTTAGTCAATAATCCAGATGTTAATAAACTCAGAGTTATATCAGAAAGAGTAATGTAGGATCAATTGATCTGAGGATCTACTTAAGTTGAAGCACACCATTAGAATCCAATCCAACGGATTGTAGAGGTAAGAGTGCGCATGGAACAAACATGCACATGAATTGTAACTTCAAGAGATGAAACTGGTTCATTAATGTAAGTTACCAGAAACAGCAAGGCAACTGTTCCACCATCCGAGTCAGGTTAGAGTTCAGGTGTGCAATAGGCAAAGTGTTCTTTGTTTCGTGGTCAATCATTCCCTCGAAGAATATCAACCAAAGATGTAGAATCGTGGATCCGAAAAAATGATGACCTCTCGATGTCAATGGTTTCTGCATTAACGTGTGTAACGAACTACCTCACCCTGGGCCACCTGCTCAGGATGAAAGAAGGTAGAACTAGTGGGGCCGGGGTAATGTCGTTGCTAGGTAGAGAAAGGACTCATTTTCGATAACTTAACTCCCAAGAGATATGCATCAATGTTGTATGTCGTCCCAATCATGGACTTGAGAAAGCTCACCATACCCGATAGTACCATCGGTAGGCTCAAGCTAGTGTTTTGCTCATCTGTGTGGTGTACGAAGAAGTACAGATTATTGTGATGGGAAACGCTCCTCTAGAGGCTCCGTCTCATGGCCCTCAGATAGGAGTAGATTCACGTCGTTGGCGATTCCACAAACATCGCCACTAGGGATGAAGATACAAAGAGTTTGGTGTGTTCCTCGTCAATAGAGGGTTAAATGGATGATGTCGACATGCCTACAATTTCAATGTAATTTTTGATGCGATGTACATAGGCATATCATGTATGAGTGTCCTTGTATGTCAGGTATGTGTGTTGGTGTTGGTGTGTGACTAATGCATTGTCTAAGGCTATAGACTAAGCCTACTCTCTAATGCAAACCTAGTTCACTATAACCGTTGGCTCTGATACCAATCTGTCACACCCTCAAAAATCCACTTGCAAGGTTTTATCGCGAGGCGCGTGACAAACCAGGATCACAGTCACTAGTCATATTGAACGACCACTATATGAGTTTAAAAATTTTTCCTGTTTGCTCATTCATGAGAAAATACTGCTTATACAATTGAGTTGCGGAATCAATTACAGAACAAAAATAACAATGTAATTTTAAAGTTGTGTCTAAATATTTGATGAAATCAATGCGACACAATAATGCATCCTAGTCCTGATGTGTGCTACCTTAGCAACCTCAGAAAACATGTAAAATCAAGTGTCAACAATAATGATGAGTGAGTTCACAAGGTTTAGTTCACAAGTTCAAACATAAGTGTTTCCCCACTGGTTCAACCCTACCAGTGTCTGATAAGTTACCCTGAACCAACCCGAATCAGATTAATATTATGTAGTTTAGCAGTTCATGTTATATGTTTAGGTAGCTAGCCTAGGTCATGTCAACAAAGTGTTCGATCCGAAGCTGACGTTGCTGCCCCTGTTGTGCCAGGCCTACCACCAACCATGCAAAAAAGTTAGGCAAATTCTACACTCGTGAGCATCAACGTTCGGTCTAACTGGCGCGACCAGTTCGAGTGGGGCTTGTCGGGCCCAGTAGTACTACTAAAAATTCTCTCGCTATAATTCAATACTAACGGCATCGTAAGTGTTAAGGGGACTGACATGTGATATATGCTCCCTTGTGACCATAACCATATAACATAACACTAAATAGAAAGGCGTTACTGTACCGTGATGTATGCCACCCATACATCACTGTAACGTGTACATGTTTTAAATAGAAAGACGTTATTGTACCGTAATATAATAAACCCATATATCACTGTAACATGTACATGTTTTCTCCCCCTGTGTTTAGTAAACGTTTAAAGAAATAGGGGCCGTGAACTCACCTTAAGTTGCTCGGTTAGATAAATGCAAAAGAAGTAAAGGATGGAACTGCTAATCATGTCCTATCATGTCAACCGGTTCAAAGTTAGTGTGTGAACGCACACTGACACAAAACCCTACGCGTAACTAGCACACCGTACGAAACACGTAATCACAAGTTCAAAACCATAATCATGCATGCAAGGTGTGACTATACGAAATAACAACCAACAACTTGTCACAAACACAGGATATCACATACATCACTTAGATACACATAAATGTAAGTTGTCATGTTT
The DNA here is from genome assembly GCA_947069175.1 of Scalesia atractyloides. Taxonomy (NCBI): domain Eukaryota; kingdom Viridiplantae; phylum Streptophyta; class Magnoliopsida; order Asterales; family Asteraceae; genus Scalesia; species Scalesia atractyloides. The sequence continues at coordinate 46,906,701 of CAMTDV010000026.1, read as the reverse complement.
CAGCTTGTACATTGCTAACTGGGCTGTTTTCGGGAATTTTATAAAATAGTTCCGACGTTCCAAAAATTCTAATCTTTTTACAGAAAGTGTCAATTAGACTGTAGAATTTTTTATAAAATTTTCAAGTCTTGATTCCTTACCAATTATTTATAAGAATTTATTTACTAGGCTGCAGTCAGATTCATCTCTATCTGACTGCAGTCCACGAGAAAAATTATTTAAAAATACACGTTTTGTCCGATTGACGAAATTCCAGTTGGAGATTTCTCTGAAAACCTAGGAGTATCTACTGTATAAGTTTTAGGACTTAATTCTTTTCGGTTTATAGGTTATGACAGAAAAACTTACGTGATTTTCTGCAGAAAAAAAACGCAGATTCAGCTGCTGCACGAAATCACTAATTTAAAATAGCAAACGACTTCAGAAAAATGTGATTCCGGTGCCATTAGAAGCGTTTTTCGAAAAAGTATGTTTTAGGCTTTAGAAAATCGATTTTTCGAGTTATAACGGTTCAGTTACAGCCAATTGAAGTTGGCTGTCTTCGCGCATCAGCTTGCTGTTTTACCCTTAAACTCCACCCGAAACCCTCCTAACGATCACCACGACTTATTATAACGATTTGCAGCAGGTTATACTTCAATTATCATGCATCTATAATCATAATATCAAAACGCTAAAAATATATCATGATTTTATAGAGAAAAACGTAGCCTATGATTCTAATACCCAACCATATCATCACAAACCCTAAGAACCGCATATTCACCCGAAAAAATCATACATAACAACACTTTTCATAATATTATCATACATAACATGATCATGATCGATATCACACAAAATCTATACGTGAAATCATAACACAATGAAAACCCTAACCTTAAAACAATGATAACTAGCGAACGATGAGGAGAACTTGTGATCGAACCAGGGGGGGTGCTTGCGTCGTGAAGGGGGGGGGTTGGCTGCCGTTGTCGCCTCCAAGAGGTTAGGGAATTAGGGTTTTGATTTTTGTGACAAGGGTTTTATTTTTAACCCTTACTCCCTTGTTCCCCAAGTAACTTCTTCTCCAAGTAGCTTGCTTCCCAAGAAACTAAGGGGGGCGACTAGGTGCTAGGCCGAAACAAGGGATATGGGTTGGGGTGTCGGGTTAGGTTTACTTGGGTCACAAGGTTGAAACGGTTCACAAGCTCGGCTCGGCTTTTTAATTAGAACTTATTAACCGTTAAGTATAACTCGTTAAATAATTACACACATAACGACTCGACAATTATTCGTGACATGAAATCTATAACACGTAACACGTAATTCAAATACGACCCGTTAGAATTCTCAAACCTCGTGTATTCCCGAAATACTAAAGTTAGTTCTAATTATAGCGTGCGAGTAATTAGTTCTACAAATTAAGTTACGTAGAAACAAATGACGATAAGGTAGCGCATTTAAAATACCTGCAAAAATTGGGATGTCACACCATAATACTTTGCTTTTTGATCCGGAATGCCTTTCTTCAATCCGAAATACCTACTGTTAATCCGAAATACCTGCTGTTACTCCGAAATTCCAGTAGAAACCCTAAAACAATAGTCAAAACCCTAATTCAGCCATCACAAACTTCAAGAACAGCCTCCAAAACGTCCAAAAACCCAATTTTTCTGCTGTCACAATTCTGAACCGAGCAATAATCAAGAGCCGAATGCTCTGATACCAATTGTAAATCCGCTAGTCCTTATAGATCTTCACAGAATCGTCTATCTAATCTAGAGTGCGGAATCCCCTAGATCAGATTTTACAGAAACAAGAACACGAACAAGAACAATTCCTTCAAACAGTCTTCTATCCATTATCCAACATGAATGTTTACAATCAATTCAAGACTCTCTAGAAATCTCTTAGCCACTCTCTGTAGATTTCTCACACTTCTCTTTGTTCCAACTGTCTAATCCTAAACCCTAATGCACCACATCTATATATACTACATGTTTGCATACTAGGCTTTAGACTGGGCTAGGCCATTCTCCAAGCCCATTACAACTCTAAACACGCTAAATACAAATGCTAAGCCCAATACAAAATATCCAAAGACTAAACTATTTAACTATTAAGCTGTTGTCACCAATATGCACCAACAATTCACCTTAAGTTACTGAATGTGCGAAGCCTACTAACACATCATTAGTACGACTTGTTTAACCACTTTTTAACATTACATTAGCATATTGTGACAGTTCACTGATTTACTATCATTTCCTTTTTCACACGAAAACTCTTTTTGACTTTTTTTCAGGTTTTTGTACCTTTTGAATTTTTTAAATGTTTTTGTATTTTCCACAACTATTTCTCCCCCTAAAATCAAAAATATTTTTTTATATTTTTGTTTTTAAAGACACACCAATGAGAATCATGTCAAGTCCTCGTCCATCTCAAATTCAACCTCATTTTCATCCCTTGATGTCAGATTTTTAAACCATTTAATTTCAAAAGCCTTTTGAATTTTGCTCCATCAAAAGCTTTAGTGTAAAAATCTGCCTTTTGGTCATCAGTGTGGATCTTTTCAATTCGAACCAACTTTTTCTCGTAGCAATCACGAATTTTTTGTCGTCCTAAGTCTATCAACTGTTGTTTTATCCACAATATTTGGGAACAACAACTAGATGTTGAAACGTATTCATCTTCAGAAGTAGAGAGCGACCGTGGTGTGTTTCTTGCATTGCCATGTTATAAACGTTTTTCAAAGAACTGGAAACCAGCCATTGTAGATTTGGCGTTACCTTTTGCAGCAACCGAATTCAGAATCTGAGTATCCTACAATACTAAAGTCATCGTTCCGTGGGTACCACAAGCCGGTGCTTCGACAACCCTTTAGATAGAGGATATTCTCTTGACGATCAGCAAATGTGAGTCCCATAGATTTGACTGATATCGGGCACAAAGGCCTGTAGGATACATGATATCCGGCCTCGAATATGTAAGATAAATCAATGAACCGATCATAGAGCGATATAATGTTTGGTCAACTCTCACTCCATTAGTATCGGGATGAATTGTAACACCCCTACCGCGTAAAACAACGAACCGCGGCGGAAACTTCGGGGAGTCATGTCACAGAACTATTGTTTCACAACTAATGGAATTTAAAATGTTGTTTTATTAAGTTAAATGTTTACATTGTCTTGGGATAAACAGAAACAACACATAAATTAAATTGTCTTTCATGTTTTAAGTCACTAAGGCTTGCGTCTATTCCTACGTGAAGCATGCATCATATTATCAAGCATTGAGTCCTGAAACATATGTGAAAAGAGAGTCAGCATAAAAATGTTGGCGAGTACATAGGTTTTGTGAGTGTGTCAAATTTGTGGCTTTGTATATATATTGCAACACCCCGTCTGACTACAAGAGTCGTTAAGTGAAAACCTTATATCAAAAGTGTTTGATATTGCAATACAATTAACCAACTAAAACAAGTTAGTTAGAGTTGTGAAAACCTTGTAGCCATGAATCTTGACCAAAACGTTTCTTTTGTAAAAACGTTGTAATAGATTGATTCAAAAGAAAACTTGGTATGGTTTATATCTTTAAGTGAAAATCATTGCGTGACATTGTTCAAAACCATTTGTCCGTATTATAAACCATTTATCCATGTTATAAACCATTCGTCCGTGTTATAAATCAATTGTCCGTATCATAAACCAATTGTCCGTGTAATAAACAAATCGTCCGTGTTTTTAATTGTGAAAACTTTTGATCGTTCTTTAATGAACACATTCAAACCTGTGTTGACTATAACCACCAAAGGGTATCTTTAATAGACCACCAAAGGGTCTCTTTAACTAGACTAACAAATCAACAAATGATTTGTTAATAAGAAAAAGTTTGTGTCATTTACCCAAACTTCCACCAAATCCAGTGAAAAGTCCGATAATGGGATCGTCAGTCCTATGGTACAATAACATACTACTTGCCGGCTCGGCCAAAGCTAATGAATGTCATTCATGTTATGGATAACGCATCAACAAGGGTTCACATTATTTAAATCGTATTGTTTTTTATATGAACAATAGACATTGTTTTTGAAAACTTGAAAATGATTTAGCACATATGAGTCACCCCAAAATATTTGCAAAACGTAAAAGAGGGGAACTATGTACTCACTTTGAAAATCATTTTTGTATACATAAACCATGTATATTATTTTGAAATTTTGAAAATAATTATAGGCACATATGAATCACCCCAAAACATTTGAAAACGTAAAAGAGGAACTATGTACTCACATAAGCCTTGCGTAGTAAACATGTAGATTTGAAAAGATAGTTTAGCATATGAATCACCCCAAAACATTTGAAACAAATAAGAGGGGACAATGTACTCACGTTGGATTGCAAAATTGTTCTTGATCAACGGATAAACAAAGCTCAAACGTGTCCTAATGTGTCAGATAAATATGTTAGTGTGTCGGGACTACAAATGGGAGATCGGATAGAATTAAGTCTTATAAATCAAACTAGTGTTAGAACTCATGTGATATGGTTTAACAAACTTAACAATCTGATTTGGAAAGGATCCTAAGTGCTTTTGACCCATTATGACTATTTAAGGTAGTTTATGCTACTTTAACTAGTCATTAGCGTAAATGTGTGATCAGATGGTTAAATATGTCCTATGATAAGTCTTAAATACCCAAAAATGTTTGAAAATGTTATAACATCAGTTTATATGTAAAAAATTTTGTTACATGTGTTTAAAATGGATTTATGCGCAAAAGGGCATTTGGTCATCATATTTTTAAGAACAAAGAAGTAACTTATCATAACACTAACCAAACAACATGACCATAAGGTATAACCTCAGTAGGTTATTCCCTCTACAACTATCGTCACAAATATGTGTTTGGTCGGATCCTAAGATCCACCAAACGGGTCGGATTCGAAAGTCAAAGCGGTGGTCAAGACCGCTCGACTTACGAAACTAAATAAGCACTAAACTAGAAGTGACGAGTTAGACATGTCAAAATATGTCTAACTGAGTTTATAAAACTGATTTGGTATCAAAACTTGGTGTTTTGATACCCGAAAATAGTTTCGTCGTAAAATGCACATCATGCGCATTTTTTACCGAAACTTTGACTCGTCACTTCGACTAGTAAACGTGGTAACCAGAAGGTGAAATCATTAGGGATTATAACCTTCGTGATTACGATCATGTTGCAAAGTTCAATTGAACTTTGACTTGAGCAAATATGGTCAGAACCAAAAGTCAATCAGGTTTCCAAACTGTTCGACTTTTAGCTTAAAATAGCTAAAAATGAGAGAACTAGGAAGAGTACTTACTCGTGTTGCAGAACACTTTTGGAACTCAAAATAGGAGGCTTCCAAAGGATGGAAACAAGCTCCAAGAAGGATAGAAAGAAGAACTTCAAACTTTGGTTTGAAGTGTTTTGAAATGCTGTGAAAAAAATGGAAGAATTATGGGGTATTTATAGTATTTTAGGATTAAGGAGGTAATGAAAAGTGTCCTCAAGTGAGGATTAGTGTCCTAAGATGTGTCAACACCATATTAAGTGTGGAAAACTTGGTGAAGAAGCAAAAAAATTTATTGTTTTTTGACAATTTTGGCCCTTAGACTTGTATTTTCATTTGTTTGCCATTTTTAACCCCTTTAACCTAATATTTAGGTTATATAAAGGTTTAAGACATATGTAACTTGGATTATACCTGAAAATGTCATGGATGTCAGTTTGTTCGGTTGTACGGTTACGCGTTTCGCAAAAATGCGTAAAACGCTTTAACGAAAAGGAGAATGATCGAAATTGTGCAACGATTGACATTTTTGCATTCTCATCAATAACGTACAAGATTTTATTGAATACAAAAATATTTGGAAATAAACACAGGGTTTCATTGAATACGAATTTGTTTTTAATTCTACAATGATTGAAACGGCATAAATGTCACAGTCTCCCCTACTTTTGGAAATTTCATCCCGAAATTTAATTAGAGGAAACATTGTGAAACAGATGTGGATATTTCGCTTTCATCTGATCCTCTCGTTTCCAAGTAAATTCTAGGCCACGTTTGGATTCCCATCGAACTTTAACTATCGGTATACGTCTAAGCTTGAGTTTCTTGACTTCACGGTCCAATATCTCCACATGTTTCTCGACAAAGTGCATAGTGTCATCAATGTGAAATTTCATCGAGGGGAATGTGGAGGTTTGTATCTGCTAAATACTTTCTCAAATTAGACACATGGAATGTTGGGTGAATATTCCCAAGTTCAGGAGGTAGCTCAAGTCGGTAGGCCACCTTTCCGATTCTCTCAACGATCCTTGATGGTCCAATATATAGTGGTGCAAGTTTTCCTTTCTTAACAAATCTAATCACACCTTTCCAACGGGATACTTTGACAAGGACATGATCACCAACTTGGAATTCCAAGGGCTTACATCGTTTGTCCGCATAACTCTTTTGACGGCTTCTAGCTGTCAGAAGGTTATCGCGAATTTTCTTGACTTTGTCTATTGTGTCGTGAATGAGTTCAGGTCCAGTGAGCTGAGCTTCACCGACCTCATTCCAGCAGACAGGTGAATGACATTTTCGACCGTATAGAGCTTCGAAAGGCGCCATATTGATGATGGCATGATAACTATTGTTGTAGGAGAATTTGACCAATGGTAGATGCGAATCCCAACTACCCCAAAGTCGATCACACATGCTCTAAGCGTATCCTCAAGTGTTTGAATTGTCCTTTCAGATTGTCCATACGTTTGAGGATGATAAGCAGTGCTCAGATTGAGTTTTGTTCCCATGGCAGATTGCATGGCCTTCCAAAAGTGAGATGAAAATCGAGCATCTACACTTATCTATTGATTAAATGGCTGAGTTCATATAAACTTTGCATTAAAAGTCAAGTACTAGCTTAGGTAAATACTTTTAACTTATTTTCCCTATATGGGCTTGGGATATGGTAAATTATTATCACTTAGTCGGGAATGAGATCAATCGAATGCCGGATTGTGGCTAGTAAATCCGTATGTTCTGTTTGATCAGTTTTGTTTGATAACTTAAACATTGGGGGTTAACAACCGTGCCCTGGATATCCTTGGCTCATTTAAGTTACTAATGGCAACGACCAAAGCACGGGATGTAAGCATACACCTGACAGATTCAAATGCTAACCCACAGGTTGGGGATAACTCCTTCGTGGGTTTATAAGTGGCGAATCATGTCTCGATTTCTATACTGGCCCCATATGTATTGACAAACATGTGAATCTGTATACAAGGTTAAAAGCTTAACTATCCCAAGTTATAAAAACATTTTTATGTGCCTTGTGCACTTAAATCAATTTTCGAAGTGTTTTCAAAACGAGTCATTTAATTGTATTTACTAGTGAAAGCTGACGTATTTTCAAAAGACTAAGTTGCAGGTACAATACGAAATAGCTTGGAAGCTGCTTGGTAGTGATATAAGAGGATCTTGCAAATCCTTAGATCTACCTAAAGTCTATAGTGCACCTTTTTGTATATTTTATAATCCGCCTGTGGATCTTTAGTTACAAACCGTCTGTATATTATTTTCAAACTTTGTACATTTTGGTTTGTAATAGTATTTTAAACTCTAAGACTTTTGTTGTGCTGTGTTAATTGACTATGATGACATCAACTTACATCATGATACTCCCCACCCAGGCCCACCGAGATTTGGTTGGAAATTCGGGGTGTGAAAGGTTGGTACCAGAGCCAACATTTGGGAGAATTAAACACTAGCCTTTTGTGTTAATCTCAAACTTACACAATAGCATATTCATTAGACTTCCGAGTCTAGGCATTGACCTAGGATTACTCGCTTCATTATTAAGTTATTATTATTCTTTTTAACTTAACAGGAATATGTCACCAAGATTCAGAGGACAAAGTGGATAAGGAAAAGGTCCAATGAGGGGAGGATCATCAGGGTGCATCCCTTCACAACCTCACAACTCAAGCTCTTATCAAGATTCGGGAAATTCATCTCCTTGGCAACCAGCGAGACACTCTATCTCGCATGAATATACGCCCCCACACTCCCAAAATTCTTACCATTCACACCACTCTCACAACTCCCATCATTCACACCACTCTCGACACTCTCATCATTCCCACTCATATTCATACCATGAAGAATTTAAGCCAGACCTTTATTTTAACCCACTTCCAGCTGATCAGCATCAGTTGGATCAACCAAATGCTATAGACGAGGACTCCGATCCGGAGATGCCACCGTTAGGGTCACACGGACACCTCATTGAAATTTTTAGTGGCTCTAACTCTTATGCAGGATCACCAACCAAGGTCCTAATGAATGGGACCAGTATTGGAGTCAATTTACTTTTGTTAACACTCCTTCATGCCACTCTCCAACACCGCCTCAGCCACCTTCACAGGAAGACATCCAAATGGAACTGGTGGAGCAACCTCAGCCACCACCTGAGCCACCAAGGAAGAAACATGGTGTACACATGTCTGTGTGTGCGGGACAATGGTCGGGTTCGCTTCCACCATTGCCCAAAAGCTACCCTACCATTCCTGAGGACCCATATATAGGTGGACCCTCAAACACTTCACCTGTGGTGGAACCAACACCACCACCTGTGGTTTAACCACTACCATTGGGTTTTAATAAACCTATCCCTACATATCCAGATACGTCTAGATATAATCCTTTTACCCAATCTACGCTGATGGACTTAAACTATCAGACACTATCACATGACCCATATATGCAAGCGATCATGCATAATGCACTTTACCCGTCTCCATTCCCACCTGCTTATCCACCTACTGGATACCCAAGTTATGGGTACCAGTACCCTGTTGTGCCTCAACCACAACCACAACCTCAACCTCCGCCAACTCTTGAGGCCATTAATGAAGCCTTGAAGCGGATCAAAGAAATGCAACAATAGGCTGAGAAAACAGAGAAGAAGATAAATAAGTTCTTCAAGAAACTTTCCAAGTTAGTCAATGGAAAGAAGGACGAGTGAAATTTCTACTATTTTTTTATGTTTTGTAATTCATTCTTTAGTCCCTGCGTGGACATATTATTTCTTTTAGTCCCTGCAAATAAAATTAGTTTAATTTATTTTGAGATTTGTTTAAGGTAAGTATTATAATTTTTCTATTGTTATTAAATGAAATATTTGAATTATATATATATAATCGTTACATCCTCTTCAAGCGATCGTCTTGATTTTAACTCAAATTTATGATCCGCTATATAATTGCAAAAGATCTTCTTAATGGTTTTGATTAGCCAAATGGCAAAGTTCATATTAATTGGAAAATTATAAAAGATAGTTAAGGATGAATAACCCTTTCTATCATGATAGTTAATGAAGATTATCCCTTCTATCCAGAGGTGGTGAACTATATCCAAGCCTCCAAGTCATTAAGGTCAAATGCGACCATGACTATCATTAATCAACCACTAAGATAATTATGTATTAACATTCAAGCAATGTTAATACTCCTGGCAGTGTGACTTGAGGAACCACACTAACCGTCTAGGTTATGGACTACGTCCTAACCTTATAGCCTATGTGATCAAATTTAGTGATGAAGTGCCTACGGGCTATGATTTAATATCCAATAGTGATGATTTACCTACGAGCAATACTATATTGTAGATTAAGACAATGACAGATGTAACCTTGTTGTTCCCTATCCAAGGTGGTGAGCTATGCCAAACCTCATAGTCTATATGATCAATGAGATCATGACTAATATCATCAGCACGATGATTATCTATCTTGACATCTTAGGTGATATTAATTGATTTGCTTAATTGATTTGCTTAATTGATTTGCCTACAGGTCATATATATTGTCAAATATGACAATGATAGCTGTGACCTTATGATCCACTGTCCAATAGTATATGGACTACGTCCAAATTTAGAAAGCCTTTTGATGGCCCTTTGAGACCTACGCCAATTATACCTAAATATCTTAAAGAACATTCATTTGAAATGTTAAGCCTGATAGTTGTAATTCTATGCACACTGATTCAAATAGGCAATGGATCTTTATATCCAAACTTTATAGCCTATACGGTTATTAGTGTTATGGCTAATGTATGTTTAATTTAGTATTTAGTACCAAAACTTCAGAGATAGCTAATTTAGATGAGGCACAAAGTAGTCGCCATGTTAATAATACTAACAACACTGAAAACATAGCCATCAATGCTGATGATTTCCAAGCTCGCATTGATGCAACCGTTGGAAAGGCCATAGAAAAGGCCATGGAAAATTTAAAGAATGGAGCGCTACTAGCTCCAAACCTTTATCTATTCCACCATCTTCAGCTCGAAAGGAGAGTTCTGTTCGCTCATCAAATGCGAAGAGTTAACCAAAGAAACTAGATTTTCATAATAGGTCCCAATCTTCCAAGGACGGATGTACCTATAAGTACTTCGTCTCCTACAAGCCCCGAGACTTTAACAGGGAAAGGGAGCTATAGAAGCCTTGAGATGGCTCGACGAAATGGAAACCATTGTAGATATCAGTGGTTGTGCTAATAAGGATTTGGTGAAGTTTGTCTCCCAATCCTTTAAAGGCGATGCCCTAATATGGTGGAAGGCTATGGTCCAGTCAACGGGAAAGGTACACCTGTACAACTTGGGATGGTCGAAGTTTGCGGACCTTGTCAAGGAAACTTACTGCCTACCTCATGAGGTGGAGAAGATAAGAGTCATATTTTCTGACTCTTACAATGAAGAATCAGGATTGTCGGAAGTATGTTACCGACTTTAATTCCCTATCTAGATTGGTATCTTATCTAATTTCTCCTGAACCCAAACGCATTACGCGTTTCATAAATGGGTTAGCGCCTGAAAATAAAAAGGCATGGTGAAGGTTGCTCAGCCTACCACTTATAGGCCTGCTGTTGACCTATCTCTCTCTCTCTCACCTTAGATTTGATGAGACAAAAGTCAGTCTAGACTGAGACTGACGGGAAGAGGAAGAGAGAGGATGATAACTCCCAGAGATCAAACAAGAAGAATAAGGGGGGTTTGGTTTCAGAAAGAATCAAGATAGGTCGTGCAAGAAGCCGACATGCAAAACTTGCAACCGCAGGCACTAGGACAGTGCAATTCTGACCGTAAACCTTGTGGTATCTGCAAGAAAAAGGGGCATAAGACCCTAGAATGCAAGGATCTTAAGGATGTATTCTGCTACGGCTGTAATGAAAAAGGGCATATCAAAACTAACTGCCACAAGAATCCCAAGAGTAACAATGCAAAGCCTGGAGAGGCTAAGAAGGGAAATGCATGGGCCTTTCAGATGAATGCTAGGGAGGTTGTTAATGAAAACAACGTCATAACAGGTACATTCCTCATCAATGCATATATGCTAGAGTTCTTTTTTATTCGGGTGCCAATAAGTCATTTTTTAGCAAACTATTAAACTTACCCATAAAAACTCTAGACATAACTTATGAGGTAGAACTTGCTGACGGAACCTTAGAAATAGCATCTTCCATTCTTGATAGATGTTTTATACCCATTAAGAATCATTCTATTCCTATCTCTCATCTGTCAATGAAATTGGCGGGGTTTGATGTAGTCTTAAGCATGGATTGGTTATCCCATAACCAAGACTGCATTGCCTGTGATAAGAAACTCATCAAAGTTTAAACCCCATCTGGTGAAATGCTCACCATTCTTGGATATTCACACTTTGGGTTGCCAGACAAAGTGTCATTGTTTAAGGCATCTAAGTGTTTGGGGAGAGGTTGTGTCATCTACGTGGCACAAGTAACTATTAATGAGCCAAAGCCAAAGATTGAAGACCTTCCAATTATCTTAGAATATCCCGATGTCTTCCCTGAAGAATTACCGGGTCTACCTCCAGATAGGCAAGTGGAGTTTAGGATTGACATCCTACCATGAACGACACGTCTTGCTAGAGCTCCGTATCGGCTAGCACCGACTGAAATGAAGGAATTGAGAACAAAATTAGACGAACTTCTAGAGAAAGGCTTCATTCAGCCTAGTTCCTCACCTTGGGGAGCTCCTATCCTTTTCATTAAGAAGAAGGACGGTTCAATGCAGATGTGCATTGATTACCGCGAACTAAAAAAGATAACGATCAAGAATTGTTATCCTCTGCCCAGGATCGATGATTTGTTCGATCAACTCCAAGGGGCTAGTTACTTCTCTAAAATCGACTTGAGATCGGGATATCATCAACTGAAGGTTAGAAGTGAGGATGTCACCAAGACTGCCTTTAGGACCCGTTATGGTCATTATGAATTTCTGGTGATGCCTTTTGGGCCTAACAAATGCACCTACAGCATTCATAGATCTCATGAATAGAGTCTACAAACCATATCTAGATAAGTTTGTCATTGTCTTCATGAGACGACATACTTATCTACTCTTGTAATCAAGTTGATCACGAGAAACATCTTCGGTGCATCCTGGAATTGCTAAGACAAAAGAAGCTTTATGCTAAGTTCTCTAAGTGTGAGTTTTGGGTTAGAGAAGTCCAGTTTCTTGGACATATTGTAAGTGAGAGTGGTATCCAAGTGGATCCCACCAAGATTGAATCCATAATGAATTTGGAAGTACCCAAAACTCCATCGGAGATTCCTAGTTTCTTAGGATTGGCCGGTTATTATAGGAGGTTCATTAAAAACTTTTCGAGGATAGCCACTCCTTTAACTACCTTGACCCGTAAGAATGTCAAGTTTGACTAGGGTCCAAAGTAACAAGAATCTTTTGAAATTCTAAAACACAAGTTGAGTAATGCTCCTGTGTTATCTCTACCTAAGGGTATTGAGGATTTTGTTGTTTATTGTGATGCCTCACGCATTGGCATGGGCTATCTACTAATGCAAAGAAACAAAGTTATTGCTTATGCATCACGACAATTAAAGGTGCACGAAAGGAATTACACCACCCATGACTTGAAGTTGGTGTTGTTGTTTTTGCACTTAAGTTGTGGAGACATTCCTTATATGGAACAAAGTGTATTGTATACACTAACCATAAGAGTCACCAACATATGTTCAATCAAAAGGATTTGAACATGCGACAACGCCGTTAGATGGAAACGCTTAATGATTATGATTGTGAAATTCGCTATCATCCCGGCAAGGAAAATGTCGTTGCTGATGCCTTGAGTCGCAAGGAAAGGGTTAAGCCTATTAGGATTAATGCCAAGAGCATTGAACTCAGAAATAGCTTAAATGAGAAGCCATTAGATGCACAAAAGCAAGCGTTGTTAGAGGCTAATATTTCTAATGAAGGATTAGGCGGAATTGTTAATCAGTTAGTGCCTGGAAAAGATGGGATCCTTAGATTTAACGGCAGAATCTGGGTTCCAATCTTTGGAGGACTTAGGGATCTAATCCTCCAGGAAGCGCGTAATTCGAGATACTCAGTTCACCCAGGTGGTGACAGGATGTATCAAGATTTGAAGAAGAATTATTGGTGGATGGGTTTGAAGAAATCCATAGCCACTTACATAGCTAAGTGTCTGACGTGTTCATAGGTTAAAGCCGAACATCAGAAACCGTCAGGACTTCTACAATAGCTTGAGATTCCCACTTGGAAATGGGAAATCGTAACTATGGATTTGATTACCAAGTTACCCAAGACCAAACGTGGTAATGACACGATTTGGGTCATTGTGGATAGGCTGACTAAGTCAGCACATTTCTTGCCAATTAAAGAGACTTATAATTTTGACAAATTGGCTAAGTTATATGTGGACGAGATTGTGTCCCTACATGGCGTGTCGGTATCTATTGTATCTGATAGAGATACTAGATACACATCTCACTTTTGGAAAAGTTTCCAACAATCATTAGGCACAGGATTAAACTTTAGTACGGCTTACCATCCACAGACTGATGGGCAAAGTGAGCGTACTATCCAGACTTTGGAGGACATGCTTAGAGCATGTGTGATTGATTTAGGCAGAAGTTAGGATGACCACTTACCCCTAATAGAATTCTCTTATAGTAATAGTTATCATACAAGCATCAAGGCTGCACCTTTTGAAGTCTTGTATGGGAGAAAATATAGAACGCCTGTCTGTTGGGCTGGAGTTGGCGAAGCCCAACTGTCTGGACCCGAGATTATCCTAGAGACCACGGATAAGATAATACAATTCCGTGATCATCTCAAAGCTGACCGTGATAGGCAGAAAAGTTACGCATACAAGAAGCGAAAACCTCTTAAGTTCCAAGCAGGGGACAAAGTCTTGTTGAAGGTATCACCCTGGAAATGTGTAATGCGCTTCGGAAAGAAGGGAAAGTTGAGCCCGAGATATATTGGACTGTTCGAGGTATCTCGAATCTGTAGCTTATAAGCTTAAGCTTCATGAGGAACTTAGTGGAATCCATGATGCGTTCCACATATCTAATCTGAAGAAATGTCTAGCCGATGAATCGCAAGCAATGTCACATCAAGATGTGAAAATTGATAAAAGCATGAGGTTCATTGAGAAACCAATTTCGATCGAGGATCGACAGGTTGAAAAGCTCCAAAGAAAATTTATACCTATTGTAAAGGTTAAGTGGGATGCTTGTCGAGGCCCCGAGTATACATGGGAGGTTGAGTCTACTATGCGACAAATATACCCCATCTTTTTGAATAAAATCTCGAGGTCGAGATTTCTTTTAAGGGGTGAGGATGTAACACCTCGTAAATTCAGGTCCGGTCATATACCGACACGTGTAGATACTACGGATGAAGCCACGAATGAATTAGCTGCTCATCACGCATAGGATGTCCAATTCGCATGTTTTTCCATACGCCAGACCGTAAGCTACGGTTCCAAACTGTAAGCTACGGTTCGGCTTTGCTGTTCAGAAATCTCTCGACCCAAATGACTCCCGATTGATGTGATATCTCTTGATTTACCATCCTTAAGTGTTCTGCATCATCACCGAACCTTTAACTTTACAAATTTAAGTGATTTGACATGTAAAACAATAAGAACTCGTATTTATCGCATTCTAAGCTAGTAATCACTTAAAACTCACTAAAGCACATATTATAACACACATTAATACCTGGGTATTCACATGAGAAGAACTAGTTGTGTCATTATGTCATTTGATATAGTCAAGGGACAATTCATAAAACTATATTCTTTGAGGGACTAAAAGTGTCAATATGCCAAATTCTGCCAAGTTGCTATATATCTTGCAATATGCCACCCTCTTGCAGCTCTTGACACCTATCTAACCACTTGTACTGATCCTACAACACCTCTAACACCTGGCATCATCCTCATTCATCCCCTTGCACTATAAATAGCCCATCAATTTCACTCCATTCCTTGCTCAATCCTCTCCTCCTCTCTATTACACTCTTAGAAGTTCCTTTTCATCTAGGAGCATCCGTTTGAGTTCTAAACTTTCTCTTGGATCACTTGTAAGTGTTCCATCTCTGCTCTTTTCTTTTTTAGGTTTTAATAGCCAAAAGTCAAGCATTTTCGCTAAACGCTTTGACTTTCGGCTAAAACCATTATGGTCTAGCCGTTGTTCAAAATGAACATGGCTAAGTGATCATAATTAGGTAGATATTAATCCCTTAAAAGGGCACCTCCTAAGAATCACGTTTACTAGGTCAATTGACGGGTCAAAATTAATGTTTTAAAAAGTCAAACGGGTCAGATTGTATAAATGTTATAAATCTAAGTTTATATACCTTTTAAATAGGTTTTGACACTTAAACAAGTTGGTAATAACTATTAGACCATGTGGGAACATGTTCGGCTCGTCAATTCCAGTCCTAGGGTCGATTCGCAACCGAAAGTCACAAAATTTGACTTATCCTTTGACTTCCGATTCTGACCGATTAAGATTAGTTTACTATTGATATATGGTTGCATTATGATCATAATATAGTATAGCATAACCCTCTGAGGTTATATTACATGATAATCATAATCTGAGTTTATGCACAAGTTCTGCTAATATGTCAAACTTTGACTAGAATGCCCTTTTACATAAAATAAAGTTTTAATCAACAACGAACTTGCAAATGAATTATCTACTGATATTGTAACATAGTTAACATATTATGATGTTATTATTCTGATCATAAACTGAGTTTTATTATAATATCGTAAATTATGCTTTTAAAAGGACCAAAATACCCTTTCGATGCATAGTTTGGTCCTAAACCATAAACACATTTATGTATGACATCTTACTATTAATATATCACAAATTAAGTATTTTTCAAGAATGTTTATGATCATAACATTAGAATGTATGCAAGTTCCTCTTTATATGTCATATAATGATCAAAACGCTTTATGAGGCATAGTTTTGTTTTAAAACTTTAACGGGCATATAAGTTGATATCCTACTGATATTACAACTTATTTAAAGTATAATAGCATATAGAACTTGTTCATAACTCACCCGGTTACCCGATATCGCTTATATGCGTACGGTTAAGTTTATATAACTAGTTTATGAAAATTAACCAAAACGGGTTTAACCTTATCATTGTAATCTCAAATTTTCAGAATGTTAATTGTTTATCCATGTCATAAAAGTCTTAGTACTTGTTGGGTTTAAACTACATTCTATCCGGTCATCGCTTAATCTAGCTATTCGTACTATTTTGATCCTTTAAGCTAGCCGGTCTAAGTCTATGACTTAAATAGGACTCGTTAGCGTTCTAATTGGTAGTTTATGCCATCATTTCAGAGTAGAAGCCTTCCAGTAAATGCTATCTACATTTATCTATTGATTAAACGATTGAATTCATATAAACTTGGCATTTAAAGTCAAGTACTAGCTTAGGTAAATACTTTTAACTTATTTTCCCTATATGGGCTTGGGATACGATAAATTATTACCGCTTGGTCGGGAATGGGATCAATCGAATGCTAGATTGTGGCTAGTAAATCCATATATTCCGTTTTGATCAGTTTTGTTTGATAACTTAAACATTGAGGGTTAACGACCATGCCTTGGACATCCTCGGCTCATTTAAGTTACTAATGGCCACGACCAAAGCACAGGGTGTAGGCATACACCTAACAGATGCGAATGCTAAAATATATTTTACCCACAAGTTGGGGATAACTCCTTCGTGGGTTTATAAGCGGCGTGTCAGTTAATCATGTCTCGATTTCTATACTGGGCCCCATATGTATTGACAAACATGTGAATCTGTATACAAGGTTAAAAGCTTAACTTTCCCAAGTTATAAAAATATCTTTATGTGCCTTGTGCGCTAAAATCAATTTTTGAAGTGTTTTCAAAACGAGTCAGTTAATTGTATTTACCAGTGAAAGCTGATATATTTTCAATAGACTAAGTCGCAGGTACAATACGAAATAGGCTGGAAGCTGCTTGGTAGTGATATAAGAGGATCTTGCAAATCCTTAGATCTGCCTAAAGTCTGCAGTGCACCTTTTTGTATATTTTATAATCCGCATGTGGATCTTTAGTTACAAACCGTCTGTATATTATTTTCAAATTGTGTACATTTTGGTTTGTAATAGTATTTTAAACTCTAAGACTGCTGCTGTACTGTGTTAATTGACTATGATGACATCAACTTATGTCAAGATACTCCCCACCGGGCCCACCGAGATTTGGTTGGAAATTCGGGGTGTGACACATTCCTTCTTGGCTTCTCTTATCCCTTTCCTGGTCTCACCCAAAGATTCTTTACTCTTACCGGCATCAGTTATAGCCAGGCTATGCCAATGCTTTGGAGAGTTTTATATATCATCGAGGAGATCACTAGGACCGAAGGATTAGACTTCAACCTTTCTGAGCTTGCCCATCTCTATTCTCTAGTTACCCACGGCTCCCATCTTTTCTTGTTTAAGGCCAAAGCTCATCAGCCTCTCCCCATCCTCAAGACCACTCAAAACAATTCCTCATGGAAGAATCAATTCTTTTTTGTCAAAAGGAATTCCATTCCCCATGGGGATAGTTTACCCAAGAAGTGGATCTTGAAGGGTAGGATTTAGGATCCTTAGTTAACCATTGTAGAGACTGTTACCTTTGTTGTTGTTGTTGTTGTTGTTGTTGTTGTTGACTTCTTTTTTCTTTGTTTGTAGTAACCAATTTTAGTTGCCTTGCCAATCTTCCAGGAACACTAGAGAGAATCGTTGCTTTCTAGGCACTTGATTCTGTTGTGAGAACATTCAAGCCAAAGATTATGGACACCTCCACGTCCTACAAAATGTCAAGTAAGTATTCACATATCTTTGTATTTTGTAATGTCATATTTAATAAAATGCATGAGACAAGAATACTTTCTGTTGTTCATGATGTAGGTGCTCAAAGATCCACCAGCAAATCGGCCACCACGTTTGGTCTGGACGACATCAATAGCATCATCTCCCCTCGCTCCATCAAGAAGGAGTTGGCCAAAGCTTCCCAAAGCCCATGGCCGTAACCACCAGGGCTAAGATTGGGTCCAAGCACAAGAAGCTTGTGGATCTTGAGGAGTACGAGTTCGAAGCCGAGAAGCTGATCCATGACTTCGTCGTTGAGGTAAAGATCATTGATCCATCGCTGATAGTCTTGTATGTAATATAGGATCCTTGATTCTAACTTTATGCGTTGTCTCTTGTAGAGGTTTGTCCGCTTGCAGGTCCACAAAGACAAGGGCTTGGATGAAACCGAGGATAACCTGGCTGGTCTGCGATCCATCGTTGCCGTGAAGGACAATACCATCTCCCAGCTTGAGAAGGAAAAGATGAGCTTTTAGGGGCAACTTCTAACTGCTGAGGTAGGGATACATGTGGCTGTCATGACGACAACTGATGAT
This sequence comes from Scalesia atractyloides, assembly GCA_947069175.1. Lineage (NCBI taxonomy): Eukaryota > Viridiplantae > Streptophyta > Magnoliopsida > Asterales > Asteraceae > Scalesia > Scalesia atractyloides. The sequence goes on along the minus strand of CAMTDV010000026.1, from coordinate 46,887,893 downwards.
GCCAAGGTCTGTGCTTTTTGTGCCATTCTCCAGGCAAGGATCGGGATGGCCCAAGAAGCTACTAATCCAGACTTCGATAGGTCGGCCTGGGACATGGCTTCCTGGAAGCAGACCCTTCTTCAGCTAGGTGGTGAGGTGGAATCGGAACCGATTAAGACGCTAGAAGCTTGTTCAAGCGGGGCCAAGGACGTGGCTGAAGCTGCTAGGTGCAGGTGGTGAAGCTTCGGTGGAGACCGCACAAGTGGGCGATGATGAATGTTGATGCCTAGGCTGGAGCCCACTTTTTATGGTTTTTTTTTGTTTTGATGGTGTTTTGGTGATGAACAATATGCTCTATAATAACTCTTTGAACAATAGTTTTCTAGGTTAAGGATCACTAATCCTTAGAACAATGGGGGTGGAAAAGGTGGATGGGTCCTTCTTTTTATGGAGGATGAAGCCTTTACACCCCTCGCTTTTACTTTCCTACACCTTATGAATAGTTAGTAACTGACACCCTGCATCAACCCGAGTGGCTGGGCAGTTTGGTAACCTTAGCAGGGTTTTAATAAAAATTTAACCTTTTGACTAGACCTGGTGTTATACATTCGTCTTTAAAGTTTTGGTTTGATATGTTTGTATTTCCACAAACAAATTGTTTGTGAAATTCATTAGTTTTTTCTTGTAAGAACTTAGAAAAAATCAAGTTGTTAAAAACTTATTAACTCTTGTTCATGACGTTGTTAGAAACAATATGAATCACAGATCCTTAACTGTAAGGTTTAGGGGGAAGCCAATAAAACAAATGATAATAAAGATAAGGCATACTAGAAAATCCAAGTTAGGATTTTATATCCTTGGGATTACCATTGCATAAACAGACTAGTCACCGTTAGATAGATTTTAAGGATCCAGAATCCTTTCTGATAGAACTTATAAGTCTCCAAAGCTCCAAAACCTGTTGAAATCAACTTGGGACTAAGCCAAACAAACTGGGGACATGCCCATTAAACTGGGGACAAGCCCAAATACATTTGGGTCTGGCCCAAACTAGGGACAAGCCCACCTAAGTGACATGAAAATTCCAAAACCTTAGCTAACGTGAAAACGTTAGAAACCTTAGGATAACAGATGTATGGTACGTCTACCATTATACTTGAGATCCTACATATGGCCAACAACAATGACATTGTCAGCCACTAGGCGTGTACTGGTCCCATTGTCTTGAACAATACTTGGATAGTCATGCACTATTGGCGGGGTGTCAAAACCCAATTTGTATAAAAGGTGAAAACCTTTAAACCTTACAAGGTATAAGACACCTTAAGTGTGGGAGAGAGGTGGCCAACCTCTTAATCCTCTTTTCACAATGTTAAAGTTCTTCAAAGCTTAAAACTTGGTGAAATTTGATGTTAAGTATCTAACATCCTTTTCTCATAACAAATAGAATAAAAAGTAGAGAAATATTTAAGGTTAAATGTTACCAATGTGAGGATCCTGAATCCATTAAGGATCCTTGATCCTTGTTACATAAAATACTTCTTGAGATGGATAGCATTCCAAGCCCTTGGCAAGAAATCACCTTCCATGGTTAGTAGACGGTATGCCCCCATTCCTGCCTCTGCTTCTATTAGATAGGGGCCTTCCCACTTAGGTGGCAACTTGCCGTCAGCTGGATTTGTAGTGTTTTGAAATGGTTTCCTTAACACCAAGTCACCAATTTGAAATCTTTTGATCCTGACATTTTTGTTGTATGCCCCAACCATCCTTTGCTGATAACTGGTCATCCATATCTTTACTAAGTCTCTGAGCTCATCCACAGTATCTAAATCTTGCATCAGATTTTCATCATTTGTCTAAAGATCACGGATGCTTGTTCTGGCTGTGGGAACCACCATTTCCATTGGGATCACTGCCTCAGTTCCAAAGACTAGAGAGAAGGGAGTCTGGCCTATGGCATTCTTTGGAGTCGTCATGTCAACCCAAAGGACATATGGCAGCTTTTTAGCCCACTTTCCTTGTTTGGATCCAAGTTTCTTCTTCTAGTTGTTGATTATAATCTTGTTACTTGACTCTGCTTGGCCATTAGCTTGTGGATAAGCTGGTGTAGATGTTATCATCTTGATTCTCCAACTCTCACAAAAATTAGTAGTTTTATTCCCAATAAACTGGAATCCATTGTCACATATAATTTTAAAAGGAATTCTAAATCTGGTGATAATGTTTCTTTTGATAAAGTATACAACTTCTTTTTTTTTCTAACTTGAACAAAAGCTTCCGCTTCTATCCACTTGGAGAAGTAGTCGGTCATAACTAGCATAAATACTTTTCCACCTGGTGCCTTAGGGAGCTTGCCTACTATATCCATTCCCCATTTCATGAATGGCCAAGAAAAAATATAGGATATAAAGGCTCTGCTGGCTGGTGTAAGATATTGTTATGTCTCTAGCAAGCATCACGCTTCCTTGCGTAGTTGACTGCATCTTTCTTCATAGTGGGCCAGAAGTAACATGATCTAAGAATCCTTGAAAATAATGCTCTGCCCCCAGTATGATTCCCGCAGTCTCCTTCATGGAAATCCTTTAACACCTCTTGAATTTCTAGATCCTCAATACATCGCAAGTAGGGACCTGCAAGAGATCTTTTATGTAAAATGTTGTTTAATATAGTAAACTGAGATACCTTGATCCTGAAGGCTCTAGGATTCTAATCCTGGGGGGATCTCTCCATTCTGGATAAATTTCATGATAGGAAGGATCCTGGATCCTGAATTTTGTTGAGAATCACTGGATGTTTGTGATATCCCGGGTTTTTCGGATAACTTACACGTGACACTTGTCGAATAAAGTATATGCTATGTGTATGAACGTGTACGAATTAAATGAATACGTGATAAGTATTTGTATGATTGTTTTAGTGATAAAGTAATTACAGTAGATATGTATACGAACGGAACCGAAACCGCAAGCACAAACCGAGATCAAACCTTAAACCCAAACCTATCTCGGCTGCAAGATCAAGCCGCAAACCCTTTGTGAACAACTCAAATCATTCTCGGTCGATATCAAGCCCAAGACCACAAACTTATTTTGTTCAAAACCAAACCAAACCAACTAAAACAAATCGGCCACATGATCAAACCCAAACTAACCCACCCTAGTCCCTCGGCCGCGAATCCAAGATCAAACCGTAACCTTTATCCCCTTTTGCACCTATATAAACAAACCCCATGCATGTTTCATTCACATACACAAAACCCTAAACATAAACTGCCGTCGGCAGCCTTACTCTCATCCCTCTTGATCGCGAACATCTTCTCTCCTTCAGCATCTCGATCTAATCAGCTTGTTCAATTTCCCGGTCGCTAACAGCTGGTCCCTTTCAACCTCGGTCGCAACAGCTTTCCTGTTCTTTTCTTCCGGTCGCAGCAGCAACCATCGCCATCTTCAGTCTCGGTCGCAACTATCCAGGATCACCGGTTCCTTAACATACTCACGGTTCGATTACCTTATCATTAAAAGTCTAGAATTTATCATATGTTTCTAGATCGTAGTCGGGTATATGTGTACTGATTTTGTTGTTCTCGGATTTGCATGATTGAATGAGATGGATGATTGTATTGTTTCGGATGTATATATATCTGCTTGAACGAATTGATCAGCTTGTTTTCGGACTATATGTGCTTACAAGTAGTCTGCTGAATTGACTGTGTGTATACGCATGATTGTTTTCGGATATTAGATGTATTATATGTAATCGGCTGAATTGATCATTGTTGATATGCATGTATACTTGTTTGCGGATCTCATAAGGTTGCAAGTGTGTTTTGTTATAATAACTAGAAGTAAGAACTAGGGTTGCATGGATGAGATATTGGTATTAATCTAGGATTAGAAATCGGTTTTAGATCGCCTAGATTAATCGCATGAACGGGATTACATGAGCTTATGATAAAGAGATGCTGAATCAGTGGCTGAGTAATAGTTACAGCCGACTTCATCTGGCTGTAACTCGGTCGATAGTTGTCGAAAAACGGATTTTCTGATGTCTAGGACGTAGAGATTTGAATAAGGAATCTAATGGCATTGGATTCATAATTTTCTGAAGTCGTTTGATATTTTTAAAGGGCTAAACAAGTTCAGTAGCTAAAGCTGTGAAAATTCTGAAATTTTGTTGGTTGTTTATCAAGTTGGATTTTAAAATCAGTAGGGAGTTGAGTCATGATTTTTGTACAGCAACTAGGTATAGAAATTTCCGGGCAACTCCAACTGGAATTTTGTTAATCGGACGATCAGTGAATTTTAAATAAATTCTTCCGTGGACTGCAGTCAGAAAGCGGTAAATCCGACTGCAGCTTAGTGAATTAATATTTATGGTTAATTGGTAAAGATTTAGGGCTTGGGAAAATTATATAAATTTCTATGGTATAGATGTCACCTACTGTAAAAATATTGGAATTTTTGGAATGTTAGAACTATTTTATAAAAATCCTAGAAAACAGCTGAATAATGAGTGTTAGGCTGAAATCTGATAATTTGTGATTGTGTGCACCAAATTGTGGCATGAATTGGTTTATGGTTATGATAAGGTGTTTTGATTACCATGATCACATGAGGATACTTGCATGCATGTTTGAGTGTTAGAGATGATTGTTTGTGTGTATCAATTTGTGAGTAAGTTACGTGTAGAATTTGTATTGGTGTGTTCACACACTGACGTGGAATTAATTGGTTTGTTAGGACGCAACTAGCGGTCCCATCTCTTATAACATCTTTGCTACACTAACCGAGCAAATAAAGGTGAGTTCACGGCCCCTAACTTTATCCGGTTTTTAAACAACAGGGGGAGAAACATGTATACACTCTCAAACTCTATCTCTTTACGTTATACGAATTTAACGTCACATAACTATACGGTAACTAAGTTAATGTTAATGTAATGTTATGGTCACTAAGCAGCTTTATCACTTAAGTCCTCGACAATCTCCTCGGATCGTTAGTATTTGGGTTAAATAGCGGGGGAATTATAAGTAGTACTACTGGGTCTGACGAGCCCCATCCGAGCTAGTCGCGCTAGCCGACCTGGTATGGTCAACGGGTGAATAATTGGCCTAACATCGCCATGGTCATGTGATAGGCCTGGCAAAACGGAGGCACAACTGTCAGCTTCGATCGCGAACTCTTACGTGACATGACTTTAGGCTAGCTACCTATATATGTTAACATTGAACTTAATTACGGATCAACTTAATATTCCGGGATTGGAATATTGGAAACAACTTAATATTCCGGGATGGGAATATTGGAAGCAACAACTTATTATTCCGGGATTGGAATAATGGAACTATACGTTATCCCGGGTTGGGGATAACGGAGTAACAAACTATAACCGAACAAACGAATTTATGAAAACCTGTGAACTCACTCATCTTTAATGTTGACACTTGTTTCTTTACATGTTTCTCAGGACGCTAGGAGCTCTAGGTGCACGCACATGCATTGAACAAGACATCATTATCGAGTCATCTTTATCAATATTGTTTTGGGATTTTTCATTTGTTTTGGCGTTTGTGTTGGCGCCCGCATCACTACTTATTCATGCTTCCGCTCAACTTAAAACTAATGCTCTGCTAAATATTGGTAATTGATATAAAATCTAAAATGAACGATTTTGGAAAACGTATTATCAAATCATGTAGAGTCGTTCGACGTACTAGTGTTTCAGATTCTGGTTTGTTCACACGTCTCGCGGTAAAACTCCGCAAGTGGAAATTGAGGGTGTGACAGATTGGTATCAGAGCCACTAGCTATAGAGAACCAGGTTTGCATTACAAGTAGACCTAAACTATAGCTGATATCACGACACTAGACTTAGTTTGGCACCGAATTATTATATGTTGTTATGCAATATATCGCAATTGTGTTTGGTAGATTATGCCTTCATAATAAGAAATGAAAGCAACTCATAACTAACTACACGACCTAACAGGCAATGTCATCATCCTCATCGTCATCATCGTCCGACAAACCTACGCCACCAAGGGCACTAGGAAAGGCACCAATGGTGGAACCCATACCACCTTATGGCGTGGAGACACGCTCAGCGACGAGGAAAAGGCTCGCTCTGGGGGAGGAGTCGTCGTTACGCCCAACTATTGCTGTACCGGTTGAACCAGTTAATCCTGTAGAAATAGGAATTGACATGCTTAGAATCCTGGTGCATACACAACAAAAACAGTTAGAAAGAATGCAGGAAACCATCTTAGCACAAGGATGGATGATCCGACACCTTACCGGAAAGACCGACTCGCTCGAGGAAGAGCATCGTACGAGTAAGATAGCTCGTAACACCATAGCCAGAGATCTGCGTGCTGAGCAGATAAGAGCTGACTGGCTTGAGGACAGAGTCCTGGAAAATAGTTGGAACATTCAGGAACTGCAAAATCAAGCACTTGCACCAGCACAGGCCCCTCCAGTGCCGGTAGAGGAGGATCCAGAAGAGGATCCAGAGGAGGATCCTGAAGAGGATCCGGAGGAGGACCCAGCGGAGGAAGCTGGAAATGCCGCACAGGATGACGGCAACGACAGTGACTTGGGGAATGGAGACGTAGACGACTGACACGTCTCGTTTATATTTGTTTTCCTTCAGTTTATTTATTTTCCCACTTGTGTTTAAACTTGAAACTTTATAGTGAATTCGTATGTGTGATTTGCACTTTTGTAAGACGTTGAAATTTCAGTTAATCAAGTATTTCTTTTGATTATTTAACATATTGAGTTGACATAACTTACTAATTATTAAAGTACGAAGTAGGATAACTATATTGGATATATAGACTGATCGGGGTGTGCTTGTGTTGTGTTTCGAAGATCTAAATGGCGACTGGAAGATGTGGAAACCTTAACTTGACGCCCGAAGAGCTAGCTGCCATGATCCAGGAGCATGTGAACGCAGCTTTAGCGGGTGTTCAGAACCAGCCGGCAGGTAACCATTATTAAATTTTCGCATGAGAATCTAATAGTGAGGCTAGTAAAATTCCTTGCTGACTTCCTGTCCTCTGTCAGCAGGAGGGGGCTTTAACCCCTACAAGATGTTCCTTGACGCAAAGCCTAGCAAATTCTCGGGGCGGAAGGACCCATTGGACTGGTCCGCTGGATCGAAAAATCGGAATCTGTTTTTGAAATGTGCAACTGCCTAGAGGCAAACAAGGTCAAATACGCAGCCTCAACACTGGAAGATGGGGCACTGACATGGTGGAATGCCCAAGTTCAAACCCGTGGGCTTATAGCTGCGAACGCAATGGCATGGACTGAGTTCAAGGCCCTGATTAAAGAGGAGTATTGTCCACGAGACAGAGTGCAACAATTGGAGCAAGCTCTATGGAACCACAGAATGGTGGGATCGGAAATTGAAGCTTACACTGCAAAACATCATGACTTAGTATTTCTGTGTCCCGATTTGGCTAACACGGTGGAGAAAAGACTCGAGTTCTATCTCGGGGGTCTGGTTCCGGAAATTCAGGGTATGGTGATGTCTAGTAACCCTGTAACCGAACATCAAGCAATCCGATTGGCTCACAAACTCACCGATAAAGCGGTGGAACAGAAGAAACTGCCAGCACGGGGTACCACTGAAGTCGCCCCAGATAACAAAAGAAAATTTGAAGACTCCACTGTTCGACAGTCTTCGTCATCACATCCGCAGCAAGGGAACCAGAAACGGTTCAATCATTACCACAGCCACCGGGGTCATCAAAATCATTCCGCCAACAACAACAACAACAACAACAACTACAACAACAACAACCAGAATGCAGGCGGCTATGTAGGTCGAAAGCCGCAGTGCAACCGCTGCAATCTTCACCATAACGGCCCTTGTGCCGGAAATCGTTGCCAACGATGTGGCAAGATAGGTCATGCGGCAAAGGATTGTCGTGGGGAAATCATGTCCCGACAAAATCAGAATCAGCCTCAAGGTCAGCAGCAGGGTATAAACCGGGGATGCTATCAGTGTGGTAGCACTGCTCATTTCAGAAAAGACTGCCCACAGTTGCGCAACAACAACAATAATGGTGGAAACAACCATAACAACCACAACAATAATCACAACAACAACAATGGGAACGGTGGCACAGGAGGTGCCAAAGGTCGTGCATTTACATTGGGCCGCGGAGAGGCCAGAAACGACACGAACGTGGTCACCGGTAAGTTTCCCCTTAATGAACATTTTGCTACTGTGCTTTTTGATACGGGTGCGGATAGGAGTTTTATATCTGAGTCTTTTAGGAAGAACCTAAATCTCACGCTTAAACCATTAGAGACCCCTTATGTGATAGAATTAGCCAATGGTAAATCGGTAGATGTGACCCAAATCGTATCCGGCTGTCAACTCAAACTCGCGGGCCACACTTTTACCATTGATCTGATGACAACTACCCTAGGTAGTTTTGACGTGGTAGTCGGAATGGACTGGCTATCCGACGTCCGGGCTGAAGTCCTCTGCTTTGAAAAATCTATCCGTATTCCACTCTCGAACGACGAAATCCTGACAGTACAAGGCGATAAGGCAAGCGCCGTCACCAACATCATCTCATACATGCAAGCGCAGAAGTATCTTCGGAAAAAGAATTCCTTCGCTTTACTCGCACTAATTACCGAACAGCCTAAGGACGAGAAACGTATAGAAGACATCCCTGTCATCCGTGATTTTTCCGATGTATTCCCAGAAGAACTACCTGGTCTTCCACCACATCGACAATTAGAGTTTGAAATCGAATTGGCAAGCAATGCAACTCCTATCGCCAAGGCTCCATACCGCCTAGCTCCAGCCGAGCTGCAGGAGCTGTCTACCCAACTTCAAGAGCTGTTGGAAAAAGGATTTATCCGACCAAGCGTCTCGCCATGGGGAGCTCCAGTCCTGTTTGTCAAGAAGAAGGACGGGACTTTCCGCATGTGCATCGACTATAGGGAACTCAACAAGGTTACAGTCAAGAACCGATACCCGTTACCTCGCATCGACGATCTATTCGACCAACTGCAAGGGTCAAGTTACTACTCTAAGATTGATTTACGGTCCGGTTATCATCAGCTACGCGTCAGGGAGGAGGATATCGCTAAGACAGCATTTCGCACTCGGTATGGCCATTACGAGTTTTTGGTCATGCCATTCGGTCTCACTAACGCACCCGCGATATTCATGGACCTCATGAACCGCGTGTGTAAACCATACCTCGACAAGTTTGTCATTGTGTTCATCGATGACATACTCATCTACTCCAAAAGTGAAGAAGAGCATGCTGAGCATCTACGATTACTGCTAGGATTACTTCAACAGGAAAAGCTATATGCCAAGCTCTCGAAGTGTGATTTCTGGATCCGGGAAGTTCAGTTTCTCGGGCACGTCGTGAATGAAAAGGGTATCCATGTAGACCCTGCCAAGATTGAAGCCATTAAAAACTGGGAAGCACCTAAGACACCGACGGAGATCCGCCAATTCTTAGGATTGGCTGGTTACTACAGACGCTTCATCAAGGGGTTTTCAAAGATTGCACAACCGCTCACTACCCTCACCCAGAAAGGTATCAAGTATACTTGGGGTGACAAGCAAGAAGCAGCATTTCAATTGCTGAAGCAGAAACTTTGCAGTGCACCCATTCTGTCCTTGCCGGAAGGGACAGATGACTTTGTAGTGTATTGTGATGCTTCCATTCAGGGGTTGGGATGTGTACTCATGCAACGCGATAAGGTCATCGCGTATGCGTCACGACAGCTGAAAGTTCACAAGAAAAACTACACGACGCATGACCTGGAATTGGGAGCAGTAGTGTTTGCACTTAAGATTTGGAGACACTACCTCTATGGAACCAAGTGCACAATCTTCACAGACCACAAAAGCCTCCAACACATCTTTGATCAGAAGGAGTTGAACATGCGACAGCGTCGCTGGGTCGAACTCTTAAACGATTATGAGTGTGCCATTCGGTATCACCCGGGTAAAGCTAACGTGGTAGCTGATGCACTCAGTAGGAAGGAACACTTGAAACCTCGTCGCGTAAAAGCAATACAACTCACTATTCATTCGGGGCTACCCGATCAAATACGCGACGCCCAGTTAGAAGCAGTTAAAGGGGAAAACATCAAAGCCGAATCAGTGGGAAAAATGGAACGCGATTGGGAAGTAAAGCCCAATGGAGCCCGGTATTTTATGAATCGCATATGGGTACCTCTCTACGGAAACCTTAGAGAGCTAGTCATGGACGAAGCTCACAAATCTCGATACTCTGTCCATCCGGGTTCGGATAAGATGTATCAAGACCTTAAAGTTGCGTATTGGTGGCCCAACATGAAAGCCAATATAGCCACCTACGTGAGTAAATGTTTGACTTGTGCAAAAGTCAAGGTGGAGTATCAAAAGCCATCGGGCTACTCCAACAACCTGAGATCCCAGTGTGGAAATGGGATCAGATCTCCATGGATTTCATCACCAAACTCCCGTGAACCTTGGGTGGTTGCGATACCATCTGGGTGATCGTGGATCGTTTAACTAAGTCCGCACACTTCCTAGCTATTAAAGAAACAGATAAGATGGAGAAGTTGACTCGCATCTACATTAAGGAAGTAGTTTCTCGGCACGGTGTGCCAAAGTCCATCATCTCAGACAGAGATGCTCGCTTCACGTCAAACTTCTGGCGGTCACTCCAGAAAGCGTTGGGAACCCGCCTGGATATGAGCACAGCCTATCATCCTCAGACTGATGGTCAAAGTGAAAGGACCATACAAACCCTGGAAGACATGCTTAGGGCATGCGTAGTAGACTTCGGAAAATAATTGGGAAATCCACCTACCTCTAGTAGAATTCTCATATAACAACAGCTATCACACGAGTATTTCGGCAGCACCGTTTGAGGCATTATACGGTCGTAAGTGTAGATCACCGGTCTGCTGGGCAGAAGTCGGTGACAGTCAACTCACAGGCCCTGAGTTAATACTTGAGGCTACTGAAAAGATTGTACAAATCAGAAATCGCATAGCGGCGGCACGAGATCGACAGAAAAGCTACGCTGATCAACGACGCAAACCGCTCGAATTTCAAGTAGGCGATCGCGTCCTACTAAAGGTGTCACCCTGGAAGGGTGTAATCCGCTTTGGAAAACGGGGCAAACTTAACCCACGGTATGTAGGCCCGTTTGTAATCTTGAAACGTATTGGACCCGTAGCATATCAATTAGACCTTCCTGCCGAACTCAGTGGAGTTCACAACGTATTTCACGTTTCAAATCTGAAGAAGTGCCTATCAGATGAAACTTTAGTTATTCCATTGGATGAGATCCAAGTGGATGAACAACTACACTTCGTGGAAAAGCCTATTGAGATCATGGATCGTGAGATCAAGACTCGAAGGCACAGCAAGATTCCAATCGTTAAAGTTCGTTGGGATTCTAAGCGTGGACCGGAGTTCACGTGGGAAAGAGAGGATCAAATGAAAAGCAAATACCCACACCTCTTCGCAACTGAGCAGCAAATTAACGATACCAGTAACTAAATTTTCGGGACGAAAATTCTTTCAACAAGGGGATGATGTGACAACCTGGAAATTTCTCATACTTTCGTGTACTATTGTTGACTAAATTCTTGTGCATGGCACTTGGAAATCTTTGTGTATGACACTTGGGAACTTCTTGTAACGTTGCGTACCATCATTAACGAACTAACTCTTTGTGCGTGGCACTCTAACCATGTACGTTACATGCTAAACCGCGTTTACTCAATTTTCGGGACGAAAATTCTTTCAACATGGGGATAATGTGATATCCCGGGTTTTTCGGATAACTTACACGTGACACTTGTCGAATAAAGTATATGCTATGTGTATGAACGTGTACGAATTAAATGAATACGTGATAAGTATTTGTATGATTGTTTTAGTGATAAAGTAATTACAGTAGATATGTATACGAACGGAACCGAAACCGCAAGCACAAACCGAGATCAAACCTTAAACCCAAACCTATCTCGGCTGCAAGATCAAGCCGCAAACCCTTTGTGAACAACTCAAATCATTCTCGGTCGATATCAAGCCCAAGACCGCAAACTTATTTTGTTCAAAACCAAACCAAACCAACTCAAACAAATCGGCCACATGATCAAACCCAAACTAACCCACCCTAGTCCCTCGGCCACGAATCCAGGATCAAACCGTAACCTTTATCCCCTTTTGCACCTATATAAACAAACCCCATGCATGTTTCATTCACATACACAAAACCCTAAACATAAACTGCCGTCGGCAGCCTTACTCTCATCCCTCTTGATCGCGAACATCTTCTCTCCTTCAGCATCTCGATCTGATCAGCTTGTTCAATTTCCCGGTCGCTAACAGCTGGTCCCTTTCAACCTCGGTCGCAACAGCTTTCCTGTTCTTTTCTTCCGGTCGCAGCAGCAACCATCGCCATCTTCAGTCTCGGTCGCAACTATCCAGGATCACCGGTTCCTTAACATACTCACGGTTCGATTACCTTATCATTAAAAGTCTAGAATTTATCATATGTTTCTAGATCGTAGTCGGGTATATGTGTACTGATTTTGTTGTTCTCGGATTTGCATGATTGAATGAGATGGATGATTGTATTGTTTCAGATGTATATATATCTGCTTGAACGAATTGATCAGCTTGTTTTCGGACTATATGTGCTTACAAGTAGTCTGCTGAATTGACTGTGTGTATACGCATGATTGTTTTCGGATATTAGATGTATTATATGTAATCGGCTGAATTGATCATTGTTGATATGCATGTATACTTGTTTGCGGATCTCATAAGGTTGCAAGTGTGTTTTGTTATAATAACTAGAAGTAAGAACTAGGGTTGCATGGATGAGATATTGGTATTAATCTAGGATTAGAAATCGGTTTTAGATCGCCTAGATTAATCGCATGAACGGGATTACATGAGCTTATGATAAAGAGATGCTGAATCAGTGGCTGAGTAATAGTTACAGCCGACTTCATCTGGCTGTAACTCAGTCGATAGTTGTCGAAAAACGGATTTTCTGATGTCTAGGACGTAGAGATTTGAATAAGGAATCTAATGGCATTGGATTCATAATTTTCTGAAGTCGTTTGATATTTTTAAAGGGCTAAACAAGTTCAGTAGCTAAAGCTGTGAAAATTCTGAAATTTTGTTGGTTGTTTATCAAGTTAGATTTTAAAATCAGTAGGGAGTTGAGTCATGATTTTTGTACAGCAACTAGGTATAGAAATTTCCGGGCAACTCCAACTGGAATTTTGTTAATCGGACGATCAGTGAATTTTAAATAAATTCTTCCGTGGACTGCAGTCAGAAAGATGTAAATCCAACTGCAGCTTAGTGAATTAATATTTGTGGTTAATTGGTAAAGATTTAGGGCTTGGGAAAATTATATAAATTTCTATGGTATAGATGTCACCTACTGTAAAAATATTGGAATTTTTGGAATGTTAGAACTATTTTATAAAAATCCTAGAAAACAGCTGAATAATGAGTATTAGGCTGAAATCTGATAATTTGTGATTGTGTGCACCAAATTGTGGCATGAATTGGTTTATGGTTATGATAAGGTGTTTTGATTACCATGATTGTCACACCCTCAATTTCCACTTGCGGAGTTTTACCGCGAGGCGTGTGAACAAACCAGAATCTGAAACACTAGTACGTCGAACGACTCTACATGATTTGATTATACGTTTCTCAAAAATCATTTGTTGTTAATTTTATATTACCAATATTTTGCATGAGTATCAGTTTTTAAAGTTTGAGCAGAAGCATAAATAAGTAGTGGTGCGGCGCCAACACAAACGCCAAAACAATATCAAAAATTAAGACTCGATAAGGATGTCTTGTTCAATGCATGTGCGTGCACCTAGAGCTCCTAGCGTCCTGAGAAACATGTAAAGAAACAAGTGTCAACATTAAAGATGAGTGAGTTCACAGGTTTTCATAAATTCGTTTGTTCGGTTATAGTTCGTTCTCGCCGTTATCCCCAACCTGGGATAACATATCAGTTCCATTATTCCAATCCCGGAATAATAAGTTGTTGCTTCCAGTATTCCCATCCCGGAATATTAAGTTGTTATTTCCATTATCCCCAACCCGGGATAATAAGTTGATGTTTCCAATATTCCAAACCCGGAATATTAAGTTGTTCCGTAATTAAGTTCAATATTAATGTATATAGGTAGCTAGCCTAAAGTCATGTCACTAAGTGTTCGCGATCGAAGCTGACAGTTGTGCCTCCGTTTTGCCAGGCCTATCACATGACCATGGCGATGTTAGGCCAATTATTCACCCGTTGACCATACCAGGTCGGCTAGTGCGACTAGCTCGGAAGGGGCTCGTCAGACCCAGTAGTACTACTTATAATTCCCCCGCTATTTAACCCAAATACTAACGATCCGAGGAGATTGTCGAGGACTTAAGTGATAAAGCTGCTTAGTGCCCATAACATTACATTAACATTAACTTAGTTACCGTATAGTTATGTGACGTTAAATTCGTATAACGTAAAGAGTTTGAGTTTGAGAGTGTATACATGTTTCTCCCCCTGTTGTTTAAAAACCGGATAAAGTTAGGGGCCGTGAACTCACCTTTATTTGCTCGGTTAGTGTAGCAAAGATGTTATAAGAGATGAGACCGCTAGTTGCGTCCTAACAAACCAATTAATTCCTCGTCAGTGTGTAATCGCACCAATACAAATTCCACACACAATTTACTCACAAAGTGATACATACCAACAACATATCTAACACTCAAACATGCATGCAAGTATTCTCATGTGATCATAGAAATCAAACAACTTGTCATGAACATGTTTCAATTCCATGCAACACTTTAATGCATACAATCACAAGTTATCAACTTTCTGCTTAACACTCAATTATTTAGCTGTTTCTAGGATTTTTATAAAATAGTTCTATCATTCCAAAAATTCCCATATTTTTATATTAGGTGAAATTTATACCATAGAAATTTGTATAATTTTTCCAAGTCCTAAATCTTTACCAATTAGCCATAAATATTAATTCATTAAGCTGCAGTCAGATTTACCGCTTTCTGACTGCAGTCCACGGAAGAATTTATTTAAAAATCACTGATCGTCCGATTAACAAACTTCCAATTGGAGTTGCCCGAAAATTTCTATACCTAGTTGCTGTACAAAAATCATGACTCAACTCCCTACTGATTTTAAAATCTAGCTTGATAAACAACCAACAAAATTCCAGAATTTTCACAGCTTTAGCTACTGAACTTGTTTAGCCCTTTAAAAATATCAAACGACTTCAGAAAATTATGAATCCAGCGCCATTAGATTCCTTATTCAAATCTCTACGTTTTAGACATCAGAAAATCCGTTTTTCGACAACTAACGACCGAGTTTCAGCCAGATGAAGTCGGCTGTAACTATTATTCAGCAGACTGTTTCAGCATCTCTTTATAATAAACTCGTGTAATCCCGTTCATGCGATTAATCTAGACGATCTAAAACCGATTTCTAATCCTAGATTAATACCAATATCTCATCCATGCAAACTCTAGTTCTTACTTCTAGTTATTATAAACAAAACACAGCCTATATGTATTCAACTTTGAAACTCATTCCAACTCTAAATCTTGTATTACCAATCCGAAACTATATCATCATGCAACCTGAGAACAGCAACAATCAAGACACATAACTTCGAAACAACTAGCCATTCGAGCATACATGTATCCGAAACATTTATATCAATTCTTTCATGCATGTATATATATATATATCCGAAACAATACAATCATCTATCTTATTCTATTATGCAAAATCCGAACACAACACACTCAAAACACGTATAACCGAACATGATCTAGCAACAAAAGATAAATCCTAACCTTAAGTGACAAGGTAAGCGGCCGAAACTTGGATGTGAATGGATTTGGCTTGAAAGTAATTCGCGACCGAGAAGGGCTTGTTGATAAAGTGGCTGTTTGATCGGCCAGAGGTGAACAAAGACTGATCTCGCGATTTGAATGAAGGTGAAGATGGAGATTGTTGTTGCTGCTGTGACCGAGAGAATTAAACGAACAAGAAAACAGCTGATTGCGATCACAATAAGCGAGAACAAGCTGCGACGGCTGTCTTGTTTGTTAGGGTTTTCGGATTGTGAAAGAGTATGTATGGGTGTTGTATATATATAAGCGCAACAATGATAGGGTTTACGGTTTGGTTTGGGGTTTATGGCCGAGGGACTTGGGTGAGTTAGTTGGGTTTGGATGTGATCTCGCGGCCAAGTACTAGGGTGGATTCGGTTTGGGTTTGAACTCGCGGTTTTTGAACTTGATCTCGGCCGAGAATGTTTTGGTTTAGGGTTTAGGTTTGCTCTTGGTTTGGATTCGATCTTGGCCGAGGACTTGACTCGAGTTAAAGTTTAAAACTTGTTAACTCCTAGGGTCACCATGAATCTCTTTGGTTCGTGTCGCAGTTCGGTTCGTGTACATATCTACAATAATTACTTTATAACTAAACAATCACACAAACACTCATCACGTATTCATTCCATGCACGTTTAATACTTAGCACACATATTATTCGACAAGTGTCATGTGTAAGTTATCCGAAAAACCCGGGATATCACATTATCCCCATGTTGAAAGAATTTTCGTCCCGAAAATTGAGTAAACGCGGTTTAGCATGTAACGTACATGTTTAGAGTGCCACGCACAAATAGTTAGTTCGTTAATGATGGTACGCAACGTTACAAGAAGTTCCCAAGTGTCATACACAAAGGTTTCCAAGTGCCATGCACAAGAATTTAGTCAACAATAGTACACGAAAGTATGAGAAGTTTCCAGGTTGTCACATCATCCCCATGTTGAAAGAATTTTCGTCCCGAAAATTTAGGTACTGGTATCGTTAGTTTGCTGCTCAGTTGCGAAGAGGTGTGGGTATTTTCTTTTCATTTGGTCCTCTCTTTCCCACGTGAACTCCGGTCCACGCTTAGAGTCCCAACGAACTTTAACGATTGGAATCTTGCTGTGCCTTCGAGTCTTGATCTCACGATCCATGATCTCAATAGGCTTTTCCACGAAGTGTAGTTGTTCATCCACTTGGATCTCATCCAATGGAATAACTAAAGTTTCATCTGATAGACACTTCTTCAGATTTGACACGTGAAATACGTTGTGAACTCCACTGAGTTCGGCAGGAAGGTCTAATTGATATGCTACGGGTCCGATACGTTTCAAGATTACAAACGGGCCTACGTACCGTGGGTTAAGTTTGCCCCGTTTTCCAAAGCGGATTACACCCTTCCAGGGTGACACCTTTAGTAGGACGCGGTCGCCTACTTGAAATTCGAGCGGTTTGCGTCGTTGATCAGCGTAGCTTTTCTGTCGATCTCGTGCCGCCGCCATGCGGTTTCTGATTTGTACAATCTTTTAAGTAGCCTCAAGTATTAATTCAGGGCCTGTGAGTTGGCTGTCACCGACTTCTGCCCAGCAGACCGGTGATCTACATTTACGACCGTATAATGCCTCAAACGGTGCTGCCGAAATACTCGTGTGATAGCTGTTGTTATATGAGAATTCTACTAGAGGCAGGTGAATTTCCCAATTATTTCCGAAGTCCACTACGCATGCCCTAAGCATGTCTTCCAAGGTCTGTATGGTCCTTTCGCTTTGACCATCAGTCTGAGGGTGATAAGCTGTGCTCATATCCAAGCGTGTTCCCAATGCTTTCTGGAGTGACTGCCAGAAGTTTGATGTGAAACGAGCATCTCTATCTGAGATGATGGACGTTGGCACTCCGTGCCGAGAAACTACTTCCTTAATGTAGATGCGAGTCAACTTCTCCATCTTATCCGTTTCTTTAATAGCTAGGAAGTGTGCGGACTTCGTTAAACGATATACAATCACCCAGAAGGTATCGCAACCACCCAAGGTTCGCGGGAGTTTGGTGATGAAATCCATTGAGATCTGATCCCATTTCCACACTGGGATCTCAGGTTGTTGGAGTAGCCCCGATGGCTTTTGATACTCCACCTTGACTTTTGCACAAGTCAAACATTTACTCACATAGGTGGCTATATCGGCTTTCATGTTGGGCCACCAATACGCGGCTTTAAGGTCTTGATACATCTTATCCGAACCCGGATGGACAGAGTATCGAGATTTGTGAGCTTCACCCATGACTAGCTCTCTGAGGTTCCCATAGAGAGGTACCCATATGCGATTCATGAAATACCGGGCTCCATTGGGCTTTACCTCCCAGTCGCGTTCCATTTTTCCCACTGATTCGGCTTTGATGTTTTCCTCCTTAACTGCTTCTAACTGGGCGTCGCGTATTTGTTCGGGTAGCCCCGAATGAATAGTGAGTTGTAGTGCTCGTACGCGACGAGGTTTCAAGTGTTCCTTCCTACTGAGGGCGTCAGCTACTACGTTAGCTTTACCCGGGTGATACCGAATGGCACACTCATAATCGTTCAAGAGTTCGACCCAGCGACGCTGTCGCATGTTCAACTCTTTCTGATCAAAGATGTGTTGGAGGCTTTTGTGGTCAGTAAAGATTGTGCACTTTGTTCCATAGAGGTAGTGTCTCCAAATCTTAAGTGCAAACACTACTGCTCCCAATTCTAGGTCATGCGTCGTGTAGTTTTTCTCGTGGACCTTCAGCTGTCGCGATGCATACGCGATGACCTTATCGCGTTGCATGAGTACGCATCCCAATCCCTGAATGGAAGCATCACAATACACTACGAAGTCATCTGTCCCTTCCGGCAAGGACAGAATGGGTGCAATGCAAAGTTTCTGCTTCAGCAATTGAAATGCTGCTTCTTGTTTTTCACCCCAAGCATACTTGATGCCTTTCTGGGTAAGGGTAGTGAGCGGTTGTGCAATCTTTGAAAACCCCTCGATGAAGCGTCTGTAGTAACCAGCCAATCCTAAGAATTGGCGGATCTCCGTCGGTGTCTTAGGTGCTTCCCAGTTTTTAATGGCTTCAATCTTGGCAGGGTCTACATGGATACCCTTTTCATTCACGACGTGCCCGAGAAACTGAACTTCCCGGATCCAGAAATCACACTTCGAGAGCTTGGCATATAGCTTTTCCTGTTGAAGTAATCCTAGCAGTAATCGTAGATGCTCAGCATGCTCTTCTTCACTTTTGGAGTAGATGAGTATGTCATCGATGAACACAATGACAAATTTGTCGAGGTATGGTTTACACACGCGGTTCATGAGGTCCATGAACACCGCAGGTGCGTTAGTGAGACCGAATGGCATGACCAAGAACTCGTAATGGCCATACCGAGTGCGAAATGCTGTCTTAGCGATATCCTTCTCCCTGATGCGTAGCTGATGATAACCGGACCGTAAATCAATCTTAGAGTAGTAACTTGACCCTTGCAGTTGGTCGAATAGATCGTCGATGCGAGGTAACGGGTATCGGTTCTTGACTGTAACCTTGTTGAGTTCCCTATAGTCGATGCACATGCGGAATGTCCCGTCCTTCTTCTTGACAAACAGGACTGGAGCTCCCCATGGCGAAACGCTTGGTCGGATAAATCCTTTTTCTAGCAGCTCTTGAAGTTGGGTAGACAGCTCCTGCAGCTCGGCTGGAGCTAGGCGGTATGGAGCCTTGGCGATGGGAGTTGCATTGCTTGCCAATTCGATTTCAAACTCCAATTGTCGATGTGGTGGAAGACCAGGTAGTTCTTCTGGGAATACATCGGAAAAATCACGGACGACAGGGATGTCTTCTATACGTTTCTCGTCCTTAGGCTGTTTGGTAATTAGTGCGAGTAAAGTGAAGGAGTTCTTTCTCTGAAGATACTTCTGCGCTTGCATAAATGAGATAATGTTGGTGACGGCGCTTGCCTTGTCGCCTTGTACCGTCAGGATTTCGTCGTTCGTGAGTGGAATACGGATAGACTTTTCGAAGCAGAGAACTTCAGCCCGGACGTCGGATAGCCAGTCCATTCCGACTACCACGTCAAAACTACCCAGAGTAGTTGTCATCAGATCAATGGTAAAAGTGTGGCCCGCGAGTTTGAGTTGACAGCAGGATACGATTTGGGTCACATTTACCGATTTACCATTGGCTAATTCTATCACATAAGGGGTCTCTAATGGTTTAAGCGTGAGGTTTAGGTTCTTCCTAAAAGACTCAGATATAAAACTCCTATCCGCACCCGTATCAAAAAGCACAGTAGCAAAATGTTCATTAAGGGGAAACTTACCGGTGACCACGTTCGTGTCGTTTCTGGCCTCTCCGCGGCCCAATGTAAATGCACGACCTTTGGCACCTCCTGTGCCACCGTTCCCATTGTTGTTGTTGTGATTATTGTTGTGGTTGTTTCCACCATTATTGTTGTTGTTGCGCAACTGTGGGCAGTCTCTCCTGAAATGAGCAGTGCTACCACACTGATAGCATCCCCGGTTTATACCCTGCTGCTGACCCTGAGGCTGATTCTGATTTTGTCGGGACACGATTTCCCCACGACAATCCTTTGCCGCATGTCCCATCTTGCCACATCTTTGGCAGCGATTTCCGGCACAAGGGCCGTTATGGTGAAGATTGCAGCGGTTGCACTGCGGCTTTCGACCTACATAGCCGCCTGCATTCTGGTTGTTATTGTTGTAGTTGTTGTTGTTGTTGTTGTTGGAATGATTTTGATGACCCCGGTGGCTGTGGTAATGATTGAACCGTTTCTGGTTCCCTTGTTGCGGATGTGATGACGAAGACTGTCGAACAGTGGAGTCTTCAAATTTTCTTTTGTTATCTGGAGCGACTTCGGTTGTACCCCGTGCTGGCAGTTTCTTCTGTTCCACCGCTTTATCAGTGAGTTTGTGAGCCAATCGGATTGCTTGATGTTCAGTTACAGGGTTACTAGACATCACCATACCCTGAATTTCCGGAACCAGACCCCCGAGATAGAACTCGAGTCTTTTCTCCACCGTGTTGGCCAAATCAGGACACAGAAATACCAAATCATGGTGTTTTGCGGTGTAAGCCTCAATTTCCGATCCCACCATCTTGTGGTTCCATAGAGCTTGCTCTAACTGTTGCACTCTGTCTCGTGGACAGTACTCCTCTTTAATCAGGGCCTTGAACTCAGTCCATGCCATTGCATTTGCAGCTAACAGTCCACGTGTTTGGACTTGGGCATTCCACCATGTCAGTGCCCCATCTTCCAGTGTTGAGGCTGCGTATTTGACCTTGTTTGCCTCTAGGCAGTTGCACATTTCAAAAACGGATTCTGATTTTTCGATCCAGCGGACCAATCCAATGGGTCCTTCCGCCCCGAGAACTTGCTTGGCTTTGCGTCAAGGAACATCTTACAGGGATTAAAGCCCCCTCCTGCTGACAGAGAACAGGAAGTCAGCAAGGAACTTTACTAACCTCACTATTAGATTTTCACGTGAAAATTTAATAATGGTTACCTGCCGGCTGGTTCTGAACACCCGCTAAAGCTGCGTTCACATGCTCCTGAATCATGGCAGCTAGCTCTTCGGGCGTCAAGTTAAGGTTTCCACGTCTTCCAGTCGCCATTTAGATCTTCGAAACACAACACAAACACACCCTGATAAGTCTATATATCCAATATAGTTATCCTACTTCGTACTTTAATAATTATTAAGTTATGTCAACTCAATATGTTAAATAGTCAAAGAAATACTTGATTAACTGAAATTTCAACGTCTTACAAAAGTGCAATCAAACATACGAATTCACTATAAAGTCTCAGGTTTAAATACAAGTGGGAAAATAATAAACTGAAGGAAAACAAATAATATAAACGAGACGTGTCAGTCGTCTACATCTCCATTCCCCAAGTCACTGTCGTTGCCGTCATCCTGTGCGGCATTTCCAGCTTCCTCAGCTGGGTCCTCCTCCGGATCCTCTTCATGATCCTCCTCTTCCGGCACTGGAGGGGCCGGTGCTGGTTCAAGTGCTTGATTTTGCAGTTCCTGAATGTTCCAACTATTTTCCAGGACTCTGTCCTCAAGCCAGTCAGCTCTTATCTGCTCAGCACGCAGATCTCTGGCTATGGTGTTACGAGCTATCTTACTCGTACGATGCTCTTCCTCGAGCGAGTCGGTCTTTCCTGTAAGGTGTCGGATCATCCATCCTTGTGCTAAGATGGTTTCCTGCATTCTTTCTAACTGTTTTTTTTGTGTATGCACTAGGATTCTAAGCATGTCGATTCCTATTTCTACAGGATTAACCGGTTCAACCGGTACAGCAATAGTTGGACGTAACGACGACTCCTCCCCCAGAGCGAGCCTCTTCCTCGCCGCTGAGCGTGTCTCTACGCCATAAGGTAGTATGGGTTCCACCATTGGTGCCTTTCCTAGTGCTCTTGGTGGCGTAAGTCTGTCGGATGATGATGACGATGAGGATGATGACATTGCCTGTTAGGTCGTGTAGTTAGTTATAAGTTGTTTTCATTTCTTATTATGAAGGCATAATCTACCAAACACAGTTGTGGTATACATAACAAGATATAATAATTCGGTGCCAAACTAAGTCTATTGTCGTGATATCAGCTATAGTTTAGGTCTACTTCTAATGCAAACCTGGTTCTCTATAGCTAGTGGCTCTGATACCAATCTGTCACACCCTCAATTTCCACTTGCGGAGTTTTACCGCGAGGCTGTGTGAACAAACCAGAATCTGAAACACTAGTACGTCGAACGACTCTACATGATTTGATTATACGTTTCTCAAAAATCATTTGTTGTTAATTTTATATTACCAATATTTAGCATGAGTATCAGTTTTTAAAGTTTGAGCGGAAGCATAAATAAGTAGTGGTGCGGCGCCAACACAAACGCCAAAACAATGAAAAATCCCAAAACAATATCAAAAATTAAGACTCGATAAGGATGCCTTGTTCAATGCATGTGCGTGCACCTAGAGCTCCTAGCGTCCTGAGAAACATGTAAAGAAACAAGTGTCAACATTAAAGATGAGTGAGTTCACAGGTTTTCATAAATTCGTTTGTTCGGTTATAGTTCGTTCTCGCCGTTATCCCCAACCTGGGATAACATATCAGTTCCATTATTCCAATCCCGGAATAATAAGTTGTTGCTTCCAGTATTCCCATCCCGGAATATTAAGTTGTTATTTCCATTATCCCCAACCCGGGATAATAAGTTGATGTTTCCAATATTCCAAACCCGGAATATTAAGTTGTTCCGTAATTAAGTTCAATATTAATGTATATAGGTAGCTAGCCTAAAGTCATGTCACTAAGTGTTCGCGATCGAAGCTGACAGTTGTGCCTCCGTTTTGCCAGGCCTATCACATGACCATGGCGATGTTAGGCCAATTATTCACCTGTTGACCATACCAGGTCGGCTAGCGCGACTAGCTCGGATGGGGCTCGTCAGACCCAGTAGTACTACTTATAATTCCCCCGCTATTTAACCCAAATACTAACGATCCGAGGAGATTGTCGAGGACTTAAGTGATAAAGCTGCTCAGTGCCCATAACATTACATTAACATTAACTTAGTTACCGTATAGTTATGTGACGTTAAATTCGTATAACGTAAAGAGTTTGAGTTTGAGAGTGTATACATGTTTCTCCCCCTATTGTTTAAAAACCGGATAAAGTTAGGGGCCGTGAACTCACCTTTATTTGCTCGGTTAGTGTAGCAAAGATGTTATAAGAGATGGGACCGCTAGTTGCGTCCTAACAAACCAATTAATTCCTCGTCAGTGTGTAATCACACCAATACAAATTCCACACACAATTTACTCACAAAGTGATACATACCAACAACATATCTAACACTCAAACATGCATGCAAGTATTCTCATGTGATCATAGAAATCAAACAACTTGTCATGAACATGTTTCAATTCCATGCAACACTTTAATGCATACAATCACAAGTTATCAACTTTCTGCTTAACACTCAATTATTCAGCTATCTTCTAGGATTTTTATAAAATAGTTCTATCATTCCAAAAATTCCCATATTTTTATATTAGGTGACAATTATACCATAGAAATTTATATAATTTTTTCAAGTCCTAAATCTTTACCAATTAGCCATAAATATTAATTCATTAAGCTGCAGTCAGATTTACCGCTTTCTGACTGCAGTCCACGGAAGAATTTATTTAAAAATCACTGATCGTCCGATTAACAAACTTCCAATTGGAGTTGCCCGGAAATTTCTATACCTAGTTGCTGTACAAAAATCATGACTCAACTCCCTACTGATTTTAAAATCTAGCTTGATAAACAACCAACAAAATTCCAGAATTTTCACAGCTTTAGCTACTGAACTTGTTTAGCCCTTTAAAAATATCAAACGACTTCAGAAAATTATGAATCCAGCGCCATTAGATTCCTTATTCAAATCTATACATTTTAGACATCAGAAAATCCGTTTTTCGACAACTAACGACCGAGTTACAGCCAGATGAAGTCGGCTGTAACTATTATTCAGCAGACTGTTTCAGCATCTCTTTATAATAAACTCGTGTAATCCCGTTCATGCGATTAATCTAGACGGTCTAAAACCGATTTCTAATCCTAGATTAATACCAATATCTCATCCGTGCAAACTCTAGTTCTTACTTCTAGTTATTATAAACAAAACACAGCCTATATGTATTCAACTTTGAAACTCATTCCAACTCTAAATCTTGTATTACCAATCCGAAACTATATCATCATGCAACCTGAGAACAGCAACAATCAAGACACATAACTTCGAAACAACTAGCCATTCGAGCATACATGTATCCGAAACATTTATATCAATTCTTTCAAGCATGTATATATATATATCCGAAACAATACAATCATCTATCTTATTCTATTATGCAAAATCCGAACACAACACACTCAAAACACGTATAACCGAACATGACCTAGCAACAAAAGATAAATCCTAACCTTAAGTGACAAGGTAAGCGGCCGAAACTTGGATGTGAATGGATTTGGCTTGAAAGTAATTCGCGACCGAGCGACCGAGAAGGGCTTGTTGATAAAGTGGCTGTTTGATCGGCCAGAGGTGAACAAAGACTGATCTCGCGATTTGAATGAAGGTGAAGATGGAGATTGTTGTTGCTGCTGTGACCGAGAGAATTAAACGAACAAGAAAACAGCTGAATGCGATCACAATAAGCGAGAACAAGCTGCGACGGCTGTCTTGTTTGTTAGGGTTTTCGGATTGTGAAAGAGTATGTATGGGTGTTGTATATATATAAGCGCAACAATGATAGGGTTTACAGTTTGGTTTGGGGTTTATGGCCGAGGGACTTGGGTGAGTTAGTTGGGTTTGGATGTGATCTCGCGGCCAAGTACTAGGGGGGATTCGGTTTGGGTTTGAACTCGCGGTTTTTGAACTTGATCTCGGCCGAGAATGTTTTGGTTTAGGGTTTAGGTTTGCTCTTGGTTTGGATTCGATCTTGGCCGAGGACTTGACTCGAGTTAAAGTTTAAAACTTGTTAACTCCTAGGGTCACCATGAATCTCTTTGGTTCGTGTCGCGGTTCGGTTCGTGTACATATCTACAATAATTACTTTATAACTAAACAATCACACAAACACTCATCACGTATTCATTCCATGCACGTTTAATACTTAGCATACATATTATTCGACAAGTGTCACGTGTAAGTTATCCGAAAAACCCGGGATATCACAATGATCACATGAGGATACTTGCATGCATGTTTGAGTGTTAGAGATGATTGTTTGTGTGTATCAATTTGTGATTAAGTTACGTGTAGAATTTTTATTGGTGTGTTCACACACTGACGTGGAATTAATTGGTTTGTTAGGACGCAACTAGCGGTCCCATCTCTTATAACATCTTTGCTACACTAACCGAGCAAATAAAGGTGAGTTCACGGCCCCTAACTTTATCCGGTTTTTAAACAACAGGGGAGAAACATGTATACACTCTCAAACTCTATCTCTTTACGTTATATGAATTTAACGTCACATAACTATACGGTAACTAAGTTAATGTTAATGTAATGTTATGGTCACTAAGCAGCTTTATCACTTAAGTCCTCGACAATCTCCTCGGATCGTTAGTATTTGGGTTAAATAGCGGGGGAATTATAAGTAGTACTACTGGGTCTGACGAGCCCCATCCGAGCTAGTCGCGCTAGCCGACCTGGTATGGTCAACGGGTGAATAATTGGCCTAACATCGCCATGGTCATGTGATAGGCCTGGCAAAACGGAGGCACAACTGTCAGCTTCGATCGCGAACTCTTACGTGACATGACTTTAGGCTAGCTACCTATATATGTTAACATTGAACTTAATTACGGATCAACTTAATATTCCGGGATTGGAATATTGGAAACAACTTAATATTCCGGGATGGGAATATTGGAAGCAACAACTTATTATTCCGGGATTGGAATAATGGAACTGATACGTTATCCCGGGTTGGGGATAACGGAGTAACAAACTATAACCGAACAAACGAATTTATGAAAACCTGTGAACTCACTCATCTTTAATGTTGACACTTGTTTCTTTACATGTTTCTCAGGACGCTAGGAGCTCTAGGTGCACGCACATGCATTGAACAAGACATCATTATCGAGTCATCTTTATCAATATTGTTTTGGGATTTTTCATTTGTTTTGGCGTTTGTGTTGGCGCCCGCATCACTACTTATTCATGCTTCCGCTCAACTTAAAACTAATGCTCTGCTAAATATTGGTAATTGATATAAAATCTAAAATGAACGATTTTGGAAAACGTATTATCAAATCATGTAGAGTCGTTCGACGTACTAGTGTTTCAGATTCTGGTTTGTTCACACGTCTCGCGGTAAAACTCCGCAAGTGGAAATTGATGGTGTGACAATGTTATTGCCATATCCTTCACTACCTCCATCACATCATTCTCCTCTATAGAAGGAAAAAAGATGTGAATACTAGGTATTTTTATGTCTTCTTGAATTTTAGGACTAATCCCAAGTTTGCTAAGGCATCTGCCTCTGCATTTTCTTCTCTAGGTACCTGTGTTATACTAAAAGAATCGAAAGCATTTGCAAGTTTTTTAACAACTTCTAAGTATTTGATTAATTTCTCGCCCTTCATAGTATATGAGCCATTAAAATGGTTAGTAATTAGCAAAGAATCTGTATAAACTTGAAGATACCTGATCTTCATTTGTTTAGCTAACTGCAAATTTGCTATCAGGGCTTCATATTCTACTTCATTTTTAGTGGTTTGGAATTCACAGGCAATGGACTGGGGTATTATTTCCCCCTGTGGTGATTTTAGTAGTATCTCTAATCCAGTTCCTTTGAAATTTGAGGCTCCATCAGTAAAGAGTGTCCAAGGATCCTTGGTCTCTCCAAGCTGTTGAACCTCTAGTTGAGCTTCCCTTTGTAGGTCACTACTGAAATAAACCACAAAGTCAGCCAATGCTTAGGACTTGATAGTAGTCCTTGTTTCATATTTTATATCATATGCACTAAGCTTAACTGTCCATTTTTCCATCATTCTTGACAATTCTGGTTTCCTGAGAACATAAATAGTTTTCAGAATAATAGTATGGGTTTCAAAATAATTTCTAAGTTTAGTAGAATCCATGATCAATGCAAGAATTAATTTTTCTAAATGAGAATACCTGGCCTCAGCATCAAGAAGGCTTATACTTACATAATATACAGGGTGTTGTTGGCCTTCATGATCGTTAACTAAAAGTACACTTACCGCATTACTTGATACATCTAAGTACAAGGATAATGGTTCACCGTCAACTGGTTTCATCAGAGGTGGCACTGAGGATAGATAATCGTTAAGAGCTTTGAGTGTGGCTTCATGTTTCTCTATCCACTCAAACTACTTGTTCTTTCTCAGAATATCATAGAAATCCTTGTACTTTTCTAAGGACTTTGAAATAAATCTGTTTAGAGCTGCAATCCTTCTCGTCAGCCTTTGGACATCTTTTGCACTGGTAGGAGATTTTAAGTTCACAATCGCCTTTATTTTCTCAGGACTGGCTTCAATTCCTCTTTTTGTCACCATGTAACCCAAGAATTTTCCAGCTGTGACACCAAAGTGGCATTTTGAAGGATTCAACTTCATCTTGTAGTGATCAAGGATATCGAATGCAACCTCCAAATCTTT
This sequence comes from Scalesia atractyloides, assembly GCA_947069175.1. Taxonomy (NCBI): domain Eukaryota; kingdom Viridiplantae; phylum Streptophyta; class Magnoliopsida; order Asterales; family Asteraceae; genus Scalesia; species Scalesia atractyloides. The sequence goes on along the minus strand of CAMTDV010000026.1, from coordinate 46,859,781 downwards.
GAGATGATCTTCTGCCTTCTTAGACTTGACTATCATATCATCAATGTAGACTTCCATGGTATCTCCAATTTGGTCTTTGAACATCATGTTAACAAGTCTTTGTTATGTTGCACTTACATTTCTTAGTCCAAAAGCATAGCAATATAGCAATATATACCAGTGGGGGTGATGAATGTGGTATCCTCTTGATCAGATGGTTCCATCTGTATTTGTTGAAAATGCAGATGAAGCATCCATAAAGGTCAGCAATTCATGACTAGCGGTAGCATCCACCATGGAATCAATGTGTGGCAAGAGGAAAAGGATCCTTGGGACATGTCCTGTTTAAGTCAGTAAAATCAACACATACCTCCACTTTTCATTTTTCTTTTAAACCACCACCACATTAGCTAACCACCTGAGATACTTTACTTCCCTAATCATACATGCTCTTAAGAGGTTATCTACCTCTTCTTGTATAATGGCATTTCTCTCAGGCGCGAATTTTCTTCTTTTCTTGTGAATTGGCATGAAAGATTTATCAATGCCTAGCTTATGTGTGATTACCTCTTTGGAAATACCTGTCATGTCTTCATTGATTTCCTTCTTTTGAGGAAGGATATGAGATTCTCTTCAATTGAGGGGAGGATCTTGGATCCTATGAGCACCTTAATGTCAAGATCCTCAGGTTCCAGTATCACTTCCTTGATAGCTTGTTCTCTTGCCTCCATCACGTCCCTTGGAGGTTTCTGTAATTGCTACGCTGCTCTAGTCTTTGAAGTTGGCTTCATTAAAGAGATATAGCAATTCTTAGCTTCCTATTGGTCGATATCTATCTTCACTACTCCCCAAGGAGTTGGGAGTTTTACACATTGGTGATACCTTGAGGGAACAACTTTCATCTCATGGATCCAAGCCTGCCAAGAATCACAATACAACAAGATAACCTGCCAATTACACAAAATTTTTTGATAGAATTTACTCCCTCTATATATATGGGTAGCTTGATCTCCCTCAATGTATTCTTGGTTTCACTACTGAAACCAACAAGTACTGATGATCTCGGTATGATCTCAATCTCCAGAATATTCATCTTCTTGAGCACATCAAGCTACACAATATTCACAAAGCTTCCTCCGTCTATGAGAATCTTGCGAACATAATGGTTAGCGATAAATAATGTTATAACTAAACCATCATGGTGAGGATCCTAGATGTTGACCCTTTCCTCCTCGTCAAAGGATATAATTTTCATATCCATTAACGTGGAAGTTCTAATGGGTCTATCACCATTCTCCAATCTAGTTTCCCTTACATGTCTTTTAGCTGCCGAGAAGGATGTGCCACAAATGTCTGACCCTCCTGAAATAAAGTTAATCACTTGTGCATCAGCTAGGGGTAGAGCAATTCTTTCTAGAACATTCTCAGAATCAAGGATCCTTGATTTCTTTCTGCCCAGTAATTCTATCAAGTGCCCCAGACTGAGAAGATAGCCAATTTCTCTCCTCAACGCTATGCATGCATATGTCAAATGCCCAAAATCCTTATGGTATGCACACCACTTGGACTTATCTTTGAAGGAATTTGACTTATCATTTTTCCTTGGCCACCTAGCCTTCTCACCTAAGTTCTGCAAAGCAATAATTCTATCAAGTGCCCCAGACTGAGAAGATAGCCAATTTCTCTCCTCAACGCTATGCATTCATCTGTCAAATGCCCAAATCCTTATGGTATGCACACCACTTGGACTTATCTTTGAAGGAATTTGACTTATCATTTTTCCTTGGCCACCTAGCCTTTTCACCTAAGTTCTGCAAAGCAAGCATTAGTTCACTATTATCATCAGAAAAACAATATTCAGATATCCTTGGATATTCCTCCTCGTCTTCATCTTGTTCCATCGCGTGGACATTTTGATTATCAGGTTTCGATTATGGCTTGGATCCGTTATTCTTATAGAAAGATCCTTGCTTTTTGTCATTATACTCATGCTTGGTAGAACCACCGAGCCTGTCTTGAATTCTCTTGTCATCCTCTAGTCTGATAAATCTCAATGCCCTGTTTCTAACTTCGTCTAAATTCCTGCAAGGAGTCATGAAAAGGTCATCGTAAAAGGGGGAATCCTTTTGTAATCCCATTTTACATGCCTCAAGAGCAGTTGCAACATCTAGATTTGGGATTTCTAAGGATTCTCTTCCAAATTTAGTGACATAATCCCTTAATGATTCATCACTAGCCTGAGTTATCCTATATAAGTCACTAGTTAACATTTCAAATGTTCTACTATAGGAAAATTGGTTGTTACACAGGTTAACTAAATGTGAAAATGAAGTAATGGAATAGGGACGAAGACTTAGCAGCCATTTCAACGCTGATCTAGTGAGTGTGGATCCGAAGCCCTTACACAAGCAAGCTTCTTTCAACCTTTCGGGGATGTGATTTATCTCCATCATTTCCCTGTATTGTGCCACGTGCTCCTCTGGATCGGTTTTACCGTCATGTAACTTCATGTTAGGGTTTGGAAGTGCTTGGGTATCTCTTCATTGAATATTGGTGGTGCAAAACAAGATATCTTATGGCTTCCATCCGGAATTTCAGGAATAGGCTTAACTATTCCTGGGACGCTGGATATCATATCCTTGAGCTTTTGTAACTCCTTGACCATGGCCTAATTGATCCTTACATCCTGTATAAAACCATAGTTAGTATCCATAGATGTATTATGAAAATTGTTACCTCCTGTTTGACTTAAAGGTGGTATTCCAGAAGTGTATCTGGGGTAAGACATGTATGCTGTCAAAGTAGGGCCTGAGGAAGCAATAGTCTGCATGGGGATGAAGTCCCCATCATGGATTTCTGAGCTTTTAAGTGGTTGGCTCCTTGAGGATCCTTGTTCCTGAAAGACAATGGATCCAGGATAAGTTTGGGTTGAAGGTCTTGATGGGTAATCCACGGATCCTTGAACCCGAACTGAGGATCCCTGATGTTGTATATAGGATCCTTGAGGCTGGTACATTTCCTGTGATCTTCCGGGATGGTAGAAGGATCCTTGAGACTGAGTCATTGCTAGTGATCCTTGTGAATGGATAAAGGATCCTTGAGGCTAGACAGTGGATCCTCTAGAATGCTAAATTGTTGATGCCGGAGTGACAAAATCCAACACCCTAGGAATCAATGGAGACTGATCCTCTATCGGCCTCTTCTGTTTCTTGATGTCCTCAATCTCTCGCAAGATCTTCTGGTTAGTCTTGTTCTGCTGCTCCATGTAGTTTTTCATCTACGAATACAAAATAGAAAGTTCATTGTCAGTATTAGTACAGGATGAAGTAGCAGAAGTTTTTGATCCTATGAAAACAGTATTAGTACAGGATGAAGTAGCAGAAGTTTTTGATCCTATGAAAACGGAAGATGTCTTCTTTTGAGCATTTTCAAAATTCCTCTAGAATGGTGGGGAATAGCAGGCAACGACATAGAACTCTGAGATTATGTCACCGTTGGCATAGTAGATGAAGTGGATTTTCCTTGAGAGGCCATGGTATTATGGAATTGATAAGAATGAGTAGAAGTGAATGAAAATTCTTAGAGTTGAAGCACCACTTTCCCCACGGTGGACGCAAAATTGTTTTGGTTAAAAATCGGTTTAAGGATAATGTAACCAAATCTGATTTGTGTGGTAGTGTGCTTGAATGTTGGACAATTGGATAATCGAATATAAATGTAAATGACAATGAACACGATGATTTATACGATAAAAAAGCCCTTGATCTTTAGAAGATCTTCGGCATAAAAAACCTCGAGTGATGGAAACTACCGATCACTAACTATATAGAACAAAGAATAATGCAAAATTCAATACAACTTCGGAAGATGATTGAGCTCAATACAAGTAGCCACTAGTGTGTGTGTTTTAGAGAGCATTCGAGAGTAGCTAACATTGTTCTTTGTCTAATGAGCTCATCACCCCCTTCTAAATTAGAAAGCTAACTAACTAACTAAACGAAAAAAGAGGAAGTCCCCATGATCGTCCATAACGGCTATTCCATAATGTGCACGTGCTTTATTCGAAGCATATTCACCGGTATTCCAGCTTAGACTAAGTCCACGTCATTCATAACCTGCATACAAACATCAGTAAACATAGAAAACAATTGTTAGATAAAATAAGTAAAAATAAGGATCCTTGATCCTCAGACTCACTACACCATCCGCTAAGATAATTGATTCAGGTAATACCTCAGGATACATGATCCACACTTAACAGAACCTATGCCCTAACAACGCCATGCCGGATTCAAATTTAAAGAGTGTTGTGTTACAACCCGGCACACATAGGTTCGAACCTAGTCTAGTTGGTTTTCAATATATTTTTGCCACTTAGGTTATAGCCCAGTGATTACACCTTTGATGGTTGGGGCCTTGGGGGTAAAAAGCAGGGCTCAGTATAGAGGAGGGGTGGACAAGAGGTGTGTAAATTTAGTTGCTAAAAAATAACTAAATTAATATTAGTGATAGAACCTTCTAAATAAATGTTTGACAAACTACAAAAAGTGTGGGGCTATGCATGAACATCCTGTTAAACAAAATGATAATGGGGAACTTGTCCATAGAATTTTCTATTTCTTATAGCAAGGTCCATAGGTTTTATTGGAAACGGTCAAATAAAAAACACAAGAAAAAGATATTAAATAAAAAAATATACTCCTTCCACTTTCGAATAAAGACGACTTTTTTTCCGTGTTTGTGGCATTCCAGTATCATTTAATTGAACAATTGATTGTATACTTGTCAACTATTTGTATGTATGTTCATTACATTTATTCTTTTAATTTGTATTTCACTATAAATTGTCTAATATAGTTCCATATCATTATTTTACTAGTATGCAAATTTTTAATAGTATAAATAATATAGCTATTGATTAATATATATGAGTTGTGTATCAAAATAATCTCCAAAAGCTAAATTTAAAAAAGTTTATACATGTTTAACATTGTTTGCTATTATTCTTAATAAAGTTACAAAAACCAAACATCAATATAGGTTAATATGTTTCAAACTAATTCACTCTTTGTTATCAGAATCAGATTAATTAATACACTAGCGTAACAAGTAATTTTTTTTGTTAAATACTTTACAAAATAATTGGTTTATATTAAAATAATAACAAGAATATTAAAAATATTAATTTATTAAGATGATACTTTATTGAATTGAATGTAATTTATATTACTTAATTTCTTTTAAAAATTATGTTGGAATGGATTAACACTAACCCAGTGTTTAAGAATCACTAGGCGCTACTAGCGATTAATCGAGATTGCGATTATATATGTAAATTTTAGTTTTTATATACACATGCATTTTTATATGTAATTTTTTAACTGGACATATTTTAAGCCTTGGTTGGTCCATTTTTTAGTAATTTGAGGGATTTATAAAGATTGGTCGAAATCTAGCTAGAATTTGGCAGAAAACCATTGCTGACCGCCTAACGATTAATCGGCCATTACTCGATGAACTTACGATTAGTGACTAATCGGTGACTAATCAAAGCCTAAATGAGATTTTTACAACCATGATCTAACCTAAACTAAAACCAAGGCATTTCCTTACTCGCCTCTAAGTATGTGTAGTGGAGCGCATATACTAGATTGGTTATGCCAATTAGGTTATTTAACGGTTCAACCGAAGTCGTGAGGCTTGATGTTGTATTGATGAATTTTGATTTTTTTAGAGAGAGTAATATAGTTTATATGATACCGATCGAATCTTTCAAATCAAAGTAATTCAGTTGCTTTAAGATTCAAATAGTTTGGTTTACAACTTAGTTTTAGCGGTTGAAAGGTTTACGGTTTGGTTCAATTTGAAACCTGAAACATGTGTACCAATCGGTCCACTAACCTATTGGGTATGATATTTTATTGTGGAATTTATAGTTATGTATTTGTATTATAATCATGTAAATATTTACAATTTTTAATACAAAGTAATGTATCTAAAAGTAAATTAATAAAAAAAATTGTTCAAACACTCAATATTTGAACCATTAAGCTGCCAAATCAGTAAAATTGGCCGAGTTAGTTGTCAAACCTATAAACCCATAAACACAGTTTGCAGTTTCATCTAAAAGTTTTATTAAAACTAGACCTCATTATGAGCATCCTTAAAAAGGTTAAACTATGAAAAAAATTCGAGGGAGTAATAAAAGCTTTTTAATACTAACATATGGTAATAAAGTTTTGGATGATAATAATAATAATAATGCTACCAATCTACAACATCTTTACAAGTATTCTTTAGAAGTTATGATAAAATTTGTGTCTAGTCGACTGACCTATGATTTATTAACACCTAGTATTTTATCTTTCGTGCATTGTGGCGGTATCGAACACACATTACCTCGAACTTATATCGTTAAATGAAAACGTATTATGTTTGACCAGTTTGTTTTCAAACAAAAGTTACGTGAAAACATAGGCCAACTAAAATTTGTTTAACTTTGCTGGACTTATTAATATTACCCTAATTTATAATTTTTTATTTTAACATCCAATAACAAAAAGTATGCAACTTCATTTAATTAATAGTTTACTTGATAAAAAAAAAAGAAAGAAATGAGAATGTAAGGATCCATCGGGACGGTGAGGAAATGGAGAAGAAATAAAGAGAGTGCACTGCACAGAGGTCTCCAAGATCAGAATTCAGAAACTACTTTGCTTTACCCACTTTTAATTTAACAACAATTTAAACTGTACCAATAATATCATGACACTTTGATTAATGGGAGCTAGCAATGCAACTAAGCTCTCTAAATTGGTGTGTATATATATATATAAGAGGGATCTGTTAGGAATCATTCTTTTAGGGCGAAAACTGTGAAAACCAATATGAACACAATAAAAAATAACTAGAAAAATTTTAAAAAACACTCACAAAAAAATTTATATTTTTTTTTAAAAATCGTTATATTTCGTCACTAAAAAAATTCGAGTAAAAAGTATCCATTCACATGTGCATATGTATCATTTCTTTGACAAATTCCCTAATACGTTACCAATATTAGACAATTACACTATCATCAATAATACACTGCTTTTTATATTAGCAATATTAGAAATGCATATGTGCATCTATATGCATGAACATAATATAACATGTCTTGGTACACTACTTTAAATAACTTTCCCTTTCATCTATCATACCATCCATAATGTATTACCAGTATCTCCTACTATTCATAATACAATACCATTGCCTCCAACCATCCATAATACAATACCATTACCAATATTTCACTTTATTACATGTATATAAACACCCTTTATATCATTCAAACAACATACTATATCATAAAGTGACAAATAAACAAACTATCAACCACTAGATATAACTAACCAAAAAACATGTATATGGGTCTATTTTATCATTCAAAATCACAAACTTTTTGTAATAAAACACGTTATATCATGGTTATACATAATGATGCACATGTGCATTTTTAATATTTGTAATATAAAATTAGTGTATTATGGATGGTATTGTAAATGAAATTGGACTTGTCTCCTACTGTTAAAGTATTACGAAATTTGTCCAAGAAATGATACATATGCACATGTGCATCGATAATTGTTACTCGAAAAAAATTTTCTTTTTGCTAACGAATTATAGCGATTTTTAAAAAAATATTAAAAAACTTATGTGTTTTTTAGATTTTTTTAGGTACTTTTTGTGTTTACATTGGTTCTCGTGGTTCTTGTAATAAAGGTGGTTCTTGCATGAACCCTACCCTATATATATATATATATATATATATATATAGGGTTGGTTAATGTACAATATTCCTTAACGTACAATGTTTATGAGATGAAATTACGCACGAGATAAAACTCAAAACCATAATCACGCATGTATAAAACCAGAAATTACGCATGGGGTAAAAAACATAATCACGCATGTTATATTTTCACAGTGTACGCTAAACAAAATTGCACAATACACTTTTACTATATATATATATATATATATATATAGGGGAGGGTTCATTGGTGAACACTAAAAAAGTAAGGAACCGGGGAACACTCTTAAAAATTATACTTAACATGTTAAACAATATTTTTTTTTCTAAATTTTTTTCGTCGCTTTTTCTTATAAGTTAGAAGTCACTTTTTCTTATAAAAAATGTTTAAAAAACAGTTAATATATATATATATATATATATATATATATATATATATATATTGGACAGTTCAAATGAGAAGAAATTTGTTGTAAGAAGAAAAAAGAAGAAATCTCAACCAATAAAAATGTTGTATTTTACTTCATTTAATATAAGTATTTAATGTTACTATAAGGGTATAATGGTAAACATACATAAATCATTAATTTGTAGTCTTACTCTTTAATATCTTAAAACATTAAAATTTATAAGTTATCTTCAAAATATATATTTTTTCAAAAAAATAAAATACAATAATTTAGAGTGTATGATAAATTACCAGGTGTAAAAGATAAATTACGAGTTGTGTAGGATAAATTTCGAAATGTATAATATAACTTTTGATGTGTGTAGGCAAAAAAATTAATGTGAAAGATGATAGTCTTTATGACTAATTAATTAGTCAAATATGATAATAAATGAGATTAATAAAAAACTATTTAACGTTTTACAATTGTACCCTTTATTCTTTTTGTTCTCAACAAAATTTTCTTCTCAAATAAACATTCACATATATATATATATATATATATATATATATATATAATATTATAAAATTAACTTAACATGTTAAAAATCAAATTTTTAATATTTTTTTCAACTCTTTTCCTTATAAAATAGGTAGAAACTAGTGGAATAAAAAATATTTTTTGTAAAAAAAAAAATAGCCCTTTTTTAACTTTTTTTAATATTTTTGGTTTTTGAATTTTTTTATTAAAAAAGCTTCTACAAGTGTTTATATGGAGAAGTGCTGAAAGTTAAAAAAAACATTGATTGTAACATGTTAGGTTAAATTTTTCAAAGTGTTCCCGGTTCTCCACTTTTTTAGTGTTCCCCAATGAACCTCACACTATATATATATGGTAGAAATGGGATCAGGAGAAAACGCCTAGAATTGTCAACAAGATCTTTATGATTTGTGGTTAAGGTTGATGCGGTGGCCATTTTAAATAATAGAAACTTTATAACTACCAGGAGGGGTAATATGGGAAGATCCAAACAAGGGTGCACATGCTCATCACATGTCATTTTCCGCCGTTATATTTAAGCGCGAATAACTTTTTTATACGTGATTTTTTTTTTAAATTACACCATAAAGTTCAGCGTTTTTTTCATCTTTCCAACGAGTATACTATTGATACATTTTTCGAAAAAAAATGAAATTGGTTTTTTATGGCGTTTTGAACTTTGTTTTTTTGGCGTTTTAAACTTTGTTTTTTTTTTTTGTATTTTGAACTTTGTTTTTTTATGGCGTTTTGAACTGGTTTTCATGTTTTTAATGGCATTTTCAACTAGTTTTTATGGCGTTTTCTGAACTAAGTGTTTTTATGGCGTTTTCAACTGGTTTTCATGGTTTTTTCTTCTAAATTCGGGTGTTTTATGTCGTTTTCAACTGGGTATTTGCATAGCGTTTTTTTCTGAATTGGGTGTTTTATGGCATTTTTTTAACACCCAGTTCATGTATTTTTTTATTTCAAAAGTATAACAATAGTATACTCGTTGGAAAGATAATAAAACACTAAATTTTATGGTGTAACTTTTTAAAAAAAATAATCACCTATAAAAAAGTTACGGGATTTTAAAAAAGATGATAGAATGTGCATGTGACTTACATGTGGATGGTCTTTGACATGTGAGTGGCATGTGCATGTACTTTTTGACAATATTACCCCTTAGTGTAGGTTAGCACAAACGTCACATTTCAACACCAAAATCGTTCTCACCATTTTTCACATTTTTAGGTGTTTTCCCTAAATCTCACCCCTATATAGGGTATGGTTCATGGAAGAACCACTGTTATTACGAGAATCAATATGAAGACAACGAAATAAACTCACCTCACCACCAACAAAAACCTAAACGACCACCCCCCCCCCACGCACCCACAAAAAACCAGAAAAAAACCCTACCCCAATCCTCCAAAAACCTAACCCTAAATATATACATACTAGCATAATGTTCGCGCGATACGGCGGGAGCGACAAATCACATTTCGATACTCGTTTTTGGTAGTTTTCTAGCATTATTGTGATAGATATTAATCAAAAGCGAAGTACTCGGGTAATCTATTTCATTGTGTTGTGCATAGTTCGGTCAGTTAGGTTATTGTTCTCAACCGAAGCCGAAACTAAAGTCATCGGTTAGTCTATTTTTTAACGGTTCAGTTTTCAGTTAATCATTTCGGTTTATTCGGTTAGATTGATGGTTTTTGGTTGTTTTTTTCATTTCGGTTTATTCGATTAGATTAATGGTTTTTATCGCAAAAACCAAACTTTGCTAAAACTTATATGAAAATTGAGGTATAAATACATAAAATGAAAGTATAAATATATGAACTGTCGGTATAAAAGCTATAAATATATGAAAATATGAATGATTAAGTTCGGTTCAACTAATTTTAGTTAAACGAGAATACAAAAAAATTGATAATCAGTTTTCGGTTAATTCTGTTACTTCAGTTTTTGGTTGATTTCAGTTCGATTTTGTTTGTTTTCGGCTTGGTTTAGGTTAACGATTTAGTTATTGCTAACCGATAACCAAATTTGGTTAATAACCGATAGGTGCGCGTGCGATATGACAGGAAACACAGACATTGCCACGGTGTGTGTTGTTTGATTGGTTAGATTATTATCTTCAACCGAAACCGAGGTCACTGATTAGTCTATTTTATTAACCAATCCATTTTTAGTTATTCGGTTTGGTTTATTCAGTTAGAGTGACAGTTTTTGATTTGATTCATTTAATTTTGGTTAATAACCAAAACCAAATTAGGATAAAAGTTTTGATTAGAAATGCCTGAAAGTCAAGTATAAATACATGAAATGGATGTATAGATACATAAAATGGAGATATAAATACATAAAATAATGGTAGAAATATGAAATACATGAACTGAAGGTATAAAAGATAGTAATGTATGAAAATATGAATGGTTCAGTTCAGTGAAATTTGGTTAAATTAGGGTACAAAAAAATCGATAACTGTTTTTGGTTAATTTGGGTTTCAGTTAATCAGCTTTCAATTTATTCAGTTTTTGGTTGATTTTGGTTAACGATTCGGTTATTACTCATCCTTAGACACTGTTAATTACGTAACATGTCAATTTTTTAATTAAAAAAACTACAACAATACTATACTTAAATTAAAGAGAATAAAATATCCGTTTATATGGTGTAATTTAAATATATATATATATATATATATATATATATATATATATATTAACATAGGAGTTAGTTTTTTATAAGAGGATAAAGTATAACTACTAACTAATTATCTATAATGTTGTTAAAGATGAAGGATTAAAGTGTAATATAAATGAGAGGATTAAATTCACTATATTTGATCACTTAACATTCTGTAGCTATTAAACATTCTGGGATAATGACTAAGTATCTTGCGCTTTAATCACTTGTACACAAAGGCATCATTTACTTGTACCTTTTAATCTACAAGTTAATACTTACCAAGACAACAATCTAAACGTCGACAACAGAGAGTATGTCGTTACGGTACTTTTGAATTTTTTTAAACATTACAGTTTATAAGATATGACAAGTATCTATAAAAGAATTACATGTTTGTTGTGGTGGGGAAAAGTGTAACTAATTTCTCATAATTATGTTAAAATTCAAGGATTTTTGTGTAATCAGATAGGGAGCTAAAATATTAGACCAACTTACCATCATTTTAGGGTTGTATTTATAAATTACGAGGAAAAAAGTTATTATATTTTAGGTATCTTAAAATGCCCCCCCCCCCCCTCATGCATTATAATATAGTATATGTATAATTAGCATGGAAACAATGTAGTTCAACTTAAGGTACTAGGGTCGTTCTTTGTGTAATGCAGATAGGTTTGCAATACCGCCTCAAGGATATTGGGTTATTCGGCCACTTTTTAGGCTTCTAATACTCGATTCGGCACCGGTGGAAAATTGAAGGAGAAAAGTCTTTTCGGGTATTTGGTTAGTTTGGAACACCACCCTATTTAATTTAGGTAGTTTTGATATAACATAACGTGCCTCTATATCAATGGTTGTTTTGATTTAGGTACTTTGGGTTGTTTCTCTAGTACCCTTAAAGCATCTCCAACTGCGAAGTTGGAGTGTCCATCTGAAAAGAAACTCAAATTCCAAAATTGCCCAACTTATCTTGTTTAACACACCGGGTGGGTTCGGTTATGACAAGTGGTCTCTTATTTATTAAAACCAAATTAAAATTAAAAAAAAGCTCATTTGCATTAATTTAAAAAATACCCTTAAAATTGTTTAAGTTAATAACATAAATATATAAATTAAGATAACATCAATTAATAACAATTATATAAACTAAAAAATCATTTTTTTATTAAAAGCATTATATAGAGTAGATAATTAAACCTAAACAAACTATATAATTGAACATAAACAAAGTAGATAATAAAGTTAAACAAACAACATACTTAAACGAATCATCAACTCCTGAACCGTTGGAGTCGGCATCCGGATGCAATGCATAGCTGGATGCATACAAGGATGGTTTCTTAGTAATTACCAAAATGAGATGTGAACAAAATATTCTATCGTTTACATCATTGTATTTGTGAAGGGCCTCGAAATCGCTTTCGCCTCTATTCTTGCATCCCCGTGAGCCATCACAATGTTAAAGAGTCAATTAAATGTGAAAAACCTTCACGAAAACAGCCCTAAACTTTGAAACAACAGCTTCGTTTGAAGAGCGATTGGTTTCACCTAGACGTTGAAGAAATTTTTAAAATAAGGTTTTTCTAAATGCAATGGCTCCTAGCTTGTTCTCGGACACATTAATCCAAAAGGTGACAAAAGTTATGTCTTCAACTTCAATCCAAGTGATTTGTAAGTTGAGAAGTGCATATGGATTGAAAGACAAATTAAATTTTATAGCCAGTAAAGAAATAGTCGTTAGAAAAATAGTGGTTACAAAAGTAGCGTTGGAAAAATTAAATATTCTATTTAGTATTTTATTTTGAAGTTATTATTAAATAAATATACCAGATAACGAAATAATATAATATAATTAATTTATAAATTAATTATAGATTAGATAAATAAAATTATTAAGAACATGCGCGTGAAGGGGCTTGATAACGCCTCCAATACCCTCCCCTAAGCATTATAGATGCATGAAAAGGGAGGGGCGTTTATAGTATAACGCCAAATAAGGAGAAAAAAATTGGAAAGTAATTATTGAAATGTCATCAAGGGGCGTTAACCATTACACATTTTTCAAGGAGCAGTATGAGGCTGATGTGGCGGAAAATGCCTCTGTTGGTGCATAATGTCTATCGCCTACGTCTAGGATATGTCGGTTATGTATATAGGGCTTAGAATGTCAAATATTGTATGTTAATATATGATTTATATGTTTTGTACATGACTCGTACGAGTGAGTTTAGTGGCTCGTACGAGTGATACCTTGTCACTCGTACGAGGCACCACTCGCACGAGTCAAACACACGTCTCTCATGTGCGAGTCATGTTGATCTATAAATAGTGGTGCTTGAGTGTTGCGTTAGACATCTGTTGGTGTGTGACTACGGCGAAGTCCTGTCAAAGTGTTTACTCGTCTGTAACCATTCACGTTTATTAATACAAATCAAGGCGTTTAAGCAGTTATCTTTCTTGTTTGTTTGTCCAACTCGCTAACAATGAATTCCGTCTCTGTTAGCCGAGTCAGGTCAGTCCGGTGCTCATAAGAGGAGAGTCGTTCCTCTCTCACAAGTGGTATCAGAGCCTTGAGGCCCGATTTGAGGACAAACATCAAGTTTCTGCAGTCAACCAACAGTTTCAGCAATTACAGATCCAGATTCAACCATTAAAGTTTTTCTACATCTACTCTTTCTCAGACAGAACTCAGATTAAGACGAATTCATGGACGAATTGGACTAGGAGTTTAATATTACACGTTAAAATCAACTCTAACTAATCCCTGAAACTTTCAGCTCTAAAATCAAACTAAATCATGTCAAAAATTGTAAAAATCATTCGTTTGGTGACCTGAGCTGACCCGTATGAGTAGAGGGACAACTCGTACGAACGGCCATCTGTCGACTTAGACACTCGTTCGAACAAGTAAACGAGTTTTCTTAAAATCTACAAGTTACAAAACTGTCATTCGTACGAGCCAGTGATTCGCACAAAACAATCACTCGCACGAGTAACCTTTCATTCACACGAGCATCTAGCTCGCACGAATCCTTGATTCACACGAGTATCTTACTCGCATGAACCCTCTAAGTCGCACGAGCAGCTGGTCATTCGCACGAAGAAAATTTTAAGAAATTTTTCTTAGATTTTGTATCTCTTCTCATTCTAATCAGTGTTTTTCAAAAGTGTGTTTCTGAAATTTTGCAGAAAAAATGGAAGAAGAATTTTACAATGCATTTGCTGCTTCAGCATTTACAACCACCGCAGCTCAGAATATGAATCTTGAAAACGAGATCGGCAATATGACAAAGCCTCCAAAGCTTATAAATCTTGAAGACTATGATAGATGGAGTGAAAGATTTATGAATTGGGTTCAAGCGAATCATTTCACCTGTTGGTTTTCTATTGAATCGAAATATCAAGCTCCGATTAGAGAGAATGGTCTTGAGAAAACGTTAGGTCAACTCTCGGAATTAGAAAGAGAAAAGTTCATTACCAAGAAGAAGATGATGAACATCTTGCAGCAAGCCATCAAAGAGGACATCTTGCACTTTTACAGCATGATGATGATGCTCAATCTTTATGGAATGCTTTACGGTTAAAATTCCAAGGAAGCGCGCAACTTCGAAAGGGAAAGAAAGTGTTACTAAGTAAAGAATATGATATCTTTACTCTAATCAAGGAAGAGACGGTGAAACAATTGATTGAACGGTACTGTCACTTGGTGGTACAAATGAAGCGCATGGGAATTGGGAAGACAAATGAAGAATTGGTCGATAAGCTGGCAGATTCTCTACCTCAAGGAGAATGGTCTACTTACTTGACTATTCTAAAGAATGGCACAGAGTATGGTAATTTCTTATTACCAAGATTTATTGAAAGATTGGAGGGGCATGAGATAGAGATGCAAAAAATGGCAAAAAGCAAAGGCGCCCAGATACAACAAGATGTAAATCTATATACAAGGGTAGTCGTGTCGCGCATATACAGAGTCCAAAAATTCAAACTGCCTTTAGCGCCTTCAACACACCAAGTCCACGGTCAAGTCAAGCCAGTGGATAAAAATATTTTGCTTATGTCAACCCGAATACGCCTCCAGCCCACAATCATCCCATAGTTCAAGCAATTCACAGAACAACCAGAACAATCAATTTAATCCCAATCAAAGGGTTCTACAATGCAATATTGCTGTTAATCTCCAAAATGCTCAGGACTTCGACAAAAACACAGCAAAGCAATACATGTCATTACTCGCCTCGGTACTTGAATCGTACGAAAGTTTGGTAGCAGGAAGAATTGGGAATCTAGAGATGATGAAAGAGGATTACGATCAAATTGATCCGGTTGAAATGGAATTAATTGACATTAAATGGTGTATGTCTTCCATCGTCAGAAGAGCTCAACGTTTCATGGAGATTACCGGAAAAGATAATTTGGGAGGACTTGATGGGAAACTTGGCTTCGATAAGTCCAAGGTTATATGCTTCAAATGCCGAGAGAAGAGGCATTTCAAACGAGAATGTCCAAATAGAGAGGTCAAGGGCAATCAGAACCCTTTTGCTGATGATTATTACAAGAAAGCTATTTATCATCGACCTCAACCCAAAACAAGAATGGTGCAAATTGAAGATGAACCGTCAAACTCCAAAGACAAAGCTCTCGTCGTCACTCAAGAGGACGAAGGTTTCAATTGGAACAAGTACATCATGAAGAACGAAAGTTTGGCATTGGTAGCAAAATCATTGAAGAGCCTGAAGTTACTGAAGAATATGCAGAGGCATCTTTTGAAGAAGCTCCTGAAGAATATTACAACACATCGTCAGAAGAAGAGGAATTGTTATATAGTACTTTTAAACATCTCTTGCCTAATGACATTCTCAAAACTTTTGTAGGTTATTTTGATTCCAGCCATCGATCGCCTTGTGAAGAAGAGAAGAAGCCTGAAGTAGAAGAGAGGATTGATGTGACATTGAAAATCTGACTGACAAGACCAACAAAACCTTTATGGCGAATGCGAATGAGGTAAACGTGTCAGTAAATGAGTCGGTGAAAGAAACACCTTGCATGAAGTGCAAAGAGCCATGCATAGAGTGTGATGAAAAAGAAACACGATACAAGTAGCTGAAATGTCATACAGATAATTTGTCATGTGATTATAATTCGACAAATTAAGCAAAACAATTAAACAATTTGAAAAGTGATCACAGAAAATGACGGAACACTTTCCATGCTCAAGGCGACTGTAATGGACAAACAAATGGCCATTAATATTCATTTAAATATAATTGCCGAGCTAAAAAGTGAACTTGAAAAATGAAAATAGAAATAGAACGGTTAACAAGTTGTTAATCAGTTATTCTACAAGTTCATACGTCATTGATCACATTCTTCCAAAAATTGAAAGCAAGGAAGATGATCAAATTTATGAAAACAAAGGTGAAAGTTACAATCATGTTCCACCACCAATGTGGAATAGCTATGCTAGTAAGAAACCATCAGGGGTGGAAAAACTGAAAAGACAAACGAGCTGCATGCGAACATTGATGTAACTTACACCAAACCAGAAAAAGAATGTGATTCTGACATGGTTAAAACTGTGGTTGAAAATGTTCTGAAGAATGAATCTGACAAATCCGAATTGGATGTTGAATCATCAGAAAATAGTTTAAACAATGATCCAAACCTCATCGTATACAAAATGCATGGATCTGATAAACTATATTCCGATGAGGATTTCCCAATTTAGAATGTCAATTTGGATCGTGTTGATAAGTTGTTCAAGCTTGTTGATGTGAGCCATTCTGATTTAGAAAAATGAGATGTTTCATTTTATTCTAAATCAAAATGTGTCAACAAACCCTACCATCAGAGGAACAGAGACTATCCTGAAAATAGGAGAGCAGGGTTGGGTTTTCAAAAGCAAAAAATGAATAACAAGTCTTAAAAGCTAAATTTTGCAAAGAAAATCAATTTTGTATATGGGACAACTACCGTAAAAGAAAAAGAGATCATTGGTAAACAATCCAATGATGAATTCAAGAAGGAAAAAGAGAGTAGAAAACAGGAGTTGGATTCCTCTGTTAGAAAAGACAACAGGACGTGCTACAAGTATAACAATGTTGGCCATATTGCATGATAATGTTCTCAAAGATATCCAAAACTTGTTTCAAACTCTAACAGATCTACAAAAGATGAGAAACAAAAAGCACCCATGTTTGTACCAAAACAAATTCTGAAAAGAAACAATGAATCCAATAAAAAGGTAAAATCAACGATTCAACTAAATTCTAAATTTTGAAATTGGTGAAACTTCCACCAAGAATTGTCAAAAGGATTCAAAGTTTTATTCTAGAAGGGCTATTTTGAAAACACAAACTTGGGTAGCAAAAGTCAAACCATCTTTAGTAGAACTGAAACTACCTGTTCCAGCCAAAACTGAGATCAAACAAAATGTCAAGATCAAATTTGGTCCGCAATTTGATATTCCTGACCCACCCAAGACCAAGCAGGCTTGGGTTTCTTTGTTTAAATAGTTTCTTCCTCATGTGTGTAGGGGCTCCCGAGATCAATCATGTCAAAATGGAATATGGATAGTGGTGCTTCCCGACATATGACTGGGATGCTTGCGTTGTTGCATGACGTCAAAGCTATCCGGGGAGATTACGTTGGTTTTACTGGGACTTAGGGTGGAAGAATTGTGGGAGAAGGTATTCTTACGAATGGAGTGGTTTCTTTGGACAAGGTGAACTACATTGCAGAGCTGGAAATCTACTGAGCATTTCGCAAATATGTGACAAAAAATTACAACACACTTCAATGACAAAGAATGCTTAATTCTCAAGCCGGGATTCAATATTCCTTAGGAGTGGATCCTCATGCGCGCTCCATGAGAGAATGATCTTATGTCCTAGACCTGAGCGTTGCATCCACTACGTCAAAGAAGTTTCAGTGCTTCGTTTCTAAAGCAACCGAGAAGGAGTAAATTTTCTGGCAATCGGAAGTTGGGGCACCTTCATCTGAGAAAGATGAATTATTTGGTGCACAATGACCTAGTAGGGGTGTTAATCTAAAGAATTTTCATTTATCTGATGATTGTCTGAGCTGTAAGAAAGGGAACAGCATAAGAAATCTCACCCAAGAAAATATCTTAATTCTATAAAGCTACCACTAGAAAGGCTTCATATGGATCTTTTAGGGCCAGTAAACGTGAAAATAATTTCTGGAGATCTATATTGCCTGGTCGTGACAGATGATTTTTCAAGATTCTCATGGGTTTTCTTTTTGGAGAGTAAAGATGAAATGTTTGAAAGTCTTATGATTCTCTTCAGGGAGCTTGAAAACCTATATCACTTGCCTATCAAGAGAATCCGCAGTGACAATGGTACTGAGTTCAAGAACAAGAGGATGCTCGAATTCTGCAACGAAAAGGGATTCTTCACGAATTCAACGCTCCCTATACTCCTCAACAAAATGGAGTAGCTAAACGTAAGAATCGCACACTGATCGAGATAGCCAGAACCATGCTCGCTGATTCAAAACTTCCAATTAGTTTCTGGAGCGAAGCAGGTGCATCTGCATGTTACACCCTCAACCATGTGTTGACAGTCAAGCCTCACAACAAGACCTGTTTTAAGCTGCTAAACCTACAGAAGTCGAACCTCGCATTTTTGGAGCCTTTTGGATCGCTGTGTACTGTTCTAGACCCGGACGATAAGTTTGGAGCCAAATCCTTGGAATGATTTTTCGTCGGTTATGCTAGTCCACAAAAGCGAGTCTTTTGCCGAGTCTTATCCAGGTCATTCTTGCACAGCATGTTGATTGCCAACGATATACTACGCCAATGCAGAAACCTGGAGATCCATGGTTGTTCAACTATGAAGGTTTGTGGAATTCATTTGACCTACTGAAGAACCATTAGAAGAAGAACTTGTTATGCTCTTTTAACAGCATCAAATCTCTAATCAAGAGCAAGTTTCTAGACTTTTGGTGATTTCCCCGTCACTTCCTATCTCTAACACTACTGATGTAGGTCCGAGCAATACTATGCAGGAATCAGTCTCTATACCAATCTTGAACACTGTTGAATCATATGCCCCATCAACCGATTAATGCCGACTCTGATCATGAACTGACTTTTGATGATGGAGGATCCAGTTCCGATGAAGGATCTGAGCATATTGAAAGCTTTCTAAATTCCCATGCTGATCAATCCAATGTCAGAAATGAAGCTACATCTTCTACACCAGTTGCTGATGAAGTTGTCATGAATTTGCAGAGTTAAGTAGATGTTCCGAGTGAAGTAATGCCAAGGACACTATCTTACCATCCATCAGAGAATATCATTGGCAGCTTACAAACCGGAATGAAAACTCGCAAGCAAATCAACAAGGATCTAAGTTGCTTTTATACTAGTGTTGCTCCATTACAAACCTGACTTTCTTACAGTTGTTTTGTTTCGCACGTTGAACCAGGAAACTAGAAAGACGCGTTGAAAGAGGAAAGTTGGGTGGATGCAATGCAGGAAGAGTTGCTTCAATTCTAGAAAATTGGTGTCTAGAAGCTTGTTGACCTACCAGATCATCATAAAAAGATTAATACTGAATGGGTCTTCAAGTGCAAGAGACATGACAGAGGTATTGTGGTCAGAAACAAAGCTCAGCTTGTGGTCCAGGGTTTTCACCAGCAAGAAGGGATAGACTACACTGAGTCTATGCCCCTGTCGCTTGTCTTGAAGTTATTCGCATATTCTTGGCCTTTGCTTCTTGGAAAGGTTTCAAGGTGTATCAATTGGATATCAAATCTGCTTTCCTTTATGGTAAATTCAAAGAGGATGTGTATGTCGGCCAACCAAGGGGTTTGTCGATACACACGAATAAAGTCTATCTTCTAAACAATGCGTTATATGGTCTACATCAAGCCCGAGAGCTTGGTATGAAACGCTTTCAAGACATCTTCTAGACAACGGCTTTCTCAAAGGAACTGTAGACTTTACCCTCTTCACAAATAAAGTAGATGGACATCTGATTTTGGTACAAATCTATGTGGATGATATCATCTTTGAATCGACAAATGATAATCTGTGCAAAGACTTCAAAGAAGTCATGAAGAAGAAATTCAAAATGAGTGCTATGGGGGAGATGAAGTTCTTTTTAGGACTTCAGGTCGAGCAATTGCCTGATGGTATCTTCATTCATCAGACGAAGTATGTTCATGACATGTTAGAGAAATTTGACATGACAGGAACTAAGCCAGCATCAACTCCATTAGCCCCAAACCACGGCATTTGTCCAGACGCTCATGGAGTCAAAGTCGATGAAACATTATATCGCTCCATGATCGGATCCTTGATGTATCTTACAGCTTCGAGACCTGATATCATGTATCCAACATGCTTGTGCGCCCGTTATCAGTCTAATCCAAGAGATTCACACATGTTAGCCATTAAACAAATCACGTGCTACCTGAAAGGATGTCCAAGCACCGGCTTGTGGTATCCTCGATATGACGACTTCAATCTCGCGGGTTATTCAGATTCCGATTTCGGTTGCTGCAAGCTTAATGCCAAATCTACAACGGCTGGTTGCCAGTTCTTCGGAACTTTTTTGGTAACGTGGCAATGCTAGAAACAGACCGCGGTCGCTCTCTCTACATGTGAGGCTGAATACGTTTCAGCATCCAGGTGTTGTTCCCATATACTCTACATACAACAGCAGATGAGAGACCACGGACTGCAATTTCTTGATACGCCAATTTACATAGACAACAAGGCGGCTATTGATATCACCAAAAATCCTGTTCAACACTCACGCACTAAACATATAGAAATTCGACACCACTTTATCCGTGATTGCTACGAGAAAACGTTGGGTAGAATTGAAAAATTCACACTGATGACCAAAAAGCAGACTTTTACACCAAATCATCTGATAGATCAAGATTTAAAAATCTTTTAAAATTAAATGGTTTAAGAAATCTGACATCAGGGGATATACATGAGGTTGAATCTGAGGATGACGAGGACTTGACGTGATTCTCATCGTATGACATGTTTTTCTGTAAATATTTTTTCTTCAAAAACTAAAAAAACCAAAAATATGTTTTTGATTTTAGGGGGAGAAAAGTTGTGAAGAATACAAAAACATTGAAAAGACAGAGTTTTTGTGAAAAAGGGGTAATCATATTACATCAGGAGACTATCACAGTATGCTAAAGATATGGAATGTTTAAACATGTAATCAAACAGGTCTTACTAAGGATGTGCCAATAGGCTTCACTCGTTCAGTAAATTATTCTGCAAGATATAAACCTAAAATAAAAACTGAGTAATTTGTGGGTCAACATATCTCGGATATATGGACTTAGTACTACTCCGAAATTTTGTTTGAGAGATTGCCAGATTCTGTGATACTACGTCTTTATATTTAATCGATATCTGGGTTATTATCCAAGTTCTTCTGATTTTGCGTCGGTAATGACCTATAACTTGTATAATACTTTACGCATTATTCGCCTACAAAAACTGCACAAAAAATGAGAACGTCATAAACATTTACGACATCTGCAGTTCAAAAGATTCCTTAATGGAACACCACCTAAAGTCGAGCCTTCATCTCTTTCTCTATATGGAAATACTAACCTGAGCTCTCAAGGTCTCGCAATTCACTCCTTTTACAGATATCAGTTAGATATATTCACCTGTGAAATGAAATTCTGGGAATCTCGATGCAGGAGTATACTCAGAGATGGAAAACACGGTTACTTCATGTTCCTTAACGTTACCTAACATATCTTGAAACAACTGAGAAACGTGTAGAGGTTTAAATAGATAAGTATATTGGCAATCTAGGTAAATCTGTTTAAGAACTTAAAGTTTCTACCAAGATCAACGGTACTTGTGATTTATCTAAATATCTTATATGATCCTCTAAACACAAAACTCACAAAAAATATGTATGTAAATACATCTTTATTTACTTGTTCTTTCTTTTCGGAAAAATCCCACAAATATTTTCGGTTTATCTTTAGCAATCTATCTTAGATGTTAGTCTTCTGATGATGAAAATACCGTTAGTCCAAGTCATAGCGACAGTTGCTGGAGGAAAGCTGAAGATGATGGGCTGGGAGCTAATCAGAAAAGAAAATTTCCTAAAACGTCAAAAAAATTCATTAATTTGAAACTTTAAATTTTAGAATAAATCTGTTTTGGTCAAAAAATGGTCAACCAATGTCATTAACTTGGACTTGGTAGGCAAATTGGTTAACTGAGGCCATTAACTTGAACTTGGTTAACTGAGTGGGTTATAAAAACTATTTAAAATTTCACAAAAATTAAAAAGATAAACAAAGTGCATAGAACTGACTCGTACGAGTGACACACTGACTCGTATGAGTGACAAAAGGCTTCATTCGTGCGAATCATCACTCGTACGAGTGAACTGAAGGAGTATAAAAGGACTTCTCATTCGCACGAGTCACATTATTGACTCTGTGCGACTGAGAGCTTACTCTGTGCGATTCAGTTCTTACCACTCACTTTCTTGATCTTTGTTACATATCTATACTTCGGGGAGGTTGATTAGCACACCTCTTACGATGGGCAAGGTACTACTATAAGTTTTGAGCCGTTATAATGCCGAAATTGAACCAAAAGGACATAAAACATAGATTTAGGATAATTGGACCGATAAAATATAAAATTGAACTCAAATTTGTAATAATCGTCCCTTTAACCTATAAATCAACATTCAATTTGTTAAAATCTACACGTTTTAAGTTCGGTTTGATAAGGTATTATGTGGTGCGATTCGCAACTCGTACGAATCATCACTCGTACGAGCAAGGGTTTCAAATGTCAGATTATCATATTCACTCGTACGAGTGGTCGTTCGTACAAGTATGTCCTTAAACGTTTATATCTTTGTGACTCGTACGAAGCATCACTCGTACGAGGAAGTTTGTTCAAAATCCTTAAAATTTGTTAAGTATGATTTTTAATTCATACGAATAAGTGGCTCGTACGAGTGGGTTTTGTCCAGAACTTAATTCTGTCTAAATATCTGACTCGTACAAGTGGTGACTCGTACGAGTGTTTAAGAGTTGAATTTTTTTCTAAGTGTTTGAAATTTTTGTGTTTGCAGATCAAAAAGTCTTCGTTCTCACCGTTTCACAACATTTGTCGTTTACTAGATGAGACTATTCCAGAGATCGAAGCGTATAGAAAAGTGCTAGATTTATTGTGCCGACTTCCAATTACCAAGGCTTTTATTAATGGACACATGGCTTACCGATCATACGTCGAATATTTTTGGGATGCCGTGGAATACAGTGAGGAAGAGAACGCTATTTTGTCGGCAGTGAGGATTAATAATGAAGATATTCAAGTCAAAATTACTGAAGATTTAATCCGTACGGTGTTAGAGTTCAAGGATCGTGAAGAAGACCCAACTGGCTATTCAGAATACATGGTCAAAGGGTGCTTCTATCTGATGGGATACACAGGAATCATTAACACAACACCTTTTAAGAAGGGAAATCTCAGTGCTCCGTTTTGTTTTATTGCACACTGCATTATTCACGCCCTCGGCCACATAAAGGGTGGATTTGATGATTTGATAGACTATCAGATGTGCATGATAACTGCACTTGTGCATAATCTTCCCTACAACTTTTCAAGACTTGTCTTCTCTCAAATGGTACAGAATATACAACGCGAGAAGTTTCTTCAGTACCAGAGATTTGTACAAATGTTGCTAGATCATCTACATCCAAATTTGAAGAAGAAGAAGGATGATATTCTAAGACTTGAACATATGGATGTGTCGACGCTGAAAAAGATGAATCTGCACTTGATAGCTTTCCCCAATGCCAAGCTTGTATTCGGGGCTATTATTGACAAAGACTATGTGGCGCCGCCGAAAGGGAAGTAGCGAAAAGATGAAAGTAGGGACGAGGCTGAGGAATTAGAAACATTAGATGGTTTTATTGCGAAAAGGAGCGTATGGTTTTCTAAGGAAGATAAGAAGGGGTATTGGGACAAAACGCAAGCAAACGTCTACATCTTCCTCCACTGCCCCTCAAAAGAAAAAAAGTGCATCTGCTAGTACTAGTTTGGTAGACGAGTCAGAGCCAGAAGAAAATGTTGAGACATTAGCTGCTGATATCGAACGAGAAGCGTTTGGTATTCAAGAAGGTATAGTTGAAGAGGCATCCTCCTCTAGCACTGATGAAGAGGATAGGATCGCCGGAGAAAAAGAAAGAACCAAACAAAGAGAATTAGAACGATTGGCTGAAATACAACATAAAGCTGAGGAGAAGAAACGAAAAGTGTTAGGGGAAGATGATACTACTTATGTGGCTTCGAGTTCTGACAGTGACACCCCTGTTCGCAAATCTTCAAAGAGGTCATCTAAACGTCTAAAGAGGCCAGCTGTTAGAAGCACAGATTCTCCAAAAGACAAATCAAAGAGAAATGTACTAAAAAGGTTGATGAAGCAGAGAATGTTGAACCGACTCCTCAACCACCACCGTCACCACCACCACAACCTACTCAATCTCAACCCCAGTTCTCAACAGGAACCAGATTAGAATATCAATTTAACTTCGACTTTAGTGATATACCAGGAAGGGAAGAGTTCTCAACTGACATGTTCAACGATTCACGCATTGAAGAGTTAGAGAAACAAGTAATGCTGAACAGTGTCAAAATTGCTGAGATACAAGAGCAAATCAAAGGGCTTAACGAAGAAAAACAGCATCTAGAGGCCCACTTGGCGAGCATCGTATCCGAAAATGAACGTTTGAGAAATCGTATGGCGGAATATGATGCAGAACGCCTCAGAAATCAAAGAAAGATGAGCTTATTTGAGAAACTTCTCACGAAGAAACTGGGAATTAATTTAGTTGTTGGGATTGATGAGATAGAGAAAGAAGAAGCCCAACGGAGAGTTGCCGAGCGAGAACATATGGCTAAAGAACTATCAGACGCTCAGGGCAAGGGTAAAAAAAAGGTTGGTGAGGAATCTGTGATTGATATAACTAAGCTAGAAGCTGAATCTGTGCCAGTATCTTCTGAGGTGGTGGTGTATGCAGACACGAAAAAGTTTGTATTGATCGGAAAGCCAAAGGATGTAGATATAGATATGTTAAATCTATCTGCTAAACATCAGGATGGCTAAGCAAAAGAAAGATGATGAAAGAAATTGAAGATGAAATAGATGCGTTCACTCAAGATCCTGAAGAGGATGATGAAGACTTAGACGAAACTGGCGATGCATCTAAAGAAAAGTCTGACATTGATAGTGATTGTGATGATGATGATTTGGGTGGTTCGGCTATCCTCGTAATAGAATCCAGTTTGAATGAAGATATCAATTTCTCTGTGTACTTGGATGATTCTGCCAACCAAGTGGAAGGAGGAAAAGAACAGGGAAAGAAGTTTGAAAGCTAAGAGGATTCTAAGCATGCAGGAATCCTCACAGTGACTGATATGTCCGTTGTTCCTGCCGTGCCCAAACCAAAGATATTGTATCTGGAGCATGACGTAGAAGAGGGAGAGTTTGTCCATAGTTATACGAAGGAAGAAATAGCGCAAATGTTGGGCATGGACGAAGAGGCATTTGAGTTTGATTTCGAAGACGAGCTTAACGACATAAGTGCTTTCGAGCCTGAGGATTATATCTTCGAACATGTTTCTGACGCACATGATTATGACAAAGTTGTTGTGGAGGATGATTGTGATGACAATGATGCAGATATTGCCGGAGAGGGTACAGATGACTCCCAAACTTTCAGTGAATTGTTTGCAGCCGAAAATGATGATCTACTTAAGCGAAAGGTTGAAGAGGCTGTCAAATAGGGTACGATTCCTCAACGCTTGTCTGAAGAAGAAATTGCAGAAATGAGGATACGATGGTTTAAAGAATTACCAGCAGATCGTAAATTCAAACGTTCCTAGCATTCTTCACGCGTGATGCTAACATTTCTTTGGGGAACATCATTAGTTGGGGATGGATTGAAAAGCTTAATGCTTATGCGATTAAACGGGAGTATGGGCTCCAGTTGAGTCAGATCAGTCCGGTGCTCATAAGAGGAGAGCCGATCCCCTCTCACAGCCTCTTAGGGGCATTACCCATTACGAATGATCTAATAGGTTAAATAAAAATGAAAAAGAAGTGATGCGGTGGAGAATAAATGGAAGTTTGAAATGGTGTATCCATGGAGGAAAAAATAAGTTTAAAATGGTTGAGGTTTGAAATGATATGATTTACTGCTATGACAAGTTTAGATTTCAAACCCAACTCATTGTTAGAGATGCTCTTAGTAGAAATTCATGAAGTAAAATTGAAATTTCTTTCAACTAGGGTTTTTTAGGTATTTATATAAAAAGTTTTTTTTAGGTATTTATATTAAAGAGTCAACTTTTGTTTTTATAATACACAAACTAATAGTGTCCACTATCCTTCAACTCACAACTTATTTTGTTTTTCTTACCCGAATGGAACCTTTCAAATTCCAATAGGGCAGTCAGCTATGTGTGGAGTTTTTCTATCATACCACAATCAATGCACGCATAATGCATTGTAATATTTGAGACAGAACATTTGTTATATCTAGCATCTTTATGTAAACAAATGATATGAGATATGGGCATTCTGTTATGTAAGGTCGGAGAATTCGCTAGTTGGCCGGTGAGATGGGAACTAGCGACTACTCGGGATTAATCAGATCTGGTTTTTTATATGTAATTTTCAGTTTTATGTATACATATACACATTTTATAAGTAAACATTTTAAGTAAACAACTTTTACCTCTTTCTCAACTCATTTTTTAAGTATACAAGATTAATTGTTGTAATTCACATGGTTTGGTGGGAAACTAGCTAGTTTACAAGTTTTAGCCGGAATATACAGGTTTTTTTGCCGAATCTGGCAAGAATCGCCATTTTTGGCTTACTGACTAGGTCCGACTAGGCCCGACTAGCGATTAATTGACTGATTAACAAAAAATTACTAAGTTACTAGCCGACTAGTCGTGATTTTTACAACACTATTGTTATGTGAGTACACAATTACACACAAAAAAAAAGATGAAAACAAATATGGATCACCAACTTAATTATTTTAATATTAATAAAAGTATCAAATAACATAGTTCTCTTCTCATATTAGATGTCATATAATCACATATGTTATTTTACATTTAGGTGTAAATAGTAACATATGTAAAAACAAACATTATTGTTTGTGTGAATTACATATTTGGTCATTATGCTTGTAAAAACTTACTAATTTGATCCATCAACTTCAATAATTATAGCTAAGGTCTTTGTTGATATAGTTAATTTCATCATAAATGTATCATTACACGTCACCCTTTGATCGTTCTGATATAGTGTATTTAATCATAGATCACCATATTCAGCTATTTGTATTGTATTTTGATTTGTAAAAGAACTAAAGAGAGAAAAAAGAAAGAAAAAATAATACCTTTAAAAATGAGTCTATTTGGTATCTTTTATCAGTACTAATATCTTACCAATAGATTCTGTACGGTATTTGATACCACATTTTTCTAGAAATTTGGAATGGTTATAGGTACGAGACCAATACCATATAGAGATGGACATTTTGTAATGAGTACCGTATGGTATCGAACTGGAACCATGCCGATCGATTCAATATGCTATGTGGTAGGGCCGTCTCAGAAAATCACAAAAAAAATTTGGCCCTGTGCGACAAAAAAATTTGGGCCCTTTTCGCAAATATTTATATAATATAAACTGATTCATCAATCATTCAATCAAATATATAAAAACTAAAAACCCATAATACAACGTTAATTGTTATGAAATAGATAAAACAAATTAACAAAAATAGTGTAGCAAAAATATCGAAGTATCGAACCTACTTACGAAGCGAACAGTGCGGTTCTCCTAGCTTTTGTTGAAGCAAAGCTCTCGATCAACTCCTTGTAGTCCATAGTATCTAATATTTCGCTTTCAATAGATATTGTCGCCAATCCGTTTAGCCTATCTTGTGACATTGTAGAACGTAAATAGCTCTTCAACAACTTCAACTTTGAGAAACTTCTTTCCGCCAATGCCACGGTTACCGGAATTGTCAACAACACTTTATATACATTTATAGCATTAGGATAAGTAGTATTGTGTTGGAAGATATGGTCTAAAACATCAAAAAGGGGTGTCAACGTGTCCTGGTGAAAATGTATCAATCAACTTCAACTCCAAATACAATTCCTTAGCATCAATATCAGGCTCTCCTTCATACTTCAATGCATCTTGAAGGCTATAACAACATGCCTTAAGTTTGGCTTCATCAAGAGTCTTCAACTTTTTAGGAAACAAAAACCCAAATATTTTTTCAAATTTTTGGTATTGTTTAAATCTTGTTTCAAGTGAAAATATAGCTTGATCAACAATACATAAAAAATAATTTACTCTAAAATCCTCCTCGGGTGAAAATGTTACTTCTTCTACACTTGACGATTCATTAAATTGTTTTTTCTTATATGACGCGTTTTTACGAAATTCTGCATTAACACCTATCTCATTTGCAATTTCTCTAGCTTCATCAAGCGCATTAGAGAACCCCACGTCTCTATAATTCTTAAAGAATTTAATCAATTTGTCACTTCATCAATAGCAACATCAAGAACATCTTTTGATTGGAACTGTTTGCTCACCACATTCACCTTTAATAATAGCTCAAACCAAATGACAATTTGTGCCAAAAATTCAAAATCACCAAGTTCATACTCTTCTAATGATTTAGCTTCACTTATGATTTTAGCATCTCTATTCGTCTTCCTAACTTCTCGCAATTACATCTCCAAGTTGAGTTCTTATATTTAGGAACCGGGGCTTAATTTCTAAACAAGTAAACATAAAACAAAAACATTCATTCAATCAAAGTCTAAAGATACATTTAATACTAAACAAAGTCTAAACATACATTTAAAGTATTAAACATTAAAGTTTCACCTCCCTAAAGATTCAAAATCACACCTTTACCACATTAACTAAAGATACTAACAATTAGGGTTTATGGCTCTAAACTTATGAAATCAAACACAATAAGCCTAAAGATTCTAAATTAAACAATAATTATAAGAATATTATATCTCAATGTTAAGAATTTCCGGTTATCCACTAAAAATCACACACAATAACCCTTGATAACTTGATTCGAACCTTCTAACAGCCTCCTCCTTCTGCGTCGATGATGATATCCTACTTTCGTCCCTCCTCATGCGTTAATGATGATGATGATATCCTCGATGATGATGAAGATCGATTGAGAGAGTGAAAGCGCTGATGATGATGATCGACGTTTGACATTTCCTGCTTTCTTTTCCCGCACACAATGCCCAGCGCCCTCAAATGGGTTTGAAATAACTATGTTTATTACATGGGCTGTTAAACTATTATGTATTAAGGCCCATTTTAATTGGGTTTATTTTGTGCACACACTAAGTTAAACAAATCTGAATTACTTAACTGGGCCAATTTAAATTTATTATTGTTCTTAATCAGGCCCTATAACATTTACACACATGCCTAGTAATTTTTTTATAAAAACATACAATTTTTTTTTCGATTTGTGTATATATATATATATATATTAAAATTTTTTGGACCCTGAGCGGTGGCCCACCTGGCACTTGCTCAGGGCGGGCCTGCTATGTGGTACCCACTTTTACAGAATCTCGGTAGCGTTATTTTTTTTGCTAGTACGATACCAATTTCATCTCTGATTTCAACAAGCATTTAATCATTTTCTTCCAATCAGTGTATTTTTTTTAATATAAATATAAGATTAAGACTTTGGTTCTAGGTTTGATTTCGGTTTAATTATGTTTTGGACTTTCTATTTAGGTTTAATCATTGTCTAGATACGATTTATTTTAGACGTGCTCTAAGTGGTGGTGGTGGTGTGTAGTTTGGTGTTTGTTTCGGTGTGTAACTTGTTTTTCATATTGGTATATGCTCATGCTCTTTCTGTGTTTAGCTTTTGGTTTCAATATTGTTGGCAACTAAATTTGAGGAAAAAAGTAACAATTGATAGTTTATTAAAAAGAGGTACATAACAGACATGATGTGATGGTAATTTACACAGGTAGTGTATGGTTTGTAAGAGTAAGATGTGGAATGAAATGGGTTACTGACCGACTAGCGTCTAGAGCTTTTTACAATCTTTATTATAACAATAAAGATACTTTCATTTTTGAGTTAAATGTCATTTTAGTCCCTGTGGTTTGGCTATTTTGCTAGTTTAGTCCAAATATTTGAAACGTTGCTACTTTAGTTCAAATAGTTTCAAAGGTTACCATTTTAGTCAACTGGGTTAGCTTCATCCTTTTTTTCTGTTAACGAGAAGGGCAATTCGGTCATTTTATATGGCCGAATTGCTTTTCTAGTTAACATAATTACATATAAAATGACCGAATTACCCTTCTCATTAACAGAAAAAATGGATGAAATTAACTCAGTGGACTAACATGGCAACGTTTGAAACTATTTGGACTAAAATGACAACGTTTCAAACCTTTTAACTGAACTGACAAAATGATCTAAACCATAGGGATTGAAATGGCATTTAACTCTTATTTTTTTAAATGAAACTACATATTTTAATTAAACACTCAATTATTATTAAAATTTATTTTTTTGTAAAACTGATCTTCTATATAAGTTTTATTAAATTACTTTTTAAAGTATATCAAAAATATATATACATTATTTTTTTAACGGCCAACTAAATTACCAAATAAGCATCATGGGATGATCTCAATCGAGCAGATGCCTGTCACACACCCTAACTGATAGCAGAAATATCAGAGCAAGATAAAAACGAGATTGCAAAAGACTATAATATTTCATTTCATTTCTAAATCAAATGTACATTGTTTGGAAGAAATATCCAACCATAAAGTCACTCCTCGGTATCTACATGGATCAAACTAGATGAGAAAGTATTAATTTTCTTTTTCCTCAAGTTTAAGTTCTACTTTAATTGTTTAAATGGGAAGAAATTGCTTCACTGGCTGCATTTATTTTGTAAGCATTTAATATGCGGAGAATCAATTATCACAACTGCATGAATAGGTGTCCCAAAATAAGTATCAGGTAATGAACATTATCTCTTTTAGTTGATATTTATTTTTTAATATCTCAATTCATGTAAGGAAGTAATTTTCTTTCTCATGCAGGTGAATGGTAATATGGAACAGAAATTTGGTGATGCGAAGGGGAAGTGAAGATTTGAGGTTGAGGCTATAGGTTTTAAGTTCAAATCTAATCCCCTTCATGTATTATCACAATCGGCCTTTGGTCAGTGAGTTTTCTTTAGAATTGGAGATGATGAACTCGGGCTAATAAAATTAGTTTTTATAGATTTATGAATCATATTGTTTTCTTTTGTAACATAATAATATTAAAAATGTAATATTAACTTTTAATAACTAATATTTCTTATATTTATAAATATAGTTATTTCTTTACACATCATACATTTTAAATAAATTTTTACGTTCGTTGTTTACCATTTAAATGGTCAAACCCCGTAAGTATTCACGGGATATAACCTAGTTATTATATATATGAATTGACATCATCAAATTACGACATGATAGTTTTCGGATTTTTGGCTTTTATCACATTGATTTTTAACTTTTGCTTTTGGGACACTTGATAACAACTCAAGTCCCTCACACACATTAACACCACAGTAACTAAGAGAGCGTTCAAAGAGAGAGCGCGCCGACGAAAGGACGAAGGGCATCCGACGAGGATCCGATGAGTACTCCGGCAGGTGAGTGGCACCTGCAAAGAATCACCCAATCCTTCAATTTTAAATTTCTTTTTTAATTAATAATTGTAATTAATAAGGAATTAGTATGAGTTATTTACCTTGTTCATATACTTTTAGACAACATAAGGAATATCAGATCGGGGTTTTTAGTTTCCAAAGAAGGTACCCTTCAAAGTCCTTCATTCAATAAGTTCACATGACTCGTCTTAAACACGGTGTCTTTATGTGGAACACCCACAACAGCAACACCCCAACCCTACATTAAGATTAATTGAATACAAATTCTTATAAAATTGCCCATTAAGAACAAAACAAGAACTTCTCCTTCAAATCAGACGAACAATGAAGAGGATTTGTACCCACTCTTTGGTAACATTTATACATTATGGGGTTTAAAGGTTACCTTTGTGGTCCCTAAACATTGATGTGGAAGAAAGTTAGAACGAGGTTCCTTTCTGGTCGGGTCTGAACAACCATAAATCGGCTATCTCCGTCGCTTGCGGCAAAACCCTATCCGTTCTCACCACCGAATCCGCTAGAACCGGTACCTCTGTTGGTGGGTGTAGTCGACATCGCTGCCGCCGGTGGCTGGAACCCACTGCTTCTATTCCTCTCTAACATCTGCTCCTTGTCTCCCGGCAAACCCAATGTTGGTTCTAATTTTACACGATTTTGGGACTAAGGGGTTCTTTTAAAAAAGATGTAACAACTGCGAGAGAGAATTGGGAGTGGGAATATGAATTTCAAAATTCAAAGTAGTAGAAGCATGGAGCCAAATGGACTGGGTACAAAGAAAGCGACGGAAGGCAAGATTAGCTTTAGGGTTTTAAAGAGACAGACATTTAAGATGTTGGCTGTTAATTTGAGGACTCATGTCGGACAGTGGAGATTGTGTTAGGGTTTCTGAAAAATAAAAAGTGTATAGCCCATCTAAGTTTTAAGTGTAATACTTCTGTCGCATTAAGATCCTTCATCTCACCCTTTTAATCTTTTAAGTTTTAATAGGTTGTACACTATGTATGAAAAGTAGTAAAGCCTTTAATTTTAAGTTCTCTCTCTTACGTATCTATTATATAGTAGTAAGTATAGATAAGTGTTTTAAGTCTAAAACTTGTGTCCCATTGAGATCCTTCATCTAACCCTTTTAATTTTTTAAGTTTTAATATGTTGTATATTATGGACAAAGAGTAGTAAAGCTCTAAATTTTAAGTTATTATATAGTAGTATAGATACAGATAATAAGAAGTGAACATGTTCCATAAATCTTAAAACAGTATCATTTTCATAATGCCAATGATCTCTAGATCAAGTAGTGGAAAATTTGCATTTCTCTTGAGAGATACAAGTTCAAGTCCCACTTGATGCAGAGTGAGGTATTGGTGGGCGATGATATGAGACCCAAGAAAACGAGTTTTACCGGTAATTTTTATCGTCGTGCCGATAGACGGGTGGGTTACCGGGGTTTCCCCAAAATTGATGATAGACCTAGGTTACTCTCAGAGTACTCTTGGACCTCTAGTGGGTACCCGAGAATTCTCGAGATTGATTATATTGGCCGCTAAAAAAAATATCATTTTCATAATTGATGAACAATCAAAAACATGACAAGTGTAACCACCCAATTCGTTGAAACAAAAGTCATTATCAAACTAAGAAACAAAGAACCACGTCAAATTAGTGAATTACAAACCCAATAAATAGGCTTTGTATTGTCTCCAAGGAAGCTTCCTGGAAGCCCACTCTCACTCCTCCATTTAACCACCCCTCCTTCCTATCTGCTTCCTCTCATCCCTTTCTCTCTCTCTCCCTCTCCCTCTACAACCAACTCATTCTCCATGAAAATCGCCGGTAAAATACACCCTAAACACCTTTTCCGGTCTAAGAAAAACCACTCGGTTTCGAGATCTGATCCGCCTTCGTTTAATTCTTACGCGACGACGTCGTCTGGCTCGCCGGAGCCTAGTCACCGGAATGATAAGTCGACGTTAAACGGTGTTGCAACTCCGACTAGCGTATTGCCTTCGCACGAAATATGTTCTGATGAGTGGTCGGAGTTTCTACTGACGTGCAGTTCGAGTTGATTCAAGCTTTTAGGTAATATATCATAACATAGGAAATGTGTAGTAATAATTGTGATTTATAATATTGTATTTTTAAATTTAGGTATTACGCGAGGTCTTTACACGATACAGATACTTACATAATCTACCCTTTACTATAACTAATTACAACTTATTATTTCAAAACTACGTGTTACATGATCTACCCGCCTCTACTACCATAACTAAGTACAGCTTATTGTATTCTAAAAGTAGGTAACGTAATAAAAAAAATACACTATCTAATCTCTTATAATTTTCTGAAAATAACTAAAATTAGGAGGATAGCCTCT
Source organism: Scalesia atractyloides (assembly GCA_947069175.1). NCBI lineage: Eukaryota > Viridiplantae > Streptophyta > Magnoliopsida > Asterales > Asteraceae > Scalesia > Scalesia atractyloides. The sequence goes on along the minus strand of CAMTDV010000026.1, from coordinate 46,825,199 downwards.
GTCATTTCTCCTTGTTAGTACATAGTAAATCTGTGTTAGCCCACCAGAAAGCAGGTGTTATATACATAATCAACCTTCTGTAACTAATTATAATTTATTGGATTCCAAAATAGGTCATATTTACATGATCTCCAATGTAACCATTTACAATTTATTTATTGTCTTCCAAAAGCATGGTATATAGATATTTACATAATCCACCATTTACCGTAACTACTTATGATCTGTCTAATATAGGTTTATAGACACCGACAATGATGGACAGATAACACGAGAGGAGCTTGAGGCGGTTTTGAGCCGGATCGGGGGATCCGAACCGTCGATCCGAGAAGAACTGAGCCTGATGCTTAACGAATTGGATAAAAACGGTGACGGAATCATTACTCTTGATGAGTTCGGAGCCATAAGCTCTGCGTTCGGACCGCCATCGTGTGATACGGAGCTGAGAGACGTGTTTGACTTTTTCGATGGCGGTCACGACGGACGAATCACGCCGGACGAATTGTTTGATGCGTTGAAGTCGTTAGGGGACGGGAAGTGCACGTTAGAAGAATGCAAGAGTATGATAAGTAACGTTGATAAAAATGGGGATGGGTTCGTGTGCTTCGAGGACTTTTCGCGTATGATGGACCCGCAAATATGAGTTTTTTATAATATATAAATTTTGGAGTGTATGATCATATGGGGTTAAATGGTTCATAGATTTGTTTAGGGTTAATTGGATATATTATAAAGGGCTGCACAGAATATGTGTGCTGGTTGTGGTATGTTTGTTTTTCCTGTCTTTTATCTGTCTGCCAAAAAGGCTTGGTTATAGATTGTCAGAACAAGCATCTATCTTTTGTTATTTTTTATTTCAAGGTATATTAAATGAATACAAATAATCAATTTAATACACAATTATAATAAGAAAAATTACCTATCGTATATCAATAATTGTAATAATCATAGAATGAGGAATTGGAATAATAAATATTTAATAAACAACACCTGATAATATCCTCATAAGTTGAGTGCATAAGTTTGTTGATTTGTAGGAGATAACTAGTGTAAGTTTTTTTAATTAAAGCTAGGCTGGTTAATTATATCTGGTTTTTAGTTTTTGTTTAGATTTACATATTAGGTTTGGGTAAATCATTACCCAAAACAAAATTAAAGCTAGGCTGGTTAATTATACACTAGTAGAAAGCTGTTAATTATCCTACCAAAATTTTCTACGCATATCCTACGAATGAAAATGCCAACACTTTTTCTACGATATTCTGACGAACAAGAAAGGGTCTTGGTTTTGTGACAAAAAAGCTACAAAAAAACGATTTTAGGTCAAAACATGAACCAAACCGTTAGTAACGGTTTTTAGTATCATAAACCTAAACCAAACCTTCAAAATTTAAAACCAAACCAAACCAAACCGAATTACTAGTAACGATTTGGATCATGGTTTGGGATCATGTAATCTTTTTAAAAGATCCAACAAAGAACTAGTATCAATTAATCTTCTTAAACGATCCAACAAAGAACTAGTATCAATTTATCGGGAGGTTCATAACTATAGCTTTTCTTATGAACATTATTATCTACATCTTTCATTTCATAAATTACTTGAAGACTATTGTAGCAATAATAAAGCAGAACGTTATTCATTAAAGATTTTGGAACATTGGAAACTAACATTTTATACGACCGGTTTTTAGTATAAACTGTAAACCAAACCGTTCGATATGATTTTAAAATTTTGAAACTGACCGACTGAAAGTGTAATTAAAAAAACCGACCATGAAACCAAACCAATAATCGGTTTGGATGGTTTCACGGTTTTAAACCAAACCGTGAACACCCCTAGGTACCACATTCTTGAATGCATTTTAACATTAAGCAACTTATTGGTAATTGAGTAATACATGGTTTTGATTTTAAGGCTAGTTTGAAGCTTGTTATTAATGTTGGGAAACTTTATGATAGCTTATTTCTATTATTTTCCCTTTGCTCCTAAAAATGTGATTAATGGTGGAATATGCTTGTTAGGTGTAAGTGCTTCAGAAGTTTTTGCTAGATTGAAACGAGACTTGATTTCTACATTAATCAAAGGTGTCATGTACTTGCCTTTTTTTGATTTCATCGTATACAGATTCATTCCTGTTGTTTACAAGGTAATAATTTAGCTAATATTGTAATTTTGAATCCACTAATAATAAAGATTTGATATTGGGTGATATTTTTGTGACAATGTAGCCACTGCTGAGCAACTCGTGTGCGCACACATGTATATACAACTTTAAATGAACTTGTAAATGAAAGAGATGTTAGACAAGAGTTAGAGCAAAAGTGCAACATATGGAAAAAGAAACGAAAGAAAATAAAGAAAGAAGGCAAAAATGATTTGATTATACATTTTTCAACAGGAAAAGCAGGTATTTTTCTTTTTTTTTTTTATTCTTTAAATGTATCCATAGGAAAAATGTGGAAAAAAGAATAAACAGGTTTTGTCACACTCCGTTGAAATTGTGTAGGAAACAAAAATAATTTCGTATGAATTGTGTAGGAAAAATAATACATTGTGTTGGAATTGTGTAGGAAAAAAAATTAAATTCGTAGAAATTGCGTAGGAATAAAGAGTACATTTTGTTGGAACGTGTAGGAAAAAAATATTTTCATAGGAACTATGTAGGAAAAACGAATACATTCCGTTGGAATTGTGTAGAAAGAAAAAAAATCCGTAGGAATTGTATAGGAAGAAAAAAAAATTTCCGTAGGAATTGTGTAAGAAAATTAAATATATATAAAATATATATAATAAAAATAAATATAACTGATTTAAACACATAATTTTTAAAAGTAATGTTTCATGGGAAATGCGTTGGAAAGTTAAGAAAATTAATTACGTGAGAAATGAGTAGGGAATTCTAACGAAACATTTGTGTGGGAAATAAGTAGGAGAATTTGTAGGAAATGCGTCAGAAAAGAATTACCCACGAGTAAAATTCCTACAACCCATTTTCGTGGGAAATTCGTGAGTAACTGCAGTTACCCACAAATTTCCCACGGGAATTGACATGCAAATAGTAGAAGTTTTCTAATAGTGATACCCAGTTTTTATTTTTTGTTTGGATTTACAAATTAGGTTTGGGTAAATCATAATCCAAAACAAATAAGAAATTTGATCACTATAATTAGGGATGGGATTGGTATTGTACACGTATCCATACCCGTACCGAAAATACCGATAACGAATTTGAACAAAATTGGGTATTAAACACCGTACCAAATATATTGGTACGGTACGGGTATTTTGTTATGGTACCCGCTTTGGTACCATTTTCTTCTTGTTTAGTTTTTAAGCACTCTTACGGTTACTAAATAGGTATAATTGGTACGAGTACCAATACGATACGATACGGGTAACATATAGGTTAAATCAATACATATAGGTTAAATCAATACGGGTATTATAAATATCATACTACGAAATAAAACGTAGTATAAAAAAACTTTTAAAGGTCTATATAAAATTCGGTACAAGTACCCATTTTTACCCGTACCCATACCAATACCAAAATCAATAAAACTAGGTACAGAAATATGTACTAAATGCCTAAAATCAGTACGGATACGAATACGAGTATTTGGGAAAACAAAAAGCTCATCCCTAACCATAATAATATATGAGTTAATAACAAATATATAAAATTTTGATTATTAGTTGAAAATAAATTCATAAGAAATTGTTGTTAGAATACATGATACGGAATAAGGGCCCAATGAGCTTTATTATTATGCCACATCATGTTAGAAAAGGGGCTTTATTCGCTTATGCCAATAAAGTACATGATATGAAATAAAATCTATCAATCATTACTCAATTATTTATTTAGTTTGATTTCAATTTTAATTTAATTCATTCTTCTATTTAAAAATTTATAAATCTAAATTAATCAATAAATTTTTGATGTTATTTTTGAAACATAAAAAATTTAAAATTAAATTATAAGTAAAAATAGTTTAACCAAATAAAAATAATTTAACCTTATTTCTAATTATAAATCCACTTCTTTACTAGCCCATTAAACATTTATAAATATTAGCCCACTTCTAATTACTAGTTTATTTCTAGACCCTAAAATCCATACACACTCCTTTTTCCTCGTTTAAACCTGAAACTCCTTAGTCACTCTCTCTAAAACACCTTCTCTCTCTAAACACACCTATTTCGATCTGTAGACCCCCTTCTATTCCCCCTCATTATCTTTCGCTATTCTGCTCCCAACCCTTCTATGGTGCCCCCTTATGGCGTCGCTGGTATGGAGGTGGGGCACTATTGTTTGAAAAATCGATGAGATGGCATGAGGTGGCGCCCGATATCATGTAGTCTTAGAATGTAAATTTTCTATAAGGATTAATGTAACGCTTGATATCTATATCTATCCTTAAAGACATTGTTGCTTCGTGTACACATGTTATTTTAGTGCTCCTATATTTATCCTTAATGATTAACGTTTAGTCTGGTATGTAGTATGCATCCCTTTGTGTGCTTTGATTCGTGGTAGTTTTGTTGATGGTTCGCTTGATATCTATATTAGATATGTTTCATTGAGAGATTTCGTTGAGGTGGATACGTTGATGGTTTGCTTGATTTCTATATTGATCTTTTTCGTTGAGAGATTTTCCGAATATTAAAGCAATCAAATAGCTCAACAACTTGGTGATTAAAAATTAAAAGCTTTAAAGAACCGAATAATTCAAAGAAACCTAATATTTTCTTTACAATAATCAAACCTAAAAAAACTACTATAAACACTAGACCCTATTTTATAACCATGAATCATAATCCTACTAGGAAACTAAATAAGATAATTTAGAAAATTCAAATAATAGATAAATAAACATAATCTCCAATTCGAAAATTCCTACTCTCTAAATTTGACAATCTAATTTTAAAGCGCATGTGATAGTCGGTAACTCTTTTAAATAATTGCCTCGTGTCCACTGTTAGATTTTAAACAAGGGGTGAAGGATAATGTAATAAAGTATGTTAGATGTTATTATATGTTAGACGTTATTAAGAAATAACATAATTGGATATGATACAATGAGCTTTCCTCATGTTTCGTTTTGAATCTAGTACCCAAGCATTCTCAACCTATAGGGATACCATAGACATGTCACTGTGACACTAAAGTCGTGGTAGTGTGATCATAATACATCGTCTTCTCTTATGCGTGCTTTGAGTAACACTTCATCCTTGTGATTTATGATAGGAGTATAGATCGTTCATATGATATTTTGATTTGTTAAACTAGATGATTGTCTGTGTGTACCACACCCCATAACATATGTATGGTATATTAGTCTCACATTATGCAAACTTCTGTACAATTTAGTTATGATGTGATAATATATAATAATGATCAGTGGGTGTTGTTTCTGTCTTTGATATATGTTCTGTGTTATCTTAGTCTCTAATTTTATTATTTCGTTGAACGATTTGTGGTTAATGTAACTTTTGATTCCGTCATATGACATGTACAATGTACCTTTGGTATGCTCTTTTATCTATTAATATGTTTCACTATAGCCCTTAGGTAAACATATACACTAAATTATTATTATCTTTTTTTGAACATAAATATCCAGAATATGTTAAACCTTCAAGTTTACCAATAATGAACCTTATTAGCTTTTCGAAATAAAAGCAGTTGAACATACATTTCAAAATCTCATAAAAAGGGATTTATTTGAAATGTTAAGGTCTCCTAAAAGATGCAAGCTAAGCAAGTTATATTATTCACATCACACCTCGAGAATTGTGTGTTTGATCTCTAGAATGGTAAATCCATACGGTTTGTTTTGTTTGTTCATCGGTCACTTGGCTTAGTCATTTTTCTCTTCGCGTTGGATATTCAGGGGGTTAACTGATAAACAATCAGGAAGATAAGATTAAGATTGTATGTTATCAAGCTTTAGTGAAGTTCTTTATTAGTTTGTGAGTTTAGAATGTGTATAGTTGTACGAGTTGATGTTTTCATGAAGTCGATATCGCTATTTTATCATTTATCTGTCTTTGTTTCTATGAATATGGCATATAATCCCGTTTGAAGGTGGTGTGTTGTTGGTTGCATTTTTATACACAATATTATCACAAATTTAGCATCTATTTTGATTATGCGTCATGCATTTAGCACACGTATTCGTCTATTCCGTACAACACTCGTATTGGTGGAAAGGAGTCAACATTGGGTCGTTTTAATTGTTTGTCTTGGTGTGTGGGTGATTGTAAGGCTCTATAACAGGCATTGGATAGATTTGGAAGGATTCATGATAAGATGACACGTGAAATACATACTAAAAGTCTTTTGAAGATCATATTAAAAGAGCTTGAATCCCAAAATTATTTCAGAGGCCAACCAAAAATAGAGGTGGGCGGCAATTAAAAGAAATTGCTTCGGCTAGTTGGTTTGTTAACAACACAAATGGGCTGAAGATTAAATGGAAATCAGGCCCAAAAGAAAGTTAATTGGGCTAGGGAATCATAAGAAAACAAAATTAGCAATAACGACATTATGAGTGTGGAGGCTTGATGTTGGAGTTATTAATTAATAAAATCACTAGATTATGACCTGTAAATATTTAGGAATTTGAATATTTAAATTTTATTAAACACAAATATATATATATATATATATATATATATATATATATATATATATATATATATATATATATATATATTTATTAATAATAATTAATATATAATTAAAATCATATACAAACAAATTGTCTTGAGCTTTTAGACATTTTCAATACTTTTGTTTGACTTTTGACGTATTCTATCCATTTCCATTTTATTTAACTAAAATTTTATATTTAATTAATTTTATTAAAGCAAGGATCACAATTATGCATCCTTATCGAATGTTTTGATCAAAAGTTACATCAATAATTTTAATATAAGACATGTCTAAATGGCTTCTCCTAATATACCAATTGAGCTAAAGCTCACTAGCCAATCTTTTGTATTATAATAAATGACTTTTGACAAAAATATCAACGTTCTATTTAATTTGTACATGCTCATCCAAACTAGAACTCAAAAGAGTTTGCTATCGGGAAAAACTAAGTACAATAGAAAAACAAAAATAAATGTATTATATAAAATAAAATATGACGCACAAGCGTACTCCAGTTACCAGTTAAGATAGTCATCAAAATATGTTGTAGACCTTGGTGTCATGTCCGTGAACATCAATCTTCTCACCTTCTTGTAGGGTTTCACCTGTCACACTTACGATAATACTATAGTTAAGAACATTAACCATAATAAAGTTTTTAAAAACAAAACAGAAAAAAAACAACCTATAGATTACGTGTCACAAACCCAAAAATTTGGTTTGTCAATGCTTTTAGTGGTATCAATGTAGCTTGTTTAAAAGAGAGCATGTGCCAATGTGTGTCCCTTATGAGTGTTTCAATACCAAAGACGTTGCAAAGGTTGTATAATAACCACAAATTGATTTTATTATATATATATATATATATATAAAAATTCATAACATACCAATGAATAGTGTGTATTTTGTCTTTTATTACTTTTTTTTTGGGGGGGGGGGGGGGGGGGGGGGGGGGGGGGGGGGTTTGTTAGTTTTACCTTAACTTTTAACATTAACACTTATAGCTCCTTAACTTTTTAAAAACTTTTCTAAAATGTTATTTTTACTCCCTATAGTTTAACATGTTTTCTTTTATGTAGGCGTCGGTTTAAATATATATAGGTTTACGTTTCGATGAAGATTTTTTTCAGAATTTCGTCAGGTCAAATATACTATGTTTTCGTTCTTATTTTTATGTATGTTTTCAATTGATCACTTGGTGTTATAAATTCGTGTATTTATTTTATATTTTCCCAGGTTTTGGTCATCGTACAGTTAGCACAATTTTACACCCCGACCCGCAATGCGCGGATTTAAGACTACTTAACTATAGATTGTTTTGCAACTTACCCTTTTATTTTATTTTTTATTGAACGCAAGAACCCATTAAAAGATAAAGTTCAGTATAATAATAATTCAAAACCCTCCCTTTTGTAATAGAACCACCAAAATCTAATATTTGCGTCATATAAACTCGCAAATATGTGACTTGCAGGCATGTCGAGCCAAACATGAAGACCTTCAAGCTTAAAGCTTTCTAAATTCGTTAATTTCAAATTAAATAGTATAGTTTTACTAATTAAATACAACATTGATCTTTTTAGGAAGTTCAAAACAAATTAAGCATAAAACTCATTTAACCCAGTGACCCGTTACCTACCCGGCCGACCCACACATTTAGTACAACCTATGCATATTTATTTCCACGCCTAATTATTGAAAAGAAAGTTTACCAACGTGTTTTCATTCATATGTGGTTACTAACAAACTAACTTCTTACAAAATTAAAAAATGGGAAAAGAAGCTCTTGTTGGGAAACACAACATGAATAACTCACTTTAACAAACTCATTTTGATACCAATCATTTTGACATATTATATTTAGTTTTAAGTTAATATACTGCAAAATTCATATCCTATGCCACAATCAAAGGTCCAAAACATTTAAAATGGCTCCAATACAATGCACATATAACTGTCTGAACACTACAAACACATCAATGAGTATAAGATCAGTCTATATGTTGGAACCATTATCTAAATGTACCATTCCAAACAAACATTACAAATAGAAACAAACTTACTAAAGTCTCAAAAAAGGCTAACTATTAAATAAATCCACCCAATTCACTTTATACTTAATATAAATCTTTGAGTTGTGCATTTAAAAAAACAAAATTACCTAATAAATCTTATGTAAATGAGGATTAAAGTCCATGAGTGACCTTAACCTTAATTCTATACCATCCAAAATAGCTCTTCATGGAGACATGGAGTACAATTTAGTTTTCTTAAATCAAGCAAGATACATCAGGCAAATTTTATAGACATAATGATCTTAGTTAGCATTAGTATGTTAATCTCAATGCTAGAAGATCACTCAACCAATCATCATTTTGTGTTCAAATAACCTAAAAGATGCAACCTAAAAAAAAGAAATTGGTTTTCTAGCTATCAAAGTGGGGCGAACAAAGAACGATATCCTAATCTCTACGTGAAAAGACAAAGACTAAATTAACTAACCATAGAATGCCGTACCATGCCTTGCTGATTCATAGGATGCCATGCATTTGGAGGAACAAAATACTACGTCCCCTCACTAATACTCGGTGGTCTGGTCTGATAAATACTTGTTAATATGAAGATATAAAGCTCACGAAAACAAAATATTTATATGAGCATATAGTAAACTATAACTGAGGACCACTGATGCAGGACCTCCCTGGCAAAAATTGATTATGATAAATATAATTAACATTGAGATGATAATTTAAATAAAATGCAAGGAAAAGAACCTCATTTTTCCTGGTCAGGGTCTCTTATGGTCGGCAAATTCGCAATCAACGATTGTTTATAACTCTAAAAAGAAGGTAAACTTGTGAATATCAGTTGTTGTATTAGAATGCATGGCCATAAAATGGACTATAATTTTCTTTCTCTTGTTCTATATTTTCCATTAAGAGCATTTATAGCTGCCATTGCCACTTTTCTACTTAGAAATTAAACAAATACGCATCCTTCAGAATTTTAAAATTTAAAAGAGGTAAACAAACGGAAAAAACAAATAGTCATTTAGAAAAATACAAACATGAAGCTACCCCATGCTTACTTTTTTGGGAGTCAGTTATTCCACACTAACACAAAGGCTAGTTGGAGTCTATTAAATGTTTGAACCCACTTTTTAAGACTACTAATTGAAAAAAATGACCCGTATAATCCAGTGCTCACCACCGGTCCTCACCTACAGCAATGGAGATCGACTGAAGCAGGTGAAAACTGGCCCGTATGACCCACTTTTTTGTGTAACACTGACACGTATGATCCACTTTTATAAAATAAAAGTAGAAGGGAAATTGGAACAAGTTACCTACTCCCCTCTCATCATGTGCTTGAGAAAAATAACCTTATGGCTCCATATTAAGTACCTATAATCAATTAAAAATCTTTTAAGATATAAAAAAATTTAAGCTGCAAAAAAATCTAACCTTTCACAAATTTATCTAACCTTTGCCAAACACCCAATCGATAGCTTGCACCAACCAATTTTGAGACCCACTTTTCAAAAAACCATTTTGTTGTTACTTCTCCCTTTTATATGTTGTGATTGATTCAGGTATTGACTGCAAATGACCAATATGTGGGTGCATTTAGCATTCATGAAAAGTATACGGATAGCAATGTCTTACTATGAACCATACTCAAAGGACTAATAAAACCAAAACTTGATTGCCTAAAAACTACATAATAACCCATATGTACAAATTCTGTAGAGACGATTCCATGCAGATTCAATCAACATCAATTTACATTGTGTTGAAAATTTATGTAGAATAAATGATATTAATTTAGTGAAATTATAATTTAGTAAAATTATAATTATTTACTAGATTCTTCATATGGATGATAAACTCTTAAGTAGAGTTTTTATGTCAATTTATTTGTTATTATTAGAGTTTATTTCTCTAATAAAATAACTTATTAAGTGAAACTTTTCGCATATTCTCAACTCTTGTAAAAGTAGTAGGCTATGTGCCTCATTTTGAAATAGAGAAAAAAAGAGGCTAGAAAAATACAAGAGAAGTAATACAAGAAAACACATGAATTTATGGAGAGTTCTTAAAAAGAAGAGATACTTGAATACCCATATGTTGGGTACTTAGAGAGATAAATTTTCTCTACTCAATTTCATATCCTTCGTATCATTATTTTTTCCACAAGTTCTAACACTATAATTTTATCCGGTGTAACCTCGGGCGCGTCGCTATTTCGGCAGTACAGATGCGTCATCTTTAGTAGAGGCGCGGAATCTGTTTTAAGGAAAGTGTGTTGAACACGTGCCTCAGTCACAAGCGTCAACACTTGTTTGTTCATTTTGTAGGAAATTATTGTATAAGAAGATGTGGTTCAAGATCTTTTGAAGCCCACACAAAGGATTATACAAGGAGACGCGATTCAAGAGTTCGTTGAAGACTACACAACAGGAAGACGCGGTTAAGGCTCTTGTTGAAGACAACGATTTGAATCGATTTATTTAATATATTGTATTTCATATTTAATTTTGTATGGATTTGTACATGGTACGGATACTACAATTTCCCAAAATTATGTAAAGAGAGTATCTTTACAATTTTATATTAATTTATATAATTTTTATTAGACCCATGTCCTACAAACTTAAAACAGATTTCGTGAGGATGTTACAATTTTAAAACTTTATTTATAAGGATTTTGGGTTCACCAAAGGTTTTATAATAAAAATGAATATTTTTTAGAGATTATGATCTTATAAATATTTTTTTGGGAAATATGTATGTAGTACAACTTGTTGTGTTTGCATTTATTGAGATTGAGTTATAATCTTAAATCCTATACCGTGGTACAAAACGAATAGTTTGGTTCAATTGTTTGGTTTTGAAACGATTATGGAATCGTTAATTTTTTCTAACCTTTGTGTTAGAATAGGTTTATACTTGTAAACCATACGTTTTTTGTAAACGTTAAATTTCTCTAACTTGTGTGTTAGACCAGAGTTATGGGTGTAAACCATACGTTTTTTGTAAACGTTAAATTCTCTTGAGTAGAATTTTCATGTCTTTAAATAAGAGTTTTATTTTACTTGATTAGAGTTTTATGTCTCTAATTAAGTTCTATTTAAAGTTGACTCTTCATCCACCCATGGATTTATATGAACAAATAAGCCTTATAATGATTTTTTAATCATTTATTTCTAAACGAGCATGTTAGAATTGAGTTCTTTATACAAATTGATATGTTTTATAACGATTTCTGTAATTGTTTATTTCTAACGAGCTTGTTAGAACCTATTGGTATGATAATCGTTATTATAATCATTTATTTCTAACAAGTATGTTAGAATATATTTATTGATAAGATTATTAACAATTTTTATAATCGTTTATTTCTAACAAAAGTGTTAGAAAGAGAATAAAAAAAGCAAATGATTATTGTAATCATTTGTCTTCTAACATGGATGTTAGAAACAGGTCATGAAAAGTGTTAGAAACGGTTTATAAAAAATGCAAATGATTTTTTGTAATCATTTGTCTTCTAACATGCGTGTTAGAAATGGTTCATGAAAAGTGTTTGTTTGGAAGCAATGTTTAGTTGCTTATTTTAAACATGTGTATTAGAAGTGATTTATTTATATGAACCATATATGTGTTTATAACTAGTCGTATTAACATTTAGTGGAAATGTTAATATTTCTAACGTGCGTGTTAGATTTTTTTTTCATTTTAACATGATTGTTAAAAATGGCTAGAATATAAACGCTTTGAGATGTTTATGTAAACATTTTATATAAGTAATTTGTTGTAGAATTGATTTTAGTGAATATAAACACATTAATGCTTTGCATGGTTAGAAATAAAATTCATACTTTGAAGTTGATGTTTGATTGGTTTCAAGAATTAAATCACCATAAAATGATGGTGTTGTTATAAGAGATTTATCACTAACTTTAATTTGTGATTTCTTACGCCAAATGGTCATGTTTTATATATATAAAATGACTTAAATTTTCTAACACGTGTGTTAGAAAATGTGTATCACAAATACAAGGTTAAAGATTGTTCATTATATAAGCCATAATGAATGGAAATATTTTATGTAAACATTTAATTGCCTATGTGTGCATTAAAAATAATGAGAAATGGTTGATATTATTAATATAGTATATTGCAAAACTAAGGAAATGTTTTAGAGTGATTTTTATAAACAAAGTTTTGCATAGTATTGATAATTCAAATGGTTCGCTACTCTTGTTAGAAGTAGCATATGGTGAACGAAGTAACAATCTCATGGATGTTATTTGGTGGAAAACGACTTGGTGTTGTTGTGAACAAATTTAGTTGTTCAAGTTCACTATTTAATTGTAGTCTTTGTAACAACTTGGTGTTGTTTTATGTAGAATTGTCCAAGTTTAAAATTTCAAGATGAAATAAGAAACTTGTACTTACAAGTGCATGGAGTCTTATTGAGGGAGTATCTCAAGATATGTCATGGGATGATATCAATGAGGAGATTTTGGTCAGATTATAAAGTGTTGAAGATAAAAGCACTTTGATATTTGATGTCTACATACCGTCTATGCTTCTGTTTAAATTTCAAAAGTGTTTGACACTTATGATTTGGTTTCCAATGTATTTTATTGTTTTGTGTTCAATATCTTCAAATAACACATGCAATTTTTTACAAGAAATAAATCACTAATGTTTGTGACGTATAAATTATTTTTGTGGAAAGTAATTATAACGTCAACTATACAGTGTTTAAAAGAATATGGCTTTTAAACGGATAGTACATGAAAATACTTGGACATAAACAGCTTCAGAGTTGTTGCATTGACTAAAAGTCAAAGACGATACATCAAATTTGTAACCACATCACGAGTGAGTAGTGAGTGTATTGAGATGAAATACACAAACGAGATTCATGTCGAAATACTTCGTTAGAACTCACTAAAAAATTCACAAGTTTGAATTCTAATATATAAAAGTAAAAGTACTATATGTTATTGTTTACCTTTAATAAATCTTGCAAAATTTATACGTAGATGCGTCTACCACTTGAATATGGAAATTTTACCTTCGTTTGGGAGAGCATACTAACTATACATATCTCCTAATGAATAACAATAAATGTGTGCAAATCACTTATGGCAAAATTATTAATGCCATGTTTTTAAGTGTGGATCTAGTTGACTCTATCTTCCACATAATAGTGATTGTAAACGAGGAACATTCATCTTGTTGGTGATGAGTGTGTTCACCAAGTTACTTGGATTAAAACTTATATTTAAGTACTTATGAGTCAAGGGTAAAGCCTTGGAGATCAAAGGTAAACAAGTTATGTTCCTTAATTGAATGATAAAATTTAGCTATGTGCCATATACAATAATTTATGAGGCCTTCCTAAATATTGATGTTCTAGGATTATAAGTAAGTCTCATAGTCTTAACAAGGGATGAATGTTGCAAAGTGATATTATGATATCCTTGAGGCTGTGAAGAATCAGAATGATTCATCTTCTGTACTTTCTTTCTTTTCTATTACTTTTTTTATTTTTATTCTTTTTTCCTTTCCCTTTTTCTTTTATAATTTTTTTACTTTACTGGTTTTTTTCTTTTCCGGTTCACATCTAAAGCATGTAGTCTAAAGTATGCTAGACTAATACTTGGTTAATTATGGTCTCGACGGAGACTAATTAACTCTAAACATTCAATATGTATGAACACAAAAAGAATTTGTGTATAGACAAAGTTGAGGGAGAATTTCATTCATTATAAGGAAAAGACATGTAACTTTTGAAGATTTTGTTCAAAAAGTTAATGAGGAGAACTCATTGTCTAGGCTTACTCTAGATGTTAAACTAGAATTATTCTAAGTTGGTGACAAACTTATGACAATGGCATGTGTTTCTTTGGTTAGTTTGGAAGCTTATGTAAGCTAATAAAATATGAGTTGAATTCACTGATATAATGAGGTTGATCTTCTTCAATCATATGTGTATAAATGTTGTTATAAATGAAGTTACAGAAATGTTGATCAAATGGCAAGAAATGTGGGGGAGGATCCATTTAAGAAAAAACAACCCTATAAGGGTATGTAGAAATGGTTTTCATTACCCATCTGGATGTTATTTAATAACACTTAAATGTGGGAGTGTCTTGCATTTGTACCATAATATTTTGGCAACAAGGAATTTATAATCCAATCTAACATTACAAACAGACGACTAAGCGGAAGACACAAAGGTCATAGTGCATAATGGAGATATGTTTGCTTTAAATTATAAATGTATCATTTTAAGACAAATATTATAACCAGATTCAGGTGACCACTGAGGTTATAGTCTTAGAAATTGACAATAGGCAATGCTAACTTTCGAGTTACGAACACGTCATGACAATTGATCTCAACTGCAAAGTTATCTTCAGTGACTTGTTAATGACAAAGATAATGTTATGGATCCAACAACCTGAGGATTTATTAGAGATCAAGTTGTAGAATGAGACTAAAGCCCATGAAAAAAGGGTGTGTGAAGGAAACCTAACTTAGTTGACTGGAGATCCCAAGATCTAAGTTCAATAGGCAACGAATTCATATGCCTAAGGGTGGTCACTGTGGGGGCATAGGTGATATGCATAAGCTAGTATATACGGTTATATATACCCCCTAAATGATAAAAGGGTGTTTAAATACGTCCTAGTTCATTCCTATGAAATTCAATGAAAAATTGTGCGGCTAAGCATATTATGTGGTAAATGATTTTGCATAATCATGGTAACCATGATGCTTTTAATATGTTAGAGAGAAGTGGGCTCGCATCGAATGGAATTGGGGGAACAACTCCTAGAGCTCTCGCAGAACCAGGAAAGTGTTCCACGACCATTATTGGACACAACTATGAGGGGATGACCCGGCTAAGGAGAGTATTGTGTGAAATGTATTGTCGTCTACACAAATGGGGATTTGTTCAAGGACATCACGTCTACAAACTGCTACGAGACTAAGTATGCTTCACAATGGAAAGTTCAAAGGGAACACCTACTTATCCGACAATACTCAACTATCGAGGTTCCATTGGAAATTTTATGTGTTTTGAAAGATCTCCATTCATGTGGGGGATTGTTGGAAATTTATATAGTGTGAACGGATATTAAATTAGTGAAATTATAATTTAGTAAAATTATAATTATTTACTAGACTCTTCATATGGATGATAAACTCTTAAGTAGAGTTTTTATGTCAATTTATTTGTTATTATTAGATTTTATTTCTCTAATAAAATAACTAATTTATTGATATTTTTCACTTATTCTCAACTCTTGTAAAAATAGTAGGTTATGTGCCTCATTTTGAAATAGAGAAAAAAAGAGGCTAGAAAAATACAAGAGAAGTAATACAAGAAAACACATGAATTTATGGAGAGTTCTTGAAAAGAAGAGATACTTGAATACTCATGTGTTGGGTACTTAGAGAGATAAGTTTTCTCTACTCAATTTCATCTCCTTCATATCATTATTTTCCACAAGTTCTAACACTATAATTTTATCCGGTGTAACCTCAGGCGCGTGACCATTTCTGACAGTACAGAGTGCTCCAGCTGTTGTACCCTGGGAGACAGAGCGCCATCTTTAGTAGAAGCGTGAAATCTGTTTTAAGGGAAGCGTGTTGAACACGTGCCCCAACCACAACCGTCAACACTTGTTTGTTCATTTTGTAGGAAATTATTGTATAAGAAGATGTGGTTCAAGATCTTGTTGAAGCCCACACAAAGGATCATACATGGAGACGCGATTCAAGAGTTCGTTGAAGACTACACAATGAACCATACAAGAAGACGCGGTTAAGGCTCTTGTTGAAGACAATGATTTGAATCGATTTATTTAAATATGTTGTATTTCATATTTAATTTTGTATGGATTTATACATGGTAAGGGTACTACAATTTCCCAAAATTATGTAAAGAGAGTATTTTTATAATTTTTATATTTAGAGTAAATTGCACAAAACATCCTTTATGTTTCCTCAAACTTGCAGGTTCCAACCTTAATGTTTAAAAGTTGCTAAAAACAGCCTTTAAGTTTATTTTTGTTGTGGGTTCAATCCTTTACAGCTAACCACGTTATTTTCTTCAGTTAAGTTCCCTCACTTGCATAACATGTGAGGGTATATTCGTCATTTTGGTTGATCTTCCACCCAATTCAATTATAAAAAAAAGAATATTTAAGTTTTAATCTAGTTTTTTTGGTAAAACGTACGCAACTACAGAGGAGCACGATTACCGTTTGATAGTGTTTAAGTCTAACTTGCGGCGTCCTAAGCGTCACCAGTTGCTGGATCCGACTACTGAACACGGTGTTACGAAGTTCTCTGATTTGACGGCATCGGAGTTGCGTGACAGGTATCTAGGGTTGAAGAGTCGTTTGTCGTTTCCGTCTGATGCGAATAAGGCGCCGATTCTTCCAACTGATGATAATCCTGAAGAGTTTGATTGGCATGATCAAAATCTGTGTTAATCTTTACAGTTTAGTGGGCTAGCTTAACAAGATTCCTATCTTAATTCTGGGTTCGCCGGAATCCGGTGAAGTCGTCGGAGAAGAAGACCGAAAAAGAGGGTGTTTGGTTTTTAAAAGTTTGGTTTTATTGCACATTAGTCCCTGCGGTTAGATTTTTTTTAAAATAGGTTAAACCTTAAATATTCTTTTTTCTTAAAATTGACGTGGGTGGAAGATCAACCAAAATGACGAATATACCCTCACATGTTATGCATGCGAGGGAACTTAACTGAAGAAAATAACGTGGTTAGCTGTAAAGGATTGAACCGCAACAAAAATAAACTTAAAGGCTGTTTTTAGCAACTTTTAAACATTAAGACTGGAACCTGCAAGTTTGAGGAAACATAAAGGATGTTTTGTGCAATTTACTCTTATATTTATTTATATATTTTTTATTATAAAAGTGTGACCCATGTCCTACATTAACAAAAAAGGAGCTTTTTAAATAGGTTGTTAAGCACATATGTATATCCAATCTTTCTCTTGTGTTAATCATATGCTAACCCGGGTCATGCTTAGTATAGTATATTGTGTCAATTATATGTTAATCTTGTTCATGCTTAGTATAGTAAAGACTCCTAATCAGTTTTATGAGGTGAATGGATGTCGCTTTGCTCATAGTAACCAGAAATTTGAGCAAATGTTTATAATTATTTTCTTTTGGATACCTGGAAATCTTGGCATTTTCTTTGATATACCAGTAGCTTTCAGATCACACTAACATGTTTTGGTGTGCTTATAAAAGATAGTTTATTTTAGATTATTTTATGCACTTGTGGAATTTTTAATATTTATAAAAACGCGATAAACAACTATCACATTACAACTTACATTGGGCAAGTGCACCCATTGCTAGCGTAATATAATGAGGGTAAGATACCGAGGACATCCAAGAATTCAGGAGTTTTAGTACCGAGTCGTCGTTACCGTCTAACCAAGTCCAAAAGTTGGGTTTGTTTTTATAGAAATAAATAAAAAGAAAAGAAAACAAATGGCTCAAGAAGAAAATAAAATGGGTAGGAATCAATAATAGGAGAAGGGGTGTTTAGAATAAATTACCTCTTGATGTCTTGTTAGCTAGATCGGGTCATGGGGTCGCAAGGGCTCGATTGTCTGACGAGGGAATGTGTTTTTGAAAACCGTATTATTGTGCAGTATTTGGGTCGGATTCCTAACAAACTTGATCCTTCCGCTTTCAATTAGAAGAGAAACGCCACCCAAGGCTAGGGTATAGTACTAATTAACTAAAGAGTCCAAAGGAGATATATATATATATATATATATATATATATATATATATATTATATATATATGGGAGGGTTTTTGGGGAACACTAAAAAGTGAGGAACCAACACTTTTAAAAATTTAACTTAACATGTTAAAAAAATCAACTTTCTCTAAATTTTTTTGGACGCTTTTCCTTATAAATACATATAGAAACATTTAAACAAAAACCTAAAAAATATAAAAAATGTTTAATAAACAGTTAAAAAATATATCTTATAGAATTAACTTAACATATTAAAAATCATTTTTTTTATATTTTTTTCAGCGCTTTTCCTTATAAAACTGGGTAGTAACTATTCCAATAAATAAAATCATTTTTGTAAAAAATTAATTAAGCCTTTTTTTATCTAATTTTTATATTTTTAGTTTTTAAGTTTTTTTATTAAAAATGCTTTTACAAGTATTTATAAAGAAAAGCGCCGAAAAAATTGATTTTTAACATGTTAAGTTAATTTTTAAGACTATTCCCCGGTTCCCCACTTTTTTAGTGTTCCCCAATAAATCTCAAACTATATATATATATAGTCTTTCGGTGAGTCGTTAATTCCCCTAAGGTAGTTACTTTTATGTACATCAAGTTCTGTCGCTTTGGTGTTGTTGATGTAGATGTCTATAGCATACGTCTTAGTGTCATGTTGTGTCGATTTAATAGGGCTTCGATGTTAGATTTTGTGTTTATTTGTATGTAATAGGGCCACTACGAACGAAGTGATAGCCACCTCGTACGAAGTGGCAAGGCCAACTTGCACGAAGTGTGTTTATCTATAAATAGGTAAGTTGTGGTCTTGAGTACCTAGCTGTTTTGTTGATTGTAAAGGCGAAACCCTGTCCAGTTTCTTTAAGAATTGTAAAAGTTGAACAATATTAATGAAACTGAGTATTTAAACAGTAACAATCATATTGTCCCTAGTTAATCATAAATTCCGCTTATATTGACTAGATTTCAAGTTAGGTCCTATGCTTATTTGGATGAGCCGATCCTACAAGTGGTATTAGAGCCATGGAAGCCTGCTTTGAAGACATTTGATTAAGATTCAACCTTTGAAAACTTCTTATTCTACTCATTTTTATTTTTTTGTCACTTTTGAAAATGAATTCATGGACAAATAAACTTATTTTTCAGTATAACATGTATAAACCAGTTTAGACAAACCCTTGAAAGAAGCAGAGCTAAAAACAACTGAATTCATGTTGAATATTGCAAAAAAATGTGAAATTTTAGACACACCTCGCACGAACTGAACAGGCACTTCGCACGAAGTGACCGTCCACTTCGCACGAAGTGACATTGTTGCTGAGATTGTTTTACCACTTGGTACGAAGTGATATCCAGATCATACGAAGTGATTTCCAGATCGTACAAAGTGATCCAGTTCACATGAAGTGTTACTTCGCACAAAACCCACTCCGCACAAACTGATCTTTGTTCAAATTTTCACAGAAATAGAGAACGAATTCTTTAACGCATTTGCTTCATCTGCCGTTTCGAACGCAACCGCCCAAACCTTAAACTTGGATAATGAAATGGGCACGATAGCTAAGCCACCGAAATTGATGTATCTTGAAGATTATAAGGGATGGCATGAAAGATTCACGAACTGGGTTCAAGCAAACTACCTCGACTGTTGGTACGCAATAGGGGAAGGGTACAAGATTCCGACGGGAGAAAATGATTTAGAGAAGGGATTAATGAAGTATAAGAACAAGGAAAATCGTTATTTCCGCGTGAAAAAAAGATGACGAATATCTTACAACAGGAGATTAAAGAAGATATTTTCATGCTTTTAAAGCATAAAATTACGCTCAATCCATTTGGAATGCACTCAAGGTCACGTTTCAAGGGAGTGCACAAATGATTAAGAGCAAGCATGCATTGTTGAAGAAAGAATTCAATATCTTTTATTCATTGAAGGGTGAGTCGAAGAAACAAATGACGAGAGGTATTGTCATCTAGTAGTCGAAATGAAGCGTTTGGGAATGAATAAAGATAATGAAGAGTTGGTGGATAAATTAGCCGATGCACTGCCAGAGGGCGAATAATCCACCTATCTCATGGTTTTAAAGAACAGTCCTGACTACAACAACACGTTGAGTCTTGCAAAGTTTATTGAGAAACTTGAAGGCCATGAATTGGATTTACAAAAGATGGCGATATCTAGAAGTGCACATGTACAACAAGACGTTAATCTGTAGTATAAAGGAAGTTCTAGTGCCAATAATCAAAGCCTAAAGATTCAAACGGCTCTCAGTGCTAACAATTCATCACATACTTGTCAAGCAGTAGTACTGGGTTTACCTCATTTCTGAGTTATGATCCGAATACTTTTAGTACTTCACAATCATCCTAGAGCTCTAACAACTACAACAGTAGCCAGGACAACCAATCAAATCCAAATTAAATGGATCTTCAGTGCAACATAGCTGTGAACTTGGTAAATGCACAAGAGTTCACTAAAAATACAGCTAAACAACATATGGCTCTACTTGCATTCGTGCTTATGAGAGCCTTGTAGCCAGTAAGATCGGGAATCCTGACATGATTAAAGAGGATTATGATCAAATCGACTCTGAAGAATTGGAACTAATAGACATCAAATGGTGTATGGCCAATATAGTTAGAAGAGCTCAGCACTTTATGGAAATAACGGGGTGTAACAGTTTGGAAGGACCAGATGGTAAACTGGGATTTGATATGGCAAAGGTGACATGCTTTAAATGGCAAGAGAAGGATCACTTTAAGTGTGAGTGCCCGAACCGAGAAGTCCAGGGTAATCATATGTCACACCCCCATAAAACCATCAGAGCTAGGTGTGAACTAAATGGTATCTTCATTGCACAGCGGAAGTAAACGTGAGTGCTAAGACTTCTACTAAATGAACGCTCGCTAAGTACTCGGATCACCATGGGTTCCACTATTCCAACCATGCCATACATGATATCATAACCTGAGAAAGAACATGCGAAAAATCAACATAAAGTTGGCGAGTTCATAGTTTGTTTGTTTTTGTTTCAAATGAATCATAAAACATTTGAGCATTTTGCATTCGAAAACCGGTTTGTGGGATCATAGTATCCCAAAGCATTTGAAATGTCATGTCTGTATAACAGTATTGAAATGTTTTCCATGTCGTTTGCAAATCCATGCATATAACTGTTATGTTTATAAACCGGTGATAGAATGTTTTCTGTCATCTTTGTAAACCGGTGTTGAAATCGTAGTATGTAGTTTTCCTATGGAATCTAATGATCTGTTAGTGTGTAGCTAATACACTGATCTATGTGCCATAAATAACTAAATAACCAAACCGAGACAACTTTGTCATCATTTTGGGATCACAAAAGCACTCCTAACCGGTTAACATACCAGGAGTGAAGCTGTCTCAAACTCGATAGATCTATATCTTTTGCACCTTGGTCACTACGTGATTAATGGTTACCAATTGTCATAATCCTACTTACGCACCGTGATCTGTTATAACCTGATCCCATAGCTACATACCAATTGTCATAAATCTGTGTTCTTGGGCCTAGCCCATGTTTTCTGTCATTGGGCCTACCCATGTTTTCTTGTCATTGGGCCTAGCCCATGTTATAAACAAAATTGGGGCATCGCCCCTAGTTGTGACTATGACAATCCCATCACTAGTCATAAAACTCATGCATGTTTCGAAAAGCTTTGTATAGCTATGAAAACTGGTAAGTTTAGCATAAATCTTTCGTAAACCATTTGAGTGTATTGAAATCTGTTTGCGACATGGTTTAGAAATATATGATTTTCATTTATCGAAACCTTGTGTACTTTTGCAAAACTTGCATGTCTTTCCACCCCCAAAAACATTTATAAAAATGTAAAACGGTAAAAAGTGGGGGTTATGAACTCACCTGGATAATCCAGTGCAAAGCTAGCTTAATGTGATATCCATAGTGTTGTCTCCACAACTTGACTTGCTAGCATGCAATCTAAGGTATTCCTAAAATGGAATAACTTGTAAGTTTCTAAGAATATAACGTAGCTATACTACGTGATACCGAGCTCTACCGAATCGTTAGCCATATGATTCTATGAAATTGTCATTGTCTTAACTCGGTTAACCCACCTATGGTTTTCTTAGAAACGATTTAGTTTTCGAGCTACTTGAAATATATGTTTACATATAAACATAACTATATTTCATTAAATCGTATTTAGTCGTTATGTACGTCGACGGATAATAGTACGACTCTCCGTAGTTTTCGTAAGATATATTATATATATACTTGAAAATATATCCGTATAGATAATACATTTCGTATTCGCACGATAGTCTTGCGGTATTGCGTCGTACCTCGTTGAAGCGTCGAAATCGAATATAACAAATGGCATTTGAAGCTCCTGAATCGTCGACATTTAAAATAAATATAACTATATTTATTTATAAAAGTATTTGACATCTCGCCATTCGTATATATATAGTATTCTTGTTATACGATTTCCGAATTCTGACGTTTGAAGTAATGCGCACCTTGTATTCGTCTTGTAAGAGCGTTCGGAATCCTTGGCTTTTCGACATAAATATAAACAATATACTTATTTTTATATCGTCGTTCGACTGATTTATCGATGTTTGAAAGCTAGTTTCTGAGTTTCGACTTTGAACTAAACATAAGTAAATATCATTTATCTTGTAGTCGGGTGCCAAACGTTTGTTAACTTGAATGGAAAGGTTGTTGGTTAGAGTTTTAATGGTGCCGTCAAATAAATAGATACTTATATTTATTTTATAAGAATCGTTTGAACATTGGACGTTTTATCCTTGAAATATAACGCGTTTCGTTTTACGGATTTTACGAAAATCGGGCAGAGTTTCCTCTGTTTTTGGACGATCCCAACAATACTAGCTGTCGATTTATTTATCAAAACACAACCTGCATGTACGCAAACAAACAATATATATATATATATAATTTTTCGTCGTGTTTTGATTATAACTTTCGCCAATTACAATATTTCGTTTTTATATATTTAACGTCGGCTCGGTTTTAACTAGAAATTTTTCGCGAATATTTTGTCGGACTGATTATTATTTTAATTTTTGGCTATATATAATCGTTTACGGTTCGGTTTTGAGTTCGGTTTCGCGCGCTAATTATCAATAATAATTATAACCAATATAATTAAATTTCGCGTCGTAATTAATTTTTACCGAGTCTCGGGTTGACCCGTTGACCAGATTTGACCAGGTTTGACTCATGTTGACCGGGTTTGACCGTTGACTTTTGTTGACCGCACCGAACCGAACACCGAACCTGAAATCAGACATTTATACTTTTAAACCGAACCGAAAATGAACTCTAATCGAAACGAAATCGAAATATTGAGAACTGTGTCGAACTTGAACCGGGTCGAACCTAGTCAAACCCGAAACCTGAGCCGGAAATCTTGACTGAACCGGAGATGAACTGTGTTGAAACGACTGAACGGGAACTGAAACTCGACGCGAACTGATTCTTGAACCGAACTAGATCCAAGATGAACCCGAAACAAATCCCCAAACTTGAACCGGAACTGAACCTGAAACAATCTGTGTCAAAACTGAAATGAGTTAAGTCCAAAGAACCAAAACTTTATTCGAACCCAAAACCAAAACCTGAGCCGAGATCTGAACCAGGTTGAATTGAGACACGAGACCCGAGCCGTTGACTGATCTGAACATCCAGAACTGGCCCGACTTGAAACCGCCTAAAATAACCACCACTGTTTTCATCGCCGTCGACTGGAATGCTCGGAGCCGTCGCTGCCGCCGAGCCGGAAACCACAGCCGACCACCACTACCGCTGCCGTTGATCTAAATCGGAACCGGAGCCACCGCGGTTGGTGTTTTTGTTGAAACGCGGCGGCTGCTTCCGTCGTCGAAATCCCGCCGCCGCCCAGTCGCTGTCGAGTCCCTGTCTCTCTCGTCCGCCGTCTCTCTTTCTCTCTCCCACTGCTCAAACTCTCTCTGGCTAAATGTATGTATGAATGCGGGTGTGTGTGTGTATTAGACAGGAGACAAGGACAAAGGAAGAGTGTGGGGTGTCGTGTGGGTGTATCGGAGAAGATGACCGGAGTCGCCGGCTTCGCCGAACTCCGGCGATCAGATCTTCAAAGGGAGAGAGGCAGAGATGTTGTTGTTGTAGGCTAGGGTTTTCACAAAATGAGGGGATTTTAGGTGTAGGTTAGTTTAAATAGTTAGGGTTTTAGGTGGTCGGGCCCAAAGCCCGTTAACGCATGTGTAAGCCCAAACACATATTTACCGCCCGATTTTACTCCCGAACCTCGTGAAATATCATAACACGTTTATTTAGCGTTCAAAATACTTAAATTATGTCAGAGGTCGGTGTTTAGCGCAATTGCTTGTTCGTTGCGTTAAAGTTTGTGTATTTTGTTACAGTTACCTTTTTATCCATTTTTCGATCCTGTTTCTACCGCGAATAACAAAATTCAATTATGGAGCTAAATATATCATAATATGTTAATGTCGAGGCATAACTCGAGTCCGTTGCTTCCGTTCCGTTGTCTGTGCATTCCGGTTTTCCGCGTAACTTCCGCGTTGTGCTTTGCGACATTCAACGATCCAAATTTATCGCATAATCTTAACTGTATGATAAACACAAGTATAAGAATCGTGTTTTTAGGCGTTTTCAGTATTTTTTCGGCATCAGTTCGCTTAACGTTTAATTTCGCATTTAGTGTCTTCGATTGTCACCAAATCGCGTAACGTGAAGCAAGTAGACGTTCCTAGGCTTTCCAAAGGCCTGATCGAGTTAATTTATGTCTAATAACGCTAATTATAATGGTATTACTGCTTGTTATGCGCTTAATTACAACCGGAAAGTCCCACATTCTCCCCTTGTTATAAAAATTTCATCCTCGAAATTTAAGCTATGTTATCTCCTTAGATTTTTGTCATACGTAGGTAAGTATTAAAAATACCCAGGTAAATAACCATGTAATCGCATCAAGACTTGTCTGGACTATATGAATACAATGATTTACTTCAACAATATGAACCCACTGGTTCAACTGAATTTGTTTTCAGAATCGATGCCAAGTGAACAAATCGTAATGACATAGTCACCAATGTGACTGAGTTTACATGTGTCATACACATGAGAATATCGAAAAATAGATTTCCATGACGTTCACAATCTGTGAATGAATTTCATAAACAATAGGAATTTATATCAACGGAAACTAGCGTTGGTTGTTGGATTGGTGAGACTTTGAATCAACAAGCTCAACTGAATTAGAAACATGAAGATGATTTGTTAACTTTTCGAACCATAAGTTAACACTATTGAATTGCAAGGATACACCTAATTGCAACCGAAGTTAGTGTATCTTTGTCTTAATACATAGTTGCATTAAGACCACTTTCGATAATTAGCCCAAGCTACAAGTTTATACCGACGCCACAAGGCGTCATAGCCATTGAAATAATTCAGTAATAGCGGTGACCGAACAAATTCACTGTGTTTACAATGAAAAGTTCAATCAAGTAAGTCTGAATATTTGTTCCAATTAAATCTCATAGGATTTTCAACTGAAAATGACAGAACAAATAGCTAAAATTTTCGGTCGATAGTGGACAAAAAATAAATACCCCAAAATTTTCGACCGATGATTGAAGAACGTTTTTGAGGTACACTGAAATAGACCATAAATTTGTGTACCGTCCTCTTAATACACGATTGTATTAAGAATGTTTTAAGAAAATGACCCAACAAGGGGATTTAAAAATAAATAAATAATCAAATAATGAAATCTGTACATGAATTGTGAAAGCGATGTCAACGCAAGCTTCAACTAGAGTAACGCCACCACCAGGTGTCGTAACCAATGAATGACTTAATAAGGGTGCAGACTGAACCAGTCTGCTATGGTTCGAAATAAATGAATTGCTTGTCGATATTACTTTGAATATGACGTCCTCAATCCGTCATATAAAATCCGTGAATTGAATTTGTATACCGTGAGCAAGTTCAAACAATTGAACTTGGTTTGACACAATCCAACAAATAATACATGATTCGACCAAGAAGTTTCGATATGATTGCAACAAAGAACCCATGTATGTAACTTGGAAAGAAAATGAAATTTCAAGAATTCGTTGACTCGATATCAAGGAGTCAATACTTGCAATAACGCAGGTCATCTAGATCACAAAGCGAAAATTTGAATATAGCGAACCAACCATTGAATTTTTGATGAAATGACTATTCGAAGTGAAGACCCTGATGGTCTAGTATCAAGTTAACCACATGCATAACAAACAAAGCATGCGTATCATGTAAATCTGTCAAGAATGATACATTATGCGTTCGCTAATCAAGAAAGAATTCCTGCGACACAATGACCATTATGAGGAGTAGAGGTATGCAAACCTACTCAATATATGCAAAGTTGAAATTTCAACAAAAGCAATTC
This sequence comes from Scalesia atractyloides, assembly GCA_947069175.1. Taxonomy (NCBI): domain Eukaryota; kingdom Viridiplantae; phylum Streptophyta; class Magnoliopsida; order Asterales; family Asteraceae; genus Scalesia; species Scalesia atractyloides. The sequence goes on along the minus strand of CAMTDV010000026.1, from coordinate 46,798,240 downwards.
GAGGATTTTACCTGGTATTTCCTGTGATAACTTATTGTTTCGTGACATTACCACCGAATGTCGAATATGGCGTAATCGCCATTAAAGTAAGGGAATGCGAAGACGTGTGACTTCTTTTGCAGCGCCAACTGTTGTGATTTACCGTTGTAATAAGTACCGACTGTTATGAATTCTCGTTTGAACGTACATCAATGTTGTTCGTGTCGCTTTCAGGACCATGTGATAGATTGTCGCATTCTGTCGGTAGTTCTCCCGCTGACGGGATTAGCATCGTTGTGGTAATGTCGTGTTTCCTCAAGGCCACGCCTCGAAAGTCGTATGTGATGTACTGCAACATCCGTTGTCGTATCGTTTAAGTTTCATGTATTTTTGCGCACTAGTGTTTTCGTTTTGCGTAGGCTACCTGCTCGGGTAAGTAAAATAACATCGACAATATATGTAATATGTTTTCCCGAGTTAATAATCATGGTTCCTACGTGATGACCTTTAATTGATATTGACATAAGTTTTCCAAAGGTCTTAAATGCATGTTACCAAAACTCTCAAGTTTTGCCTACGGTATGTAATGTTTCGTGTACCGTGTATCAAACACAACACTAGTGTATGATTAAAATCATAATGTTGACTTAATGTTTGCGGCCACGGTTGTAACCCATATTCGAGTGCTAGGCGTTCTGTATGTGTTCAAGTCTTAATGATCTAATGTCCCCAAGGGAAAGTGAGGTTAAAGCCTAGTTATCTCCACAGAAACCTAACTCGCTAAAACCTATAGCTCTGATACCATTTGTAACAGCCCAACGTAACCGCACCATGATATTGTCCGCTTTGGCAGCCAACACACCCTCAGCGCCTGCTCCTCACGGTTTTAAAACGCGTCATAATGGTGAAGGTATCAAGCCCCTTATAAGGAAGCCTTCGTTCCCCTCACAACCGATGTGGGATCACATCATAATCCATTTGCGGATGATTACTACAAGAAAGCGATTTATCACAAGACTTCTCTTCCTCAAAGTTTATCAAAGCTTATCGCTATTGAGGATGGTTCAGAAAAAGCAAACAAAGCACTTGTGGTGACTCAAGAGGACGAGGGATTTAATTGGAATAATTATATTCCGAGAAAAGAGATTTTGGCATTGCTAGTTAAGATAATAGAAGAACCAGTGTTTGATGAAGTTATCGAGGAAAGTTCGAATGAAGAATGTGATGTTGTGTTTGACGAAACGCCTGATAATAGTGCCAAGGAGCTTGCTAAAGCAATTTATTATGAATGTTGTGCTGAGGGAGATATATTTCACCATGCTTTTAAATCCGTGATTCCTCCTAATGTTTATAATTCTTTTGTAGGTTTCTTTGAAGGTTCAAGCCAATACCAATGCGCGCAAAAGATAGAAGAATCCAAGAAGCCAGTTGAGGAAATTATTGATGTCAGAAAGGAGATGAACAATGAAAATTTGATGGAAATAGCTGATAAGCCATGATGGCTCAGTTATAAGAGGTAGTTTCTGAGGAGAGTCATGAAGTGAAAGAGTCGGTCAATGAGTTGATTAAGGAAGAGGTTAAGGTTGTAATCAAAGGAGTTGAGAAACCATGCACGAAATTCTTGGAGCCGTGCAAGAAATGCTCAGAAAAGGATTTAAATTTTCAAGAACTAAAAAAACAAACTGATAACTTGTCGAATGACTTAAGAGACACTAAAGTTGCTTATGATAAATTGAGTAAATCAATCAAGCAATTTCAAGAATGGCAATAATATCAATGCTAAAAGGTACAGTAATGGATAAACAAATGACAATTAATATTCACATAAGCACCATCGCTAAGTTTAAAACTGAACTTGAAGCCATAAAGATTGAGTCTGAATGAGTCAATAATTGTTGATTAGTTACTCAACGCCCTCTTATGTGATTGATCATATTCTTCCACAACAAGTTGAGAAAACCCAACAGGAAGAAAATGATTCTGAAAAGCAAAACAAAGGTCTGGGTTATAATAAGTGTCCACCTCAATGTGGAACAGTTATGCTAAAAAATATCCGGATGGGTGGAAAAGACGCTCAATTTAAAGCTAAAAACTGAACACAATGAAGACAAGCTGCCAGAAAACATTGATATGACTTATGAATGTCAGTCAGATGTTGTGAAAAACATTGTCAAAAATGTTTTAGAAAATGAATATGATAGTACTTATTTTGAAAGTGCTGAGTCAAATATTGAAAATCTGAATCAAGCTCGTTCTGAAAATGAAGAAAGTATTCATAAGAATTACATTTCAACATCGAAAACAGTCTGAATGATGATCCTAATGTGGTAGTTTACAAAATAAACGGATCAGACAAACTATATTCTGATGAGAACCTCCCGATTTAGAACGTAAATTTTGATAGAGTTGATAAATTGTTCAAGTTGGTCAAAGTTAGTCTTTCTGATCTTGAAAAGCAAAATTCAACTTACTATTCAAAATCAAAGAAAGTCTTCAATAATTACCATCGAAAGGGAATAGATTATCCTGAAAACTAAAGGATTGGTTTGGGTTTTGACAAGAAGAAAAAATACAAAAGGTTTCGAATACCAGATTACAAAAAGAAAATTGAATTTGTTTTCGAAACAAGCCCTGTTACTGAGAAAGAAAATCTGACTAAAGAACAATCAAATGATGAATTTATGTACAAAAAGAAACGCCGTGAACAGGCTTTGGGTTCATCTGATGAAAATGACAATAGGACATGCTACAAATGCCACAGAGTCGGGCACACTGCACGACGATGTCCTCAAAACTTGAAATTGGTGAATTGTCAACTAAAAATGAACAAAAGGTTTCAAAATTATATCCCAGAACTTGGGTGGTTAAATCCAAATTGTCTTTTGTAGAAGTGAAAACAACACCTGCTCCAACAAAATCATAAGTTAAAACTGAGTCAAAGGTTGGACAAGATGTTGAAGTCAAAGATGAAATAAGTGGACCATAGTTTGATATTCCAAACCAACCCAAGACCGAGAAGGCTTGGGTTTCACTGTTTAAGTAACGGCTAGGAGTTCCCGAGGTCAATCATTTCTAAATGGATAATGGACAGTGGAGCTTCTCGACACATGACAGGAATGCTAGCCTTGCTTTATAATGTGAAATCAATACGAGGAGGCTATGTAGGGTTTGCGGGTACTCAAGGAGGAAGAATAATTGGGGAGATAATACTCACGAATGGGGTGGTATCTTTTGACAAAGTCAACTACATCGCTGAATTAGAGAACAACTTGCTAAGCATTTCACAGATTTGCGATAAGAAGTTTACAATTTACTTTATAGATAAAAATGTTTAATTCTGAAGCTGGGTATTCAAAATTCCTGAGGAGTGGATCCTCATGCGTGCTCCACGAGAAAATGATCTCTATGTCCTTAACATGAGTGTCGCATCCACTACTATTAAATCTGCTCAAGGTTTTGTATCAAAGGCTATAGAAAAGGATTCGATATTATGGCATCGAAAGATGGGGCATATCCATTTATGGAAGATGAATTATCCGGTGCACAACAATCTGGTGGAGGTGTGAATATTAAGAGTTTCCACTTGAGTGATGATTGTATCAGCTGTAAAAAGGGAAAGCAGCACAAGAAATCTCACCCAAGAAAACTCCTAAACTCTCTCAAGCTGCCACTAGAGAGGTTACATATGGATCTGTTTGGGCCAGTTAATGTCAAGAGCATATCTGGTGATCTATATTGTCTTGTTGTGACTGGGGACTACTCAAGATTTTCACGGGTTCCATTTCTAGAAAGCAAAGATGAGACGTTTGAAAATCTAATGATTCTTTTTAGAAAGTTGGAGAACTTATACCAGCTATCGATAAGAAGGATTCGTAGCGACAATGGTACTGAATTCAAAAACAAAAGAATGGAAGAGTTTTGCAACACCAAAGGAATACTTCATGAATTTAGCGCGCCCTATACTCCGCAATAGAATGGGGTCACTGAAAGAAAGAACCTAACTATTATTGAAACAACACGCACAATGCTCATAGATTCTAAATTACTTGTCAATTTGAGAGCGAAGCGAGTATTAACAACCAAGGCTCATAAGAAGACATGCTTTAAGTTGCTTAATTAGCGAAAACCAAATTTGGAGTTTTTAGAACCGTTTGGATCTCCGTGCACAGTCATTGACCCGAATGGTAAATTCGGAGCTAAGTCTCTAGAGGGGTTTTCCATGGGGTATGCTAGTCCTTTAAGAAGAGTATTTTTACCCAGCATAAACCGGGTTATTCTAGCTCAACATGTTGACTGCAACATATACACGTCACCTACATGGAAGCCTTGTGATCCTTGGTTGTTTAACTATGAGAGTTTGTGGAATTCTTTTGAACTACAGAAGAAGAGCTTGTATTGTTATATCAATAACAAGAATCGTCTACTCAAGCACAAATTCCGAGACCAATAGTGATTTCCTAATCACAAGTTGGCACAAATGATCTTGAAGTAGGTCCGAGCGATACTCAACAAGAACCCATAATCGAACCAGATGTGAATGTTACAATACTCACTTTTGATCAATCTGATGATTCTGATAATGAGCCAACATATGATAATGAAGGATATAGTTCTGATGAAGGCTCAGGGCGGATCACACGTTTACTTAATCAATCTGTAGGTCCTACCAATCAAAATGAAGCTTCAACAAGTAATTAGGTTGTGAATAGAACATTACAAATCTGGAGAATGAAGTGAGTGTCTCTAATGAGGTGATGTCATATCACCCTCCAGACAACATTATTGGAGAGTTGCAAGCTAGAGTAAAAACAAGAAATTAGATCAATAAGGATATAAGTTGATTTTATACTCATATTGCACCTATTCAAGAAAATTTCTTATATAGTTGTTTTATTTCACAGGTTGAGCCTAAAATGTTCAAAGAAGCGCTTACCGAAGAAAGTTGGGTAAACGCAATGTAGGAAGAGCTGTAACAATTTGAGAAACTTGGAGACTGGAAGCTTGTAGATCTACTTGTTAATCGCAAGTCAATAAGTTCTAGGTGGGTCTTCAAGTGTAAGGGAGTCGACAAAGGAGTTATCGTATGCAATAAAGCTCGACTGGTTGTCCAAGGTTTTCATCAGCAGGAAGGTATTGATTACACCAAGGTCTACGCTCCTGTCGCTTGACCCATCCTCATATTCCTAGCTTTTGCGTCATGGAAATGTTTTAAGGTGTAACAGCTTGATGTTAAGTCCGCTTTCCTATACGGCAAGGTGAAATAGGAAGTTATGTCGGCCAACCACCAGGGTTTGTCAATCTAGTACATAAAGAAAAGGTTTACTTACTTGATAAGGCATTGTATGGTCTGCATCAAGCCCTGAGAGCCTGGTATGAGACACTCTCTCAACACCTGTTGAGCAACGACTTTATCAGAGGCACTGTTGATAGCACTCTTTTCACAAGGGAAGTGAACGGACACTTGCTGATTGTACAATTCTATGTTGATGACATCATATTTGGTTTTGCAAATGACGAATAAAGAATTTGAAGAGATCATGAAAAAGAAATTCGAAATGAGTTCAATGGGAGAAATGAAGTTATTCTTGGGATTTTTGGTCGATCAGCTGCCTTATGGTATCTTCATCCATCAAACAAAGTACGTTCACGATGTTTTGGAGAAATTCAACATGTTAGGATCGTCACCATTGTCTACTCCATTGGCACTTAATCATGGCATAGAACCAGATATTCAAGGAGTAAGATTGATGAGACTTTGTACAAATCGATCATTGGATCATTGATGTACCTCACATTATCAAGGCCGGATATCATGTATCCAACATGCCTTTGCGCCCGATATTAATCAAATCCTCGAGTGTCACACTTGGAGATTGTCAAGCGGATTTTCTAATATTTGAAGGGTTGCCCAAGCACCAGCTTGTGGTATCCGCGAAACGATGATTTCAACCTCACTTGATATTCTGACTCTGATTTCGGATGCTGCAAATTAAATGCTAAATCTACATTGGCTGGTTGCTAGTTCTTTGGAACATGATTAGTAATGTTGCAACGTAAGAAGCAAACCATGGTCTCTCTTTCTATTTGGGAAGCAAAATACATTTTAGCTTCCAGTTGTTGTTCCCAAATCTTGTGGATACAACGCCAGATGAGAGACTATGGCTTGCAGTTTCTTGATACGCCTATATATGTAGATAACAAGGCAGCCATTGATATAACTAAAAACCCAGTTCAACACTCTAAAACGAAACATATTGAAATTCGACACAACTTTATCCGTGATTTCCACAAGAAAAAGTTGGTTAGAATTGAAAAGATCCACACTGATGAACAAAAGGTAGAATTTTACACCAAGGTTTTTAACAAAGTTACATTTAGATATCTTTTGAAACTTAATGGGTTAAAAAACTGACATCAGGGGAAATTCTAAAGGATGTTGAATTCGAGGGGGATGACGAGTTGACGTGATCCTAATCGGTTTAGTTATGTTTTAGTGTTTTAGAATTTCTTTCTTTAAAAACAAAAATCTAAAAAATATGTTTTTGATTTTAGTAGGAGAAATGTTGTGGAAAATACAAAAACATATAAAAATTTAAAAATGTACAAAAACATGAAAAAGACTAAAAGAGTTTTCGTGTGAAAAAAGGAAATGATAGCACATCAATAGACTATCATAGTATGCTAAAGAAATGTACTGTCAAAATGTTTAAACATGTCTCATTAATGATATGCCCAGAGGCTTCACACATTCAGTAGATTGTTTCTAAGATATAAAGATAAAGAAATACTTCTTAATTAGTGGTTTAACATCTCTCAGATATATGGTCTTAGTACACCGAAATTTCATTTGAGACATTGCCGGATTTTGAGATACTAGGTCTTTATAGATAATTGATATCTGGGGTATTATACAAGTTCTTCTGATTTTGCGTTAGCAATGGCGTAGAACTTGTAGAATACTTTTGCTTTTAAACCCGAAAACTGCAGCATATTGTAAGTATTGAAAGATCTAATAATTGCAGTCAAAAGATTCCAAATTGGAACACTACTTTTAAGTTGAGTCTTCATCTCTTTGTCTGTACGGTGGTACTAACCTGAGCTCTCAAGGTGTCACACTATCTAGATACAGATACCAGTTAGATATATTCACCGGTATGATGAAATTCGAGGAATCTTGTTGGTGTAGAATGTCTATAGCCTACGTCTTATGGTCATGTCGTATATGTAACAGGGTTTTAATGTTAGATTTGATGTCGTTTTATATGTTTATGGGCCACTTCGTACGACTTGTTGCTCACCTTGTACGAAGTGATACAATGTCACTTCGTACAAAGTGCACGTCATGCGAAGTGGCACAACACCCTTGTGCGAAGCTGCCATGTCTATAAATTACTGAGCACGGGTGTTGAGTCCTTAGCTGTTTTTCTGATTGTAAGGCGAAGCCATGTCAGTTTTATCTCTGATCTGTAAACGTTTATTCAAGATTAATGAAGAAGAGGCATTGAAATAGTATGTCTTATCATTGTCTTATCCTCCCACAAGTGGTATCAGGTGGTATCAGAGCCTGGAGGCCTGATTTGAAGACAATTGATCAAGTTTCAACCATTGGAGACTTCTTCTACTTCTTATTTTTATCAGATCTAAACGAATTCATGGACATATTGGACTAATTTTCAAGTATAACATATTAAAACTAGTTTAAACAAACCCTTGAAAGTTTCAGATCTAAAATCAACCGAATTCATGTCGAAAATTGCAAAAAACACAAAACTGTGAATACACTTCGTACGAGTTATAAGTATCACTTCGCACGAGGTGACAAGCCTCTTCGTACGAAGTGACAACTTGCACTAAGGTGTTCAATATTGTTTTTTAAACACTTCGCACGAAGTGTATACCAGTTCGTACGAAGTGGTCAAAACCCAATTCGCACGAAGTGTCAGATCGTTCAAAAACCCACTTCACACCAAACAAATGTTAGGAAAATTTTTCGATAAAAAAGGAAGAAGAATTTTATAACGCTTTTGCTACGTCCGTAGTTACAATCGCAGCCGCTCAGAACTTAAATCTAAATAATGAAATGGGCACTATGGCTAAGCCACCAAAACTGATGTATCTAGAAGATTATAAGGGTTTGCATGAACGGTTTACAAACTGGGTATAGACGAATTACCTTGAAAACTGGTAGGCAATAGAGGAAGGATATAAGGTTTTGGTAGGAGAAAATGGTCTCGAGAAAGTATTAATGCAATACAATGATCAAGAAAAGGATCTATTCAAACGTGAAAAGAAGAGATGAACATATTGCAACTGGTTATTAAAGAAGATATATTCACTTTGTTGCAACATGGTAACACCGCTCAAACCATCTGGAACGCTCTAAAAGTCAAATTTCAAGGAATTAAGCAAATGATCAAGAGCAAACAATCACTACCAAAGATAGAATTCGATATCTTTCATCCATTGAAGGGGGAAAACGATGAAACAACTCATAGAAAGGTACTATCACCTCGTTGTTGAAATGAAGCGTTTGGGTGTTAACAAAGATGATGAAGATCTGGTAGAGAAATTGGTAGACGCTTTGCCAGAGGGTGAGTGGTCAACGTATCTTACAATTATCAAGAACAGTCCAGAATACGGTAGCAGCACGATGACCTTAGCAAAATTCATTGAAAAGCTTGAGGCTCACAAACTAGAATTGCAAAAGACGGCTAAATCTAGAGGAGCACATGCATAGAAAGATATTAATTTGTACCACAGGGAAGTACACCTACCAACATTCAAAGTCCAAAGATACGAATGACATTTAGTGCTAACAAATCGATGAATGTTCCAAATCAATCAAGCAACAATACTGGTTTTACCTCATTCCAAAGTATGATCCAATAACTCTAACTACCCCACAATCATCCCAAAGCTCTAACTTTAACAACTGCCAAAACAACTAGTTTAATCCTACTCCAAGAGTTCTTTAGTGTAACATAGCTGTCAACTTGGAAAATGCATAGAATTTCAATGAACAAATAACTGTACAACACATGGCTCTACTTGCATCAATGCTTGAATCATATGAGAGCCTGGTGGCCGGTAAGATCGGGAAATCCGAACATGACCAAAGAGGATTACGATCAAATCGACCCTGAAGAATTAGATCTGATCGATTTCAAATGGTGGATGGCCAGTATAGTTAGAAGAGCTCAACATTTCATGGAGATAACCGGGCGTAACAGTTTGGGAGGTTTGGATGGAAACTTGAGTTTTAATAAGTCAAAGGTGACATGTTTTAAGTGCCGAGAGAAAGGACACTTTAAAATAGAGTACCCGAATCGAGAAGTGCAGGCAATCATAATCCTTTCGATGAAGATTATTACAAGAAAGCAATATATCATAAAACTTCTCCTCCTTAGACATCAACCATGATGTTTGCAATTGAGGACAGTTCGGCCAAATCAAAGGCACTCATGGTGGCTCAGGAAGACGAGTGTTTTAACTGGAATGACTATATTCCTAAAAAGGAAAGTTTGGCACTGCTTGCTAAAATAGTTGAAGAACTAGTGTTTGATGAGGTGTCGAGGAGAGTTCGATGGAAGAAAGTGAGATAGTGTTTGACGAAACGATTGACCTTACTGTTGAAGAATGTGCTGAGGCCCGATTTACTATGAACAATGTGTCAAAGAAGATTTACTTCAACATGCATTTAAAACTTTTTTCTTCTGATGTCTATAATTCTTTTGCAGATTTATTCGATAGATCAAGTCAATTCTAGTGTGTACCTAAACCAGAAGAATCCGAGAAGCCAGTTGAAGAAATTATCAATGTTACGAAGGAGATGAATGCAGAAAATTTGAAGAAAATAGCTGACAAAGCAATGATGGCTAAGATGCAAGAGGTAGTTTCTGAACATAGTGAAGAGGGAATGAAAGAGTCGGTTGTTGAGACAGTCAAAGAGGTCCAGGTTGTGATTAAAGAAATTGAAAACCATGCACGAACTGTCTGGAGCCGTGTAAGGAATGCTCAAAAAGGAATTAAAACTTAAAGAAATTAAAAAATATATTGACAATATTTCAAGTGACATGAAAGACACAAAAGCTGCTTATGATAATTAAGGAGATCAATCAAACAATTTGAAGAAGTCAGTGGAGAGGACATGGCAATAAAATCAATGTTAAAAGCTACAGTAATGGACAAACAAATGGCGATTAATATTCACATTGATACCATTGCTAAGCTTGTAAGTCCCGAATAATCTGGATCCAACAACAATATTAAACAATCACCAAGGATGGGCGGAATCCAAACTTGATGATATTCAAGAAAACCAAAAATAAGAGAAATGAGATGAACAAGAATAACACGCAAATCACTTTCAAACTTGCATACGATTCTATTACTATGAATAGCAAAACAAAACCGTCTGATACAAGTTCTTCACACCTCTCGGTCTCTCTCTCTAGAATGGTGGAGGCTACCAAAGTTCTCTATAAAAGCTTAACCCTAATTATGACAAAATGTTCCTTATATACCAAGGGTTTGCCTATGCCGCTCATGGGCTTCCCTTGGGCTTGCCTGGCCCACATGGCTTATGGCACGCCCAAGTGACCTAAAAAGGTCCAAACCTAATACAAACTAACCAAGATAATCCCAGTTAGCTACCATAGACCGTTGCGTATATTTGATGCGTTAGTCTCACACTTCTAGGACCTAACAATCTCCCCTAGATTGATGCATCAAATTGTCTTCATAGCATAAATTCAGCAGCGTCTTCAACTAAGTCTATGGTTGTCGCTATGCTGTAAGTGTTGTGGAAGTCAGTCTCACACTTCTAGGACCTCACACTTCAATGAACTCTCAGCACCGGGTCCTTTTCTTTTTCTCTTGTGGTTAGCTTCATATCAGGATCTTGATCAGATTTGCTTGAAACATCTTTGTCAAAAAGAATGCGAGAGGAGGAATATCAGCAGCTCTTTTCTTCTTCAATCTTTCTCTTCAAGTAAGCAGGTCATAAGTACTTCTTCAAATGTACTATCACTGTCAGACGATGACTGGTATCTCGTTCTTTTGACTCAGGTACACTTTGCTATTGTGATGCTTCATGCTTTGTCGGCAACTAACAACATCTCAATTTTCAGCAACCACTGTTTCTTGATCTAAATCAAGATCTGCACAAATCTTGGAATTTTATAAGCAAACATTCTTATGCAACAGGGAAAGTAACGCATGAACACTTGCTACATCCAAGTACTTGTACTCGGATCAAAATTCAAATTTCTTTCATCTTTTGATGAATAGTCAAATCTTCAAGAACGGTTAATAATTTTTAATAAAGCAAAGAAAGCACTCTAGTTATTATTATTATTATAATTTTCTTTCTGAATTTTTTGATTTAGTAAAGATAAGCCACTACTTTTAGATTTTTGAATTTTCTATTTTTTATTTTTAAATATAAGAATATAAACAGAATCACAAATAAACGAAGAAAGTAACTCAATAGTTACAACTATACAATTGCAATGGGATCAAGATCGTTTTCAGGTGGACCAAGGAACACTTTTCAGTGCGAACTTATTCAGACTGGTCTAAGTGATTAGCAATATGTATGTCCACTTAAACTTTAACGCTCAACTTTCATTTTTCAACTTCGCGATATGCTTAAGGTAGTATTATACTATAGTACCTGTGCGTCATATACCATGAAATACCCCCGCGATCAAGGTAAGCACACCGATTCGTTGTAGCAGGTGAGTATACTGAGATCATCCTTGTTCTTTTACAATGTTAGACTTGGTAAACAGGTCAGTACATTCGTGCAACATAGTGACCAATAATATCTGACGAGGGTTAGGCAAATACCTTATATGGTATGTTTGACTTTTTAAGCAAATTGAATTTTCTCGTGATGAGATTTCCTTTCTTTTAAGGTTTTGGCCCTTCTATTTTGGCTCTTTTAAGGATATCCTGACTGTGCCTAGGTCTGGATATATCCAGATGCAACAGAAGGGCAATCCTAATATCCCAGATGACTCATCAGCATAAAGACCCGAAACTTCAGACGTTGGCTAGCTATCAACGCAAGATTTAAGACCATGAAATCATACGCCAATGGTATGTTACCCACAAGATACATAGTTTGTTATGGTTATATCACTTAGTATCTTTTAATTGCTTTGAGCAAGCCTACCAACATACAACATTAAATCCTAGTCTTTTCAGCTACGACACTCTATATGTGTCAGTCGCACCCTTTATCATGAATATTCATTTATTTCCCATTTGATGCAAAAAGTCTTTTTGGATTTTTCTGTTTTTCAAATGTTTTTTTGTATTTTTCTGTTTTTCAAATGTTTTTTTGTATTTTTCTCATTTTCTCCCCTCAAACAATGCACATATACATATATCTCCCTCTCCCCCCCTAAATTTGGGCATCACACTTTATGAACAAATTTCCTAATAAAGAAAACGTATGTACAAAGTTTTAAACGAAAGAAAAGGAAAATATTTTTGTTGTTTTTGCTTAACCGTTCCGTCATTAGATTAAAGATTAATTAATTTCAAAATTAAAGCATGAAATTTAAATTTGTACATTTTCGCTGATCTTTTCTTACCTCATTTCCTCTAAAGGAAACATCGTACTAGTAAAAAAACTTGAACCTTTTGCAACAGTGAGTTGTTATCCAATATGTCACTGGAACAACCGTTATCAACATTCCTCAACAGCTCCTCCTTGGTTATTCCTGAAAAATACGGAGATTAGTAAGACAGTGGGACCCAGGCCATTGTGGTCCTGGGTTTCCGTGAAGCATCCAAATAAAACACTTCTTTCAAGTGACAAACTTCAAGAACTTAAAAAATATATTTACAATCTTTCAAGTGACATGAAAGACACAAAAGCTGCTTATGATAAATTAAGAGATCAATTAAACAATTTGAAGAAGTCAGTAGAGAGGACATGTTAATAAAATCTATGTTAAAAGCTACAGTAATGGACAAACAAATGGCGATTAATATTAACATTGATACCGTTGCTAAGCTTGTAAGTCCCGAATAATCCGGATCCAACAACGATATTAAACAATCACCAAGGATGGGTGGAATCTAAACTTGATGATATTTAAGAAAACCAAAAATACGAGAAACGAGATGAACGAGAATAACAAGTGAATCACTTTCAAACTTGCATACGATTCTATTACTACGAATAGCAAAACCGTCTGATACAAATTCTTCACACCTCTCGGTCTCTCTCTCTAGAATGGTGAAGGCTACCAAAGTTATCTCTGAAAGCTTAACCCTAATTATGACATAATGTTACTTATATACCTAGGGTTTGCCTGTGCCCCTCATGGGCTTCCCTTGGGCTTGCCTGGCCTACATGGCCTATGGCATGCCCAAGTGACCTAAAAAGGTCCAAACCTAATATAAACTAACCCATTTAATCCCAGTTAGCTACCATAGACCGTTATGTATATTTGATGCATTAGTCTTACATTTCTAGGACCTAACAAAGCTAAAAACTAAACTTGAAGACATAAAGATTGAGTCTAAATGAGTCAACAAATTGTTGAATAGTTACTCAACGTCCTCATACGTAATTGATCATATTCTTCCATAGGAACTAGAGAAAAATGAAAAGGAAGGAAATGAATCTGAAAAACAAAACAAAAGTTTGGGTTATAATCAATGTCCACCCCTAATGTGGAACAAGTACGGTAAAAATATCCAGATGGGGTGGAGAAGACGCTTAATCTAAAGTTTAAAACTGAACAAAAAGTAGACGAGCTGCAAGAAAACATTGATGTAACCTATGAATGCTAATCAGATGTTGTTAAAATTGTTGTCGAAAATGTGTTGGGAAATGAGTCTGATAGCATTGATTTTGAAAGTGATGAGTCAAATCTTCAAAAATCTGTATCAAGTTCACATTTTGAAAACGAAAAAAGCTTTTCATAAGATTATGTTTCATCATCAGAAAACAGTTTAAGTGATGATCCAAATATGGTAATTTTTAAAATGAATGGATTGGATAAATTGTATTCTGATGAAGAATTCCCAACTCAGAATATAAACCTTGATTGTTGATAAGTTTTTCAACCTGGTTGAAGTCAGTCATTCTGATCTTGAAAAACAAGATGCTTCATTCTACTACAAACCAAAAAGAGTTTACAATAATTACTATTAGAAAGGTAGGGATTATCCTGAGAACAAGAGGAAAGGTTTGGGGTACGAAAGAAGAAAAATGACAAAAGGTTTCAAGAACCAAATATAAAAAGAAATTTGATTTTGTTTTTGGAACAAGTACGGTGAATGAGAAAGAGAGTTTGGGTAAATAATCAAATGATGAGTTTAAGAAGGAAAAGGAACGCCGTGAACAAGCGTTGGATTCCTCTGTAGGAAATGACAGTAGGAGATGCTACAAATGCAACAAATTTGGCATATTGCACCACAATGTTCTCAAAACAATCCAAAACCTGTTTATGGTGTGAGAAAGTATACAGAAGATGTGAAACAAAAAGGCCCTAAGTTTGTGCCAACACAGATCTTAAAAAGAAACAATGAATCCATCAAAAATGTGAAGCCAACAATTGCAAACTTTTCAAACTTTGAAGTTGGTGAATCATTTACCAAAAATGAACAAATGGATTCAAAATTTTACCCAAAAAGGGCATATTCAAAGGCACAAACTTGGGTGGCTAAATCCAAACCATCTTCTGCAGTTGTGAAGACAACAACTGGGCCAACCAAAACAAAAGATAAAATTGAGTGAAGAAAGAAATTAAAATCATTTATGAACCAAAATTTGATATTCCAAACCCACCCAAGACCAATATGGCTTAGGTTTCGCTATTCAAGTAATTTGTTTGATTGCATGTGTAGGGGCTCCCGAGGTCAATCACTTCAAAGCGGATAATGGACATTGGAGCATTTCTGCACATGACAGGAATGCTAGCCATATTATATGATGTAAAAGCTATTCGGGGAGGCTATGTAGGGTTTGCGGGTACACAAGGAGGTCGAATAATTGATGAAGGAATTCTCACAAACGGCGTGGTTTCTTTTGATAAGGTCAACTACATTGCAGAATTAGAGAACGATTTGCTGGGCATTTCGCAAATTTGTGACAAGAAGTTCACAACTCACTTTACTGATAAACAGTGCCTCATTCTGAAGCCGGGATTCAAAATTCCCGAGGAGTGGATCCTCATGCGCGCTCCAGGAGAAAATGATCTCTATGTCCTAAACATGAGTGTTGCATCCACTACATCTAAAATCGGTCAATGTTTTGTAACAAAGGCAATAGATAAGGAGTCGATGTTATGGCATCGAAAGATGGGGCATATCCACGTGCGAAAGATGAACAATCTGGTACACAACAATCTAGTGGAGGGTGTTAGTCTTAAAAGTTTCTATATGAATGACGATTATCTTAGCTGCAAGAAGGGGAAGTGGCACAAGAAATCATATCCAATTCTGAACTCTATAAAGCTGCCACTGGAAAGGTTACATATGGATCTGTTTGGACCAGTTAATGTTTGAAGTATATCTAGTGATCTATATTGTCTTGTTGTGACTGACGACTACTCGAGATTCTCATGGGTTCTATTTCTGGAGGGTAAAGATGAGACGTTTGAAAATCTGATGATTCTTTTCGGAAAGTTGGAGAACTTATACCATTTCCCAATTAGAAGAATACGTAGTGATAATGGTACGGAGTTCAAAAACAACAAGATGCTCGAATTTTGCAATGCTAAAGGTATTCTTCACGATTTCAGTGTCCCCTATACTCCGCAACAAAATGGAGTAGCTAAACGGAAGAATCACACTCTCATTGAAACAGCACGCACGATGCTTGCGGATTCAAAGTTACTAGTAAGTTTTTGGAGCGAAGCCGTTGCCTCTACGTGCTTCAACAAAAAGCACAAAAGAAGGATATGGCGCAGCTTCACTTGGATCTCAATCAACAGCAATGTTGGGGTCCATGATTACAAACACAAACTCAATATGAAAAAAATGGAACTTGAGTCTGTGATAGCTGAGCTAGAGCTCCTGACCGGGAAGTATCAACAAAATGATGCAAATATAAGGAAGTTTGATATTTCCAGTAAGATAGTTCAAGAAGTGTGTAATGTGCAGCTGGCATACAAAGCGAACAAGGGGATGGGTTTGGGATTCAATCAGGTTTCCCCACCATTTAATCACAACTACACCAGAATGCCTGAACTGAGGAAGAGCTTGAAAACCCAATGATTATGCATCTGACACACGGAATTCTGTTAGACCTGTAAATGGTAAAATGAAGCAAAAATGTTATGAACAATAATAATGCTTCCACTTCACATGCAGAAAAGGTGTCATTTGCATATAGGATGGAAAAAGATGATGAACCGTCTTGTACTAATGCTTCAGCTGAAGTGGCCGGTCTTTCATCCGATAAACTAGGACCCTCCTAATCTATCAAAGCTGATGAAGTAAAGACTAACATGACAAAGGCTAAAAGTGCGCAAACCGAACAATCTGAACCTTCTGTTAGTATTGTGAAGGTTCAGATCATGCAACAAGAGCCGAAATAAGCAAATCGAAGACGTAGAAAGCAGAAGTCCAAAGGTAAAGGACAATCATGCTCTCCAAGGTCCTCAATGGGCAGCAATAGCCCTCAAAAGGATAGTAATGTGAAAAATGCTTTTGTTAAGTCTACTCATAATGGCAAATGTGAAAAATATGCATTTGACCGTGCTAACAAAGCTTTTGGGAAGGTATGTGAGATTTCTAAACAAGACATGCATCACAAGAAGAATCAAAAGAAATCTCCACCACAGAAGGCCCCTGCAAATGACAAATATAAACATCCAAATTCATCCTTTAGGGTCTGCAAGAGCAAATCAAGCTGATCAGGATGCTCTCTACGTGAAGAGATAAACATGCTTTAATTGCGGCATTCCCGGTCACATTGCTCGGAACTACACCCATAGTCCCCATGTTCCGTATTATGCTCAAAATCACATGGTTACACCAAAGGATAAAAATTATTCCATGCCGATGAAGGTTTCATCACTTAAGGCAATGAAGAATGTGAATCCCAAGGTTAAACCATTTGATGAGATGGGAATTTTGCTAAAAACAAACGCAAGGCTGTTCAGGAACAAAAATGTGTTTCTAAACTAACAAACCTGAAACAGCCAAAGTTGCTCAACCAAAGGTAGAACATCTCCAATCGTTGAAACAAATGGGAATTGTGTTTAAAAGAAGTGTCTTATTTTGATGCTTCAGGAATACCCAGGACCACAATGGCCTGGGTACCATTGTTTAATCTCCTTAATTTTCAGGGATAACCAGGAAGGAGCTGTTGACAATCTCTAGAATGTTGATAGCGGTTGTTCCAGAGACATAAGATAACATCTTACTGTTGCAAAAAGTTCATTTTTTTTACAGATGATATGTTTCCTTTGGAGGAGATGAGGTAAGATAAGATCAGCGAAAATGTACAATTTAAATTTCGTGCTTTAAATTTTGACAATGATTAGTCTTCAATCTGATGACGGAACGGTTAAGCAAAAACAACCAAAATATGTTCCTTTCCTTCATTTATAACTTTGTACATACTTTTTTTTGTTTTTAGGTAAATTTGTGCATAAAGTGTGATGCACAAATTTAGGAGGGAAGAGGGAGATATGTGTATATATGTGTAACACCTCGTAAAATGCGTGTTCGGTAATATACCAACACGTGTACATGCCCTCGGATAATACCTCAAATGAGTTAGCCACTCAACTCCTCAAACGTGTCTAAAAAAATTTAAATCTGATCGTAGCTTATGGTCCCCGGACCATAAGCTACGGTTCAGGCTTTCGGGTTTGAGTTTATAACTAACCGTAAGCTACAGCCTGGTGACCGTAGCCTACGGCGGACCACTAGAACTTCACTTTTACATCATTTTAACTTTCAAGTAATAACCCAAACGCCCCTAGACTTTATTATTACGTTTTCCTTGCATATCCAAGTCATTTTTCGACCTGAACGACTCCCGATTAAGGTGATATCTTTTGATTCACCATCCTTGAGTATCACACATCATCACTGAACATTTAACCTTACTAGTTTTGGTAATTTAACCCATGAAACCATAAGTATTCGTATCTTTCACGTTTAAGCTAGTAAACACTTATAAGTCGTAAAAACACCTAGTGTGACACTCGTTAACGTTTGGTTATTCGTACTCTTCTTCAATACATTTCGTGTTGAACGAAAAGACCAAGTTGTGTCATTATGTCATTGAATATAAGTCAAGGGACAATTTATGACAATCCACAAAACTATTTTTGATGGACTAAAAGTGTCAAAACCCTAAAATTATGTCAAGATGCCACATCTCCTGCAAAATGCCACACTCTTGCAGCTCTTGACACCTTGCTAGACACTTATGATGATCCTACAACACCTCTAACACCTAGCTTCATTTTCATACACCTTCTTGCACTATAAATAGCCACTTAGTTCACTCATTTCCTTACTCATTCACTCTTTCTCCTATCTATACACTCTTGGAAGTTCCTGACCACTTAGGAGCTTCCCTTTGAGTTCTAAGTTTCCCTTGGATCACTTGTAAGTGTTCCATCTCTGCTCTTTTCTTTTTATAGGATTTTAATAGGCAAAAGTCAAGCAATTTTGACAAATGCCTTGACTTTCGGTTAAGACCATTATGGTCCAGCCATTGTTCGAAATAAATATGGCTAAGTGATAGTAATAAGGAAGGTATTAATCCCTTAAAGGGGAACCTTCCAAGGATCACATTTACTAGGTCAATTGACGGGTCAAAGTTATTGTTTTAAAAAGTCAAACGGGTCAGATTTCATTAATATTATAATTTGAGTTTATATATGTTAAAAATATGTTTTTGGCACTTAAACAAGTTGGTACTAATTATTAGAACATGTGGGAACATGTTCGGCTCACCAATTCCAGTCCTAGGGTTGGTTCGCAACCGAAAGTCGCGAAGTTTGACTTCTGCTTTGACTTTCGATTCTGACCTGACTTCGATTAGTTAACTTTTGACTTATGGCCGCATTATGATCGTAATAGAATGTAGCATAACCCTCTGAGGTTATATTACATGATCATAATCATAATCTGAGTTCATGCATAAGTTCCGCTAAAATGTCAATTTTCACTAAAATGCCCTATTTACATAAAACAAGGTTTTAATAAACAATGAACTTGCAAAATGAATTACCTATGATATGTTAATGAATTAACATATTATGATGTTAATATTCTGATCATAAACAAATTTTAGTATAATATCGTAAACTATACTTTTTAAATGACCAAAATGCCCTTTCGGTGCATAGTTTGGTCTTAAACCATAAACCACACTTATATGTAACTTCTTACTGATAATATATCACAAATTAAGTATTATTCCTAAATGTTTATGATCATAACATCATATTGCATGCAAGTTCCTTTTATACGACATATAATGGTCCAAAACGCCTAATGAGGCGTAGTTTCGTTTTAAAATCCCAACGGGCATATAAGTTGATATCCTACTGATGTTACAACTTATTTAAAGTATAATGACATATTGAACTTGTTCATGAATCATCCAGTTACCCGATATCTCTTATATGCGTACGGTTAAGTATATGTAACTAGTTTACGAAAATTAACCAAAACGGGTTTAACCTTATCATTTTAATCTCAAAATCTAGAATGCTTATGGTTTACCCATATTATACAAGTCATAGTACTTGTTGGGTTTAAACTACATTCTATCCAGTCATCACTTAATCTAGCGTATCGTATCGTTTTTGATCCTTTAAGCTAGTCGGTCTAAGTCTAAGACTTAAATAAGACCGTTAGCATTTTAATTGGTTAGCTTATGCCATAATCCAGACTAGAGCCTTCCAGTAGATGCTATCTGCACTTATTTCATTTTGAATACGGCTTAGATATTAAATCTTGCATTTTTAAATCAAGACTAGCTTAGGTAAATACTCTTGACTATTTCCCCTATACGGGCTTGGGTTACGGTAAATTATTACCGCTTGTTCGGAAATGGGATCAATCGAATGCCTGATTGTGGCTAGTAAATCCGCATACTCTGTTTTGATCAGTTTTGTTTGATAACTTAAAAATTGGGGGTTAACGACCGTGTCCTGGATATCCTTGGCTCATTACATTAGATAATGGCCACGACCAAACACGGGGTGTAGGCATACACCCGACATATGCAAATGCTAAATTATTTTTACCCATAGTTGGGGATAACTCCTTTGTGGTTCATAAGTGGTGTGTATTTAATCATGACTCGATCTTCGTACTGGCCCATATGTATGAACAAAATGTAAAGCTGTTAAGAGGTTATAAGGCTGACTTTCCCAAGTTATGAAAGATTTTTCGTGCCCTGTGTATTAAATCCATTTGAACATGTTTTGATAACGAGTCAGTTGTGTGTATTTACCAGTGAAAGTTGAATATTTTCAAAAGACTAAGTTGCGGGTACAATACGAAATTAGGCTAGAAGCTGCTTGGTAGTGTTATAAGAGGATCTTGCAAATCCTTAGATCTACCAAAGTCTATTATACATTTTTTATATATTTTACGATCGCCTCTGATCTTTCATTACAAAGCCGTCTGTATATTATTTTTCGTACTTTGAACATTTGTTTGTAATAGTAATTTAACTCTAAGACTTCCGCTGTGCTATGTTTAATTGACTATAATGATATCAATTATGTCACGATATTCCCCACCGGGCCCACCAGTGTTTGGTTGAAAATACGGGTGGTATTAGAGCCAGTTTGAGAGAATTAAACACTAGCCTTCTTGTGTTTAATCTCAAACTTACACAAAAGAACATTCCTTAGACTTTCGAGTCTAGCTTTGACCTAGGATTACTCATCTCATTATTATGTTATTATTATTGTTTTAACTTGATTTTAACAGAAAATACTGCCAAGAGTACGAGGAAGAGGTAAAGGACCCATGAGGGGAGGACATCTGGATGTATCCCTTCACAACCCCATCAATCGAATCTTTATGAGGACCGGAGGATTCCTGCCACTAGCAAGACATTCACTTACTCATACACAAAACTCATACCATTTTTACCATTCTCAATCAATCACACCATTCTCATCATTATCATCATTCATATCATGATGAGTTTAACCCTAACCACTACTACAACACACCCACAGCTAATCAGAATAAGTTGGATCAACCCGACCCTATGTACGAGGACTCCGAACCGGAGATGCCACCATCAGGATCGCATGGACACCCTATCGAAATCTCTAGCGATACTAACTTTTACGCCAGATCGCCATACCAAGATCCAAATGAATGGGACCAATATTGGAACCAATTCACTTTTGCTAACACTCCTTCCCATCACTCCTCAACACCACCTATACAAGAAGATGTTCATATGGAACCGGTGGAACAACTTCAGCCACCACCTGATCCACTAAGGAGGAAACGTGGAGCGCGTATGTCGGCACGTGCGGGTAAACGGTCGGGTTCGCTGCCGCCATTGCCCAAAACCTACCTTACCATTCACGAGGACCCACAAATGGGTGGACCCTCCAATGCTTCACATGTGGTGGAACCGACACCACCACCAGTGGTTGAACCACCACCATTAGGTTTTAATAACTCTATTCCTACATATCCGGATACATTTAGATATGATCCTTTTAACCCATCTACACCGGTAAATTACCAGGCACTATCGCATGACCCTTATATGCAAGCGGTCATGCATAATGCACTTTACCCGTCTCCTTTCCCACCTACTTATCCATGTACTGGATACCCAAATTATAGGTACCGGTATCCTGTTCTACCTCAGCTGCAATCACAACCTCCGCCACATCTCGAGGCTATTAATGAAGCCTTAGAGCGAAGGAAATGCAACAACAAGTGGAGAAGACGGAGAAGAAGACGAATAAGTTCTTCAAAAAGCTCTCCAAGTTGGTTAAGGGAAAGAAGGACGAATGAAGTCTTTTCTATTATTATATTAGTCCCTACGTGGACATTGTCATTTCTTTAGTCCCTGCATGGACATGTTATTTCTTTAAATCCTTGTATGGACAATTAGTTTTATTTATTTATTTCAAGTATTGTAATTTCTATTGTCATTTAATGAAATATTTTGGAATTATATATATATGTACTCATCCTCTTCAAGCAATCGTCTCGATTTTATTCGAAATTTATGATCTGCTATATAATTTCAAAAAAATCTTAATGGTTTTGATTAGCCAAATGGCAAAGTCCATATTACTGGCCAAATTATAAATTATAGTTACGGATGATAGCCTTCTATCATGATAGTTAAGGAAGAATTATCCTTCTATCCAGAGGTGGTGGACTATGTTCAAGCCTCCAAGTCGTTAAGGTCAATGCGACCATGACTATTAATTGACCATTAGGATAATCTGTGTTAACATTCAAGTAATGTTAATACTCTTGGTAGTGTGACTTGAGGAACCACACTAGCCGTCTAGGTAATGGACTACGTCCTAACTTTATATAGCCTATGTGATCAAATTCGATCCCGGCTAATATCATCAATGCAATGATGATAATAAACATCCATTAGTGATGTAGTGCCTACGGGCCATAATTGACATCCATTAGTGATATAGTGCCTACGGGCCATAATTAAACATCCATTAGTGATGTAGTGCCTATGGACCATAATTAAACATCCATCAGTGATGTAGTGCCTACGGGCCATAATTGACATCCATTAGTGATGTAGTGCCTACGAGCCATAAATAAACATCCATTAGTGATAGTGCCTACGGGCCATAATTGACATCCATTAGTGATGTAGTGCCTACGGGCCATAATTAAACATCCATTAGTGATGTAGTGCCTACGGGCCATGATTAAACATCCATTAGTGATGATTTGCCTTCAAGCAACACTATATTGTCAATTAAGACAACAACAGTTGTAACCTTATGGTTCTCTGTCCAAGGTGGTGAGCTATGCTCAAGCCTCATAGTCTATATGATCAATAAGATCATGACTGATATCACCAGTGCGATGATTATCTATCTTAACATCTAGGAGATGTTAATTGATCTATTATATTATTTTTCCTATGAGCCAAGTTATAATTGTAAATATGACAATGACAGTTGTTGTTAATATGACCCTCTGCTCAAAGTTATATCCATAAGTGACAAGCCAATGTGCCGTATTTACGTCCTTAAGTGACAAGCCAATGTGTTGTATTTTAATATCCTTGGGATAAGGCCTATGAGCCATAGTTTAAATGTCCTATGAGCCAAGCCTATGAGCTATTTATAATTGTCACATGACAATGGTAGTTGTGACATTAAGATCCACTGTCTAAATATATATGGACTATGTCCAAATTGTAATTTGCCTCTGAGGGTCCTTTTGAGACCTAGGCCAAATATAGACAACATTCATTTAAAATGTTAAGCATGACAGTTGTGATTATATGCACACTAGTTCAAATAGGTAATGGATTTATATATCCAAACTTTATAGCCTATATGGTTATTAATACCATGGGTAATGCAAATTTAATTTGGTATCTAGTACCCAAACATATGAGATGGCTAACTCAGATGAGGCGCAAAGTAGTCGCCGTGATAATAGTACTGACAAAGCTGAAAATATAGCCATCAATGATGATTTCCAAGTTCGCATTGATGCAGCTATTGGAAAGGCCATGGAAAAATTCAAGGAGTCGAGCGCTACTCGCTCCAAACCTTTGTCTATTCCACCATCTTCAGCTCGAAAGGAGAGCTCTGTTCACTCATCGAATGCGAATAGTGAACCAAAGAAAATAGAATTTAACGATAGGTCCCGTTCTTTTAAAGACGGATGTACCTATAAATACTTTATCTCGTGTAAGCTCCGAGATTTCAATGGAGAAATGGGAGCAGTAGAAGCCTTGAGATGGCTTGATGAAATGGAGACAATAGTGGACATCAGCAATTGCACTAATAAGGATGTGGTAAAGTATGTATCCCAATCCTTCAAGGGTGATGCCCTAATTTGGTGGAAGGAAATGGTCCAGTCAACAGGTAAAGTACACCTGTATAACTTGGGGTGGTCCAAGTTTGTTGACCTTGTCAAGGAGACGTACTGCCCACCTCATGAGGTGGAGAAGATAGAGTCAGACTTTCTGACTCTTACAATGAAGAATCTGGACTGTCAAAAGTATGTTTCTGACTTCAACACCCTATCCAGATTAGTCTCCTATCTAATCATTCCTGAACCCAAATGCATTGCACGTTTTATAAACGGGTTAGCGCCCGAGATTAAGGGCATGGTAAAGGCTACTCAGCCTAGTACCTATAGGTCTGCTATTGACTTATCTCTCTCTCTCTCTCTCACCTTAGGCTTGGTGAGACAAAAGACGGTTAGAACGAAGACTGATGGAAAAAGGAAACGGGAGGATCATAACTCCCAAAGGTTCAAAAAGAGAGGAAATTTTGAGTTTAAGAAGAACCAGCATAGGTCTAATGATAGACCTTTGTGCAAGACCTACAACTGCATGCATTGGGGACAATGCAATGCTGACCCACAGGCTAAACCCTGTGGAATTCGCAAAAGAAAAGGGCATAAGACCCTAGAGTGCAAAAATCTTAAAGATGCAATCTATTACGGGTGTAATGAGAAGGGGTATATTAAGCCTAATTGCCCTAAGAACCCTAGAAGTAACGATGCAAAGCCTGTAGAGGCTAAGAAGGGAAATGCACGTGCCTTCCAGATGAATGCTAAGGAGGCTGTTAATGACAACAACGTCATAATAGGTACATTCCTCATTAATGATGTATATGCTAGAGTTCTTTTTGATTCAGGTGCAGATAAGTCCTTTGTAGACCATAAGTTTTGTGAACTATTAAACTTACCCATAAGGACTCTAGACATAACTTATGAGGTAGAACTTGCTGACTGAACCTTAGAAACAACGTCTTCTATTCTTGATATATCCATTAAGAATCATTCAATTCCAATTTCTCTTCTGCCAATGAAATTGGCGGGGTTCAATGTAGTCTTTGGCATGGATTGGTTATCCTATAACCAAGCTCGCATTGCATGTGATAAGAAACTCATAGACGTTAAAACCGCATCTGGTGAAATGCTCACCATTCTTGGAGATTCACACCATGGATTGACAGACAAAGTGTCGTTATTTAAGGCATCAAAGTGTCTAGGGAAAGGTCGGCGCACTCCACCAAACTGCTGGTCTACATACCCTCGTAGATCACCGAACCCGATATCCATCCTGTCATACAAAGAATCCAAGGTAAGTGGGTCAGGGCGGGGTTCACGAAGAGGATACTTTCTTCCCGGCTGCTCCTGACGGGTAACTAGTCTCTGATATCGAGTAGGCACGCCATCCTACATAGATGATGCAACTTCAGATCCTGGAGGAGGCTGAACTTGAGGACCCTGTCTGACCGGCTCCCAGCTCACAGGCTCCTACGAAGACAAAATACCGGCAGCCTGAAGGTCACAAATACTCATAAAGCAGGGGGACAGGCCCTCTCTCATCCTGTCCTGGGGGTACCTTTCGAACACCCCAAGACTTTCTGCCAAGCATGTAATCGAGGGTCCACAATACACCCTCGCCCCCGGGCCTCCCCTACACAATCGCTTCATCGACCACGCAAAAATAGTTTCCAGCTTCGCCGGTCTTCTCTCCACCATACACATTAAGCAAAACAAACTCACCTGATTCACTTTATTACCCCCTACCCTCACCCAACTAATGTGGCAGCCAGAATCTTGTGAATGAACCAGTAAACCGGATCAATAATGTCACTCGCCACCATATTGTCAGAATACGGTGCAGTAGAGATGGTACCCCTGAATCGAGCTAGCTCGTTTGTTTGAACATTGTGTGGGTGTCTTCTTTTAAAAAACCCCTGTAAACTGGTGAAAAACTCCTGCGACTGAACCTCTTCCATTGTGTAGATCTAAGTGACTACAACAAATTGTGGGACTGTCATTTCGTACACGTGCCTCCCCAAGGTGAACGAGATAGCGTCACTCTCAGCAAATTTCCCTTGCTGATATTCGAAAGTGGAGTGAAATTCGAGAGTAATTCCCTATATAGTCTTGCACCACAGTCCAATGCTCGTCTGAACTTATCTCCCAGGAATTGCTCAATCCTGCCCCTTTGACCCACCTGATCCAGCATCCCCCAATCAATCCTTCTGTATGGCTGTAAGTCACAAGTGATCAGGGTGGACAGTCTTTCATACTCGTGAGAATCAAGCTCGAACTGCAGCAATGGGCTATCTACTAGTCGTGTACTTTGCCCGTGGGGGATACCGTCCCCCCTATACCTAATGCTTCGTCGCATCCCAAAATTTAGAGGTAGTGGTTGCGTCTCTGTCGGGTCAACCCTGTTTTGAGGCGTAGGCCCTCTCCTTTTCCTTCCCGCTCTACTAGAACTACCTTCGCCTGACATATGCAAAAAAATCATTTAATTCACAGGCAAAACAGGTAGAGCATTAGAAAGAAACAATCGTATGTGAGCAATGACCGTATAGCATTACATTCGCAAATAGTCAGAAAAATAAAGACTTTACCAAATACAATTAGACATATTCTATTGGGTGTTAGTAACATTATTCATTAATTTGACCGGCTCTCGCCCGAATGAAGATTGAGTACGGGCGAGAGAGGTTCTATATGCATGAAAGCCCAAATATTGCCGACCCCCCAAAATATCTATAAACATACGACTACCTCCTTCCGGCACTTTAATTGTCCCTAATTAAAATTCGGGTTCCGAAAAGTATCCAACATTGAGTTCAAATGTAAAGATAAAAACTTTGTACACAAAGCAGGAAAACGGGTTTAAAGTTCTAGTAAAAATATGATTTTTATATACCAATGGTTACTAACCCGAATCCCCACACTCAATGTGGAAGCATACCGAACCAAAGTACCCGCAAAATACACCCAGTTTATACCCAATCTGCCTATCCAGAATTAGTCAGCCACAACAATCAAAACTCAAACCAACCCAAGTGCACCCCAAAACCTCAAATTAATCTAGCACGCAACTTACGATAGACCAAACACTAGAATACTTCAGCAACTAAACGAAATATAAAAGATGAAAGCATAAGAGTTGCAAGAGAACATACCGTACTGCCAATCTATAAGAGAGATTAAACAAATAGTAGAGAAGTTGCAAAAATTGTTGAAGTGCTCGTTTGAAGGTTAAAGACAAAAATTTGCACTTGAAAAATTGGTTATAGTTGATGTAGGGAAGTAATGGAAGAAGATTTGGGTGAATGTGGGTAAAAAGTTGCGGATTTTGGGGGAGAAAAATGGAGAAACTGTATGTGGAAATAGGGGAAAGTGTGAGTGAAAAGAGATGAATTTGGGCGTTTAGGGTTTCGAAATGCTGTCAGGGTCTCTCGCGGGCCGGGGGAGAGGATGTATTAATTACAAACAATTAAAATTACCCTAATTCTAGACTCAAATTAAACTCTAGACCCCTAGATTATGCTAAACTACTAACCGGCAAGTGGACCGATCAATTATAGAATAGTTTAAGTAAGTCTGGATTATCGAACCCACGAGACTCTGTAATTACGATGACGACTCAATCTAGACTCAATTAACACCCTTATTATAATTTGGGGGGGGGGGATTTTCTAAATTCTAAATTGTTGATTAAACTAAAATTACTTAATTAAAATGATTTAAACTTTGAACTTGTTAAAAGTAGAATTTAATTCAAGAATAGTAAACCAGTTACCTAGGTTGGATTTTATATTATTACTTATTTGGTTTGGTAATTAATTAATTAAGTTGAATGATTAACCGAGATCTTAAAATATCAAATTCTAGGTTTACCGAATAGGACCCCGGACCCTTCTTGAGAAGACGCCTATGATACCCTAAAAGTTACTTTGAGTTTACCAGTTTGAAAGACTCCCTCTTGGTTATCTTATTATTTAGTAAAGTGTCTATTAGTTAAGTATTTCTCAATAATTAACCTAGACCAACAATAACTTTAGCTTAGTTAACCGACTCGACTATGAAAAATAAATTAAATTTGGAATTTTCTCAAAACCTAACAATTCACCTATTCAACTCAGCTAACTAGTTACTATTTCTCAATAATTAATTTAGGTATAATGATAAAAATCAATTTTATATTTTACTTAATTGTTTCCCCGGTTATTGGCCAATTTACCGACTGTTTCTCGAACCCGTAAAGACCCGAAAAATCAGCAAACCTATTCTACGGAAGACATCCAACTAGATTATGCAAACTAAATAATCAAAACCAACTTAGATCATGCAAATACACTAAACTAAACAATTAAAGTTGTTGACTTACCAAACATCATTCAAAAAATAACTAAAATTAAACAAAATCCAAACTTTCATAATATAAACAATCCAAACCTAGGTAATAAAGGAAATCTAGCCAAGTATCATGGTTTTAAAAACAATAAAAATAAGGTTCATGTAAGAATTCATCAAAATATTAAAAAGGAACTAAGAGAGTTGATATTTCACAATATAACTGTGTTTGATTCCGTCTCCAAGTTCTTAGTCTGCTTTGATGATTCCAACAACCCAGATCTACCTTCTTCAGCTTCACAATTCCAGAATTTTTTTCTTCAAGTTCTGAGCTCGTTCAAAAGTGTTGAAATCATAATATAACTCAAACTTATACCAACTCTTTCCCTCATCTGATCAAATTTCGAAACTTTCTGGATAATTTACCTCTCGCTGGGCCGCGAGAGGGACTATGTCTCGGTCACGCCCCGCGACCGAGTGGCAACTCACCGGATAGACATCAACCTCTCGTTGGCCGCGAGAGGAATATAGTGTGGTGGTCGTGGGCCGCCATAGGACTAAATCCTCCGTTTTTCTATTTGTTTTCTCTATCGTGTTCCAACTACGCTTCGACTTGGTTCCAAGTATCATTTTTCGCTTATTTTCCCATCCTTCCGACCGTTTTCACGAACCAAGACCTACAAAACGTAATTGGATCAAAAGTAGATATATTCTTTACAAACCGAAACGAAAACTAACTAAAACTTTACAAACTATACAGGATAAATGCATGTATTATTCAATACATAATATATCCCCACACTTGCTCTTTATTCGTCCTCGAAAAAGAATTGTGCACAAACGGAATCATAATCAAATAATTATTCGATATTAAAGATCAAAATTAGTTTCATTAAGGTTAAAAGTTATGTTAACCGCGATTGCAAGTATTCATATCCACTTAAACTCAAAATTCGGCTCTTAAAATCTTATAATGTGAATTTAGTTTAAGTTCGGTCAATCTACCTAAGGTCTCACACTAGAATCCACAGTACACTTAATCCCACCTCAAGCATATGGAACAAAAGGAATGAATTATTCAACCCATTTCCTAGCCGTTTTATACCAAAATATAAAGAATTTAAAATCAAGTAACTTTTTCTCTTTTTTATTTCTTTCTTTTGAGCTTTTGATTTCTCTTTACATATCTAACCTAGAAGCTGTCTCAACCAGAGTCACCATCCCCGAGAACGACAACGTGGGCTTCGATACTTAAGATTTTAACTAATCCTAGAGGGATTCTCGATTAGAGTCACCATCCCCGAGGGCGAATCCATAGGCCTCGTCTACTTTTTAGTCATGCTCATTTTTTCTTATATTTTTTTCCTTTCTATCTATTTACATGATCAAAAATTGTAAAGATATTAGCTTATAACTGCATTCCTTATACTATTTTTTGTGGTTTCAGTTTCCCATTTTTCCTAGATGAGTACCCACTAGTAGACTGACAATTAAGTTATATTAATCTCAAAGAAACTAAGAACCGAATAGAGCCTACTCACACATCACAAGTTCGACATAAACTCAACCTTTTATTTCTCATATTATTATTATTTGAAACCAAATAAAAATTCAAGTTTTCTATCATTTTTCGTTTATATTTTTATGCAAACTCCTTTTTCAAAAGACATTTTCTGAATTTAAATTTATTTTAAACAAAACTACACTAACTAAATTAAAACTACTCTTCTATCCCATCCTACTAAGCAATAATAAAAACTAAAACATAACAAATAAAAAAACAAATAAACAATTGAACGACTTAGCTGATAATGCAAGACTGTCAATGTGCCAGTCAATACACTCATGCCCTCCAATCCAAACACGCTCAGCAAAAAACTCTCTAATCTCACACGCGAACGGAAGCAACATATATACATCGACCTATCAACCATCATAACAACTTCCAAAAACAGCATAATAAGACGTGAATAAATAAATTATCTTCAAAAGTTACCCATCATCGTTCCCAACCATCCCACAAATCCCAACAATGTAAAGTGTTTAAAGTACAGACCACAATAGATGAAAACAACATAAAAAGAAAATAAACAATAATACGGATCTGCTGTTGTTTAATCATCTTCCTCTGATTCCTTCGATGCCTCGAACACTTGATATGGCTGAACATCCTCCATACCAGCAAATTGACTAGAAACCGACTGACTTCGCTGCTGGAAATAGGATGGTACCCCGATGTTCAAATTCTCCATCATATAGCGCATTCCATCCTCTAGCCGTCTCTGACTATCCTCATGCATCCTCCTACTTTCCATCATGACTTAGCGCACTCCACCAAACTGCTGGTCTACATACCCTCGTAGATCACCGAACCCGGTCTCCATAGTGTCATACAAAGAATCCAAGGTAAGTGGGTCAGGGCGGGGTTCACGAAGAGGATACTATCTTCCCGGCAGCTCCTGACGGGTCACCGGTCTCTGATATCGAGTAGGCACGCCAGCCTGCATAGATGATGCAGCTTTAGATCCTGGAGGAGGCTGCACTTGAGGACCCTGTCTGACAGCCTCCCAGCTCACAGGCTCTTGCGAAGTCAAAATACCGGCAGCCTAAAGGTCACGAATACTCATAAAGCACGGGGATGGGCCCTCTCTCACCCTCTCCTGGGGGTACCTGTCGAACACCCGAAGACTTTTTGTCAAGCATGTAATCAAGGGTCAACGATACACCCTCGCCCCGGGCCTCCCCTCCATAATCGCTTCATCGACCACGAAAAAATAGTTGCCATGTTCGGTATGCTTCCACGTTGAATGTGGGGATTCGGGTTAGTAACCATTGGTATATAAAAATCATATTTTTATTGGAACTTTAAACCCGTTTTCCTGCTTTGTGTACAAAGTTTTTATCTTTACATTTGAACTCATTGTTAGATACTTTCCGGCACCCGTATTTTAATTAGGGACAACTAAAGTGCCGGAAGGGGGTAGTCGTATGTTTATAGATATATTTTGGGGGGTTGGCAATATTTGGGCTTTCATGCATATAAAACCTCTCTCGCCCGTACTCGGTCTCCATTCAGGCAAGAGCTGGTCTAATTAATGAATAATGTTACTAACACCCAATAAAATATGTCTAATAATATATGGTAAAGTGTTTTATTTTCTAACTATGACCGCAAATGTAATGCTATACGGTCATTGCTCACATACGATTTTTTCTTTCTAATGCTCTACCTGTTTTGCCTGTGAATTAAATGATTTTTTGCAGATGTCAGGCGAAGGTAGTTCTAGTAGAGCGGGAAGGAAAAGGAGAGGGCCTACGCCTCAACAGAGGGGTGACCCGGCAGAGACGTAACCACTACTTCAGAATTTTGGGATGCGATGAAGCATTAGGTATAGGGGGGACGATATCCCCCACATGCAAAGCACACAACTAGTAGATAGCCCATTGCTGCGGTTCGAGCTTGATTCTCACGAGTATGAGAGACTATCCACCCTGATCACTTGTGACTTACTGCCATACAGAAGGATTGATTGGCGGATGCTGGATCTGGTGGGTCAAAGGGGCAGGATTGAGCAATTGCTGGGAGATAAGTTCAGGCGAGTATTGGACTGTGGTGCAAGACAATATAGGGAAATTACTCTCAAATTTCACTCTACTTTTGAATATCAGCAAGGGAAATTTGCTGAGAGTGATGCTATCTCGTTTGCCATGGGAGGCACGTGTACGAAATGCCAGTCCTATAATTTGTTGTAGCCACTCAGATCTATACAATGGAAGAGATTCAGTTGTAGGAGTTGTTCACCAGTTTACAGGGGGTTTTTCAAAGAAGACACCCACACAGTGTTCAAACAAACGTGCTAGCTCGATTCTGGGGTACCATCTCCACTGCATCGTATTCTAACAATTTGGTGGCGAGTGACATTATTAATCCCGTTTGCCAGGTCATTCACAAGATTCTGGCCGCCACGTTAGTTGGCCGAGGGCAGGGGGATAATAAAGTGAATCAGGTGAGTTTGTTTTGCTTAATGTGTACGGTGGAGAGAAGATCGGCAAATCTGGAAACTATTTTTGCATGGTCGACGAAGTGATTGTGGAGGGGAAGCCTGGGGGCGAGGGTGTATTGTGGACCCTTGATTACATGCTTGGCAGAAAGTCTTGGGGTGTTCGATAGGTACCCCCAAGACAGGATGAGAGAGGGCTCGCCCCCTACTTTGTGAGTATTCGTGACCTTAAGGCTACCGGTATTTTGACTTTGTAGGAGCCTGTGAGCTACAGGGTCCTCAAGTTCAGCCTCCTCCAGGATCTGAAGTTGCATCATCTATGCAGGCCGGCATGCCTACTCGATATCAGAGACCGGTGACTCGTCATGAGCTGCCGGGAAGACAGTAACCTCTTCCTGAGCCCCGCCCTGACCCACTTTCCTTGGATTCTTTGTATGACAGGATGGAGACCGGGTTCGGTGATCTACGAGGGTATGTAGACCAGCAGTTTGGTGGAGTGCGCCAAGTCATGATGGAAAGTAGGAGGATGCATGAGGATAGTCAGAGACGGCTAGAGGATGGAATGCGCTATATGATGGAGAATTTAAACATCGGGGTGCCATCCTATTTCCAGCAGCGAAGTCAGTCGGGTTCTAGTCAATTTGCTGGTATGGAGGATGTTCAGCCATATCAAGTGTTCGAGGCATCAGAGGAAGATGATTAAATAACAGCAGATCCGTATTATTGTTTATTTCTTTTTATATTGTTTTCATCTATTGTGGTCTGTACTTTAAACACTGTATATTGTTGGGATTTGTGGGATGGTTGGAAACGATGATGGGTAACTTCTGAAGACAATTTATTTATTCACGTCTTATTATGCTGTTTTTGGAAGTTGTTATGATGGTTGAAGGTTGATGTATATATGCTGCTTCCGTTCGCGTGTGAGATTAGAGAGTTGTTTTGCTGGGCGTGTTTGGATTGGAGGCATGAGTGGATTGACTGGCACATTGACAGTCTTGCATTATCAGCTAAGTCGTTCACTTGTTTATTTGTTTTTTTATTTCTTATGTTTTAGTTTTTATTATTGCTTAGTAGTGAGTTTCTCATCCTTGCATTAGGGACAATGCAAAATTCAAGTGTGGGGATGGGATAACATAGTAGTTTTAATTTAGTTAGAGTAGTTTTGTTTTTAAAAAATAAAAAAACCCAGAAAATGTCTTTTGAAAATGGAGTTTGCATAAAAAATATAAACGAAAAATGATAGCAAAAATGAATTTTTATTCGGTTTCAAATAATAATAATATGAGAAATAAAAGGTTGAGTTTGTGTCTAACTTGGGATGTGTGAGTAGGCTCTATTCGGTTCTTAGTTTCTTTGAGATTAATATATCTTATTTGTCGGTCTACTAGTGGGTACTCATATAGAAAAATGGGAAACTGAAACTAGAAAAAATAGTACAAGGAATGCCGTTATAAGCTAATATGTTTAGAATTTTTGATCATGTAAATTGATAGAAAGGAAAAAAATATAAGAAAAAATGAGCATGACTAAAAAGTAGACGACGCCTATGGATTCGTCCTCGGGGATGGTGACTCTAATCGAGAATCCCTCTAGGATTAGTTGAAATCTTAAGTATCGAAGCCCACGTTGTCGCTCTCGGGGATGGTGACTCTGGTTGAGACAGCTTCTAGGTTAGATATGTAAAGAGAAATCAAAAGCTCAAAAGAAAGAAATAAAAAAGAGAAAAATTTACTTCATTTTAAATTCTTTATATTTTGGTATAAAACGGTTAGGAAATGGGTTGAATAATTCATTCCTTTTGTTCCATAAGCTTGAGGTGGGATTAAGTGTACTGTGGATTCTAGTGTGAGACCTTAGGTAGATTGACCGAACTTAAACTAAATTCACATTATAAGATTTTAAGAGCCGAATTTTGAGTTTAAATGGATATGAATACTTGCAATCGCGGTTAACATAACTTTTATCCTTAATGAAAATAATTTTGATCTTTAATATCGAATAATTATTTGATTATGATTCCGTTTGTGCACAATTCTTTTTCGAGGACAAAAAAAGAGCAAGTGTGGGGATATTTGATGTATTGAATAATACATGCATTTATCGTGTATAGTTTGTAAAGTTTTAGTTAGTTTTCGTTTCGGTTTGTAAAGAATATATTTACTTTTGATCCAAATACGTTTTACAGGTCTTGGTTCATGAAAACGGTTGGAAGGATGGGAAAAATAAGCGAAAAATGATACTTGGAACCAAGTCGGAACGTAGTTGGAACACGATAGAGAAAACAAATCGAAAAAACGGAGGATTTAGTCCTATGGCGGACTGTGACCGCCACACTATATTCTTCTCGCGGCCAGCGAGAGGGTAAATTATCAAGAAAGTTTCAAAATTTTATCAGATGAGGGAAAGCGTTGGTATAAGTTTGAGTTATATATGATTTCAACACTTTGAACGAGCTCAGAACTTGAAGAACAAAAATTCTGGAATTGTGAAGCTGAAGAAGGCAGATCTGGGTTGTTGGAATCATCAAAGCGGACTAGGAACTTGGAGACCGAATCAAACACGGTTATATTGCGAAATATCAACTCTCTTAGTTCCTTCTTTATATTTTGATGAATTCTTACATGAACCTTATTTTATTGTTTTTAAAACCATGATACTTGGCTAGATTTCCTTTGTTACCTAGGTTTGGATTGTTTATATTATGAAAGTTTGGATTTTGTTTTAATTTTAGTTATGTTTTGAATGATGTTTGGCAAAGTCAACAAAATTGTTTAGTTTAGTGTATTTGCATGATCTAAGTTGGTTTTTGATTATTTAGTTGATTTGCATAAATCTAGTTAGATGTCTTCCATAGAATAGGTTTGTGTTGATTTTTTGGGTCTTTACGGGTTCGGGAAACAATCGGTAAAATTGGCCAATAACCGGGGAAACAATTAAGTAAAATATAAAATTGATTTTTATCATTATACCTAAACTAATTATTGAGAAATAGTAAATAGTTAGCTGAGTTGAATAGGTGAATTGTTAGGTTTAGGTTTTGAGAAAATTCCAAAACTAATTTACTTGTCATAATCGAGTCGGTTAAACTATGCTAAAGTTATTGTTGGTCTAGGTTAATTATTGAGAGATACTTAACTAAAATTGACACTTTACTAAATAATAAGATAACCGAGAGTGAGTCTTTCAAACCGGTAAACTCAAAGTAACTTTTAGGGTATCATAGGCGTCTTCTCGAGAAGGGTCGGGGATTCTATTTGGTAAATCTAGAGTTTGATATTTTAAGATCTCGGTTAATCATTCAACTTAATTAATTAATTACCAAACCAAATAAGTAATAATATAAAATCCAACCTAGGTATCCGGTTTACTATTCTTGAATTAAATTCTACTTTTAACAAGTTCAAAGTTTAAGTCATTTTAATTTAGTAATTTTAGTTTAATGAACAATTTAGAATTTAGAAATCCCCCTCCCCCAAAATATAAATAAGTGTGTTAATTGAGTCTAGATTGAGTCGTCATCGTATTTAGAGAGTCTCATGGGTTCGATAATCCAGACTTACTTAAACTATTCTACAATTGATTGGTCCACTTGCCGATTAGTAGTTCAGTATAATCTAGGGGTCTAGAGTTTAATTTGAGTCTAGAATTAGGGTAATTTTAATTGTTTGTAATTAACTACTTTACATCCTCTCCCGTGGCCCGCGAGAGACCCTAACAACATTTTAAAACCCTAAATGCCCAAATTCATCTCTTTTCACTCACACTTTCCCCCATTTCCACATACGGTTTCTCCATTTTTCTCCACCAAAATCTGCAACTTTTTACCCACATTCACCCAAATCTTCTTCCATTACTTCCCTACATCAACTATAACCAATTTTTCAAGTGAAAATTTTTGTCTTTCACCTTCAAACGAGCAATTCAACAGTTTTTGCAACTTCTCTACTATTTGTTTAATCTCTCTTATAGATCGGCAGTACGGTATGTTCTCTTGCAACTCCTATTCTTTCATCTTCATATTTTATTTAGTTGCTAAATGTATTCTAGTGTTTGGTCTATCGTAAGTTGCATGCAAGATTAATTTGAGGTTTTGGGGTGCACTTGGGTTGGCTTGAGTTTTGATTGTTGTGGCTGACTAATTCTGGATAGGCAGATTGGGTATAAACAGGGTGTATTTTGCGGGTACTTTGGTTCGGTATGCTTCCACATTGAGTGTGAGGATTCGGGTTAGTAACCATTGGTATATAAAAATCATATTTTTACTAGAACTTTAAACCCGTTTTCCTGCTTTGTGTACAAAGTTTTTATCTTTACATTTGAACTCAATGTTGGAAACTTTTCAGAACCCGGATTTTAATTAGGGACAGTTAAAGTGCCGGAAGAGGGTAGTCGTATGTTTATAGATATATTTTGGGGGGGGGTTGGCTATATCTGGGCTTTCATGCATATAGAACCTCTCTCGCCCGTACTCAATCTTCATTCGGGCGAGAGCCGGTCTAATTAATGAATAATGTTACTAACACCCAATAAAATATGTCTAATGTATTTGGTAAAATGTTTATTTTTTCTGACTATTCGCGAATGTAATGCTATACGGTCATTGCTCACATACGATTGTTTCTTTCTAATGTTCTACCTGTTTTGCCTGTGAATTAAATGATTT
Source organism: Scalesia atractyloides (assembly GCA_947069175.1). Lineage (NCBI taxonomy): Eukaryota > Viridiplantae > Streptophyta > Magnoliopsida > Asterales > Asteraceae > Scalesia > Scalesia atractyloides. Next base: position 46,761,268 of record CAMTDV010000026.1, on the reverse strand, counting down.
TTTTAGATGTCAGGCGAAGGTAGTTCTAGTAGAGCGAGAAGGAAAAGGAGAGGGCCTATGCCTCGACAGAGCGGGAAGGAAAAGGAGATGGCCTACGATTTGGTTCTTAGTTTCTTTTAGATTAATATAACTTAATTGTCGGTCTACTTGTGGGTACTCATTTAGGAAAAATGGGAAACTGAAACCACAAAAAATAGTATAAGGAATGCCATTATAAGCTAATATCTTTAGAATTTTTGATCATGTAAATAGATAGAAAGAAAAAAAATATAAGAAAAAATGAGTATGACTAAAAAGTAGATGAGGCCTATGGATTTGACCTCGGGGATGGTGACTCTGATCGAGAATCACTCTAGGATTAGTTGAAATCTTAAGTATCGAAGCCCACGTTGTCGCTCTCGGGGATGGTGACTATGGTTGAGACAGCCTCTAGGTTAGATACGTAAAGAGAAATCAAAAGCTCAAAAGAAAGAAAAAAAACAGAAAAGTTTACTTGATTTTAAATTCTTTATATTTTGGTATAAAACAGTTAGGAAATGGGTTGAATAATTCATTCCTTTTGTTCCATAAGCTTGAGGTGGGATTAAGTGTACTGTGGATTCTAGTGTGAGACCTTTGGTAGATTAACCGAACTTAAACTAAATTCACATTATAAGATTTTAAGGGCCGAATTTTGAGTTTAAGTGGATATGAATACTTGCAATCGCGGTTAACATAATTTTTATCCTTAATGAAAATAATTTTCATCTTTAATATCGAATAATTATTTGATTATGATTCCTTTTGTGCACAATTCTTTTTCGAGGACGAAAAAAGAGCAAGTGTGGGGATATTTGATGTATTGAATAATACATGCATTTATCGTGTATAGTTTGTAAAGTTTTAGTTAGTTTTCATTTTGGTTTGTAAAGAATATATCTACTTTTGATCCAAATACGTTTTGTAGGTCTTGGTTCGTGAAAACGGCCGGAAGGATGGGAATTAAGCGAAAAATGATACTTGGAACCAAGCCGGAGCGTAGTGGGAACACGAGAGAGAAAACAAATAAAAAAACGGAGGATTTAGTCCTCTGGCGGCCCGCGACCGTCACACTATATACCTCTCGCGGCCAGTGAGAGGTTGATGTCTATCCGGTGAGTTGCCACTTGGTCGCGGGGCGCGACCGAGACATAGATCCCACTCGCGGAAAGCGAGAGGGTAAATTATCAAGAAAGTTTTGAAATTTGATCAGATGAGGGAAAGCGTTGGTATAAGTTTGAGTTATATATGATTTCAACGAGCTCAGAACTTGAAGAACAAAAATTATGGAATTGTGAAGCTGAAGAAGGCAGATCTGGGTTGTTGGAATCATCAAAGCGGACTAGGAACTTGGAGACCGAATCAAACACGGTTAAATTGCGAAATATCAACTCTCTTAGTTCCTTCTTTATATTTTGATGAATTCTTACATGAACCTTATTTTATTGTTTTTAAAACCATGATACTTGGCTAGATTTCCTTTGTTACCTAGGTTTGGATTGTTTATATTATGAAAGTTTGGATTTTGTTTTAATGTTAGTTATGTTTTGAATGATGTTTGGTAAAGTCAACAACATTAATTGTTTAGTTTAGTGTATTTGCATGATCTAAGTTGGTTTTTGATTATTTAGTTGTTTTGCATAAATCTAGTTGGATGTCTTCCATAGAATAGGTTTGTGTTGATTTTTCGGATCTTTACGGGTTCGGGAAACAGTCGGTAAAATTGGTCAATAAATCAGGGAAACAATTAAGTAAAATATAAAAATGATTTTATCATTATACGTAAATTAATTATTGAGAAATAGTAATTAGTTAGCTGAGTTGAATAGGTGAATTGTTAGGTTTAGGTTTTGAGAAAATTCAAGATCTAATTTTCTTGTCATATTCGAGTTGGTTAAACTAAGCTAAAAGTTATTGTTGGTATAGGTTAATTATTGAGAAATACTTAACTAAAATAGACACTTTACTAAATAATAAGATAACTGTGAGAGAGTCTTTCAAACGGTAAACTCAAAGTAACTTTTAGGGTATCATAGACCTTCTCGAGAAGGGTCGGGGGTCCTATTCGATAAACCTAGTGTTTGATATTTTAAGATCTCGGTTAATCATTCAACTTAATTAATTAAATACCAAACCAAGTAAGTAATAATATAAAATCCAACCTAGGTAACTGGTTTACTATTCTTGAATTAAATTCTACTTTTAACAAGTTCAAAGTTTAAATCATTTTAATTAAGTAATTTTAGTTTAGTCAACAATTTAGAATTTAGAAAATCCCCCCCTCCCAAATATAAATAAGTGTGTTAATTGAGTCTAGATTGAGTCGTCATCGTAATTAGAGAGTCTCGTGGGTTTGATAATTCAGACTTACTTAAACTATTTTACAATTGATCAGTCCACTTGCCGGTTAGTAGTTTAGTATAATCTAGGGGTCTAGAGTTTAATTTGAGTCTAGAATTAGGGTAATTTTAATTGTTTTTAATTAACTACTTTTAGAACATCAATGACTCATCCGGTACCCGATATTCCTTATATGCATTGTAACTAGTTTATGAAAATTAACCAAAACAGGTTTAACCTTATCATTTTAATCTCAAAATCCAGAATGCTTATGGTTTATGTAACATTTGTATAAATCGGGTCTCCAAAACCCGCTCCGTTTCGTAATCAAATATCAAGTTACGAAATTTCATTAAGTATTTATGAGTATTTTAAGTTTAAACGTTACATAATTAATATATAAACTAAACTATAAAAATTATATTTGATAAAAAGTCAAAATAAAATAAATAAAAAATAGTTGGAGCTGACCGGACTCGAACCCGGGTCAACTGCCTCCAACGATTTAACTTCCCGTCTCCAAACCACTCCGCCACTAGTTGTTTTCTGTTGGTATTATGAAAACAATTAAATTTTATACGCAAACTAGGTTTAACGGTTACTGATATATGAATAACGGAAATCGGTAAGCCAAATCGCCAAATCAGTTTTCGTTCGTTTAATTAACTATAACCGACGCATATCGGCTTTTAATTAAAGTTCAGATTGAATGAACTTCAAGTTTTGGGTTTTGAAACCGAAAAACATTCAAGCTTCAAATAATTCTGACTCCAATCATTTATACGATCCAGAACTGTCTCAAACACACTCCAAACCCTTTTCGTCGCGTTTTCAAGTCTTTTGAGCTCAAGAAAATTGTCGCCGGAATTCCCTGCAACTCTCGCCGGAAAACCGTGTTCAACATAAATCAGTAAGAATTTCCTCTCTTGCTGTTTCAATTTATTGTTGGGACCCTGCTAACATTATTCCGTCACTCAAAGTCAGTCATAGAAGACTTTGCTGGATTTCTGGTTTCGCCGGAGAAATTCTGGGATTTGCCGGAACCACGCTAGTTGACGGTAAACACATTCAATCGTGCTAATAATTCATGTACTCTGGTTCAATTTCAAATCTAATTCTTTAATTCTGTTGATTAGCCCTCTCAGCCGAAGTTCAAAAACGGAGTTGCCTGTTCTCGCCGGACTTCCTGAAGAAGACGACCTGTCCGGTATTTCTTGTCCCCAAACTGTTCGGTTTGTTCATTCAAACTAGTAGGCATGATATTTAAGTAGTAGAGCCATGAATCAGTTGTCTGAGTAAAAACCAGTAATCATAACGAAGAAGACGAATCTAAAAACGGAATAAGAATAATTAAAACTCGGATAATTAACGGGTTAGACACACAGTCCAGCGGTGGACTGTGTGCAAAGTTTATATACGAGTCCCGAGTTCGATCCTTACTACACACACACTGCGTAATAACATTCCCTTTTTATTCATAAAACTAACCGGGTTAGATTGAGTAGTTGTTAAGTATAATATAATTCAAGAATATAACCGGGTTAGACACACAGTCCAGCGGTGGACTGTGTGCAACACAAACTGCACGTCACGCGATCGAGTTCCGTCCCACACGCCGGTTCAATGAGAATAAAACGTTTTGTAAAATAAAGGAATTTTCGGTAAATTCGAATAAGTGTATTAATATAATTAAAACTAGATTTCTATCGGGTTAGTCACGTAGCTCAGTTGGTAGAGCTACGTGCGCGTGAACGGAAGGTCACAGGTTCGAATCCCGCTCGGCGCAAGAATTACCGCTGACCGAACCGGTCAACGGTCAACGGTCAACGGTCAAACAGTAAAAAAAAAATATTATTTTTTTAAATAATTATTTGTTTTATTTAAATTAAAAATCAATTAAAAATACTTAAAAATAACATTTTTAAGGATAGAAAATAGCCATAAAATCACAAAAATTATATCTAAAAATCCCATTAAAAATCTTTAATAAAATCCATCCATTTAATATATTTTTTTTTTCCTATTATTATCTAGGTCAGTGATCCTTCGTTAACTCGTTTCGTCTAAATCGTGCGCATCTCACCAATTCAAATCCAACGCACCCAATGTGAGTGAACCCTTCAAATTCCCCGTTTTAATCATATTTTTGGGGTGTATCATGTGTCTTATTCATTTACTTATTATAACCAAGTTATTGTGCATATATCATATCATGACATGTGTGTTAGTTGTTGCTGTTCAGTAGTTAGAATTGTTTGCAAGTTATTATTTCAGTACATGCAATTGCTGAGGCCGTAACTCCCCATCCCTCGAGGTTGAGTTTGATCCCCATTTTATTATGTGGTTGATCAGGGCGTGCCCGCACGATCGGCTCCGTTTGATTGAGCCTTGATCGGTTATTTACATTTCAAGTTCATGCAATACGCTCGGCTCCGTTTGATTGAGCCTTGAGCACACAGTTCAATTTACATTTTCAGTTCATGCAATACGATCGGCTCCGTTTGATTGAGCCTTGATCTCACAGTTCATTTATGTTAATTATCATATGATGTTGGTATGATCATGTATGTTATCAATTATTAATGTATGTTATAATTGTAACCGATGTTGCCATTGCTTGATTTCATACATATGCTCTTTTATGATTATGCACAATATTTTATTGATAAACTAACCAGAAAATCATTATTAAATGTTTATCTATAAGGTTCACTCGCCAACTTATGTTGACCCAAAAACCTCCCATTTTACACATGATACAGGTGAACCAGCAGCAGCTAGGAACACGTAGGACCTGGATTAGAAGAAATAAAATGATTTAGTGTTTGGGATTATTATGTTTGGTTATTTTCCTTTGTAATGAATGAACATGTTTGAAGGTTTGAGAAATGTAACTTTGACTTCATTTAATTATGAAACATAATAGTAAATGTCATGTGCTTTGGTGATAACCCAATTATGCCCCGACTCTTATTTCCGCTGCGGGTCGGGGTGTGACAGATTGGTATCAGAGCCATGACTATAGGGATATAGGATAGGTTATTAGACCCTTAGAGCCTATACTATAGTCGATTAGAAACCTATAAGAATTTTGTGTGTTATATGCCAAATTTCATGATGTTTATATGTTTATGTTAAAATGTTACATTTGATATTGTTCAAGCATGTTCATAAGTATGTATTATCAAATAATGCTTATCATGAAATCGTATGATCATAACATATCACATCCATGCAAGCACACACCACATCATGATTGATTTTACAACGATTTTCGTGTTTTCAAATCTCATCAAAGTGAGTTCTCATGACGGGCATGTAGTAACTGGAAGGGTACTAGTACCGGTAGTCGGAACGTCCTGTCTAGGCTGGCATTCGTATAAATCCAAAATAAAGGACCAGTTTGCCTACCTGGGGACCAACGATGAGAGTACGAAATACCTATTAGGCCAAAGCATGCTATACCAAACGTCGTGAGAGCTAATCCCACTTTGAGTTGTCATTGTGTCTACACCTGGACACGTTCCGACCAAATATCTCATGAGCATATTTTGTGGTTAGCATTCGGGGGATGCGAGTGTTAAATTGCCAATACTAATGTGAATCCTACTAAACCAATAGCCATGGGGGCCCACATGACTATATAGGTGAAGGTATGGGGGACATTTGAGGCCCAACATGAGCGAACCCAAGACATCCTTCGGATGAAGTTGCATTATTGATATTTATGTTATTTTCATTTTTTTAAGACACATGACACCTAAAGGATACCATAAACTCACAATCTTCTCATTTTATGATCCTGTAGATGTCGTATAGACCGCATCGAAGGAATAGGAAATCGGAAAAGTCTCAGGAACGATTGGCCACTCATATCGCCAACCAAATGGCCACGATATTACCTGACATCGTAGTGCAAGTACAACAAGCTCTTGCTGCAAATCCTACTAACCCTCCTCAACAACAGGACCAGATCATCAACGACCCTCCTACTGGCAAATGCACTTACAAACATTTTAAGTCTTGCGATCCCCCAAAATTCGAAGGGACTGAGGGAGTCACTGCTCTCCAGCGTTGGTTCGAGGAGATGGAAAACGTTTTCTTAAACTGCGATTGTCCTGAGGATCGCAAAGTTCGTTATGCCACCGGGAGACTACTTGGCGTAGCTCTCACTTGGTGGAATACCGAGAAGGGAAAGAGGGGAATGGAAGATGCGATGGCCTTAACTTGGGAGGAGTTAAGGGAGATCATGACTAGGCGATTCTGTCCTAGGAGTGAGATTAGGAAATTGGAAGATGAATTTCATGCCCTGAAACAAAAAGATGGTGATCACTCTACTTACAACAAACGGTTCTTGGAGTTGAACCAGATGGTACCGAACTTATTCACTCCAACCTACCGTCTGATCGAGCATTACATTCGAGGACTTCCCTCGAAAATCCAAGATTCGGTCCTCAGTGTTTCACCGGTAACACTCGAAGCTGCCATGGTGTTGGCAACAGAACTAACCGAAAACCGAATTCGTAATGGGAAGTTCAAGGAAGAAAAGAAGAAAGCCCCTGCTGAGGGACAAACCTCAAACCACCACACTCCTTCCTCTAAATTTGCTAACAAGAGGAAGCGTAACAACAGGAACTTTGCAGTCACCCACACCAACACCCCTGTTCCTGCTGCACCCATCACACAAGCCACTCCTCCACCCGCGCCATACAAAAGACCATACACAGGACCACTACCAAAATGTAACCGTTGTCAGTATCACCACTCCCCTGACTATCCTTGCCAGTACTGTACCAGCTGCGGTCGCGCTGGACACCTTGTACAACAATGCCGCGCACCTCAACGAACAAATCGCCACCCACCTATAACCCAAACCCACCAACAATTTATGGGTCAAGCCCAACAACAACAACCATATCCACCCACTCAACATTTAGCCCAAACATACTATCAACCCAACTACCCTATGGGTCAACCTATGCGGGCATGTTTCAACTGTGGAGATCCAAGTCATTTCAGGAACACATGTCCAAGACTAGTCAATATTATTCATGCTCAGGCCCAAGCCAACCCAGTGAACCAAGCAAATCAAGCTCCTCCACCTGCTAGAGGAAGGGCTTTCAATATTAACGCAAACCAGGCCAGAGCTGACGGCAATGTGGTCAACGGTACGTTTCTTATAAATGGTAGATATGCCTCTATGTTATTTGATACTGGTGCGGATAGAAGTTTCGTGTCATTAGAGTTTGAACCTATCTTAAGTAAAAATCGAGATAAGCTCGCGGAATCCATAACAGTGGAAGTTGCAGATGGAAAACCAGTTTTGTTAAACTCTATTTTACGCAACTGTACGCTCACCCTAAACGACCACGATTTCTCGGTCGATCTTATTCCTATGAAGCTGGGAAGTTTTGACATCATAGTCGGAATGGATTGGCTCAGTCAGCATAATGCGGAAGTTGTATGTCGTGAGAAATTTATTCGTATTCCTCTTGCAAACGGTCAGACTCTTCGAATTATTGGAGAAACCTCGGCGAAAGGACTCAACTTAATGTCTTGTCATCAAGCTCAGAAATACCTTCGCAAGAATTATGTCGCGTTTTTAGCCCATATCATCAAGAAGGGGACCGCAGAAAAGAAACTTGAAGATATTCCTGTTGTAAAAGATTTTCCGCAAGTTTTTCCTGACGACATTTCAGGACTACCTCCAATCAGAGATGTCGAGTTTCGTATCGATCTTATACCTGGTGCTACGCCAGTGGCAAAATCTCCATATAGGTTAGCCCCCTCTGAAATGCAAGAGCTAGCCAGTCAATTGCAAGAGTTGACTGACAAGGGATTTATACGCCCCAGCTCATCGCCTTGGGGTGCACCTGTACTTTTCGTAAAGAAGAAGGATGGATCTTTTCGCATGTGCATCGATTATAGAGAGCTCAACAAGTTAACTATCAAAAATCGATATCCTTTACCTCGTATAGATGATCTTCTTGACCAGCTACAAGGTGCCAGTTGCTTTTCGAAAATCGACCTTCGATCGGGCTATCATCAGCTTAGGGTGCATGAAGAAGACGTCCCTAAAACTGCTTTTCGAACTCGATATGGTCACTATGAATTCATGGTTATGCCGTTTGGATTAACCAACGCACCAGCTGTTTTCATGGACCTAATGAATAGAGTCTGCAAACCTTACCTTGATCGATTTGTTATTGTGTTCATTGACGATATTCTTATCTATTCAAAATCCAAAGCTGATCATGAGCGTCATCTGCGACTTATTCTTGCACTTCTAGAAAAGGAAAAGCTTTATGCCAAGTTCTCTAAATGTGAATTCTGGTTAAAAGAGGTGCAATTTCTTGGGCATGTAGTCAATGACAAAGGAATACACGTGGACCCATCAAAGATTAAAGCAGTTCAAGAATGGCAAGCTCCACGTACGCCAACTGAAGTAAGGTCTTTTCTTGGACTTGCTGGTTACTATCGTCGATTCATTTCAAACTTCTCTCGCATTGCGGTGCCACTCACGGCTTTAACCCATAAAGGGAAACCATTTGTATGGGGGCCCAAGCAAGAAGAAGCTTTTCAAACCCTCAAGCAAAGACTTTGTGATGCACCAATCCTCACTCTTCCTGAAGGTTGTGATGATTTTGTAGTCTATTGCGACGCGTCAGGGCAAGGATTGGGATGCGTTCTCATGCAAAGAGGAAAAGTCATAGCTTATGCCTCAAGGCAACTCAAGACTCACGAAAAGAACTACACCACTCATGACCTTGAACTTGGAGCCGTTGTATTCGCTCTTAAGATATGGAGACATTATCTTTATGGCACGAAGTGTGAAATATACACTGACCATAAGAGTCTTCAACACATCTTCAATCAGAAAGAGTTAAATATGAGGCAACGGAGATGGGTCGAACTTCTAAATGATTACGACTGTGAAATCAAATACCACCCTGGTAAAGCAAATGTGGTGGCTGATGCACTTAGTCGAAAGGGCTATGCGAACTCTATTCATCTTCTATGTTCGCAAATTATAACCAATATTAAGGATCAAATTCGAGAAGCTCAACACGTTTCAATAACAGAGGAAGATGTACAAAAGGAGATGTCCTGTGGAGCCGAGCTAAAGCTGGAAACTAAATCTGATGGCATTTTGTATTACCTAGATCGTATATGGATTCCTAACCATATCAATCTTCGTGAAACACTCATGCATGAAGCCCATAAGTCGCGATATTCTATACACCCAGGAGCCGATAAGATGTATCAAGACCTACGGTACACCTATTGGTGGCCTGGAATGAAGAAAGATATTGCCGTTTTTGTTTCCAAGTGTCTCACTTGTTCTAAAGTAAAGGCTGAACACCAAAGACCCTCAGGACTTCTGGTCCAACCAGAAATACCTGTCTGGAAGTGGGAAAATATAACCATGGATTTCATTACCGGGTTACCTCGCACTTCTAGTGGGTATGACACTATATGGGTGATTATAGACCGACTCACAAAATCAGCTCACTTTATTCCTATTCGAGAAGATTTTAAGAACGAAAAGCTTGCTCATATTTATATCAGCGAAATCGTCAGCCGTCATGGAGTTCCATTAAGTATTATTTCTGATCGTGATGGTCGTTTCACCTCACGGACATGGCAGGCAGTACAATCCGCAATGGGCACTCGACTAGATCTCAGTACCGCCTATCATCCCCAAACTGATGGTCAGTCTGAGCGCACCATTCAAACCCTTGAGGATATGCTTAGAGCATGTGTCATAGACTTCAAGGGAAATTGGGACGCCCACCTACCGTTAGTCGAATTTTCGTACAACAACAGTTATCATTCTAGTATCGGCATGGCACCTTTTGAAGCTTTATATGGTCGAAAGTGTCGATCTCCTGTTTGTTGGCACGAAATTGGGGAAGCTCAAATTACTGGTCCGGAATTGATCCAAGAAACAACAGATAAGATTCATCAAATCAGAAACAATCTTCTAGCGGCTCAAAGTCGTCAAAAGAGTTACGCAGATAAACGACGGAAGCCTTTGGAGTTTAGCGTTGGTGATCATGTGCTTTTAAAAGTGTCACCGTGGAAGGGAGTAGTTCGTTTTGGTCAAAGGGAAAGCTAGCACCACGTTACGTAGGACCTTTCAAAATACTCGAAAGAGTAGGTCCTGTAGCTTACAAGCTTGACCTACCGGAAGAACTCGACAGAATTCATCCCACATTCCACGTGTCGAACTTGAAGAAGTGCCTCGCTGATGAGAATCTTCATATTCCACTAGAGGATATTCAGATTGATGAATCCATGCATTATATTGAAAGGCCGGTAGAGATTATGGACTATGGAGAAAAGCGTCTACGTCGAAGTCGCATTCCTATTGTTAGGGTACGCTGGGAGTCGAAACGGGGACCTGAGTTTACTTGGGAACGTAAAGACTCAATGCGTGAAAAATACCCTCATCTTTTCCCTACTACATCAACTGTTTGAATTTCGGGACGAAATTCCTAAAAGTAGGGGATACTGTAACATTTGTATAAATCGGGTCTCCAAAACCCGCTCCGTTTCGTAATCAAATATCAAGTTACGAAATTTCATTAAGTATTTATGAGTATTTTAAGTTTAAACGTTACATAATTAATATATAAACTAAACTATAAAAATTATATTTGATAAAAAGTCAAAATAAAATAAATAAAAAATAGTTGGAGCTGACCGGACTCGAACCCGGGTCAACTGCCTCCAACGATTTAACTTCCCGTCTCCAAACCACTCCGCCACTAGTTGTTTTCTGTTGGTATTATGAAAACAATTAAATTTTATACGCAAACTAGGTTTAACGGTTACTGATATATGAATAACGGAAATCGGTAAGCCAAATCGCCAAATCAGTTTTCGTTCGTTTAATTAACTATAACCGACGCATATCGGCTTTTAATTAAAGTTCAGATTGAATGAACTTCAAGTTTTGGGTTTTGAAACCGAAAAACATTCAAGCTTCAAATAATTCTGACTCCAATCATTTATACGATCCAGAACTGTCTCAAACACACTCCAAACCCTTTTCGTCGCGTTTTCAAGTCTTTTGAGCTCAAGAAAATTGTCGCCGGAATTCCCTGCAACTCTCGCCGGAAAACCGTGTTCAACATAAATCAGTAAGAATTTCCTCTCTTGCTGTTTCAATTTATTGTTGGGACCCTGCTAACATTATTCCGTCACTCAAAGTCAGTCATAGAAGACTTTGCTGGATTTCTGGTTTCGCCGGAGAAATTCTGGGATTTGCCGGAACCACGCTAGTTGACGGTAAACACATTCAATCGTGCTAATAATTCATGTACTCTGGTTCAATTTCAAATCTAATTCTTTAATTCTGTTGATTAGCCCTCTCAGCCGAAGTTCAAAAACGGAGTTGCCTGTTCTCGCCGGACTTCCTGAAGAAGACGACCTGTCCGGTATTTCTTGTCCCCAAACTGTTCGGTTTGTTCATTCAAACTAGTAGGCATGATATTTAAGTAGTAGAGCCATGAATCAGTTGTCTGAGTAAAAACCAGTAATCATAACGAAGAAGACGAATCTAAAAACGGAATAAGAATAATTAAAACTCGGATAATTAACGGGTTAGACACACAGTCCAGCGGTGGACTGTGTGCAAAGTTTATATACGAGTCCCGAGTTCGATCCTTACTACACACACACTGCGTAATAACATTCCCTTTTTATTCATAAAACTAACCGGGTTAGATTGAGTAGTTGTTAAGTATAATATAATTCAAGAATATAACCGGGTTAGACACACAGTCCAGCGGTGGACTGTGTGCAACACAAACTGCACGTCACGCGATCGAGTTCCGTCCCACACGCCGGTTCAATGAGAATAAAACGTTTTGTAAAATAAAGGAATTTTCGGTAAATTCGAATAAGTGTATTAATATAATTAAAACTAGATTTCTATCGGGTTAGTCACGTAGCTCAGTTGGTAGAGCTACGTGCGCGTGAACGGAAGGTCACAGGTTCGAATCCCGCTCGGCGCAAGAATTACCGCTGACCGAACCGGTCAACGGTCAACGGTCAACGGTCAAACAGTAAAAAAAAAATATTATTTTTTTAAATAATTATTTGTTTTATTTAAATTAAAAATCAATTAAAAATACTTAAAAATAACATTTTTAAGGATAGAAAATAGCCATAAAATCACAAAAATTATATCTAAAAATCCCATTAAAAATCTTTAATAAAATCCATCCATTTAATATATTTTTTTTTTCCTATTATTATCTAGGTCAGTGATCCTTCGTTAACTCGTTTCGTCTAAATCGTGCGCATCTCACCAATTCAAATCCAACGCACCCAATGTGAGTGAACCCTTCAAATTCCCCGTTTTAATCATATTTTTGGGGTGTATCATGTGTCTTATTCATTTACTTATTATAACCAAGTTATTGTGCATATATCGTATCATGACATGTGTGTTAGTTGTTGCTGTTCAGTAGTTAGAATTGTTTGCAAGTTATTATTTCAGTACATGCAATTGCTGAGGCCGTAACTCCCCATCCCTCGAGGTTGAGTTTGATCCCCATTTTATTATGTGGTTGATCAGGGCGTGCCCGCACGATCGGCTCCGTTTGATTGAGCCTTGATCGGTTATTTACATTTCAAGTTCATGCAATACGCTCGGCTCCGTTTGATTGAGCCTTGAGCACACAGTTCAATTTACATTTTCAGTTCATGCAATACGATCGGCTCCGTTTGATTGAGCCTTGATCTCACAGTTCATTTATGTTAATTATCATATGATGTTGGTATGATCATGTATGTTATCAATTATTAATGTATGTTATAATTGTAACCGATGTTGCCATTGCTTGATTTCATACATATGCTCTTTTATGATTATGCACAATATTTTATTGATAAACTAACCAGAAAATCATTATTAAATGTTTATCTATAAGGTTCACTCGCCAACTTATGTTGACCCAAAAACCTCCCATTTTACACATGATACAGGTAAACCAGCAGCAGCTAGGAACACGTAGGACCTGGATTAGAAGAAATAAAATGATTTAGTGTTTGGGATTATTATGTTTGGTTATTTTCCTTTGTAATGAATGAACATGTTTGAAGGTTTGAGAAATGTAACTTTGACTTCATTTAATTATGAAACATAATAGTAAATGTCATGTGCTTTGGTGATAACCCAATTATGCCCCGACTCTTATTTCCGCTGCGGGTCGGGGTGTGACAGTTTACCCATATTACACAAGTCATAGTACTTGTTGGGTAAAAAATACATTATATCCGGTCATCGCTTAATCTAGCGTATCATACCGTTTTTGATCCTTGAAGCTAGTCGGTCTAAGTCTAAGACTTAAATAAGACCGTTAGCATTTTAATTGGTTAGCTTATGCCATAATCTAGACTAGAGCCTTCCAGTAAATGCTATCTGCACTTATTTCATTTTGAATACGTTTGAGATATTAAATCTTACATTTTTAATTCAAGACTAGCTCAGATAAATACTCTTGACTTATTTCCCCTACACGTGCTTTGGTTACGGTAAATTATTACCGCTTGTTCGGAAATGGGATCAATCGAATGCCGGATTGTGGCTAGGAAATCCGCATATTCCGCTTTTATCAGTTTTGTTTGATAACTTAAACATTGGGGTTAACGACCGTGTCCTGGATATCCTTGGCTCATTACCTTAGATAATGGCCACGACCAAAGCACGGGGTGTAGGCATACACCCGACAGATGCGAATGCTAAATTATTTGTACCCACTAGTTGGGGATAACTCCTTTGTGGGTTCATAAGTGGTGTGTACGTTAGTCATGTCTCGGTCTCTATACTGGGCCCTATATGTATGGACAAACATGTAAAGCTGTTAACAAGGTTACAGGGCTGACTTTCCCAAGTTATAAAAGATTTTTCGTGCCCTGTGCACTTAAATCCATTTTGAAATCTTTCCAAAACGAGTCAGTTGGGTGTATTTACCAGTGAAAGCTAACGTATTTTCAAAAGACTAAGTTGCAGGTACAATACGAAATGGGCTGGAAGCTGCTTTGTAGTGATATAAGAGGATCTTGGAAATCCTTAGATCTGCCCAAAGTCTGTTATACATTTTTTGTATTTTTACGATCGGCCTGTGGATCTTTCATTACAAGCCGTCTTTATATTATTTTTGGTACTTGGAACATTTGGTTTGTAATAGTAATTTAACTCCAAGACTTTCGTTGTGCTGTGTTTAATTGACTACGATGATATCAACTTACGTCACGATATTCCCCACCCGGGCCCACTGATGTTTGGTTGAAAATACGGGGTGTGACAATATGAAGTGTTTGAGGGGGAGAAAACAAGAAAATACAAAAATATTTGAAAAACAGAAAAATACAAAAATATTTGAAAAACAGAAAAATTTCAAAAATATTTTTTGCATCGATTGGAAATTAAATGAATATTCGTGCTACACATGAATATTCATATTCTTAAATTTAAAATAAAAAAATAGAAAATTCAAAAATCCAAAAATAGAGTCTTGTTTTTCGTAAAACCACAAATAAAAAATAGAGTCTTTATTATTTGTTTTATTAAAAATCATTAATCATTCTTGAAGATTTGACTGCTCATCAAAAGATGAAAGAAATTTGAATTTTGATCTGAGTACAAGTACTTGGATGCACCAAGTGTTCACATGGTGTTTTCCTCTACTGCATAGAAATGTTTGCTTACGTATTTCTGAGAAAATTGCAGAACTTGATTTCAATCAAGAACAAGGGTTGCTGAAAAATTTAGATGTTGTCAGTTGCTGACAAAGCATGAAGCACCACAACAGCCAGATGTACCTGAGTCAGAAGAACCGGATACGAGTTATCATCTCCCAATGAAAGTTCATTTGAAGAAGTACCCATGAACCTGCTTGCTTGAAAGAGAAAGATTGAAGAAGAAATGAGCTATTAAGAATCCTCCTCTCGCATTATTTTTGAGAAAAGATGTTCAAGCAAAATGCTGATCGAGATCATGATATAAAACCAACCACAAGAGCTGAAGAAAGAGACCGTGTTGAGAGTTCATGGAAGTGTGAGGTCCTAGAAGTGTGAGACTGACTTCCACAACATCTACCTCATAGCGACAACCATAGACTTCATTGAAGATGTTGTTGAATTCATGATACGAAGGCAATTTGATGCATCAGTCTATGGGGAGATTGTTAGGTCCTAAAATGTGAGACTAATGCATCAAATTAATGCAACGAGCTATGGTTGTAAACTGGGATTATCTAGGTTAGTTTATATTAGAAATTAGTCATTCATAGGTCATTTGGACATGCCATAGGCCATGTGGGCCAGTCAAGCCCAAGGGAAGCCCATGAGCCTCCGTTGTTAGAGAGATAGAGGGAGAGAACTTGTATCAGACGGTTTTGCTTGAGAAAGTAATAGAATCTTATGCAAGTTTGAAGTGATTCGTGTGGGAGGATTGGCTTTCCTCTGAAAGCACCAGACCGAACTTGAACTAATTAACGATCGCGGAATACATCGTTAGCAAGCTGACAATGATCCGAAGTACTGTATAAATGCTTCTGCTTCTTTGTATTAATAAACGTTGAAGAATACATATGCAGACTGACAGGGCTTCGCCACAATATAAAGAAACAGCTACCGACTCAACACCCTTGAGCTTCTATATATAGACATGCTCAACTCGCACAAGGGTGGAAGGGGTCAACTCCTACGAGGTGCAACTCGTATGAAGTAGCAAGTAGCACTTCGTACGAGGCATTCATCAACTCGTACGAGGTGACCCTATAACAAACAAAATGAAATAAAATCTAACATTTTAAGCCTTTTACATGTATGACATAACCTAAGACGCAGGCTATAGACATTCTGCACTAACAACCCCCTGGATATTGCCGCAATCTTGGTCAGTCTTCAAAATCTTTTGACAGTTACCGCCAAAAGAAATGCTTCCTTGGTCTTTGACGCTCCTCAGATGGAACAGGTGTTTGACAGTAGGAGGAGGTCAGTTGTAAGTATCTCGAAACTGAAATCTTCTGTAAGAAGCCTGTTTTATCTTTTTAGCAATTTAGCTTCATTTCGATCTTTCTTCCATTGCTCTTTGCCTTAATAATCTTTTGTAAGAAGCCTGAAATCTTTTGTAAGAAGCCTGTTTTATCTTTCTCCATTAAGTGTTCTAGATTTTACTTGAGTTAATATCATTAGCCTAACAAAAATTAATAACCTTCTGGAACTGCAACATTTGATCCTTGTCTTTCTCTTCAAAACTGATTTTGCTGAAGAAGAGACATTCAACATCTTTCTTGGAGTAGTTTACCAGCCACATCAGGTCTATCACATGTATACCTTTCCACAAACCATAAATCCTCTTTTGAGCAATCACTGCTTCTGTCAACTCTTCAGTGATCTTCCAGGAGTCATCATCATGTTGTACACATATTACCGCTTCTCCTGTCTCAGAATCATAATACCACCACTTTAAGAGCTTATGAAAGTCTTGTTCAATCTTTATCAGAGGCTGCTTGACAATTAGCATTACATCCTTCTACTTTGTCACTGGATCAAAATTAGATAACTCTTCAAGGAATATGTGGTTTTTAGTATTTAAAACCATGTGTACCTGAAATATTGAACACCAAATTCTCGTTTAATTGCATAAACGTTTAGCTCCTCAATCCACCCCCAGCTAAGTATATCTCCCGAAGATTTGTCTAGATCACGTGTAAAGAAAGCTAGTGGATGTTTGAACTTTTTTCGGGAGGCATCTCTTTAAACCAATATTTTTTAGCTGAAGCAATCTCCTGTTTGGATAAACGCTTTGGCACATTTCCTTCTTTCATGGCTTCCTCGACCTTCCTTCTCAAAAAATCATTATTCGCTACTGAAAACAACTCTCCAAAGGTTGGGAAGTCATCTGTTCCTTCACTAGAATATCTAGCATTATCGTCTTCCTCAGAATAATCCACCACGACAACCCTATCATAATTATCAGCCTCTAGCACATACTTATAGAGATAATCATTAGGCTGTGAAGCACTAATACCATTTAATTCATTTTCAAAATCAAATACAAAGGATCCTTCGTCTACACCCAACATTTCTGCTATTTATTCCTTAGTGTAACTATGAACGAATTCTCCTTCTTCTACATTGTGCTCCAAATAGAAGACTCTTGGATTTTGCACACCAGGAACAACCGAAATAGGGATAGCTATGAGGATTCCTGATTGTTCAGCTTCGGTTACAGGGTCCTTCCTCTCCCCCTGAACTTGTGATCCATTCTCTTGGTTAACTGAATCGTTTAGGAAGACATCATAATCAAGAGTTTCATCACTCTTTATACTTTTCAATAATCAATCCTGTACCCCCTTGATCATTATCATCATCACCTTTATCATCCTCGTCATTTTTCTCATTCTTGTCACCACCATCTTGGTCACCTTCCTCTTTATCGTCTTCATCATCCTCGAAAAAAGAATCTACCTCAGCATCGATTTCTGTGTGCAATCTCTTTTTCTCTAAATACTTCTGATGACTTTCTGAGATCTCTGTAATGTCAACAAGTTTACCGATAAGCCTAGACACTATGGAACGAACCCATGTACAAGAACTCTAGACCATTGAGGAAATATCCTCCTTAGGTGGCCAACCAGTTTTTGTTTGTTTAGATGACTAGTCTTAATAGACTCGTGATATAGATCGAATGTTAGATGCGAACAAATACGTGTGGTGTTTCTGTATCGTAGGGTGTTATAGCAACCACCCCGGTTAGTGTCCCACTAGATAGAAACTCGAACAACTTAAAAATTTTGAATGGTAGTGATCATTAGCTTGACCCGCAGAGCCCACCAGGATTCTCATCCACTGCAAGTTATTATTACGTGGGCCCCCGTAATAATAAATTGCCTTGCATGATCACCCTAGTGTTCTACTGTTCAAAGACAACGATCAGTCAGAGATAGGACGCTATTGTCTACATACCTTCAACATAGAAGGGACCTTCGTGATGGTCCACGTGGTATCGTCCGTTGATATTACTCACGAAAGGGCACGTTGTTAGACAAATTTAGAAATAGAGAGAATTTGCAACAATAACAACTGGAGGGGCACCTTCAAGATGAGTACTTCACCTTCCTTGTCTGGACAAGAGTGTCGTTATTAATGAATAATATGGGTCACAGGGACCTCGTCCCACTAATAGAGTTGTCATCCAAGGCTACCACCTCCGCCACTTCGTCACTACCGAAGCCAGGCATCTCCGCATCCGTGAGAAAAGAAACCACCATATGTGGAAACGATCTTAAGATCTCACTTAGGAACCACGTCCGCCATAAGCTTCGAAATAGACGCGGGGTCAATATTCTCATTGTGCAAGTCAAGGATAATAATAATATCTGTAGTCGAAGGTATTTCTTTCTTGGCAAAATATTCCGTACCACACATATATAAATAAATTATACATATATATAATCACATAAAATTCCATCTAGCTAGGATTTCTATTCTTTGTAACGTGTCCATGACACATAGTCTTATAATGTAATGTGTCTATTTCTCATAGACTAATCATGTATTGATCCTTTTTTGTTACTTGTGGCTGAGCTCGTGTGGTAGATCCTCGTGTTATCATGTCACAATGAAAACCTTTTGTCATTTCATATTTACGAAAATCTTTTTGTTATGTTAGAAACTTTGTTTTCATGTGGGAGTCCTTAGTGATTGTAGACCAAACTTAGTAAAAGTTTTTCCCGGTTCACTACAATCGAAGCTCTGATACAAATCTATCAAACCCTGGTCGTAACGGAAGCGCAATCGTGTGACTATGAGGTAATCATTGCAACCAATTGCGTAAACAGAATAAATCAACAACGATACCATATATGTTAAGTTGCAACTAAACTTTTCAAGTTCCCAAAACAAGGTACAAGGTTCAGAGAAGTTCACAATGTTATCCAAAGTATAGTTTTTGAGTTACATTACACTTTTAACAAGAAGATTGTTTTCATCGTCAAAGCATGTTGAGGTTTTAACCCCTTTATACCCATACGAGGTGGGATAAAAGAGACAAATCCTCCAAAAAGGCATTCGTTGTCATGTTCATTCCAACTTCCCGTAGTCTTTCATTGGCTCAAGTTTTGCGTCCTAAAATACATGTAAGTTATTGTTTTCGTATGAGATGTCTTGTTTATAATCCATTAATGAAATCTTAGTAAGTTATTAGCATTCATGGAGTTTGTGGTCCCGGTGACGGCGGTTCTAGACGAAAGCTTGGGCGTATGATAGTACTGATTCGGTAGAATGACATAAGAAGGGAGTAGGAACAGAGTCAGCGGAAGCATTCATTCATTCATTCAAACCGAAAGAGTATACATCTTGTCTGGCTGGCGGAGTTCCTAGAGAGAATCCACCAGCGTTTCCCCTCAGGGAACTTCCAAAACTTACAAACAATGAACACATAACACCTATATATAGACATGATCAGCTCATGCGAATGGTTGCTCGTACGAGTGACAAGGTGTCACTCGTACGAACCACATAAGCTCACTCGTAAGAGTGAGATGTTTATCACTCGTACGAGGCACATTATCACTCGTACGAGTGACATTTTCACTTGTACAAGCCAGTTCTAGTTCGCACTTGGGTCGTGTGTTCGTATCTAATCTATACAATATTCAATACACACTCTTTCTAGCCTATTCGCACAGTGACGGACATAAAGTGCATCAACAGAGTTTAAGGATCTATCAGTGTATAGCTAGCACCCTGACATATGTGCCATAAGTAAGTAACCAAACTGAGATAACTCTTGACATGAATTGGGATCACAAAAGCACTCTAAAGGGTTAACAAACCAGGAGTGGAGCGCGCCCCAAACTCAATAGATCTATATCTTTTGCACCTTGGTCACTAAGTGATTGATGGTTACTCTTGTCATCATCCTACTTATGCACATTGATCGTGTTATCATCTAACCCCATAGCTAACGTACCGTTTGTTATGACATGTATTTCCTTCGCTTGTTTTAAAAAAAAACTTTGAAACATTTGAAAGGAGAGACATGAACTCACAGTTTTGCGTTCCAAATGTCGTACTAGTGAAATTCGAGTGTCTGTACACGTGTGTAACCTACATGTTTATTAACTTCATTAGACCCTTATGTCTCGTTGGACCTCGTACAAGTTGCTCATCTTGAATTCTCGTTTTGTGTTTATTTATCTCTTTTGAGCAACTTTAGTGTTTTCATAGTGTTGGTAGTTCGTTTGTTCTCTTATTATTTATATATATATATATATATATATATATTTTTTTTTAAATATATATTTTTTCGTGTATTTATTTGTGTTTGAATGGGCCATGCTCTTCATGTGTCCTCGTGCCTTGCACACGTGTCATTGGGCATAGCCCATGTCTTTATGTCTTTGGGCCTAGCCCATGTAATCTTGCCTTTGGGCCTAACCCATGTTATCATGTCTTTGGGCCTACCCCATGTTATCTTGTCCTTAGGCCTAGCTCATGTAATCTTGCCTTTGGGCCTAGCCCATGTTATCTTGTCCTTGGGCCTAGCCCATGTCGCCCATGTAATCTTGCCTTTGGGCCTAGCCCATGTTATCATATCTTTGGGCCTTGCCCATGTATTTTGTATTGTGGGCCTTGCCCATGTGTTTATTTATCTAGGCCTTGCCCATGTCTTTTATATAATGGACCTAGCCCAACTTAATTTTTAGGAGTCCATATTATTTATTTTCTTGCACTTAGTATTATTTACTAGCCCAACTTAATTTTTAGGAGTCCATATTATTTATTTTCTTGCACTTAGTATTATTTACTAAATATAAAGGTTAGAAGTATTTCTTGCTTACATATATAAAATCACTTGTAACTTTTATACATTTCAACTTTCCAGTTTTTTTGTTATCGGTAATATATATATTCGTTAAGCGTCTAAAATATATTATTTTTAGACGTGTCGTCATAGTCATTCAATATATATATTTCCGCGTCGAAAGTCGCCCAAGTCTTGTAGTAGCTCTTCATGATGGCGATATATTCGTTGATCGTCGGTGAAACAGTGTATTGTATAAATTTTACCATTGTCTGAATAGTCCGCTCGTCCGATTATTTGTTTCAAGAATTTTGTAAAAGTGTATGTGGTTATGTAATTTATACTTGGTAACTTTCAAGTATTTGGTGTGTTGTATTAGTTGGGTATTTTGCATTATACCCTAGAAATTCTAGATACATACACATGTATTCTAAACATTCACTTATGCTCGTAACAACGATTGTACATATATTTTTATTCCCAAAAAAATATATATGTAATAAATCATACTCATTTTTAACTTGTAAAATATATATAAGTATTTATTAAATCCTTGGAAGGGTAGGGTTTTACCCTAACGATTGTACATATATTTTTGTTCACAAAAAAATTATATGTAATAAATCATACTCATTTTTAACTTGTAAAATATATATAAGTATTTATTAAATCCTTGAAAGGTTAGGGTTTTACCCTTGTCATTATAACTTCCTTAATGACGGTTTAGGTCACTAATCACATTTAGCCCTGTTAATTACACTTTAATCGCGATTAGATTTTTAGAAAATTTCGCCATAGTTTCCCCTAAACTATGACGTTTTCCACGTTTCAAAAACGTATTTAAACCACTTTCTAATTTCCTAAACCATCGTTAATTCATCATGTTCATCAAAAATCATTTTTTTTCAAGTAATATGCACATACCTTTTCTTCAATATTTCATAACCTTTTATAACCATTTTTATATAACTTGTTTTATGTCAAAATCAACTTTACTAGCTTTCAAGATCCAAATTTCAAGTCTCATAAGGTATCATACATTTTAGAAACAAAATCAAGATCACATATATATATATATATATATATATATATATATATATATATATATATATATATATATATATATAATATATAGCTCATGAACTTGACGATGATGATATTTCATGACTTAAACATATACTTGTTTTAATCACATTTTAAGCTTAATATAGTAAGATCGTCACTCTTGTAAAATACTACAACAACTAAACAACATGATTATCATAAATCTCATATTTTTATCTTGTTATTTCTTGTTAGATTTTAGGGTTTTGGATGATTTCTTTCAAGATGTTCAAGATGAAGTTTACTTGTACTTTTGAAATCTACATATTATAAGAACTTGGAATCATAAACAAGTGAACTTAATACTAGCTCTTAGGCTAGGGATGATTCAAAATTAAGATGATGGTGAGAAAATGAAGATCAAGATAAAGAGAAAGCTCCAAAGAGAGCCCTAATGCTTCTCCATCCTTGCTAGCTCCATAAATGGCATTGTAATAGGTTGAAATAAGGATAATATGGTGTTTAGTGGTGGTTGTGTGGTGGTTTAGGGTGGTGGTGATGGGCCGAAAATGAGAAAGAGACTAGAGGAGTTCTTGGTAATTTTTTTTTGTGAAATGAAAACGTTGAAGGAAAGAATCGTGATGTTATAATTATATAATCTTTCAAGTTCAAGATTCAATCTTCATGTGCCATACTCAAATCTTCACATTTTCAACACAAATCAAGCAAGTGGTGGGTGGGGGCCCACATGGGGGGAGGGGGGGGTAAAGTGTAATTATTTTATAAAATATCTTTTATAAAATATGACATGTGATGAATTTATTAATCTTTGTAGATATTTTGGTCATTAAATTAAACTTGGTTAATTAGAGGGTTAAAGGTAGTTTAGGATGTTAAGTATTACTAACTAGTTCACCTGACGACTTCGTATTTATTTTGGATGGTAAAAGAATGTCTTCTGTTTGGTTATCGGATCCATATTGGTAATTATATTTTATACCGACGATTAATTCTGAAAATTTCATTTTCACAACCCTAAGATGTATGAAGGGGTTTCGGATCCCAAATGAAGCCTAACTAGTTTACCGGACTATTGTAGAAGGCTATCGGATTATGAAATCTTTGTCGGTTCGACAATCGAACGCTTTCTGGTGAAGTTGTGCACTGCTTCTTGTAATATCGGAAATGATTTATTTTATGTATTTTTGATATCCTCATATTGTTTTAAGGTGCTTGTCATTATTCTTTTTTAATTCTAGAGTCCCGGAAATGCCGAATTAGTGTTGCGGACGAACTGAAATTGTTACGTTTATAGCCGAAACGGACAATTTTGTAATTTAAGCTTTATACCGGGAAGTTATGTATTATTGCAAGATGTGTTCCCACATTAGTGTTTTCATGTGTATTAGGACTCACTTATGTCATTCGTTTGCCGTTATTCATCGTTCTGTTTCGTTTTAGTAGTTTTACTGACATGAATAGTGTAACCGTGAATAGTGCGCCCAACAGTTTCTACCAACACTTTTAGGACATAGTTTGATTTGTTTCGCGTCTTGACGGAAACCAATATATGTTATAGCATGTTTCACTTGTCCTAACACTTGGTATATGACGTACGACTTAGTTACATAATTCAATTACAATTAAATGCATGAGAATATGTAATGAAAATAGTGATTAGATTGTATGGAGTTACTGGTTATTTGCCATTTGTCACAGCTTTGGCCATTGAACAGGGATTTCTTCTTCTACAACAGTGTTTTCATGCCTTAACAGATCTTTGGAATCTTCAAACAGATGTTCTGTTAGCATTCAAGATTCTCTATCTTTAGGGAGAGTTGTAGATCATAACTTGCTTATTTCATGATTAGAGAAGCATGTTTTGGCTTTTGATATCATTTTTTCTTTTGTTTGGCTAACATACGATCACTATTTCAGCCTTCAAATCGAACCAATTCATGAAACCATCAAACAATTGTTTCAAGAAATAGAATCAAAATCTGTTTGCACTGGTGTATGTGACATCCACTAATAAAAACAATCAAGAAAGATCAAAGAACAATTAAAACCAAGTTCTAATAAATCAAGAATCTAGATCAACGAATTTTGGCAAATATCTCAAATCTATTTACAAGAAAATAACAGTCGAATCAATCAAGGGGAACACAGTTTCCTCCCTCCTTTCCCATAAATATGGGATTCCTTGTGAAAACATTAGTAACATAAATCAACCTAATTAACCATTATAGAGGAAGATGACATCTAACGTTTAGGAAATGGTTCGTACTCGATAGTCTCATTGAGGTGCACCGCAATCTCTTCAACGATTTCGCCTCCGGCTTCGATAATTGCGAGTCATTTTTGTTCTCAGACATGAACTTAACATTCTTGTAGTATTCAATGAAGTTGATACAAAAGATAACTAATAAGTATCAAAAACCTCAAAGGTTGTCATATAAACCTTCTTCACTTGGTATTCTGAATTCACATTTAAGTTTACAGTGAGATTTAAAGATAATGGTGTTGAACATGCGAGGTCTGGTTATGATATTAAAAGCATCATGATAGGAAACCCCCATAGGCAATCCCCTGCCATGTATACAACTGTGTACCTAATTAACAAAGTGTAGAAAACACATCATTCATGATGTGTTGTCCTTAAGTTTATTGCTAAACCAGTTGAGTGTTGTAACATCGTAATAAAGTGAACAAATTACTACTTGTACCATAAAGACCATGTACCTAATTAACAAAGTGTAGAAAACATATCATTCATGATGCGTTTTCCTTTAGTTCATTGCTAAACCCATTTTAACATTTCAAGATTATAATATTTAGAATCAGTGGTGGTTGCATGAAGCCGAAAACATGGTTTATCACATAAACCAACTCACGATTAACACAAGAGATGGTATGTACCTAATGCAATTTTTATTGGTTTTGATATGAACATTGACTTGGTTGATGATGCTCGTTTAATGGGAGGTGATATCAAAATGGTACAGATTAAAGTGAACTAGCAGATGATTCTAAAAGAGACACATGACATGCCACCAGTGGCGAAGCCAAGATTTTTTTCCTATGGTGTCATTTTTATTCGATTTTCCGACTTATAACAATCCAAGGTCAAAATTTTCGGATCAGATTAGGTCGTGTCGAGTCGAGTTGAATCACATAATAAAAGCAAATATCATAATAAAAGTACAATGTCAAATGTTGTTGATTTTCTCTTTAGAAATCATTCAAGAACCTTAACAAGTTAAAAACAACTAAATTAATAATATAATAAGGTATAATTAAAATCAATAACCAAACCTTAAAAGTTTAATCATGTTTAAATGTCTAATTTCAACTTTAATCAAGTTTGAACTCAAATAAACACACATAATTTCTTCTTTAATTATGTCTAAATATCTTATTTCAATTATTCAGCTTAAAGAAGCATAAAAAAATTAGCATTTACTCATATTTAATCATTTAATCGCCCCTGCCTTTGATTTCAATTATTGAGCTTAAAGAAGCATTAAAAACTAACATTTACTCATCTTCAATCATTTAATCACCCCTGCCTCTTCGAAGTTCAAATGAACCATCCCTGTCCTGAGTTACAGTTCATCTCTTCTTATATTCAAGAGTTCTTCATCCCTGCCCTGAGTCAATCTTGACTGACCTTTTTTTTTATTTAGGTTAAAGCATTTAAAAATTCTAAAGTTTGTTGATGCATATGTTTGTCGCCTACTTCATCGAATCATATTGAGTCTATAATAGGATCAACATGTTAGATTTATGAATGTATGTATGAAGATTAACTTCGTACGAAGGTAAACAAGCCACTTCGTACGAAGGTAAAAACCTCACCTCGTACGAAGGTGATGTATTTCAAAATACATTGATTTATCATGTATAGTTTATATATTTTTCATATAGGTATGTTTAAATTTTTAGGTAGATATAGTTTCTTTTGATTGTTTATATGTTTACAG
Organism: Scalesia atractyloides; assembly: GCA_947069175.1. NCBI lineage: Eukaryota > Viridiplantae > Streptophyta > Magnoliopsida > Asterales > Asteraceae > Scalesia > Scalesia atractyloides. Next base: position 46,735,051 of record CAMTDV010000026.1, on the reverse strand, counting down.
GTCCCGGTTGCTGAAAAGTGAAGAAAACGCTTAAAATTAGCTGGAAAAGAGCTAGCAGCAAGAATTGGGTCGAGTCATAGCTGAACGGGAATGAAAATCGAAAAATTTGGAAAATTGACCCCGGCTCTACGCTAAGGTGACAAGATAAGAGCTTCACGTAATGCGAAGCATTATAATATTGTTTTTGGAATTTGGATGCACCGCGCTACGCGTAGGCAAAAGAGTATACTCGTCGCGTAATGCGACAGGGTAGTTGTCACAGCAGAGTTGTAATTCATGTTGGATTGTTGCTGAAACCATATATAAACATCTCATTCATGCAATCAACCCTAGTTACGACATCGGACGAACTTAAGCGAATTTAACAGCAAGTTTAGCACGATTTTGGAGCATTCGAAGCATAGGAATCATCGGTAGGAGCTGGAAGTCAGCAGATCGAAGATTTAACGGGTTTTGTATCCCAATTTACTTTGTTCTTTTTTTTCTTATTTTTGTCCGATGAATTCTTGTATTACAATCTTTGTTTTGACTTTTGAGACCATGTTTTCTGGCTAAATACTTTAAACTATCTAGGTTAAGATGAATACTTAATAAAGTTTGGATTTTTATCGGTTTCTATTGTATTTATGGATCTTCTTTGAAAAGCAATAAACTTTGGCTTCTATGATTTGGTGTGTATGCATATTTTAACTTGATTATTGATTGTTTATTTGTTTCACATGAATCTTGTTGAATGTTTTTCATATAATAGATTTGTGAATTGGCCAATAAACCTTAGAAACAATATCCAAGCCTTAATTCGGTTTTGATATTCTACTAACTTTAGTACCATAAAGTGCTAGGTTATTAATAGGTCTAGATTGGTAAATTGCTAGGATTAGGTATTGCAAAAAGCCGGTTTTAGTTGCCTTGCCACTATCGTGTCTATTGAACCAAATCGAGTCTTTAGTTGCCTTAGATTTACAACCGTGAAGTAGTTTTTCGTATTATGGCACTTTTTCTAGAAAGTTAGACAACCGTAGGGGAGTCTAGTTAACCGGTATTTGTAACAACTCTATAGATTTCCATAGGTTTCTTCCCGAGAATGGTTGGGGGCCCTATTCGGTTTCTCTTAGGGTTTAGTACTTAAAGATCTCGGTTCCCTATCACATTAGTTTCCGATAGAAAGCCATTCGATGTTAAGTGAGATTCTAGCCTAGATAGTTCTTTTATCATCACTGAATTCAACCTTAATCTGAGTTGTGTTCTAGTTAATCTTGTTAATTAGTTTTAATTAATTTGCAATTTTTAGGATCCCCAAACAATAAAATCAGTTAGTGTCATGCCCGTGTCTGGTCTAGGTCTACAGTAATAGAGTCTCGTTAACGTAGTTAATAGAGTACTCGTGTTTTGGGATATCAGACTTACTTGCTTTACTAGAGTTGACGGTTCTTTGTGTTAGTATTTAGTGACTTTCGAGAGTTTTAAAATTACTTGTGTTAATAGGTTAATTTAATTATTTTATAACTACTTTTAACACATAAAATTTTTGGCGCCGTTGGAGGGGATTCTTTGGCAATTGCGTTAGTTACTTTATTTGGACTTAATTGACATTTTACGTGCTATTTATTTTGTTTAAGTCGTAGGAGTCTAAATAGTTGTTAGTGTTTTTTATTTTAGTGGAGTCTTTTGTCGAGTCTTCTTACTTGTTTCTTGTTGGTTTTGTAGTGAATGCCTCATACACGTTCTCAAGGACCGCCGCTGAAGCCGCCAACGGACAAGTCTTCCTTCTCATCTTCTACACTAAAGGTTAGTACATCTTCTTCTTCATCTTCCGCCCTTTCTAACTCTACCCTTCCATCTAAACCACCGAGCTTTGACATCACATCGAAGTCATCACCCCACAATTCCCCACCACCTTCCCGTCCTCCGAGTCCACCACCCGTTGTCTAAATTGCCAACAATCAAACTGTTTACCAACAAGCAACCATCGGTTTCACTGGTGCGAACTCACCCATCACCTTTCCCGCAATGAACAATGACAAATCTTGGCAAATCCTGTCCTACATTGTAGATCCCTAATCGGATCTCCCAATAACTCAGGCAAACGTGCGAAATCCGTTGTATAGCTAGGCGAACTGTTGATACACTTTTATGTCTGTCGCTTGTTCTTAGTTACATCTGTAATTGTACGGTCTTTGTTTAATGCGTCTGTATAGTTTGGTCGTGTCGACCAAATCAAGATATCCTCCTATCTTGATTTAGTACGACGATTAGTTTGTCTGTGTTGTAAAACATTTGCATGTATTTATACTGTTGAGTCTTGTGTACATCATGTCTGTTGGCACGTTCTTTGAAGAACACTTCAAGTACGAGTGAGAAGTACTTCATATGAGCAAGTTGTTGCTCGTACGAGCCACTCACCATTCGTACCAGTGACTCTATAGTCGTATGAATGGGCTCCTCTCAACAAGTATCTTGCTTGATTCATACGAGCCAGTTCATGTTCGTACGAGCCAATATTTTGGAGAATGTTCTTCGTGACTTATGGTGTTTCAGACGACTAGCAACATTCTTTGTACTATTGCTAGGTGTGGACACTAGATAAACAGACATGTACTTCTCATTGAAAGGTGGACAAGTTAGACACTGGAGAGAGACACTGAAACACAAGAACACAGAGAGTATTTCCTGAGTCTGTATGAACATTGTTTGTATGTGTTTGTACTAGTTCTCTTGTGTTAATCAAGATATTGAATCTTTGGTTATCTTGTGTTTCTTACTTTGCTTTGGTTTGCATACTTACGAGGATTCCGCACTCGTATGTGTGTTGTATAAACAGGGAAGTAGGTTAATCTTGATCCTCCAAGTGGATCTGCAAGTGGTATCAGAGCTTTGGCTCTCTTCCTTGTTTCAAATGAAGCTTAGTGTTGTGTCTAAGCTAGTTGTGAGGGTTTCTGGAAGTGTTCTTAAACTTTAAACAGGAAACTTAAGTTTTAAAGATAACCAACTTAAAACTCAAAACTTCTGGTATCCAGAAAATTTTCATAAAAACCTTGTTAGAATACATGGAGACATGTTAGGATCGGGTTTTTTCTTAAAAATTTCTATCAAAATTCTATTGGACATATGTTCAGGAGAAACACTGCCGGAAAACTCACCGGAATATTCTTGTAGGGTTGACCAAATCTCTGGACATTCTGACTTGACTGTTTTCACTGAAAAGCTGATATGGAATGTTTGTATTTTTAACCAAAATTATGTAGACAACTGACCACTTTCGAAAACAAGTCTGTGTTAGAAAAGGAAATTTTCACCAACCAACCCTGCAAAAAGGTTCCTCTCTGCGAAAAACATCTGTGCGAATAACCCATCTGCACGAAGAACAAGACTGTTCGTGCGAAAGACCAAGTCATCCTCACGAAGGACCTTATTCGCACGAAGCACAGATTGCTCCCACGAAAGAGTGTCATTCGTACGAACAACTGGTTCGTATGAAGAAGTGTGACTCGTACAAATCACTGATTCTTACGAAGAACAAGCTTCTTTGATCTGTTTTTCGTGTTTCAATTTTTCAAAACTTTGCGGTTTTAAAAATTGTGAACTTTAAAAGGAGACTGTTGTTTTCAAAATTAATCTTTAAACCTTTTAATTTTCATAAACAAGAACATATACTGGGTACTAATCCTTGGGATTGGGGGAGTGGTTCAAGCACAAAGCAAGACTCATCAAAATGCTCTGCAACCTCATGGGTTAAATCACTAATGCCTCAACACACAGCTATGATTACCGCTAATCAATGGCCGTGTGTAGCAAATCAAAATCAGAGCATTCAGACTCTTCTTATAAGCGAGAATGAAACATGAAATAATAACCGTCCACCAAAACTGAACCATATGAATGATTATCCTTTATGGAAAAGTCATTTCCATACATATGTTCTCGGTCAAAATACAAATTATGGACATGTTTTACTACACCATACAAGGAATCTCTCGAAGAAGCAGGATCAAATCCAACCTCCTTGCCAATTTAGATGAAAACAATAAAAAGGCCTATGATCTAGAGAATAAGGCGTTTGCTATTCTTACACAAGCACTTCATAAGGATATTTATCATTAGTTTGTGTACTGTACCACCACCAAAAATTTGTGGGATACTTTGGAAGCAAGAGGAGAAGGAAATGTTGCAACCAGAAAAATATGACATGATCTGCTAAAGAAAGAGTTTGAAGGTTTCATGTTCATGGAGAATGAAACACTAAACGATATGACAACACGTTTCTACCATTTGCTTAGTGAAATTTATTCATATAAAGTGTTAGCATCTCCACAAGAAATCGTGATGCGTTTTGTTGATGCCTTACCACCAAAATGGAGTCAATTTGTTGACTTACTAAGGCATAGAGGTGTTTTGGATATGATTAATATTTATGAATTTGTTCATAAGCTGGAGAACACAAATGAAGAAGAAATCAGAAAAGCAAAAAGGGTTTCCGTTCTACAAAATCCTGAGATGTACTTTGGAGGTATTACATAGGTGTTAGTACAACTCAGCAACCAAAACTTCAAACCGTGTTTATATCAAATGTTAACCCCTTTCTACCACCACCAATTCAAACAGATAAATCTGCCGGCTCAAGTACTCAAACCTATGGTCAAGTATTTGATCCTAAAGCCTTTCTACCACAACCTCAAGTTGTTACACCTCAAGTTCAACAACAAGCTTCTCAACAAGCTTTCTATGGTAACAACTTTCAACCTGCAAATCCTAATACCGTCAGACTTGACACATCACATCTTTCCAAGGTCAGTGTAGAAGTTGCTCGGGAACATAAAGAACTTCTAAACACTATGGTTAGTGCTTACTGTGGACTAGTCGCTAGTCAAATTGGAAACATCAATTTGACTAATGAAGACTATCAACAAATAGACAGAGATGAGATGGAGTTGATGGATATTAAATGGGCGTTTGCAAGTGCGGTCAGAAGAGCTAAGGATTACGTGAGCATAACTGGGAGAACGAGTTTGGAAAGCAAGAAAGATATGAAATATAGTTTTGATAAAGATGTTGTTACTTGCTTCAATTATGGTGAAAAAGGTCACTTCAAGCATGAATGTAATCGACCTAGCAAACAAGGAAATCACAACCCTTTCCGAAATTAATCACAACCATCCCACACAACTCAAGTTAACAATGAACAAAGAATCATTGCTGTTAACAACCCAAACAACTCTAACCAGTCTGGACCTTCAAACAACACAAATAGAGCTCTAGTAGATGCGATTGGTCAGTACAATTGGGAAACGAGAATCAAGGAGGAACTGCATGTTATGCCAAGATTATCAATCGAATGAAACATGTTCACAACATTGACAATTCTGATGATGATGATGATAGTTTTGGGTATAATGGAAGTTCTGATGAAGAAAGCTTGAGTGTAGGTGGTTATGGATCTGATCCAGATGTCAGGGAAAGGATTGATACTGAGGTCAATGAGTTGCTGGAAGAAGCAGAAAAGCTGAAAAATCAAAAGGCTGGTTTGATGAAGAAAGCAGAAGTTGCATCAAAGGAAATGGAGAAAATCTTTACAAATAGTGCATCCTTCTCTCATCATACTGCCTTCATGACTAATGTTGTAGGTTCGATAAGTCAGAGAAAATCCGACTCTCCTAAGATATGTAGTGACTATGTTGAATTAAAAACGAAATTTGAAACAACAAACAATCACAATCAATGCCTAGTTGTTGAATTGTCAAAATGCAAAGAGGCAAATCTGTGTTTAACTCGAAACGAAAAAGAATTTAAATTTGTAATCGAGACTCTCAAGAAAAGCGTTTTTGAATTAACAAAAACAGTTTTGAACAAGCAAATAGGAACTAATAACTACATTAATAACCTTGAAGAAACGAAAAAGGAGTTAGCCATTGCCAAATGCAAACATGATGAAATTAAGCTCAAAATGGAGAGTTATTCTAACTCTGGATATGTGCTTGATCACATCATTGATGTTCAAAAACTTAAGGGAGATGTCAAATGCATTGGGTATAAATCGTGTCCACCTCCTTTGAAACACAATTATACCAAATTGCCTGATGAAGAGGAAATGCCACGCTTTGAACCATCTGTACCTCTTAATCCTGAAGAGTTTGCAGCAGGACTAGGGTTTAAGCTAGACAATTCCTCAGTTGAATCAAGAAAATCAGAGAACTCATCATCAGTTGTTGATCAGAATCCTTCTACAATAGAGGAGGATGATTCATCAGATGATGAGTCAGAGAAAATCAATCAGGATCAATCTCTTGATGAAGAAAGAGGGATAGAGATTTCTGCTATTCCCAATGTGAAAACTGTTGAAAATCAAGGGAATGATCGAATGAAATCTGTCAAGACAAATGCTTCTACAGATGAAAATGATAATGTGTTGTATACTTTGATTGGGGACAAGAAAATTTACTCAAACAATGACTTTCCAGTAAATGTAAATCCAACCTCAATTGATCAAGTTTTTTGAAAATTCAACAACCAAATTTTGGAAAAGAAAAATCCAATCAAGTCACAACCATTATCCATTTTAAAAGAAAAACAACAAGAAAAGCAAGCTGAAAAACCTAAGGTATCACAACCAAAGGGTGAAGCTAAAGACGCTAACTACAAGAAGAAATTAAACAATGTTAAATTTGTGAGTTCAACTGGTACTGATAAAATTGAGACTTTTGAAAGCATATCTAATATCGATTTTGTAAATAAAGTCAAGATTTTGAAGCGTAACAGTCAAAACAGTTACACTCAACATACAAATGGGTGTGAAGATGAACCAAGTACCTCTAGACCCACAAGTTCAACATCTAGTCATTACCTAAATTTGTTGAAAGGGGAACATGTTTTAAAGGTGGAGAGTTTGGCCACATAATCAAAAATTGTACCAACCCAGCAAAACTCAAATTTGTTGAAAAAGCCCCTCCTGAACCAACTTGCCAACGTCGATTGGTATCACCAAAACAAGACAAATGTATTGTTAAAGAACAAGAAGAAAAACAAAGATGTAAACAAGTAAAAATAATTGAAAAAGCATTAAAACCGGATTTTTCAGAAAGGAAACCAAGTTCTTCAAGTTTGATAAAACCAGAAGTAGTTAAAAATGTAAATAATAGTCATTCTGGTAAATTTCAACAATCTTGGAAACCTAAGACCGGTAATATTTCAGGGGGAGGCACAAAGTTTCCAAATTATCAAGAAATAAAAATCACATTTCTTGATGATAAGGGTCGACCCAAGACCACGAAGGCTTGGGTCCCGATCTCAAACTGATCGGGTATTGAAATGTGTAGGGTGTTCCAGGAGGAACGATGAATAGTCATTGGATTGTTGACAGTGGATCATCAAGGTACATGACATGCGACTTAAGGCTTCTTTATGATGTGAAAAGCATTAGGGGAGGTTATGTTGCCTTTGCTGGAGATAAGGGCGGATACATCACTGGAGAAGGAAGGGTTTCCAATGGTATTGTTAGTTTTGATAAGATCAGTTATGTTCATCAAATTGATCACAATATTCTGAGTGTTTCTTAAACCTACGACAAGAAGTTCACAGTTCATTTTGATGATACCGGTTGTTATGTGCTGAAACCTGGTTTCAAGATTCCTAAAGAATGGATTCTCCTGTCAGCTCCAAGAATTAATTACTTGTATATTCTTGACAGAGCCAAGCTATTACCATGTCTGCATAAGTTACATGTTTTGTCTCAAAAGCCACTGAAAAGGAATCAATCTCTTGGCATAGACGAATGGGACACATTCACTTGAGGAAAATGAACTACTTGGTGAAAAATAATCTTGTGAGTGGTTTATCGGTGAAGAACTTTCATTTACAAGACGTCTGTGTATCGTGCCAAAAGAGAAAGCAAGTTAGAAAATCTCATCCTGTGAAGAAGATTAACACGGTGAATATGCCTCTGGAACGTCTTCATATGGACCTCTTTAGACCTATTGTCACACCCCGGATTTCCTTTCCAAATCCATAACAATGTCCTCGAAGGGACTAACATATATTAAAAGAGACTTCACTCGTCCTTCTTTCCCTTAACCAGTCTGGAGAGTTTCTTGATGAACTTGTTCGTCTTCTTCTCTGTTTTCTCCGCTTGTTGTTGCATTTCTTTCATTCTCTCTAAGGCTTCGTTAATGGCCTCAAGTGGTGGCGGAGGTTGTGGTTGTGGTTGTGGCATAACCGGATACTGGTACCCATAAGTTGGATATCCAGTCGGTGGATAAGCAGGTGGGAAAGGAGACAGATAAATGCGTTATGCATAACGCTTGCATATAAGGGTCATGCGACCATGCTTGATAGTCCACTGGTGTAGATGGGTTAAATGGATCATATCCAGACATATCTGGGGATAGGATTACTATAACCCGATGGTGGTGGTTGAACTGTAGGTGTTGGGGTTTGTTCCACCACAGGTGAGGTGTTAGAGGGTCCACCCATTTGTGGGTCCTCTTGAATGGTTGGGTAAGGTTTGGGCAATGGTGGTAGCGTACTCGACCGTTGGCCCGCACGTACTGACATTCGTGCTCTTCTTTTCCTCCTTGCGGTTCTAGTGGCGATTTGGGTTGTTCTACCGGTTCCATGTGCACATCTTCTTGCACGGGAGGTGGTTGGGAGTGATGGGAAGGAGTATTGGTGAAAGTAAATTGGTTCCAATATTGGTCCCACTCATTAGGACCTTGGTAAGGCGATCCGGCATAAGAGTTCGAATCGCTTGAGATTTCAATGGGATGCGTATGCGATCCCGGCGGCGGCATGTGGGTCGTAGTCCTCGTCCATTGGATTTGGCTTATCCAACTGATTCTAATCAGCTGGGGTGTGTTAAAGTATTGGTTTGGATTAAACTCATCATGGTAAGAATGATGAGAGTGATGGGAGTAGTGAGAATGGTGTGAATGGTACGAGTGGTAAGAACTTTGAGTGTGGGTAGGTGAATGTTGGGCAAATGGCCATGAATCTTCTGAGTTCTCATAGGGGTTCGGGTGATGTGGATGTGGGGGAATATGTCCTGAAGGTTCTCCCCTCATTGGTCCTTTTCATCTTCCTCGTACACGTGGCGGCATTTTGCTGTTAAAATCAATTAAAAAAACAATACTAATAACTTAATAATGAAATGAGTAATCCTAGGTCAATGCCTAGACTCAAAAGTCTAAGGAATGTGCTCGTGTAAGTTTGAGATTAAACACAAGAAGGATAGTGTTTAATTCTCTCAAATGTTGGCTCTGATACCAACCTGTCACACCCCGGATTTCCTATACAAATCCATACACCGGTGGGCCCCAGTGGGGAGTATTGTGACATAAGTTGATAACATTATTGTCAATTAAACACGGCACAGCGGAAGTCTTGGATTAAAATTACTATTGCAAACCAAATGTTTGAAATAAAATAACATACAGGCTCGTGATAGAAGATCCACAGGCGGATCATAAAATGTACAAAGAAAAAATATATAACAGACTTTAGGGCAGATCTAAGTATTAACAAGATCCTCTTATTTTCATTACCGAACAGCTTCCAGCCTATTTCGTATTGTACCTGCAGCTTAGTCTTTTGAAAATACGTCAGCTTTCGCTGGTAAATACACCCAACTGACTCATTTTGAAAATGTTTTAGAAATTAGATTTAAGTGAAAAGGGCACAAATCTTTTATAACTTAGGAAAGTTACTTTGTAACCTTGTTAACAGATTCACATGTTTGTCCATACATACAGGGCCGGGTACAGAGACCGAGACATGATTAAATAGACACCACTTAGAAATCACAGAGGAGTTATCCCCAACGTCTTGGGTAAATTGCATTTGAGCGTCTGCAGGTGTATGCCTACAAACGGCGCTAAGGTCGTGGCCATTATCTAATGTAATGAGCCGAGGATATCCAAGACACGGTAATTTAACCCTCAATGTTTAAGTTATCAAACAAAACTGATTAAAAGGAATATGTGGATTTGCTAGCCACAATCCAGCATTCGATTGATCCCATTTCTGACCTAGCGGGAATAATTTACCGTATCCCAAGCCCGTATAGGGAAAATAAGTCAAGAGTGTTTACCTAAGTTAGCCTTGTTTAAAATGCAAGATTATATCTCAGTCATATTCAAAATGAGCTAAGTGTAGATAGCATTTACCGGAAGGCTCTAGTCTGGATTATGGCATAAGCTAACCAATTAAATACTAACGGTCTTATTTAAGTCATAGACTTAGACCGAGTAGTGTACAGGATCAAAACGAATAACGCTTGATTAAACGATGATCAGATAGAATGTAGTTTAAACACAACAAGTACTTTGACTTGTATAAAGTGGGTAAACAATTAACATTCTGGATTTTGAGTTTAAAATGATAAGGTTAAACCCGTTTTGGTTAAATTTCCGTAAAATAGTTACATATACTTAACCGTACGCATTTTAGCGATATCGGGTAACCGGATAAGTCATGGACAAGTTCTATATGCCATTATACTTTAAATAAGTTGTAATATCAGTAGGATAACAACCTATATGCCCGTTAAGGTTTTAAAATAAAATTATGCCTTATAAGGGCATTTTGGTAATTTCATAAGTATAAAAGGAACTTGATTATGATTTAATGTTATAACCATAAGTATTCTGGAAAAATGATTTATTTATGATATAATATCAGTAGGATGTCAATTATATGTGTAATTTATCTTTTATGACCAAACTATGCACCGAAGGGGCATTTTGGTCATTTTACACAAAGTTTATAAATTATTTGGGATTATGAGTTTATAACATGTACCTACTGTAAATATGTTTAAAATAAGTTTTAAAATCAGTAGGTAACAAGTCTTGGTCAAATAATATGGTTTAAAACCATACAATGCTGCCAAAACGGCGCTTATGTCATAAAATGACGTTTTATGCGATGTTTATTGAAAACTGATGTTAAGGTCAGATTAAAATGTCTTAGATATGTTATTTAATATAACATATCAGTAGGTAAAAGATTTACCTTGAAAAGATTTGATTAAAACCATTTTATGAGCCATAAGGGCTTTATCGTCATTTACCGACATAATTTAAGGACCTGTTTGAAAACTCTGTTTATAACTTGGTTTAACATCCCAAATAATCCTACTTATAATATTATATCAGTTGAAAACTCATTTTCAAGTTTATTACCATTTAAACCTTATTTTATGCAAAAAGGTCATTTTAGTCAAAGATGGCATAATTACGGAACTTGTGCATAAACTCAGATTCTGATTATGATCATGTAATATAACCTCAAAGGGTTATGCAACATTATATTATGATCAAAATGCAACTATAGATCAGTAGGTAACTAATCTAATCGGGTCAGAATCAAAAGTCAAAGCAGAAGTCAAACTTCACGACTTTCGGTTGCGAACCAACCCTAGAACTGAAATTGACGAGCCGAACATGTTCTTACATGTTCTAATAATTATTACCAGCTTGTTTAAGTGTCAAAACAGGTTTCATAACATATATAAGATCAATTTATAATTTTTCCGAAAATGGCATGTTTGACTTTTTAATATCATATCTTTGACCCGTCAATTGGTCTAGCAAACATGATCTTTAGGAGGTACTCTTTATAGGGACTAACACCTGCCTTATTACGATCACTTAGCCGTGCTCATTACAAAAAATGGCTGGACCATAACCGAAAGTCAAGGCGTTCTCTGTAAAACGCTTGACTTTTGGCTATAAAAGCCTATAAACGAAAATGCAAGAGCAAGGAACACTTACAAGAGGTTCCTAGAATGCAAGAGAATTAAGTTGGATGCTCCTTTTAGTTAGGAACTTCCAGAGGAGGGAGAAGAGTTGAAAATGAGAAAGGTGCAAGTTCAAAGGTTGAACCTTTGCACCTATTTATAGTTGGAGAGCTTGAAGGAGGTGATGCCAGGTGTTAAGGGGTGTAAGAGGGAGCTTACAAGTGTCCTAAAACGTGGCATAGCTGATTCAAAGTCCATAGTTTTGAAAAAAAATGGTTTTGGCAATATGTGTGGAGGCCAAGCAAAACGTTCTGCAGATACAGGCCTCTCGCGCCCCGCGAGAGGCACAGGGCTTGCCTCTCACGCCCCGCGAGAGGCACAGGGCTTGCCTCTCGCGCCTCGCGAGCGCCCCATAGGCAGATTTGAAGTTTGCCACTTTTAGTCCCTCAACTTATTAAATACCCTTGAAACCTTTGAAAACACCTTTTTAGCATTTTTAGCCCTCCGTAGCCAATATTTGGTATACCCGGGATTATGCCCGGACATTGTCGAGCTCTCGGTTCGTTATAAGGTCACTCAGAGGTATAATTTAACATGTTGACACTTGTAACCCCTCCATTATCCAACTTTCACATAATTACGGATTCAATTCCTCTTGTCCAACAAATGGGACATGTGAGAGTTAGGACTTCGTAAAGGATCAATCAGAGGCTCATTTTATGCATGTTGACATATCAGTCACTCAGAGGCTAGGCATGTTCACATATCAGTCACTCAGAGGCCAAGTTTTAAGCATGTTGACACCTTTAGTCCATATTGGTCTTTAATAGACTTTATATAACAATATACAACACTTGTCACTATATTATTGGACACGATTTTACAGGTGTTACATCCTCACCTCCTTAAAAGAAATCTCGACCTCGAGATTTTATTCAAAAAGATGGGGGTACTTTTCTCGCATAGTGGACTCAACCTCCCATGTATACTCGGGACGTCTAAAGGCGTCCCATTTAACCTTTACTATAGGTATCAATTTCCGTTGGAGCTTCTTAACCTGTTGATCCTCGATCGAAATTGGTTTCTCAACGAACCTCGGGTTTTCATCTATTTGCACATCTTTATGTGATATTGCTAGCGATTCATCAGCTAGACATTTCTTAAGGTTAGATGTGTGGAATACATCATGGATTCCACTAAGCTCTTCTGCCAATCTGAGCTTATAAGCTCTAGTGCCGACACATTCGGCTATCTCGAATGGTTTGATATATCTTCGGCTTAACTTGCCCTTCTTCCAAAGCGTATAACACCTTTCCACGGTGACACTTTTAACATGACTTTGTCCCCTACTTGGAACTTAAGAGGTTTACGCCTCTTGTCAGCATAGCTCTTCTGCCTATCTCTAGCAGCTTTGAGACAATCACGGATTTGAACAATCTTTTCCGTGGTCTCTAGGACAATCTCTGGTCCTGATAGTTGGGCTTCCCCAACTTCTGCCCAGCACATGGGCGTTCTACATTTTCTCCCATACAAGGCCTCAAAAGGAGCAGCCTTGATGCTTGTATGATAACTATTATTGTAGGAGAATTCTATTAGGGGTAAGTGGTCATTCCAACTTCCACCTAAATCAATCACACATGCCCTAAGCATTCTTTCAATGTTTGGATAGTACGCTCACTTTGACCATCCGTCTGCGGGTGGTAAGCCGTACTAAAGTTTAATCTTGTGCCTAAGGATTGTTGGAAACTTTTCCAAAAATGAGAGGTATATCTTGTATCTCTATCAGATACAATAGATATTGGCACACCATGTAGGGATACAATCTTGTCCACATACAAGTTAGCCAATTTGTCTGAATTATATGTTTCCTTAATTGGCAAGAAATGTGTTGACTTAGTCAGCCTATCCATAATGATCCAAATAGTGGCATTTCCACTTTTGGTCTTAGGTAACTTGGTAATCAAGTCCATAGTTACCATTTCCCATTTCCATGTGGGAATTTCCAATTGTTGTAGAAGTCCTGACGGCTTCTGATGTTCGGCCTTAACTTGCGAACACGTCAGACACTTAGCTACATAAGTGGCTATGGATTTCTTCAAACCCATCCACCAATAATTCCTTTTTAGATCCTGATACATTTTGTCACCTCCAGGGTGAACTGAGTATCTCGTATTGTGTGCTTCGTGGAGGATTAGATCTCTAAGTCCTCCAAAAATTGGAACCAGATTCTATTATTGAACCTAAGGATTCCATCCTTTCAAGGCGTTAATTAATCAATACCTCCGCCTAATCCTTCATTAGGAGCATCAGTCTCTAATAGAGCTTGCTTTTGCACATCTAATAGCTTCTCATTCAAGCTATCTAAGCTCAATGTTCTTGGCGTTAATCCTGATAGGTTAACCATTTCCTTGAGACTTAAGGCATCAGCAACTACGTTTGCTTTTCCTGGATGGTAGCGAATCTCGCAATCATAGTCATTAAGCGTTTCCATCCATCGGCGTTGTCGCATGTTCAATTCCTTCTGATTGAACAAATGCTGGAGACTTTTATGGTCTGTGTATATAATACACTTTGTGCCATACAAGTAATGTCTCCATAGTTTTAGTGCAAATACAACGGCACCCAATTCCAAATCATGGGTGGTGTAGTTCCTTTCGTGCACTTTTAACTGTCATGATGCATAAGCAATTACCTTGCCTTTTTGCATTAGCACACAGCCCATGCTAGTGTGCGAAGCATCACAATAGACTACAAAATCCTCAATACCCTCAGATAGAGATAACACATGAGCATTGCTCAACTTGTGTTTAAGAATCTCAAAGGATTCTTGTTGCTCTGGATCCCAATTATACTTAACATTTTTACGGGTCAGGGTAGTTAAAGGAGTGGCTATCCTTGAAAAGTTCTCAATGAACCTCCTATAGTAGCCAGCCAATCCTAGAAATCTATGAATCTCCGACGGGGTTTTGGGCACTTCCCAATTCATTATGGCTTCTATTTTGGCAGGATCAACTTGGATACCACACTCACTTACAACGTGTCCAAGGAATTGGACTTCTCTAAGCCAAAACTCACACTTAGAGAACTTTGCATAAAGCTTTTCTTGCCTTAGTAGTTCTAGAATGCACCGAAGGTGTTTCTCGTGATCACCTTGATTACGAGAATAGATAAGTATGTCGTCTATAAAGACAATGACAAACTTATCCAAATACGGTTTGCAGACTCTATTCATGAGATCCATGAATGCTGAAGGTGCATTTGTGAGCCCAAAAGGCATCACTAGAAATTCAAAATGACCGTAACGGGTCCTGAAGGCAGTTTTAGGAACATCCTCATTCCTAACCTTCAGCTGATGATATCCAGATCTTAGATCAATCTTGGAGAAGTAACTAGCCCCTTGAAGTTGGTCGAATAAATCATCGATCATGGGCAAAGGATAATGATTCTTGATCGTTATCTTGTTTAGCTCTCGGTAGTCAATGCACATCCGCATTGAACCGTCCTTTTTCTTAACGAACAGAATTGGAGGTCCCCAGGGTGAGGAACTTGGCTGAATAAAGCCTTTCTCTAAGAGTTCATCTAACTGAGTCCTCAACTCCTTCATTTCCGTCGGTGCTAATAGGTATGGAGCTCTAGCTATAGGTGCTGATCCAGGTAGGATGTCAATCCTAAATTCTACTTGCCTGTCTGGAGGCAAGCCTGGTAATTCCTCGAGGAAAACATCTGAATACTCCGAGATAACTGGTAGGTCTTCCATGTTTGGCTTTGATTCATTGATAGTGACTTGTGCCATGTAAATGACACAACCTTTCCTCTAACACTTGAATGCCTTAAATAACGACACCTTGTCTGGAAATCCGTAATGTGAGTCTCCAGGGATGGTGATCATTTCACCGGATGGGGTTTTGATTTCGATGAGTTTCTTATCACAGGCAATGAGGGCTTAGTTATGAGATAACCAATCCATGCCTAAAACTACATCGAACCCTGCCAATTCATTGGAAAAAGAGAGATAGGGATGGAATGATTCTTAATGGATATAAAACCTCCATCAAGAATGGAAGATGCTATCTATAATGTTCCATTAGCGAGTTCTATCTCATAGGTTTTATCCAGAGTTCTTATGGGTAAGTTTAATAGTTTACTAAACTTATGATCAACAAAAGATTTATCTGCACCCAAATCAAAAAGAACTCTAGTATAATTATCGTGAATGAGGAATGTACTTGTTATGACATTGCTGTCATTAACAACCTCTTTTGCAGTCATCTGAATGGCATGGGCATTCCCCTTCTTGGCCTCTCCAGGCTTCGCATTATTACTATTAAGATTCTTATGGCAGTTAGTCTTAATATGCCCCTTTTCATTGCAGACGTAGCAGACAGCATCCTTAAGATCCTTGCATTCAAGGTTCTTATGCCCCTTTCTCTTACAGATACCACAGGGTTTGGCTTGTGGACCATAATTACACTGTCCCCAGTACCTACGGTTGCAAGTCTTGCATGTTGGCGTCACAACTGACTTGTCTTGGTTCCTTTTGAACCCGAGTCCCCCTTTATTTTTCTTATTAAACCTTTGGGAGTTGTCCTCTTCTCTCTTTCTTTTCCCGTCAGTTTCAGACTTAACTGACTTTTGCCTCACTAGATCAAGGGTGAGGGACAGGGATACGTCAACAGCGGACCTATAGGTACTAGGCTGAGCAGCCTTTACCATACCCTTAATTTCAGGAGCTAACCCATTGATAAACGCGCAATGCGTTTGGTTTCAGGGGTGATCAAATAGGAAACTAACCTAGATAGGGAGTTAAAGTCAGAAACGTACTTCCGAAAATCTAGGTTCTTCATTGAAAGAGACAAAAAGTATATCTCTAATTTCTCCACCTCATGAGGTGGGCGGTAAGTTTCCTTGACTAATTCGACAAACTTAGGCCATCCTAAGTTGTACAGGTGGACTTTACCCGTAGACTAGATCATAGCCTTCCACCAGATTAGGGCATCACCCTTAAAGGATTGTGATACATATTTGACCACATCCTTATCAGCACAGCTGCTAATATCTATGATTGTCTCCATCTCATCCAGCCACTTTAGGGCTTCCACAGCTCCTTTCTCCCCATTAAAATCTCAGGGCTTACAGGAGATGAAATATTTATAGGTACATCCGTCTTTAACAGAATGGGACCTATCAAAAAAATCTATTTTCTTTGGTTCACTCTTCGCATTCGAAGAGTGAACGGAGCTCTCCTTATGAGCTGAGGATGGGGTTATCGATAATGGTCTAGAGCGAGTAGCACTCGACTCTTTAAGCTTTTCTATGGCCTTTCCCATGGCCTTTTACACAGCTGCATCTATGCGAGCTGGGAAGTCATCATTGTTAACGGCTATATTTTCAGCGTTATTAGAGTTAACATCCCGGTGGCTACTATGTGCCTCATCCGAGTTAGCCATTTCTTCAAAGATTTGGTTCTATACACCAATAAAATTCTTTCTTAGCCATGGTATTAAAACCTATATTGGCTTTAAACATTGGATATAACAATCCATTGGCTAATCAAACTAGTGTGAATAACATCACAACTCTTAGGCTCATGATATATATATTTGGCCTAGGTCTCAAAAGGACCATCAAAGGCAAATTACAATTTGGACATAGTCCATATTTGATATTGGACAGTGGATCGCATTGTCACAACTGTCATTGTCATAATTGACAATTATATTTAGCTCATAAGCTTGTCACCAATGACATAAAATTTATGGCACATAGGTCTGTCACTAATGGACATAAAATATGGCACATAGGCCTGTCACTAATGGACATAAAATATGGCACATAGGCATGTCACTAATGGACATACAATATGGCACATAGGCCTGTCACTAATGGATATACAATATGGCACATAGGCCTGTCACTAATGGATGTCAAGTTATGGCCTGAAGGCATTACATCACTAATGGATGTTTAATCATAGCCTCAAGGGAAATAAATCACCAACGGATGTTTAATCATAGCCCCAAGGGCAATACATCACTAATGGATGTTTATTCATAGCCCCAAGGGCAATACATCACTAATGGATGTTTTATCATAGCCCAAGGGTAATACATCACTAATGGATGTTTAATCATAGCCCCAAGGGCAATACATCACTAATGGATGTTTTATTATAGCCCCAAGGGCAATACATCACTAATGGATGTTTTAACCATCGCACTGATGATATTAGCCGGGATCAAATTTGATCACATAGGCTATATAAGGTTTGGACATATTCCATTACCTTGAAGGCTAGTGTGGTTCCTCAAGTCACACTACCAAGAATATTAACATTACTTGAATGTTAATATAAATTATCTTAATGGTTGATCCATAGTCTCGGTCGCACTGACCTTAACGACTTGGAGGCTTGAACATAAGTCCACCACCTCTGGATAGAAGAATAACTTCCCTTAACTATCATGATAGAAGACCCCTTCGTACTTAACCATCATTTATAAATTGGCCAAATGTGTGGTCTGTGCCACTTGGCGAATCAAAACCATTAAGATCCATTTGGAATTATATGACAGAGCATAAATTTCGAGTAAAATCGAGACGCTCGTTTGAAGAGGATGAATACATATATATATAATTCCAAAATATTTCATTAAATTTCAATAGAAATTACAATACTAGAAAGTAATAAATTGTCCATGCAAGAACTACAGAAAACAAAGTGTCCACACAGGGACTAAAGAAATAACAATGTCCTCGAAGGGACTAACATATATTAAAAGAGACTTCACTCGTCCTTCTTTCCCTTAACCAGTTTGGAGAGTTTCTTGATGAACTTGTTCGTCTTCTTCTCTGTTTTCTCTGCTTGTTGTTGCATTTTTTTCATTCTCTCTAAGGCTTCGTTAATGGCCTCAAGTGGTGGCGGAGGTTGGTTGTGGTTGTGGCATAACCGGATACTGGTACCAATAAGTTGGATATCCAGTCGGTGGATAAGTAGGTGGGAAAGGAGACAGATAAATGTGTTATGCATAATCGCTTGCATATAAGGGTCATGCGACCATGCTTGATAGTCCACTGGTGTAGATGGGTTAAATGGATCATATGCAGACGTATCTGGGGATAGGGTTACTATAACCCGATGGTGGTGGTTGAACTGTAGGTGTTGGGGTTTGTTCCACCACAGGTGAGGTGTTAGAGGGTCCACCCATTTGTGGGTCCTCTTGAATGGTTGGGTAAGGTTTGGGCAATGGTGGTAGCGAACCCGCCCGTTGGCCCACACGTACTGACATTCGTGCTCTTCTTTTCCTCCTTGGCGGTTCTAGTGGCGATTTGGGTTGTTCTACAGGTTCCATGTGCACATCTTCTTGCACAGGAGGTGGTTGGGAGTGATGGGAAGGAGTATTGGCGAAAGTAAATTGGTTCCAATATTGGTCCCACTCATTAGGACCTTGGTAAGGCGATCCGGCATAAGAGTTCGAATCGCTTGAGATTTCAATGGGATGCGTATGCGATCCCGACGGCGGCATCCACGGGTCGGAGTCCTCGTCCATTGGATTTGGCTGATCCAACTGATTCTGATCAGCTGGGGGTGTGTTAAAGTATTGGTTTGGATTAAACTCATCATGGTAAGAATGATGAGAGTGATGGGAGTAGTGAGAATGGTATGAATGGTACGAGTGGTAAGAACTTTGAGTGTGGGTAGGTGAATGTTGGGCAAATGGCCATGAATTTCCCGAGTCCTCATAGGGGTTCGGGTGATGTGGATGTGGGGGAATATGTCCTGAAGGTCCTCCCCTCATTGGTCCTTTTCCTCTTCCTCGTACACGTGGCGGCATTTTGCTGTTAAAATCAATTAAAAAACAATACTAATAACTTAATAATAAAATGAGTAATCCTAGGTCAATGCCTAGACTCGGATGTCTAAGGAATGTGCTCGTGTAAGTTTGAAATTAAACATAGTAAGTATAGTGTTTAATTCTCTCAAACGTTGGCTCTGATACCAACCTGTCACACCCTGGATTTCCTATCCAAATCCATACACCGGTGGGCCCGGGTGGGGAGTATTGTAACATAAGTTGATGAACATCATTGTCAATTAAACACGGCACATCGGAAGTCTTGGAATAAAAATACTATTACAAACCAAATGTATGAAATAAAATAACATACAGGCTCATAATAGAAGATCCATAGGCGGATCATTAAATGTACAAAGAAAAAATATAAAACAGACTTTAGGGCAGATCTAAGTATTAGCAAGATCCTCTTATTTCATTACCGAACAGCTTCCAGCCTATTTCGTATTGTACCTGCAGCTTAGTCTTTTGAAAATACGTCAGCTTTCGCTGGTAAATACACCCAATTGACTCATTTTGAAAATGTTTTAGAAATTAGATTTAAGTGCAAAGGGCACACATCTTTTATAACTTAGGAAAGTTACTTTGTAACCTTGTTAACAGATGCATATGTTTGTCCATACATACAGGGCCGGGTAAAGAGACCGAGACATGATCAAATACACACCACTTAGAACTCACAGAGGAGTTATCCCCAACGTCTTGGGTAATTTGCATTTGAGCGTCTGTCAGGTGTATGCCTACAACCCGCGCTAAGGTCGTGGCCATTATCTAATGTAATGAGCCGAGGATATCCAGGACACGGTAATTTAACCCCCGATGTTTAAGTTATCAAACAAAACTGATTAAAACGGTATATGCGGATTTACTAGCCACAATGCGACATTCGATTGATCCCATTTCCGACCTAGCGGTAATAATTTACCGTATCCTAAGCTCGTATAGGGAAAATAAGTCAAGAGTATTTACCTAAGTTAGCCCTTGTTTAAAATACAAGATTATATCTCAGTCGTATTCAAAATGAGCTAAGTGCAGATAGCATTTACCGGAAGGCTGTAGTCTGGATTATGGCATAAGCTAACTAATTAAATACTAACGGTCTTATTTAAGTCATAGACTTAGACTGGGTATGTACAGGATCAAAACGTATAACGCTTGATTAAACGATGATCAGATAGAATGTAGTTTAAACCCACAAGTACTTTGACTTGTATAAAATGGGTAAACTATTAACATTCTGGATTTTGAGTTTGAAATGATAAGGTTAACCCGTTATGGTTAAATTTCCGTAAAATAGTTACATATACTTAATCGTACGCATTTTAGTGATATCTGTAACGCTTCGAATTTGTATCTTTCCGTTTTTAGCAAGTCTGCTTCGTGTTTCTATTTTTGGAAAGTCCAAACCTTGTAATTGTATTTCTATTTTCAATTCATTGAATTCTAAGGCTTTGATTGTAATCAAGATTAATCAATTATGCTAAATTCGCAAACTTTATTCGCATTTAAACTTATTATCATAATATACTTTATCTCTTCATAAATCAATTCAAAACAACGTGTAAATGTTTGATGAATATTTATAAATCTTATACTAAACTCAAGCAAGACAATTAGTAATGTTATTCAAAGAATTCAAGCTTCCATTATCCTAAAATCTTGTCACATTATTTAATGTTTAAGACCCATACTTGCTTATTATAACACGTGTACCATTTAAACCCTAAGACCATCATTTATATAATTAAAAGATAAAAAAAGAGTATGGCAGCCCCTTGCGGCCGCACTTGGGGGTCTTCCCTCTTCTTTTTTTAATTCAAAACTTCACCAAACGACATTAAATGGAACCCTAATCCTTCCCCTATATAAACACAAGTTCCTCCACCCATTGCTCACTTTTACAAGCCTCCATACTCCTCAAACAAGTCCCCAAACTTCAGAATTATCTGCTGAAACTCAGCAGCTTGCAAGTGAGTTTGGACTCACTTTTCTTCTTCTTTTTACCTTGTTTTTCTTTCTAACACTCTTGGATAACCTCTAGGAAGGTTCTCACAAGTTTTCTTGGGCAAACTAAGGTGAAACCACACCATTTTGAGGTCCAAAAGTGTACAAACTTTCTTCCCAATTTTTTATCTTTCAAACTTCAAGTTTTTCAATGTTTTCACTTTGTTTTCTTCCTCAACATTGTTTGCTAAGCCCTATGGATATTACCATAGGTTTTTCATGGAAAACCAAGGTGGAATCACACCATTTTTTGGGCCAAACTTTCTGTTTTGGAAGATAACTTATAAAACTATTTCAAACTTTTTTAGCATAACAAATATATGCTACATATGCCACTAACCAAGCTTATGGTTAGTGTGTTAAGCTAGACTTGTTCACATACAATCAAGAGGCATATCATGTCTCTAAACTTGTGGTTTTTTCTAGGGTTTCAAACCCACAAATGTTGAGCCATTCAAGCTTGTGTTGGTGTAGGTGTGATTACATGAAGGCCTTGGCCATTCAACTATTCAATCCACCCCTCACTTGATGATTTCCATAATTCTTGACCATCCGGATTGTCCTTGTGTCAATCTTGTGTAATGGTGAATCTTATGAAAGAGGTTTAGGATGGTTATCCTTCTACCTCCATGCATGACTAATATGACTTACATGATTTCTATGAAATACATGAACTATATGATTAATTAGTAATAATATAACTATATGTAAATACTTTATATAACCGAACCTTTGACCATGACCAAATGGTTAGTGGTCTTAAAAAGTAGGTTATTTTATCTTAGACTTAACAATCGTTACGATTCTATTGGGCATGACCCATATAAATACAAACACCCTTCAGGGCTTATTAGTGTCAAAAACGAGCGTTAATGTCTAGATAAATACTTTCGTTTATATATACTTTCTTTGCGCATTTTAAATTCCTAAACTCATTAAACTCCCTCATCAATCTAATACTCATACACCTACGTTGCCTTGTGTAGGATAAACTTGGTGTTCCATCCCCTAAATCAACCTAACTCTCTCACGTATATTACTTTGCAAAACTGTGAGTACACTCGACCCCTTTTATGTTTTCCACTATTTGGGTGCAACATGATTAATTTACTAAAGCTACACTAAATCACACTTTATTCTATACACAAACAATCCATCAACATGCTTTAGTCTTATGCTACTTGAATTGTTACTTGGTATATTCTTATGTGATCTAAATGTCATTAACTTTGATCGAGCCTCCCTTAACATGTATAGCGCTATAGGAGTAACGCACCGCCCATATTCTTGTATTCAATGTTAAGTTGAAATCTATTTTGCGGTACACTAGAGGATTGACTTGTAGATTCACAAGCCTTGTTTACACTTATCTTGTATGCTACCTATTCATGTGGATTTGTTTAAACAGATTCCATACTTATACTATGATATTAAACTTGTGTACTCGCAAATACTTTGTTATTGAACTATACATTTTAACATGTTGCAGGTTGATGAAGTTGTTATCATGGAACTTAGTAGGAATGGCATAGAAATATGCATAGAATACTAAGTTAATCATTATGTTATTGTTGAACTTATTTCGTTGATGTTACTTTTATTTGGATTTTGCTGTAATATGACAATTGATGTTTTGAATGAAATAAGATGTTTAATTAAATATTGTCGCAAATAGTGTTATGATGTCTCGAGCAATCTAGTCGTTTCACTCTGTTGTTTCCGCCATCAGTTGGGGTGTGACAGATTGGTATCAGAGCCACAACTATACGGAATTAGGTAGAATTGCCATGTTCAACCTAGTCTATAGTTTGAGTGACCAACTTGACCATTCTTGCTTCATGATTAAAATGTTAATTCTTCCTATTTGTTTCTTCGTATTTCTTTTGTCTTAAATATATGCATGTGTTTTTCCTAAAACACTTACACAATTTACACACTTGAAGATTTGGAGACACTCAAACTACAATCGAGAAAATCTCACCAAAATAGGGGTGAAACCCGCACTTTGGTGATCACTCTCAATCCGCGAATTTGGTTTTTGCACGAAATTACACCATCAAGTTAGGAGTGAAATCCATATCTTGATGAGAATTTCCCTTTCAAACTTTAGTGGACCCTTACCAACGAGTCGGAATACGCTCCTCGTTTGGTAAGTACCAACCACACCTAGGGTACAATGTTGTCAAGTTATGGGTGAAACCCGCACCTTGTCAACTAGTCTTATTCCTCGATTTTCAATCTCGCCAAAGTTTTGATTTTTCGATCGGCTAGAGATGTGTAGTAACTGGAAGGGTAAAGTGCCGTTAATCGCTTCTCGACGAGAGCACTTTACCTATAGGCCAAAACACGTTTCTCTAACTTGAAAGGATCTTGATTCACTTTAGAATAGTCAAACGTTTATCAACCCGAAACACTCCAATATTTTATTTAGCCTATCTTTTATGCTATCTCAATTTCTATGTGTTTTAGTACTTGTTATCTTGTTCATTTCGAACCCGATGCACGATTCGCACGCCTTTTGTAACCAAAAACAATAATAATAATTCTCGTGAACCAACTAAATTTATACTTCTTTATGCAAATCATACGTGTTTATGCTTTTGAATGCCAACATGCTTATGCTATCTATGTGAAATTATACGTGTTACATGACGCTTATGTGCTCAAAACGAATATTTTTCTTTATAAAAACCCATTGCAATCAAAGCCTAAACCTATATTTTATTGTCAAACCCTTTAGATGTCTTTCTCTCAAAGCGTTATGGGAAGAAGGAGGTCAAAGTCCAAGTCGAAGTCCCAATCCGACTCCATGTCAAAGAAGGACTGCATGAAATTCATGGCTAAGCAAATGGCTGAACACATGGCTAAGGTCATCCCCGAAATAGTCAGCAAGGTCCAGCCCCCACCTAACGCCGAATCACCTCATACCTCTGTTGACTCCAAAGCTTAACCACCCAAAGCCACCTTCACCCATAAGCAATTCTGTTCTTGCAATCCCTTACCCTTCACCGGCTAGGGGGACGCCACTAAACTGCTGCAATGGTTCGACGCCATTGAACTCACCTTCATCCAAAGTGGTTGCCCCGACCACTTGCGCACCTTGAACGCCACGAAAGTGTTCTGATCGAGAGCCCTTGATTGGTGGACTTCCGAGCGTAACGCTCGTGGCAACGAGGTCGTCCACGCCCTCCCTTGGGCTGAGCTCAAGAAGTTAATGGAAAGTGAGTTTTGCCCCCGCACGAACTCCAATGACTCGAGACTGAGTTTTGGAACCTCCGGCAAGTGGGGAATGACAACGCTGGCCTCATGGCCCGTTTTAAGCAACTGAGCGCGATTTGCCCAAGTCAAGTCGACACTACTGAGAAAGCAGTCGCTAAATACATACGTTGCCTTCCATCTAACCTCGCTGACCTAGTCGATGCCACCTCCCCCAACACCCTTGAGGAAGCTTTTCGGCTGGCTGCTCGCTTGAACAACCGCCAAGTCCTTCGTGAAGCCGCCAGGGCTCCACCAAGGAATGCCCACTAAGCAACCACTGAATCCATTACCGAACCTGCCTCACCCAAACCCCAAGAAGCAACACCAAGGGCAAGAAGCGGAAGACTTCGAGCCCAATTTGCAAGGTAGTCACTCCGCCAAACCCCCACTAGCCAGCTTTGCCCGCACCCGAACCCATCAAGAAAGCGTACACCAGACCCCATCCCAACTGCAATACTTATCCCTTCCATCACCCGGTTACCGCCCCATGCCGCTTATGCACGATCTGCAATAGGTATGGGCACCTTACCCAACAATGCCGAATGCTCCGCAAGCCCCCACCAACCAAGCCCAAGCTATGACCACCACACCTCCTCAAAACCCTACCGACAACCAAAACCGACCCCTTGCTCCTGTTGCTCGTGCCTGCTTCGAATGCGGAGACCCGAATCACCTCGCGAACAACTGCCCGCAGTGTAACAACAATCAGCGGCAGCAAGCTCGCGGCCGAGCCTTTGTCATCACGGCTGCTCAAGCTCAAAACTCAAACGATGTCATATCGGGTATGTTCCTTGTTAACAATGTTTACACTACATGCTTATTTGATACTGGTGCGGATAAAAGTTTTGTATCCATTGAATTCGAACATTTGCTTATGTGTAGTCGTTCTAAGTTGCCTAAACCATTCGAAGTCGAAGTCGCTGACGGAAAATCTGTCACCATCGATTTTGTCCTTTCTAATTGTTCTTTAAACCTAAATGATCATACATTTTCTATTGACCTCATACCCATGCCAATGGGTAGTTTCGATATCATAGTAGGTATAGATTGGCTAGGGCGCAGTCCGTGCTGAAGTTGTTTGTTCGGAAAAATGCATCCGCCTTCCCCTTCCCAATGATGATTCCTTGTACGTCTATGGCAAGAAACCTTCCAAAGGTCTCAAGCTTATGTCATGTATTCGAGCGAACAAGTACTTGTGTAAGGAATACTTCGCCTTTCTTGCCCACATTATGGAAAAAAAGGAGAAGGGTCCAAGCGTGAGTGAAGTTCCCGTTGTGCGCGAATTCCCTGATGTCTTTCCCGAGGATCTTCCTGGTCCTCCTCCTGCTCGTTTTGTTGATTTCCGCATCGACCTTATCCCTGGTGCAAATTCAGTCGCAAAATCCCCCTACCGTCTAGCAGCCTCGGAGATGCAAGATCTGTCTAGTCAACTTCAAGAGCTTCTTGAGAAGGGCTTCATACGCCCTAGCACATCTCCTTGGGGCGCTCCCGTTCTGTTCGTCAAAAAGAAAGACATATCCTTTAGCATGTGCATTGACTATCGTGAGCTCAACAAGCTTACAGTTAAGAACCGATACCCTCTTCCTCGCATCGACGACCTTTTCGATCAGCTTCAGGCGCGATTTGTTTCTCTAAAATCAACCTTCGCTCTGGTTATCATCAATTTCGAGTCCTCGTAGAAGATATACCCAAAACCGTGTTTCGCACACGTTATGGGCACTACGAGTTCGTAGTCATGCCATTTGGTTTGACCAATGCGCCCGCCGTGTTTATGGATTTGATGAACCGCGTGTGTAAGCCTTATCTTGACCGATTCGTGATCGTCTTTATTGGCGATATCCTAATCTACTCCAAGACGCGAGAAGATCATGAGCGACATTTGCGTCTTATCCTTCAGCTGTTGCGAACCCAACGTCTCTACACCAAGTTCTCCAAGTGTGAATTTTGGTTAAAAGAGGTTCAATTTCTTGGTCATGTAGTCAACGAACTTGGTATTCACGTTGACCCCGCAAAAATCAAGGCGGTGAAAAATTGGATTGCTCCTAAGACTCCGTCCGAAATTCATTCGTTTCTCAGCTTAGCCGGTTATTACCGTCGCTTCATTTCGAACTTTTCAAAATTTTCGTGCCTCTCACTTCCTTGACTCAGAAGGATAAACCTTTTGTTTGGGGTTCCGAACAAGAGGAGTCTTTTCAAACGCTCAAGGGCATGCTTTGCAATGCTCCTATCCTAACCCTTCCTGATGGTAACGATGATTTTGTCGTGTATTGCGATGCCTCAAGTCAAGGTCTTGGTTGCGTTCTTATGCAACGAGATAAAGTTATCGCTTACACGTCACGTCAACCCAAAATTCATGAGAAAAATTATACTACACACAACCTTGAACTTGGTACAGTTGTTTTTGCGTTAAAGATATGGCGACCTACCTTTATGGTACAAAGTGTACGGTCTTCACTGACCATAAGAGCCTTCAGCACATCTTTAATCAAAAAGAACTCAACATGCGTCAGCATCATTGGGTAGAATTATTAAACGACTATGACTTCGATATCCACTACCACCCTGGTAAAGCAAATATCGTGGCCGATGCACTTAGTCGGAAAACTCATGTTAAGAGTGTACGTTGCTACCAAACTTTGGGAAAGCTTCAAGGGATGATTTGTGAGACACAATACTCGACCGTTAATGAGGGCAACCTCGATAATGAGTTGAAGTGTGGTGCTGAAACCCAACTCGTGACCAAACCCGATGGCAACATGTGCTATCTAGACCGTATTTGGATGCCTAATTGTGATAATCTTCGTGATCTCTTGATGAGTGAAGCTCAGAAATCTCGATATTTTATTCACCCTGGCGTCAATAAGATGTATCACGACCTCCGAGCATCATATTGGTGGCCTGGAATGAAGAAAGATATCTCCCTGCTACGTTTCTAAGTGCCTTACTTGCTCCAAGGTAATGCCGAGCATCAAAGACCTTCTGGCTTACTCGAACAACTAGAAATTCCTGTTTGGAAATAGGAGAGTATTGCTATGGATTTCATAACCAAGCTCCCTCGTACATCGTCTGGTCACGATAGTATTTAGGTAATCTTCGATCGTTTGACCTAGTCTGCTCATTTCCTTCCCATATGCGAAGACTACCGAGTTGAGAAATTGGCTCGTATCTACACGGATGAAATCATCTGTCGTCACGATGTCCCCGTTGACATTATCTACGACCGTGATGGTCGCTTCACTTCTCGCCTTTGGCAAACATTTCAAAAGGCCATTGGTACTCAACTCAATCTTAGTACTGCTTTCCATCCTTAGTCTGATGGTCAAACCGAGCATACTATCCAAACTCTAGAGGACATACTTCGTTCTTGCGTAATTGATTTTGGTGGCAACTGGGACATGCACTTGCCTTTGGTCGAATTCTCGTACAATAACAGTTACCACGCGAGTATTCAAATGGCACCATTCGACGCATTGTATGGACGCAAGTGCCAATCGCCTATTTGTTGGCACGAGATCGGGGAAGCTCCAATCACCAGTCCCGAGCTTATACGACAGACAACGGACAAGATTTCACAGATTCAGGACAACTTGCTGAAAGCTAGAAGCCGACAAAAGAGCTACGTAAATAAAAGACGCAAGCCCTTGGAATTCCACGTTGGTGACTTTGTACTTTTCAAGGTCTCCCCTTGGAAGGGTGTGGTTCGTTTCGGGAAAAAGGGAAAGCTCGCTCCTCGCTACGTAGGTCCTTTCAAGATTCTCGAAAGGATTGGCAAGGTAGCCTACTGATTGGAACTACCACAAGAGCTCAACAACGTTCATCCTACCTTCCACGTCTCAAACTTAAAAAGATTTCTCGCTGAAGAAGGGCTCCAAGTTCCGCTTGAAGATCTTCAAATCAATGAGATTTTGCACTTCGTGGAGAAACCAGTCGAAATCATGGACCAAGGTACTAAGCAACTAAGGCGCAGTCGAATTCCTATCGTGAAGGTTCGATGGGAAGGAAAACGTGGCGCTGAATTTACTTGAGAACTTGAAAGCGACGTGAAGTCTAAGGATCCGCATTTGTTCGTTGTGTCTTCCAAAATTTCGGGACGAAATTCCCTAATGGAGGGGAGACTGTAACGCTTCACATTTGTATCTTTACGTTTTTAATAAGTTTGCTTCATGTTTCTATTTTTGGAAAGTCCAAACCTTGTAATCGTATTTCTATTTTCAATTCATTGTATTATAAGGCTTTGATTGTAATCAAGATTAATCAATTATGCTAAATTCGCAAACTTTATTCGCATTTAAACTTATTATCATACGATACTTTATCTCTTCATAAATGTGTAAATGTTTGAGGAATGTTTAAAAATCTTATACTAAACTCAAGCAAGAGAATTAGTATGTTATTCAAAGAATTCAAGCTTCCATTATCCTAAAATCTTGTCACATTATGTTTAAGAAAATACTTGTGACTTAGTTGTTTTTTTAGGGTTATAGAACAATAATATGCATAACATTAGACCATTTACAAGACCCATACTTGCTTATTATAACATGTGTAACATTTAAACCCTAAGTCCATCATTTATATAATTAAAAGATAAAAAAATAATAAAAAGTATGGCAGCCCCTTTCGGCCGCAACCTTGGGGGTCTTCCCTCTTCTTTTTTTAATTCAAAACTTCACCAAACCACATTAAATGCAACCCTAATCTTTCCCCTATATAAACACAAGTTCCTCCACCCATTTCTCACTTTTACAAGCCTCCATACTCCTCAAACAAGTCCCTAAACTTTAGAATTCTCTGCTGAAACTCAGCAGCTTGCAAGTGAGTTTCGACTCACTTTTCTTCTTCTTTTTACCTTGTTTTTCTTTCTAACACTCTTGGATAACCTCTAGGAAGGTTCTCACAAGTTTGCTTGGGCAAACTAAGGTGAAACACTCCATTTTGTGGTCCAAAAGTGTACAAACTTTCTGCCCAAATTTTTATCTTTCAAACTTCAAGTTTTTCAATGTTTCCACTTTGTTTTCTTCCTCAACATTGTTTGCTAAGCCCTATGGATGTTACCATAGGTTTTCATGGAAAACCAAGGTGGAATCACACCATTTTTGGAGCCAAACTTTCTGTTTTGGAAGATAACTTATCAAACTATTTCGAACTTATTTTTAGCATAACAAATCTATGCCACATATGCCACTAACCAAGCATATGGTTAGTGTGTTAAGCTAGACTTGTTCACATACAATCAAGAGGCATATCATGTCTCTAAACTTGTGGTTTTTGCTAGGGTTTCAAACCCACAAGTGTTGAGCTATCCAAGCTTTCAAGCTTGTGTTGGTGTAGGTGTGATTACATGAAGGCCTTGGCCATTCAACTATTCAATCCACCCCTCACTTGATGATTTCCATAATTCTTGAGCATCCGGATTGTCCTTGTGTCAATCTTGTGTAATGGTGAATCTTATGAAAGAGGTTTAGGATGGTTATCCTTCTACCTCCATGCATGACTTATATGACTTACATGATTTCTATGAAATACATGAACTATATGATTAATTAGTAATAATATAACTATATGTAAATACTTTATATAACCGAACCTTTGACCATGACCAAATGGTTAGTGGTCTTAAAAAGTAGGTTATTTTATCTTAGACTTAACAATCGTTACGATTCTATTGGGCATGACCCATATAAATACAAATACCCTTCAGGGCTTATTAGTGTCAAAAACGAGCGTTAATGTCTAGATAAATACTTTCGTTTATATATACTTTCTTTGCGCATTTTAAATTCCTAAACTCATTAAACTCCCTCATCAATCTAATACTCATACACCTACGTTGCCTTGTGTAGGATAAACTTGGTGTTCCATCCCCTATATCAACCTAACTCTCTCACAGATATTACTTTGCAAAACTGTGAGTACACTCGACCCCTTTTATGTTTTCCACTATTTGGGTGCAACATGATTAATTTACTAAAGCTACACTAAATCACACTTTATTCTATACACAAACAATCCATCAACATGCTTTAGTCTTATGCTACTTGAATTGTTACTTGGTATATTTATGTGATCTAAATGTCATTAACTTTGATCGAGCCTCCCTTAACATATATAGCGCTATAGGAGTAACGCACCGCCCGTATTCTTGTGGTCAATGTTAAGTTGAAATCTATTTTGCGGTACACTAGAGGATTGACTTGTAGATTCACAAGCCTTGTTTACACTTATCTTGTATGCTACCTATTCATGTGGATTTGTTTAAACAGATTCCATACTTATACTATGATATTAAACTTGTGTACTCGCAAATACTTTGTTATTGAACTATACATTTTAACATGTTGCAGGTTGATGAAGTTGTTATGATGGAACTTAGTAGGAATGGCATAGAAACACGCGTAGAATAGTTAGTTAATCATTATGTTATTGTTGAACTTATTTCGTTGATGTTACTTTTATTTGGATTTTGTTGTAATATGACAATTGATGTTTTGTATGAAATGAGATGTTTAATTAAATATTGTCGCAAATAGTGTTATGATGTCTCGAGCAATCTAGTCGTCTCACTCCGATGTTTCCGCCATTGGTTGGGGTGTGATTGTATCGGGTAACCGGATAAGTCATGGACAAGTTCTATATGCCATTATACTTTAAATAAGTTGTAATATCATTAGGATATCAACTTATATGCATGTTAAGGTTTTAAAATGAAATTATGCCTTATAAGGGCATTTTGGTAATTTCATAAGTATAAAAGGAACTTGATTATGATTTAATGTTATAACCATAAGTATTCTGGAAAAATGATTTATTTATGATATAATATCAGTAGGATGTCAATTATATGTGTAATTTATCTTTTATGACCAAACTATGCACCGAAGGGGCATTTTGGTCATTTTACACAAAGTTTATAAATTATTTGGGATTCTGAGTTTATAACATGTACCTACTATAAAAATATTTTAAAATAAGTTATAAAATCAGTAGGTAACAAGTCTTGGTCAAATAATATGGTTTAAAACCATACTACGCGCCGAAACTGCGCTTATGTCGTAAAATAACGTTTTATGCGATGTTTAATGAAAATTGATGTTAAGGTTAGATTAAAATGTCTTAGATATGTTATTTAATATAACATATCAGTAGGTAAAAGATTTACCTTGAAAAGATTTGATTAAAACAATTTTATGAGCCATAAGGGCTTTATCGTCATTTAACGACATATTACAAGGACTTGTTCATAAACTCAGTTTATAATCTGATTTAATATCCCAAATAACCCTACTTATAATAATATATCAGTAGGAAACTTATTTTCAAGTTCATTATCTTTTAAACCTTATTTTATGCAAAAAGGGCATTTTAGTCAAAATGACATAATTACGAAACTTATGCATAAACTCAGATTCTGATTATAATCATGTAATATAACCTCAGAGGGTTATGCTACATTATATTATGATCATAATGCAACTATAGATTAGTAGGTAACTAATCAAAATCGGGTCAGAATCGAAAGTCAAAGCAGAAGTCAAACTTCGCGACTTTCGGTTGCGAACCGACCCTAGAACTGAAATTGACGAGCCGAACATGTTCTTACATGTTCTAATAATTATTAGCAACTTGCTTAAGTGTCAAAACAGGTTTCATAACATATATAAGATCAATTTATGATTTTTCCGAAAAATGGCTTGTTTGACTTTTTAATATGATATCTTTGACCCGTTAATTGGTCTAGCAAACGTGATCTTCAGGAGGTGCCCTTTATAGGGACTAACACCTACCTTATTACGATCACTTAGCCATGTTCATTACGAACAATGGCTAGACCATAATAGTCTTAACCGAAAGTCAAGGCGTTTTTCGTAAAACGCTTGACTTTTGGCTATAAAAGCCTATAAACAAAAATGCAAGAGCAAGGAACACTTACAAGAGGTTCCTAGAATGCAAGAGAACTAAGTTTGATGCTCCTTTCAGTTAAGAACTTCCAGAGGAGGGAGAAGATTTGAAAATGAGAAAGGTGCAAGTTCAAGGTTGAACCTTTGCACCTATTTATAGTTGGAGAGCTTGAAGGAGGTGATGTCAGGTGTTAAGGGGTGTAAGAGGGAGCTTACAAGTGTCCTAAAACGTGCCATAGCTGATTGAAAGTCCATAGTTTCGAAAAAATGGTTTTGGCAATATGTGTGGAGGCCAAGCAAAACTTTCTGTAGATACAGGCCTCTCACGCCCCGCGAGCGCCCATAGGCAGATTTGAAGTTTGCCACTTTTAGTCCCTCAACTTATTAAGTACCCTTAACTTCTAAAACACATTTTTAGCATTTTTAGCTTTCCGTAGCCAGTATTTGGCATACCCGGGTTATGCCCGGACATTGTCGAGCTCCCGTTCATTAAAAGGTCACTCAGAGGTATAATTTAACATGTTGACACTTGTAACCCCTCCATTATCCAACTTTCACATAATTACGGATTTAATCCCTCTTGTCCAACAAATGGGACATGTGAGAGTTAGGACTTCGTAAAGGATCACTCAGAGGCTCATTTTATGCATGTTGACATATCAGTCACTCAGAGGCCAAGTTTTGAGCATGTTGACACCTTTAGTCCATATTGGTCTTTAATAGATTATATATAAAAATATACAACACGTGTCAATATACTATTGGACATGATTTTACAGGGTGTTACACCTATGAAACACAAGACTACCTTTGGTAAGTCATTTTTGCTTAGTCGTTACTGATGACTACTCAAGATTTTCATGGGTGAACATGTTGGCACACAAGAGTAAAGTTCCTGAAATCCTCAAGAATCTCCTGACGCTACTTGAAAATTTGTACAATAAAAAGATAAGGAGAATTAGAAGCGACAATGGCACCGAATTCAAGAACCATGTTATGGATGAGTTCTGTTCTTCTAAAGACAGTTTGCATGAGTACAGTTCTCGATACACTCCACAACAAAATGGTGTCGCTGAGAGGAAAAATAGAACTCTGATTGAAATTACAAGAACTATGTTAGTAGAATCAGTACTTCCTGTTCAATTTTGGGGAGAGGCTGTGGCTACTGCATGTTATATAATGAATAGATTTCTTACGATGAAGTGGCATGGGAAAACATGTTTCGAGTTGTTACAGAAAATGAAACCGGATGTGTCTTTCTTAGAACCTTTTGGAGCTCCATGCACTATGATTGATCCACATGGAAAGTTTGGTCTAAAGGCTATCAAAGGTTTCTTTCTTGGATATGATACTACTAATTTCAGATTGTGGAATTTGTCAACGAAAAAGATTGAAGAATGGGGTGAAGTTAAGGTTCAAAGATACATTAAATCAGTAAGAGCTCTGTGTGCTCGTTGGATGTTTAACTACGATGGGCTGTTTGAATCCTATAATCTGCCAACTTTTGATAATGCTTCTGCAGCTGCTCAAATGCTACTGGAAAGTGATACTGCAGTTGACTCGTCATTAGTACGACCAATTATTGTTAACCCTTAAGTGTCTACTTCGGTTAATAATCTTGTTCAGAATGAGGAATTCAAAGATGTTGCTGATTATAATGTTTCGTCAGAGGATGATGAGTTCCATGATGCAAATGAAGCTACTTCTGGTCCTGTTCCTGGAATTTTAGATGTCACGTCAAATGTGCAAAATCAAGGGACGACTGAAGGTCATGCCTCTATATCTTCGTCAAATCCAGCAAACGAATTAGCTGTTGATCTTAATATCAACAATTTGGGTATAAATTCTCGAATTCCCGATGTTCCTGAAACTCGAATCCATAATACCCATCTTTAGCAGAATATTACAGGAGATGTCCAGAGTGGTGTGCAGACCCGTAATCAGCTAAGGAACAACAAGAATGCTGGGTTGTATTCGGCTATTAGGGAATCTGGGGAACATAATGATTGGTCTTTTGCCTGCTATGTATGCCAAGTTAAACCAAAATCTTGGAAGGAGACAATGAAAGAAGACTCATGGGTTGAGGCAATGCAAGAAGAACTTCAGCAGTTTCAGAAGTTAGGCGTGTGGAAATTGGTTGACAGGCCTGACAACTACAAGAAGATTGGTACAAGATGGGTTTACAAGTGTAAGAAGGATGACCGAGGTGTTGTGAGAAACAAAGCAAGATTGGTTGTCCAGGGCTTTAATCAGGTAGAAGACATTGATTACAATGAAGTTTATGCACCGGTAGCACGTCTTCAGGCCATAAGAATCTTTTTGGCTTATGCGTCCTACAAGAAGTTTACCGTTTATCAAATGGATGTGAAGAGTGCATTTCTTCATGGTGTGGTTGAAGAAGAAGTATATGTTGAACAACCGCCTGGTTTTGAAGATCCAATCCATCCTGACAAGGTTTGGCTTCTCAACAAGGCGCTATATGGTCTTCATCAAGCTCCACGGGCTTGGTATGAAAAGTTGTCTTCCTATCTTCTCAAGAATGGTTTTTGACGTGAATTGATCGACTGTACTCTCTTCATCAAGGAAGAAATGAGGACTTATTGCTGGTACAAGTGTATGTTGATGATATTATTTTTGGGTCTACAAACAAGAGAATGTGCAAAGAATTCGAGCAAGTGATGCAAGAGAAGTTCGAGATGAGCGCAATGGGAGAAATGACTTTCTTTTTAGGTTTGCAGGTTCATCAATCTAAGGAAGGGATTTTCATCCATCAAACCAAGTACGTCGGGGATATTCTCAAACGATTTCAGATGGAAGACTCAAAGCCTTTGGGAACTCCATTAGCTCACAATCATGGGATTACTCCTGATGAAATGGGTGAACATGTGGAACCATCTCTTTATCGTTCTATGATAGGATCTCTTATGTATCTTACTGCTTCAAGACCCGATATAATGTACCTAACATGTCTTCTAGCTTGCTACCAGTCAAGTCCAAAGGTTTCTCATTTGATGGCTGTGAAAAAATCTTTCGTTATTTGAAGGGTCTCCCGGACACTGGTCTTTGGTATCCTAAGGATGATAAGTTTGATTTGAAAGCAATCAGTGATTCTGATCATGGTGGCTGCAAGATCGATGCAAAATCAACATCAGTAGGATGTCAGTTCTTGGGAAATCGTCTAGTCACGTGGCAGTGCAAAAAGCAGACTTGTGTAGCTACGTCAACGTGTCATGTTGAGTATATTTCAGCTTCTAGTTGCTGCTCTCAGTTTCTATGGATCCAACAGCAAATGCGCGACTACGGTTTTGAATTTCTAACTACTCCTATTTATGTTGATAACGAAGCTGCTTTATAGATCACTCGTAATCCTGTACAACACTCAAACACCAAACACATTGAGATTAAGTATCATTTCATATGAGATTGTTATGAAAAGAAACTTATCAATGTTGTTAAAATCCACACCGATCACCAACGTGCCGACATGTTTACAAAAGCTTTTGATAAATCTCGTTTTGATTATCTTCTTTTGGTCAATGGCATCAAGGTGAAACCCGAGTAAATCATCCTTGGCTAATCATTTTCGTAAATATTTTCTTAAAAACTAAAATGACAAAAGATTTTCCGTTTTCTCTTAGTTTTATATTTTAGGGGGAGAAAATTCCAAGAAAAATACAAAAACATGAGAAAATTCAAAAATACAAAAATATGTCTTTTATTTAGTTATGTTTTCATTTATCTACCTTCTGTATTTAAGGGGGAAAATTTTAGAAAAATACAAAAACAATAGAAAAATCAAAAATCAAAAATGAGTTTCTTTGATAGATAAGAGAAGATGATGATACACCGGTGATCTATCAAAAATGGTCAAAAACATAAAACGAAAATTGATAAGTAGCTTTACTATTGATGTATTGGTAGGCTCACAATCATAGTTAAATGTGCAGGTTGATATAAACATAACGGACTGAAAGCCAGGTGGGAACCATTCATTGGCATATGGTCTTGGTACCGAAATTTCGTTTGATAGTATGCCAAGGTTCTAAGATATGCGGTCTTTATGCTTGCTTATCATCTGGGTATCATGGTTGAATCTTTTACCGAAAAATAACGGTGACGCAAGTCTAGAACTTCCATGATACCATACATACGTGTAAATATTGCATACAACCCTCGATAA
This sequence comes from Scalesia atractyloides, assembly GCA_947069175.1. Taxonomy (NCBI): domain Eukaryota; kingdom Viridiplantae; phylum Streptophyta; class Magnoliopsida; order Asterales; family Asteraceae; genus Scalesia; species Scalesia atractyloides. Next base: position 46,698,133 of record CAMTDV010000026.1, on the reverse strand, counting down.
GTGATAAAAATATCACATCCACCCAAAAATAAGTGATAATATGTCACAGTTTTATGCAGGAGCTAAGTTCGTCTCTTTGTCGGTATGATGGTTTAACCTGTTCACGGACTTACTCCTGTGCCCTGCATGCATTTGAAATTCAAGTTCCTCATCAATAAGTGATTTAGTCATATAGGGCTTGTTTTCAATCAAAATAAGTTAGTATCTCACATCATATACGTCAAAACAGATGATAAACAGTATAGTCACCGATAAGATTTTCTCTCGTGCATGTCTTGATACGGGAATGTGTCGTGAAGTGGTTGAACACCGGCTAGTAAGTATAAATTATACATTAATCATATCTCCTAATCATGATTACATCTGATAAGTTGAGCTTACGTGGACAACAATACCAATAATCTTAGTAGAATACTTATTTATTTAATTTGATGTTTTAAACAAAACTCGTTTTTGGCAAGATTAAAAGCTGGTATAATTCTCTTACCTGGAAACTCTGAAAAAGATTGCCTAGTAAATACATAGTTTATTTTTATTTGTTGGTTGATATTTTAGTTTAGTTTACTCTATTGTTAAAATTAAGTTATTTTTTATTCAGCCAAAGGTGAAGCTCAAAGGTTTTCTACCAAGATACACCCTAAAAATCATTTGTCTAGCTATCATAACTTCATAAAGTACTATCTTACAATGGGTAAACTCATCTCAAAGAACAAAATCTGTTTAACAAGCACTTTTCCTAACTTAAGTTGTGATTAGTGTGGATATGTGCAAAGATCTAAACAGATCAACGAAAAACCTAGGGTCCTCGAAGAACTAAAAGTCCAATTTTGAAAAACTTGGACTCGTATGAATCAGAGATCACTCATACGAGTGATTGTGCCTCGTACGAATGACCACTGGTGTATTGTACGAATGGCAGTTCTTCGTACGAGCTAAGGTTCTTCTTATAAGTATCTTGATGTGGTATAAAGGTGATGAAGTTCTTTGGTACAACTTTACTTTCACCTAGCTCACATCATCCTTTCACCTCTCCTTAAACTGTTTCTGATATCTTTAAGGTATATTTGACAAGATTGGCATACCTTGAAGATGAACAATTAGAACACTATCTGACTATGTGACTAAGTCTGACATGAACAACAAACTTTAAGTGAAGACCTTTTTAACGAAAAACAAGTTCTTCAATGCAAATCTTCACTTGAAATTCTATGTGTGAATAGTTTACTTCCTTCGTACGAGTGAAATACCACTCGCACGAGTAACCTGCCACTCGTACGAGCCACTTACTCGTATGATTAAATCACTTATTTTACTAAGTCAGGTGTTCGTACAAATCAGTTGTTCTTCATACGAATAACTTGTTATCCGTATGAGTCAATAGTTCTTCGTCTAAGGAATACATACATACAGGAAGTTTGAAATAAAACTTTTTGTGTATATTCCCTAATGAATTTATGTTCTTATTCTTCTTATCTTGTGTGTACAGAATGGAACAAAAAGAACATAAAAGAAAACTCGCAACAAAGAGAACTAACAAGTCAGAAGTGGAAATCATGTCAGAGCCAAGACACAACATGGTGGCCTTCTTAGATCCGGAAGATAAATTTGATGAGTACAGCGGTATAATGAAGTTTTTGCGAGACTCAAGATACATTATGCTATCACGCACAGGACTATAGTATACAAGACGTTGATCAAGGAATTTTGCGATTCGGCTAAAGTTGCTGAAGTGAATGGGCAGGAACTTATACGCGGGAGAGTAAATAACTTGAATGTAGATGTCTCTGTTGAAATCATAAACTCAATATTACAACTTGGCGTTGATCCTGAAGCTCCAATCTTAGTTTCGTTGAATTGTCAACGTGGATGTTTGCTTCGAATGAAATGTGTTGGAGATTTTCTCGTAGGACAACTAAACAAAGCATGATTGCCGCTCCAATACAAGTTCTGTCTACATGTTCTAATTCGGTGTTTGAGCAACAGACGAAGTGGTTATGACATGGCGAATAACGACTTGGTGGGAAAGATGATAGCTTTGACATTGAACAAACCGTGTAGTGTTTCAAAGTATACTTTTGCAAACATGAAGGAAAACCTGAGAAGAACCGGATATGGTGGAAACAAGTTTTGGATGTATCCTCGTTTTCTCCAAATGATCTTAAATGTACAACATCCGAATCTTCCGAAGAACAACAACGATGTTCTAAAAGTTGAGATCATGATGGAACATTCGTTGAAGATTTTTAGAGGTGCAGCAGCAAAACGTTACAAGGAAAGCACACATTCTCGTAAATTGTTTGGTTTTCTTGCAAATGATAAATACATTGCACCAGAAAACGATAAGTGGCGCCATGATGACAGTGAGTCAGATAATGAAGAACCAATTTTGAAAAAGATGATCGAAGATAAATTTGGTCGTCAAAATTGAAAAGGTGATGATGAAGACGGTGATAATGATGGTAATGGTGGTGCAAGTGATGTAAGTGCTACAAGTGGTGACAAGGGAAGAAAGAAACAAAGCAAAAAGCCTATGGGAACATCATCAGCACAACCAGAAATCACACAACCTACAACCTCATATCAAGAAACTGTACTGGAACAAGTTGCAGAAATCCAGTCTACCTTTACAATGGAGGAGAATGAACCTGTAATGACGGAACCCACTACAACCTCTGAACCAAAACCTTCAAATACCACAGTAGCTGAAACACCTTCGGCTGAAGTTACTTCATCAGTCCAACAATCCCAGTCCATAACTAATCAACAGAATACAAAACTAAGAAGTCGTTTATTCTCTGAAATGGAACAGGATGAGAAAGTGGATTTTCTGTTCTCTCAGTTGCAAGCTGCGGCAATCCAGATTAACAAGTATTTGGAGTTTATGTCTCAAATCAAAACACAGTTGTCAAACAACAGTTGGAGATAAATTCTTTGAAGAGACCGTCAGAAAACAGGATTCTAAAATTGTACAGTTAAGAAAAGAAAATGAGCGGCTGAAGGCTACAGATGCTAAAAGGGAAACTCAGCTACAACAGATGAGAGCAGCTGATAATCTCGGCGGATTGAGTTGAATAGGCTAAAAGAACGTAGTGCGGCTGTACAACGATCTGCCAAAACATTAACTGCTAAACATAACGACTTGAGAGAATGGTATCATTCTCGTAATGCTACACTGGTTGAAGGCTTTAATGGTATTAAAGACGTGTTTGAAATGAGAAGAAAGCAAGGGAACATTCTATGGAATGAAAGATGCATAGCACTGGAAGTCAAACGTAAACGTCATCAGGATAGTGAAGACCCTGGTAATCCTGATGCTTCAGCCTCATCCTCGCAACCAAAAGTTTTTGCTTCAACTCTAGTGGTAGAGTCTAACGTACAGCAGATCGTGACCGATCCAGTTGCCCCCAGTCACACTCAAGAGGAAACAGGAAAGGTTTGATATTTCTTGAAAGTATTGAAGACCTTATTATCAATCAACGTTAGATTGAAGATTTTCAGGGGAGTTTGTTGATACAACAGGCAATTCGGAATGAAGACTGAAGACCAAGCAACAGCCAAGAGGGAGTTTGTTGATACACTTTTGTGTCTGTCGCTTGTTCTTAGTTATGTCTGTAATTGTACGGTCTTTGTTTAATGTGTCTGTATAGTTTGGTCGTGTCGACCAAATCAAGATATCCTCCTATCTTGATTTAGTACGACGATTAGTCTGTCTGTGTTGTAAAACAGTTGCATGTATGCATACTGTTGAGTCTTGTGTACGTCATGTCTGGTGGCATGTTCTCCGAAGAACACTTCAAGTACGAGTGAGAAGTCCTTCGTAAGAGCAAGTTGCCTTAGATTTACAACCGTGAGGTAGTTTGTCGTATTATGGCACTTTTCTAGAAAGTTAGACAACCATAGGGGAGTCTAGTTAACCGGTATTTGTAACAATTATATAGAGTTCCACAGGTTTCTTCCCGAGAATGGTTGAGGGCCCTATTCGGTTTCTCTTAGGGTTTAGTACTTAAAGATCCCAGTTCCCTATCACATTAGTTTTCGATAGAAAGCCATTCGATGTTAAGTGGGATTCCAGCCTAGATAGTTCTTTTATCATCACTGAATTCAACCTTAATCTGAGTCGTGTTCTATTTAATCTAGTTAATTAGCTTTAATTAATTTGTAATTTTTAGGATATTTAGAAACCCCCCCCCCCCAAACAATAAAATCAGTTAGTGTCATGCCTGTGTCGGTCTAGGTCTAGATAGAGTCGTTAACATAGTTAAATAGAGTCTCGTGGTTTGGATATCCGGACTTACTTAGCTTTACTAGAGTCGATTGATTCATTTGCTAGTTAGTAGTTTAGTCGACTTTTAGAGAGTCTAGAGAATTACTTTGTGTCTAGATTAGGTTAATTTTAGTTATTTTTATTAAACTACTTTTAGCACAAAAAAAATTTGGCGTCGTTGGAGGGGATTCTTTGGCAATTGCGTTAATTACTTTATTTGGACTTAATTGACATTTTACGTGCTATTTATTTTGTTTAAGTCGTAGGAGTCTAAATAGTTGTTAGTCTTTTATTTTAGTGGACTCTTTTGTCTAGTCTTCTTACTTGTTTCTTGTTGGTTTTGTAGTGAATGCATCATACACGTTCTCAAGGACCGTCGCCGAAGCCGCCAACGGACAAGTCTTCCTTCTCATCTTCTACACTAAAGGTTAGTACATCTTCTTCTTCATCTTCTGCCCTTTCTGACTCTACCCTTCCATCTAAACCACTGAGCTTTGACTTCACATCGAAGTCATCACCCCACAATTCCCCACCACCTTCCTGTCCTCCGAGTCCACCACCCGTTGTCTAAATGGCCAACAATCAAACTGTTTACCAACAAGCAACCATCGGTTTCACCGGTGCGAACTCACCCATCACCTTTCCCACAATGAACAATGACAAATCTTGGCAAATCCCGTCCGACATTGTAGATCCCTAATCAGATCTCCCAATAACTCAGGCACTAATTTGATAACCTAGTATAAACGTGCGAAATCCGTTGTATAGCTAGGCGACATTGTAAATTGTTGATACACTTTTGTGTTTGTCGCTTGTTCTTAGTTACGTCTGTAATTGTATGGTCTTTGTTTAATGTGTCTGTATAGTTTGGTCGTGTCGACCAAATCAAGATATCCTCCTATCTTGATTTTGTACGACGATTAGTTTGTCTGTGTTGTAAAATAGTTGCATGTATGCATATTGTTGAGTCTTGTGTACGTCATGTCTGTTGGCACGTTCCCGAAGAACACTTCAAGTACAAGTGAGAAGTACTTCGTACGAGCAAGTTGTTGCTCGTACGAGCCACTCACCATTCGTACGAGTGACTCTTTAGTCGTACGAGTGGGCTCATCTCAACAAGTATCTTGCTTGATTCGTACGAGCCAGTTCATGTCCGTACGAGCCATCTTTTAGAGAATGTTCTTCGTGACTTATGGTGTTTCGTACGACCAGCAACATTCTTCATACTGTTGCTAGGTGTGGACACTATATAAACAGACATGCACTTCTAAGTGAAAGGTGGACAAGTTAGACACTGGAGAGAGACACTGAAAAACAAGAACACAGAGAGTATTTCCTAGGTCTGTATGAACATTGTTTGCATGTGTTTGTACTAGTTCTCTTGTGTCAATCAAGATATTGAATCTTTGGTTATCTTGTGTTTCTTACTTTGCTTTAGTTTGCATACTTACGAGGATTCTACACTCGTATGTGTGTTGTATAAACAGGGAAGTAGGTTAATCTTGATCCTCCAAGTGGACCTACATAAACACGATTTATTCTTTAATCACTGTTTCTTTAACACTTTATACGTTACAAATCCTAGATAGTTGGAGAGCTCCGTTGTCTGAGTTAAAAAAACGTTATGTATGAACTAGCTTGCACGTCTATTTATAGACTTTGTGCTACCTTCGTGCGAAGCTACCCTCACTTCGTGTGAAGATAGGTTACCTTTGTACAAAGGTAGAATGCTACCTTCATACGAAGTGCATTCCCACTTCATGTGAAGTGACATACATACATATCAAATCTAGCATGTTCTTTCCTATTACAAACTTAATATGATTCGATGACGTAGGCGACATACATATGCATCAACAATCTCCCCCTTGGCTGTTGCTGCAATATTCGAATCTTCATTTCATCTCCAGAGTCTTTACTTTTCTCTTATCCTTCTTTCTTGAATAACTTTTAGGATCCTTGATCTGCATATCATCTTTAATCTTCTTCTTTTCTAGAGCTCAACTAGATAAACTTAAATATCAACATGCTCCCTTTTTCTTTGAGCTTTCCTTTATCTTCATTCAACATGTTAATCCAACTCCCTCTTAAATTCAACTTCCTATTTAGAAATTATCTCACATTCAAATAAAAATTTCAGATTCAGACTTTGAAATTTTTCATTACAAACATTTCAAAATTTTAATCACTTTATCATTTAAACCCTCTCAGTTAATCAAGTCCAAGTTAATGACCTTGATTATCTAATTTATCTACCAAGTTCAAAAAATGACCTTGGTTGTTAACATTTTAATCTATTTCTTATTTCAGATTTTTGTTCCGCAGTTCTAGATTTTGAAAATCAGCTTTTCATCATTGGCAGTTGAAACATATATGAACATAAAATCTTTTTGAATTTTCTGAACTATACTGAAAGAACTATGTCCACACATATTTACATACATATTTTTGTGAGTTTGTGTTAGAGGATCATATCAGTTTTTGAGACATATCACTAGTACCATTGACCTTATTAAGACTTTAAGTACTAAACAAATTCACTTAGATTGTCAGTATACTTGTCCACATAAACCTCTACACATTTCTCAATTGTTCCAATATACATTAGATAATTTTAGGACCTTGACTTAACCGTGTTTCCCACCTCAGAATATACTTCCATATCAAGATTCCCTGTATTTCATCTTACACGTGAATAATCTAACTGATATCTATATCTGGGTAATGCGAGACCATGAGAGCTCGGGTTAGTACCATCGTACCGACAAAGAGATGAAGGCTCGTCTTGAAAGTAGTGTTCCAATTTGGAATAATTGTTGGATCTTTCGGTACTTACAATTTGTTGCAGTTTTTGGGTATTAAAAGCAAAAGTATTCTACAAGTTCTAGTCCATTGCTGACGCAAAATCAGAAGAACTTGTATAATACCCCGGATATCAATCATCTATAATAACCTAGTATCTCAGAATCACGCAATCTCTCAAACGAAATTTTGGTGTACTAAGACCTTATATCCGAGAGATGTTAACCCACTAATTAAGAAGTTATACTTTTATGTTTATATCTTAGAAATAGTTTACTAAATGTGCGAAGCCTACTGGCACATCATCAGTGAGACCTGTTTAAACACTTTTTGACACTACATTTTGTTTAGCATGTTGTGATAGTCCACTGATGTACTATCATTTCCTCTTATCCCACGAAAACTCTTTTTGTCTTTTTCATGTTTTTGTACTTTTTTGCAATTAATATGTTTTTGGATTTTTTTTCAAAATTTTTCTCCCTCTATTCGAAAACATATTATTGTATTATTTTTTTACTAAAAGAAAAAATTAACCAACCAATGAGAAATTACTTCAATTTGCCATCTATTACTGCTTCACAATTATATTTTTAAGTTCTCTTCCCCTCAAGATGACAAAACTTTTGATCCATTTGATTTAAAAAAACATTTATAAACCTATCTTTTCAACGAGTTTTGTGTGTTCAACAGTGAGGGTTCTGTGATTTTGAAAATTTTCTTCAAAAATTTTAAAGTTAATATTAGAATAAAATTCATCATGGCCATCTAAATATTTTCATATTAAACCGGCCAAGCTTCCTCCTCTTGTGCCATGGAACTACACTTTATTTAAGATCCACATTAAGCACCTGAAGCTCCTTCACAAAAACACAAACAATTAATTAAAAAGTTTAACCCAAGACTTTTCAATCTTAGCTTCAACCTCAATTCTGATTTTCTTTTCACAATTAGGTTTATTTGTGACTTTCTCAAGCTTAGTAAAGTCATCTAAACTTTCAATTTTCACTGAGTGTTTAGTCTTTTCAACAGTCATTTCATTTATTACCCACTTTTGCTCAACCCTATCTGACTTCCTGGTTGACACGAATTTTTCAACTTCTACAGAAAAATTCCCTTTATCATCACCCTTGTTTGGTTTTTAGACATGTTTTCTTGAAATACAACATATCTTTTCGTTCAGCACTTTTTGAAGTTTCACTGGCTTTGAATTTTGAAAATTTAGTATTAATCGGTTTCACTTTGTTTGTAGATTCTTTGACTTGTTTCCAAACTTGTGTTGGTACAAACATTGGTGATTTTTGCTTTAAATCTCTGAAATTTTTCTTAACATCAGAAACTGGTTTAGGCTTTGATTGTGGACATTGTCTAACAATGTGTCCAACTTGGTTACATCGAAAACATTCCTTAACCTGTTCTCTTTGTTGTTTTTTAGCATCAAACATAACATTTGATTGCTTTTTTCCCAAATTTTCTTTTTCCTTTTCTGAATTTGTTCCAAAACAAAATTTATTTTCTTTGAATAATTTGGTTTCGGAACCTGTGATTGTTTTTCTTCTTCTTAGCATATCTCAAACCTTTTCTTTTGTCTTCAGGATATTTTTTACCTTTATGATTATAAGAACGTTTAGGTTTGGAACTGTAAGACGTTTTTAACTTTCTAAGCTCGGAATAACTTATTTCACGTAGTTTAAACACTTTTTCAATTTTTTAACATCCACGTTCAGAATCGGAAATTCTTCATCAAAAGATAGTTTGTCAGATCCTTTCATTTGGTATGCTACCATCTTAGGATCATCATTCAAACTTTGTTCTGATTTTGAAACGTAACTTTTATGAAAACTTTCTTCATTTCAGAACGTAAATTTGAATTATTTTTTTTAGCATCTGTGTTTCCAAAAACCTTTTCGACCACTTTTGTAACCATATCAGAATCACATTCATAAGTCACATCTATGTTCTCCGGCAACTCGACTTTTTGTTCCGTTGTCAGGTTCAGATTGAGCTCCTTCATAATTTCTTCTAGAATAATTGTTTCAGATTAGTGGAGGAACACGATGATAACCCGAGTCAGTGTTCAGAACTCCACTTTTATTCACTTCCTTGACACTTTTTACTACTTGTTCGGGAAGAATATGATCAATTACATATGAACTTGTGGAGTAACTATTAACAATTTGTTGACCCTTTCGGCTTCGATTCTGACTTTCTCCTATTCTTGTTTTAGATCGGCAATATTGTTGAAATGAATATTGATTGCCATCTATTTATCCATCACCGTAGCTTCCAACATGTCGATCGTACCACTATCTTTCAGATTAGCATCACGGTGGATTTTGACTTATAGCTTAGCTGGTCATAAGCTTCTTTCATTTGATTGTAATCTCTTGATAGATTATCTGTATGACATTTTAGCTCTTTATATCTCTCATCTTTAACAATACATGATTTGCACGGTTTTGAGCACATTGCAATATATTTCATCTTTATCAGCACGCAATTTGCATGGCTCTAAACATTTTATGCATTGTTTTTCAATCTCAGCTATCTCAAGTTTTTCTCTTCCTGGACTCTCTCTATTTTTTCAACTTTTTCAATTTTCTCACTTCCACTCTCTTCCTTTACATCTTCAACCATGATTTTCTGTTCAACTTGGAAAGTGTCATCTTCTTTGTTTAACCGATCCATTAGTTTCTCAGCAATCAATACTTCTTTAATCTGAGTTTTCTAACTATTTCATTGATTACTGAAGAGACTTCCAAAAGATCGATAAACATTAGGAGTATCAAAAACTTGACAAGCATTTTGTAAAAGTTCTTTATCTGTGTAATAATGAGATTCTTCTGGATCTTCAATATAAACAACACTATTAATTTATGCACTCTCATATTCCATTTTAACCACATATTCACTATCCTTCTTTAGTTTTAACACTTTCATTTTTTTCAATTTCGGGAATGTGATCTTTAATCTTTTCTAAACATTCATGAATAGTAAACATTGAATATTTCGGCTCCTTTTCCAATTCATTCAAAAATCCATCCCACTCTGAAGGTAATGCAACTGCAAAATTTGATATCTTCTCATAATCCTAAAATCCAAACATGAATTCAAACTCTTCTAATTTGTTATCCATAACACAAAATCGTTTTATCATATCATCAATAGATTCATTCTTTTTACATTTAAACTTTTCGAATCTTTTAACCCAAATATTTTTACGTTCTTGAGAATTAAAATACAAAGGCACCTCTTTCCAATCATTCATCTTCTCAAATTCATCACCTTTCATTTTGTCAAAACAAAACTTTGTTTTTCAAATGCTTTATGCAAAATGAAATTTTATATTTAACAATTTTTACGAACCAGCTTGCTAAAAACGTTTAAAAACTGTCTGAAAATTGTTTTTACCAGATTATACCGTTAGACTCATCTCGACAATACGAATATAATGATATATAATGTCCGAGACCTGTTTTCAGAATTTCCATGGCCTTTTTGTAAAGTAAAGTCCAGCTTCGTGCGAAGATAACTTTCACTTCGTGTGAAGTGAGGTTATGTTCGTGCGAAGATAACTTCACAATTTCGCGTTCTTACAATTTTTTACATGATTTAGGTTGTTTTTAGCTCTGATCTTTTCAAGGGTTATTATTAGTCAATTTTAAACAGTCCTATGAAAAATCAGTCCATTTTGTTTATCCAATATTCGGGAAATGTCAAAAACAAGAAGAAATGAGTAGAAGATGAGATGTTATTGGTCCAATGTCTTCAAATTAGACCTTTTGTAGCTTTGATACCACTTGTAGGTCCCTAATTGGATCTCCCAATAGCTCAGGCACTAATTTGATAACCTAGTATAAACGTGCGACATTGTAAACACGATGTATTCTCTTTAATCACTATTTCGTTAACACTTTGTACATTACAAATCCTAGAAACGGTTGGACAGAGCTCCGTCGTCTGAGTTAAAAAAAACGTTACAAATGATCTAGCTTGCACGTCTATTTATAGACTTTGTGCTACCTTCATGCGAAGCTAGCCTCACTTCGTGCGAAGATAGGTTACCTTCGTACGAAGGTAAAATGCTACCTTCATACGAAGTGCATTCCCACTTGGTGTGAAGTGACATACATACATATCTAATCTAACATGTTCGTTCCTATTACAAACTAATATGATTCGATGACGTAGGCGACAGACATATGCATCAACATACATCATGACCGTTATCACTAACTCATGCCAATTTCATGGTTGTGATGATGAGGATGCCCCAGCTCACATAAACTGTCTCACCCGCCTTTGCTACACGTTCAATATGGAGGGCGCTGGCAATGATGCCCGTTTATTTCAGGTCTTCCCTTTCTCCCTAGCTGGTCGAGCAGCCGTCTGGCTTGACTCGCACCCACCAAACACGTTTACCACTTGAGCTGGCCTCCGAGATGCTTTCCTAGCTAAATACTTCCCACCTTCCAAAGCATCTCGCCTTCGCGATTAGATCCATTCGTTCTGGATGGAGCCTGACGACTATCATTTAGCTTGGGAACGATTCCAAACCTTACTTTCTCGGTGCTCTAAACACGGATTATCTAACTGGGCACTTGTAGAGAATCTCATGGGAGCCAATCTCATGGGTAAGAAAACAGTGGCCGGTTGCAATGACTTATTTGATGGTTTCGCACAGTCTGACACGGATCATCGTGCTACCACCAGGACTTCCATTCCTGTGTCTAGTACTTCCTCGGTCGTTCGAGGGGTACACCAAGTTAGCTTGGAAACAAAGGTAGCCACTTCTTTAGAGAGTTTTAAGAGAGAGGTGAGCAAAGAGATCCAAGAGTTGAAGACAAAGGTAGATAGGTGTAAGGTGTGTAGGGGAGGTCACGATACTATTGAGTGTCCAACACTCACTATGGAGCAAGTTGATTTCATCACGGGTCAAAACTGAGGTCCAACGAACCCTTTTAATAATAATAACAACTTAAACTATAGTTCGAATTAGGGTACTAACAACAACACTTTCTTTTCTACCGGTAACCCCCCAGTTTCCAAATAGGTTCAAATTAAAGCATGGGGCAGGGTCAATTCTATAGTGGGGGTTCAAAAAATCAAGGTCAGTTTAGTTCAGGGGTTCAAATAGGAAATATCCTAGTGGCGGGCCAAACAGTCAAGGTTCAAACAACCAAGACTTGGGTAGTGGTCTAGATGAGATTAAATCCATGTTATCCCAATTACTTGTTAAGGATCAAACCAACCAAAGAACCTTCGAGGAACATGCCACACTCCTAAAGAATAACCATTCTGACTTCCTATATCTTAAGAGGCAAGTCGGGGACATTGCTCGTCAGTTGCAAGAAAGACCTCCCGGTCAATTCTCAGGCAACACCCAACCGAACCCGTCTGGCCAATTGAAAGCCATTACAACCCATAGCGATAGAACCCTAGGAGAGGTAGTTAGACCTGTGGTAGTTGAGGAAGAAGACGAAGAACCTGTAGATGAGGAGATCGAGATGGAGACTCCCGGTAAAGTGCAAACTAGGCTAGACCCAGAATCACCACACACACCGAGGAGCCTCAAGTCGAGAGGAGCGTAGAAAAGCGACCCGTAGAGATTAGGAAACCACCAATCATAGATCTTTCACGTGTCCAATATCCCGCCCACTATAAGAATTAGAAATATTATAAGTAATATGAGCAGTTTCTCGACATGTTCAAACAGTTGAAAATCAATCTTTCGTTTATCGAAGCCCTTCAATCCATCCCCAAATAGGCAAAATTTTTAAAGGATCTTCTTAAATTTAAAGATAGGTTAGGAGAGCTCTCTAACATCCCTTTGAATGGGGGTGTTCAGTCGTTGTCTTAAACAAGGTCCCAGAAAAGTTGACGAATCCGGGCCTTTTCACCATTCCATGTCTCTTCGGGAGTGACACCGAATGTAGAGCCTTGGCCAATCCAGGTGCTAGTATCAACCTTATGCCCTACTCAATTTACAAGAAACTAGACCTAGGAGACTTGTCACCCACCCGCATATCCTTATCTTTAGCCGATCGGTCAGTTAAATATCCTCGGGGCATAGTCGAAAATCTCTTAGTTAAGGTCGATAAGTTCGTCTTTCCTGTAGACTTTGTCATCCTTGATATGGAAGCTGATGAGAGAGTTCGTATCAGTTTAGGATGTCCGTTCTTGTATACCGCAAAGGCCATCATTGATGTCTTTGACGGTAACATCACTCTTCGAGTCGGTGAGGGAAAGGTAACATTCGAGGTAGCGCGTTCCATGTAGCATCCTAGTGGTTGCAACGATTATAGTGGTCCGTGTCACTCAGTCTATTTCATCAAGTCATTCTTATCATGTGTTAACAAGTGTTTCAATTTCATTAGTAGAGTCGATTTAGTAGGAGAAAGGGTACTTGAGGAACCTGAAGAAGTTGTCGAAGAGAGTGAAGAAGAAGAGGGAATCGACTAGGTCCCCAAAGTTTTAGAGTTGAGTGAAGATAGGGATGAGAGCGAGAGAGTTCCCATTGAGACACCCGCCCCTCTAGAGCTTAAGGTCATTCCATCCCATTTAGAGTATGCTTTTCTAGGTGAGGGGTCCAGCTTACCTATCATTATTTCATCTAAATTAAAGGAGGAGTAGAAATCTAGGTTGATAGAGATTTTAAGGGTTGACAAAGAGGCCATTGAATGGAGACTTTCAGATATCAACGGCATAAGCCCGCCTATTGTACCCACCGGATACTCATGGAAGATGAATATAAGCCAGTGGTGTAACCTCAACGGCGCCTTAATCCGAACATGCAAGAGGTAGTGAAGAAGAAAGTTCTCAATTTGTTAAACGCTGGGGTGATCTACCCCATTTCCAATTCATTGTGGTTTAGTCTAACCCAAGTTGTCCCAAAGAAGGGAGGGATGACAGTGGTCATGAATGAGAAAAACAAGCTTATCCCGTCCCGTACCGTCACTGGTTGGCGTGTGTGCATTTCGTAAGTTGAATGACGCCACCCAGAAAGACCATTTCCCTCTACCATTCATTGATCAGATGTTGGAGCCTCTGGCGGGTCAACAGTTCTACTATTTTCTCGACGGATTTTCCAGTTACTTTCAGATCCCCATTGTGACATTTGTACATTTTAGTCTTTGAACAATTCTGAAACATTTTCGTATGTAATAAAATCTTTTTATTTTTTTGCGAGAATGTATATTTATCAATCATGATACAATCCCGAGCATTTTTATTCAATAAAATCTTGCATTTTATTGGTAAGAATGCAAAAACATCAATCGTTGCATAAATTAGGTCATTTTCATGGTCGATAAAGTTTTATACTTTATTTGCGAAACGTGTAACCGTACAATCTAACAAACCGACATCCACGACATTTTCGGACAAAATCCAAGTTACACATGCCTTAACGCCTTTATATAACCTAAATATTAGGTTAAGAGGGGTTAAAATGACAAAACGCGCAATACAAGTCCACGGACCAAAATTGTCAAAAAAAAGTTTGCTTCATCACCAAGTTTGTCACCTATCTCCAATTTTTGACACCTTGCACTCATTTTGCCACACTTAATTTGGTGTTAACACATGTTAGGACACTAATCCACACTTGTTAACACTTGTCATCACCTCCTTGATCCTAAACACTATAAATACCCTTTAATTCATTCATTTTTGTCACACAACTTCAAAACACTTCAAAGCAAAGTGTGAAGTTCTTCTTTCTATCCTTGTTGGAGCTTGTTTCCAGCCTTTGGAAGCCTCCTATCTTGAGTTCTGAAAGTGTTCTTCAACATTAGTAAATACTCTTCATAGTTCTTTCATTATTTTAGCAATTTTGAGCTAAAAGTCAAACAGTTTGGCATCCTGTTTGACTTTCGGTTCTGACCATTTTGGTCAAGTCAAAGTTTAAAGTGAACTTTGCAATGTGATCATAGTCACAAAGGTATTAATCCCTTGAGATTGCACCTTCTGATTACCACGTTTAGTAGGCAAGATGCAGAGTCAAAGTTTTACGAGTTAAAAGTAAAAAAAATGTATAAAAATGCATTTTACGACAAAAACGTTTTTGGGTATTAAAATTAAGGTTTTCACACCAAATTAGCTTTATAACATTATTAGACATGTTCAAACATGTCTAACTCGTCATTTCTAGTTTAGTGCTTATTTCTTAGTCGTAAGTCGAGCGATTTAACTACCGCTTTGACTTTCGAATCCGACCCATTTGGTCACTCTTAGGATTCGACCACACGCATTTTTATGACCATAGTAATTTAGGGAATAACCATCTGAGGTTATACCTATAGTCTTATAGTTTGGTTAGTTATATGATGGGTCGATTTTATGTACTTTAAAATGTCGAAAACACCCTTTTGGCGCATAAAATGCTTTAAACATGTAAGACCATAGTTTTGACATCCAAACTGATATTATAACATAATCAACTTGTTTTGTCATAAAGACTCATCATAGGACTTTTTTAACCATCCAAACTCATAGTTACGCTTGTGACCCGTTAAAGTGGCGTAAACCATTCTAACAAGTCATAACGGGTCAAAGCACTTAGAAACTCTTCCAAATCAGAATGTAGGTATTATAAACCATATCATACGAGTCCCAAAACTCGTTGGTCTATAAGACCTCACTCTATCCAATCCTCCGATTAAAGTCTCGACACACTAACGTAGTATTCCGATACATTAGGACACACTTGAACTCTTTGATCCTTGAGCTTTGTTTGATCATTTGAACAAGACATTTACGCAATCCCAAGTGAGTACATAGCCCCCTCTTTTAGGTTTTCAAATGTTTTGGGGTGATTCTGTCACACCCTGGTCGTAGCGGAAGCGCAAGTGTGTGTGACTATTAGGTAATCATTGCATCCAATTCAGTAAACAATATAAATTAACAATGATGCCATGCCATTAATAAGTTTTGTTCCATATATACAACCATCCAAAAGTGATATCATATTGTTATCTGTTTCAACTTGTCATCACAAAACGTGATTCAAAATACATCATTTCCAAAATAAGACATTGTTTTCATTATAATTGCATAATGAGGTTTTGACCCTATATACCAGATGAAGTTGGGATATACAAGACAAACCCTCCAAAAGATGGTACATCGTTGTCTTGACATTTTCCCATAGCCGAATCATATTACCAGCTCATGCCTTGCGTCCTGAAATACATGTAATTTTAAAAAGTCAACATAAAGTTGGCGAGTTCATGTAGTTAATGTTTTCGTACAAAAATGTCATTCTTGAAATTCAGTAATGAAATCCGAGTATGTTATTAGCATCATGGCGTTTTAAGGATCTATTAGTGTGTCGCGAGCACCCTGACATATATGTGCCATAAGTAAGTAACCAAATTGAGACAACTTTGACATCTTAGGGATCACAAAAGCACTTCGAAGGGTATACAACCAGGAGTGGAGTGGGTCTCAAACTCAATAGATCTACTTCTTTTGCACCTTGGTCACTATGTGATAGATGGTTACTATTGTTATCCTCCTACTTACGCACAAATGATCGTGCTATCAACTAAACCCATAGCTAATAAAACTTTGAAATAATTTGTAAGGAGGGACATGAACTCACAGTTTTGCTTTTCGTAAGTCGTACTAGTAACGGTCGGTGTCCGTACACGCGTGTAACCTACATGCGTATTAAGTTTACTAGACACCTAGGCCTCAATGGACCTTATACTCGTTGTTCCTCTTGAATTCTTGTTATGTATTTCCATGTTATGATCGAACAACTTTTAGTGTTATTGTAGTGTTTGTAGTTTTGCTTGTTCGATTAATATTGTTATATATATTTCTCAAATATATATATATATACATATATATATATATATTGTTATCATTCTTTGTTCATGTGTATCTTGTCATTGGGCCTAGCCCATGTTTTCTTGTAATTGGGCCTAGCCCATGTGTTCTTGTCATTGGGCCTAGCCAATGTAATTTATGTCTTTAGGCCTAGCCCATATTATTTATATCTTTTTGGGCTTTATCCATATATATTATTCGTCTTGGGTCCAATTCCATAATTGGGCCTTGTCTATAAGTATTATGGAATTAGGCCTAGCCCATGTTTTTGTAAACTGGGCCTAGCCCAAATTTATTTACAAGAGCCCATTTTTAATAAGTCTTACACTTATAATAGTTTTAACTTTCCGGATTTTTGGTTTCGATAACATATATATATGCTAAACATCTAAATATATATTTTAGACTCGTCGTCGGCGTCGTTTATTATGTGCTTGATTTCGTCGAAAATCGCCCGTTGTCGTAATGAATTTTCGTGTCTACGATTCACCCGTTGGTCGTCGACGCGCCAATGTATTCGTGAACGTTCGCCAATCGTCCGTATTGCTTCGTTTGTCCGATTATTGTTTCGAAGCTTTGTAAGAATATATTTATTTATGTCAGCAACACTTGGTATTATTTTCAAGTGTTTGTATTCTTGTATATGATTGAGTATTTTTATTGTGGATATCCTAAGCTTCTAAATATATACACATACAATACACATATGTATTTATACAAGATTCTTGGTGACAAAATATGTATTCATATTTTTTTTCCCAAGTAAGTAGATATATATTTATAAGAGTTACTTATTTTTACTTGTAAAAATATATATATAAACTTGTTAAATACTTGGGTATTTAGGGTTTAACCCTTGTCATTAGAACTTACTTAATGACGATTTAAGTTACTAATCGCGTTTAGTCCCGTTAATCACCCCATTAATCATGTCTTAATCGTGATTAGATTTTTAGAAAATTTCGCCATAGTTTCCCCTAAACTATGGCGTTTTCCTTGTTTCAAAAACGTATTTAAAACCTATTTAAGCTCATAATCAAGATCAACAATCTATCACAACCCTTCCTATTATTTATTTACAACTTTAATATATCATCATCCATGGCTATTTAGTGGTAAAAATCTTATTAAATCATGATGACATTTCCAATGTTTATTAGCATTTTTACATCACATTTTTGTTATATCATTTAATCAAGTTCATCACTTTAAACCTCTTGATTTCTATACTTTTTAAGATGGTTACAACTTAAATAATAATGTTTATTTCTTATAAAAATCCTTCACATGTAGTAAAGTTATATTTAAGTTGTAGTAATCTTCATTGATGATGTAGTTGATGATCTTGTTTAGATTTAAACATGAAAATAAACAATATTTAGTGTTATTAGGTGTGAGTTAGGGTTTTTAGTTTATCTTTTCTTCATTTTCAAGATGATCAACTTGTACATCACTAATCTAAACATAAAATAAGCGAGATTATGAAATAATTTGTCTTACAATGGGTGCACAAATTAGATGGTGCTTTAAGAAGGAAATGAACTCCAAAATGCCTCCAATAATCCTCTACCGTTTCTAGCTTCTTGAATGGCCTTTATAGGGTTTTAAAGTGGATGAAAAGTGGTGTTCTATGGTGGCTAAATGGTTGTTGTATAGTGGATGATGGTAGCCGTGAGTTTTAGTGAGAGAGAGGGGAAAATGGTTGCAATTTCTAAGTGAAAAATGATAAGGAAAAAGATGTAGGTTAAGATATATAATCATCATCTATCAAGTCACAACACATGTCTATACACACCATGCTTCCTATCCTCCATTTTCAACAAAATCAAGTGGGTGTGGGACCCACTTGAAACCGTCAAAATGAGAGGGGTAAAGTGTAATTATTTTTTACACATGTTAAATTAAAAGATATTTTGGTCATTAGGCTAAGTATTTGTGATTAGGGTTTGATCTTGCATCCTTATTATATAATTAGGGTTTAGGGTGCCATTACATGGTAATTAATCCACTTGATCCTCCAATATAGGTTTTGGATGACAGAAATATCATTAGATCGTTCATCGACGCAATAATCGCTAATAAACGAACTTAATTATTTAGTACCAGAAGCTTTCGTTTTCGACCACCACAATTGTCATGGTGTCTAGTTAGTGCATTTCCAACCTGAAAATATACATAACTAGTTTGCTAGACGAATATTCGATGAGTTAGGATGGCCAAAATGCCTTTCGTTCGATCGTTCGCTCGATATCGGCACTATTATATTCCGCCGTCGAACTTTTCCGAAAGTTGTGTTTCTGTGGCCTCGTGTTAATTGAATGGATTTCGAGTTCCAAATGAGGCTTAAATAGTTCGCTAGATGCATGAATGAGGCTATCGGCCACTAAAATGTCGTTTCGAAAAACGGTCGCTTTCCGGTCGAATTGTGCACTATTTGCCGAATGACCCGAAACGATGTCTTTTGTGCATTCTTGCAATCCTCACATTGTTTTAGGGTGATTAACATTGTTTTATTAATATTCTTACATCCGGAATCCACCGAATTAGTATTGCGGACAACCTGACATTTTTCGCCTTTTTGGTCGAAACGGACAATTTTGCAACTTAGGCGTTGTACCGGAAAGTTATGTATTATTGTAATGGTTGATCTCAAATAAGTATTTTCATTTATATATGGACTCGGGTGTGGCATTAACATGTCGTTGTTCCTTGTTCTGATTCGTTTTAGCGGATTTACCAACACAGTTAGTGTCACCGCAATTAGTGTGCCCAACACTTTCTACCAACACTTTTAGGGCATTGTTTTGGTTTGTTCCGCGTCGTAACGTAAACTAGTATATGTTATGATCAGATTTACTTGCCCTAATTCTTAGTATATGACGTACAACTCAGTTATGAAATTAAACTACGATAATATGCATGAGATTATGGAATAAAATTAGTGATTAAATTGTACGGAATTACCGGTTTTTGACATTTGTCATAGATTCATATGTGCCTATCACTACTTTCTTGTTTTCATGACATTTGTGAGAGGGGATCGGCTTTCCTCTTATGAGCACCGGACCGATCTGACTCAGCTAACAGAGGCGGAATTCATTGTTGGTGAGTTGGACAAACAAACAAGAAAGATATGCTTCTTAAATGCCTTGATTCGTATTAATAAACGTGAAGGTTACAGACAAGTAAACACTTTGACAGGGCTTCGCCGTAGACACACACCAATAGCTATCTAACACAACACTCAATCTCCACTATTTATAGGTCAACATGACTCGCACAGGAGAGAGGTGTGTTTGGCTCGTGCGAGTGGTGCCTCGTACGAGTGACAAGGTATCACTCGTACGAGCCACTAAGCTCACTCGTACGAGCCACTTACAAAACATATGAATCATATATAAACATACAATATTTGACATTCTAAGCCCTATAAACATAACCGACATATCCTAGACGTAGGCGATAGACATTATGCACCAACAAACTCCCTCTTGGATGTTGGTAGTCTTGGATAGTCTTCAAAATCTTCAAAACTTTTACAGTTAACGTCCAAAGAAATGTTTCGGTGGCATGCAACGCTCCTCAGAAGATATTGGCGTTTGGTATGCAAGAGGAGGCCGATTGCACGTGTTGCCAAACCAAAAGCTCCTTAGTGATGCAATCCGCGTTCGCTCAGCAATCCTTTCTTCATTCTTCTCTTTCTTTCGCTTCTCTATATCTTCCAGCTTCCTCCAAGAAATGTTCCATGTTGTTCCTGAATGTATGTCATTAGCAAAACAAACATTAACAATCTTCAGGAACTAGAGAGCCATCTCTTTATCTTTTTCCTCAAAACTGATTTTGCTGTTGAATAGACATTCTATATCCTTCTTAGAGCAATTGACTAGCCACATAGGGTCTAGTACTCGAATGCCGCGCTATAGACCATATATGCGTTTGTGTGCTATGACGGCTTTGGATAATTCTTTCTTTATCTTCCAAGAATCTTCATCTGAATGAACACAAATAACAGCTTCCCCAAAACTAGAATCGTAGTGCCACCATTTGAAAATCTTGAAGAAATCCTGCTCCATTTTTATTAGAGGCATATTTTTCATTACTTTTGGCCTCATCACAATCAATGTTACATCTTTTTTCTTTGTAATAAGATCGATCTTTGTGATTCTCTTGGGCATATGTGTCTTCCAGTGTCTAAAACCGTGAGTAGCTTCCAGCTTTATTAATTTCCATAGCAGCTGGTCATGAAATTTCATCTTCAGATTTATCATCTTTGTCTACACTAGTTCAGTTATGTCCCCGAACGGCAGGGTCTTAATATCGCTTAATAATCGGAAGTACTAGAGCCCATACTCTTGTTTAATCACATAGACGTCAAGCTCTTTGATCCAATCCCAGCTTATGATGTCCCCTAGAGAAATGTTAGCATCACGTGTGAAGAATGCTAGGGGACGTTTGAATTTTCCGCTAGTAATTCCTTGAACCACAGTTTCCTCATTTCTGCAATTTCTTCCTTTGATAAACTTTGAGGAACTGTTCCTTGTTTCACAGCCTCTTCAACTTTGCGCTTTAGTAAATCATCATTTTCAGCTGCAAACATCTCACAAAAGGTTGGGAAGTCATTCGTACCCTCTCAGGCAATATTAGTGTCATTGTCATCGGAATCATCCTCCACGACAACCTTGTCGTAATCGTGCGCATCAGAAAAATGTTAGAAATCAAACTCAAATGTTTCTTCGTCCACGCCCAACATTTTCACAATCTCTTCCTTTGTATAACTGTGGACGAACTCACCCTCTTCTACGTCATGCTCTAAATACAATATCTTTGGTTTGGGCACGGCAGGAACAACTGACATATCAGTTACTGTGAGGATTCCTGCCTGCTTAGCATCCTTAGAGCTTAAACGCCTTTCCTGGTTCTTTGTCTCCTTCCACTTGATTGGCGGAATCATCCAAGTACATAGAAAAATCGATATCTTCATTCAAACTTGATTTTGTTATGAGGATAGCCGAACCACCCAAATCATCACCATCACCATCACTATCACTGTCAGACTTTTCCTTAGGTGCATCGTCAGTTTCATCCAAGTCTTCATCATCCTCTTCAGGATTTTCAGTGAACGCATATATTTCATCTTCAATCTCTTTCAACATCTTTCTTTTACTTAGCCATTCCTAATGTTTAGCAGATAGATTCGTCATGTCAATATCTACATCTTTTGGCTTTTCGATCAATACAAACTTCTTCGTGTCTGCATACACCACTACCTCAGAAGATGCTGGCACAGATTCAGCTTCTATCGCATCTTTAACAATCACATGTTCCACACCAACCTTCTCTTTACCTTTTCCCTGAGCGTCAGAAAGTTCTTTGGCAATACTTTCTTGCTCAGCAACTCTTTCCCTAGCCTCTGCCCTCTCAATCTCATCTATTTCTGCGGCTAAATTAATCCCGAGTTTCTTTGTAAGAATTTTCTTGAATAAGCTCATTTTCTGTTGATTTCTTAGGCGTTCTTCATTATATTCTTCCATACGTTTCCTCAGGCTTTCATTCTCCGACACAATACTTGCCAAGATAGCCTCAAGATGCTCTTTTTCTTCTTTCAGCCCCTTAATTTGCTCTTGTAATTCAGCAATCTTCACCCTATTTAGCATAATTTGGTTTTCTAACTCTTCGATTCATGTGTCATGAACATGTCAGCAGAACACTCTTCCCCCCTGGAATATCACCAAAGTCGAAGTCAAACTGATCTTCTAATCGGGTTCTTATTGAGAACTAGGGTTGAGATTGAGTAGGTTGAGGTGTAGGTTGTGGTGTTGGTTGTGGAGGTGGTGATGGTGGTGGTTGAGGAGTTGGTTTAGGAGGTGGTGATGGTGGTGGTTGAGGAGTTGGTTCAACATTCTCTGCTTCAGCAACCTTTTTCTGCACCTTTCTCTTTGATCTGTATTTTGGAGAATCTATGCTTCTAATAGCTGGCCTCTTTAAACGTTTAGATGACCTCTTTGAAGATTTGCGAACAGGGGTGTCACTGTCGGAATCCGAAGGCACATAAGTAGTATCATCTTCCCATGTCGCTTTTCGTCTCTTCTCCTTAGCTTTACATTGTATTTCAGCCAATCTTTCTAACTCTTTTTCTTTGGCTCTCTCTTTCTCTCCGACTATCCTATCCTCTTCATCGGTGCTAGAGGAGGATGCCTCTTCAACTATACCTTCTTTATCACCAAATGCCTGTCTTTCTATATTAGCAGCCATTGTCTCGACAATTTCTTCTATGTCCGGCTCGTCTACCAAACTCGTGCCGGCAGATGCACGTTTCTTCTTTTGAGGGGTAGTGGAGGAAGATGAAGCCGTTTGCTTTCATTTGTCCCCTTACCCCCCCCCCCCTTCTTATCTTCTCTGGTAAACCACACGCGTCTTTTCGCAACAAAACCATCTAATGCTTCTAACTCCTCAGCTTCATCCCCACTATCATCCTTTGACACTTCCCCTTCAGTGGCGCCACATAGTCTTTGTCAGTGATTGCCCCAAATACAGACTTGGCGTTGGGGAAGGCTTTTAGGTGCATATTCATATTCTTTAATGTAGACACATGCATATGCTCAAGTGTCAGAATATCGTCCTTCTTCTTTTTCAGATTTAGATGTAGATGATCTAGCAGCATTTGCACGAATCTCGGGTACTGAAGAAACTTTTCACGTTGTATATTTTGTACCATCTGCGAGAAGATAAGTCTTGAAAAGTTGTACGGCAGAGTGTCGTAATCATACACATCTGATAGTCTATCAAATCATCAAATCCACCCTTTATGTGGCTTAGGGCGTGAATAATGTAGTGAGCGATGTAGCGAAATGGAGCAATGAGATTTCCCTCTTGAAAGGTGCGGCATTTACGAATCCATCGTAGCCCATTCTATAAAAACACCCTTTGACCATATATTCTGGGTGACCGGTCGGGTCGTCTTCACTGTCATTAAACTCCAATAGTGTACGAATAAGATCTTCAGTAATCTTGACTTCAATATCTTCATTGTTGAGACGCACAGCACACATGATAGCATTCTCATCTTCATTATATTCAGCCCCATCCCAGAAATATTCAACATGCGATCGATATGCAGTATGACGATCCGTAAGGGCCTTTGTAATAGGTAGCCTTCTCAAAAATCTAAAACTTCTCTGTAAGCTGGTATCACTGGAATAGTCACATCTAGTAGACAAAAAATGTTGTGGAACGGTGAGAACGAAGACTTCTTGATCTGCAAACACAAACATTTCAAACACTTAGAAAAATTTTCAAAAATTTCAACTCTTACACACTCGTACGAGTCACCATTTGTACGAGTCAGATACTAAGACAAAGATTTAGGTTCTGAATAAAACCCACTGTACAAGTCACTTTTCGTACGAGTTGAAGTTTATACTTAACAATTTTAAGGGTTTGAATAGACTTACTCGTACAAGTGGTGCTTCGTACGAGACAAGGAGATTTAAACATTTAAGAACATACTCGTACAAACAATCACTCGTACGAGTGAATATGATAATCAGTCATTTGAAAACCTTGCTCGTACGAATGATGATTCGTACGAGTTGCGAATCGCACCAAATAACACCTTATCAAACCGAACTTAAAACGTGTTGATTTTAACAAATTCAATGTTGATTTATAGGTTAAAAGGGCCGATTATTAAAATTTGAGTTCAATTTTATATTTTACCGGTCTGATATCCTAAATCTACGTTTTATGTCTTTTTGGTCCAATTTCGGCATTATAACAGCTCAAAACTTGTAGTAGTACCTTGCCCATCGTAAGAGGTGTGCTAATCAACCTCCCCGAAGAAAAAGATACGTAAAACAATCAAGAACAAGTGTAGAAAGAACTGAATCGTATAGAGGAAACTTTCAGTCGCACAGAGTCAATAGTGTGACTCGTGCGAATGAGAAGCCCTTATATACTCTCTGAAGATCGTTCGTACGAGTTATGCCTCGCATGAATTAGCCTTTATCACTCGTACGAGTCAGTATGTTACTCGTACGAGTCAGTTCCTTGTACTTTGATTATCTTTTTAAATTTTTGTGGAATTTTATCCTTTTTAATACCCACTCAGTTATCCGAGTCCAAATTAATGACCTCAGTTAACTGATTTGCCTACCAAGTCCAAGTTAATGACCTTGGTTGACCATGGTTTGACCAAAACAGATTTATTCTAAAATTAAAGTTTCAAGTGAATGAAATTTTTGACGTTTTGGGATATTTTCTTTTCTGATTAGCTCCTAGCCCATGATCGTCAGTTTTCCTCCAGCAACTGTCGCTTTGACTTGGACTAACGTATTTTCATCATCGGTAGACTTAATCTAAGATAGATTGCTAAAATAAACTGAAAATCTTTTTGGGGTTTTTCTGAAAAGAAAGAGCAAGTAAATAAAGATGTATTTACAGACATATACCTCCTCTTTGACTTTGCCGTAAAGGAAAGCAGATTTAACATCCAATTGGTACACCTTGAATCCTTTCCAAGAAGCAAATGCCAAGAATATGCGAATAGCTTCAAGACGAGCGACAGGGGCGTAGACTTCATTGTAGTTTATCCCTTCTTGCTGATGGAAACCCTGGACCACGAGCCGAGCTTTGTTTCTAACCACAATACCCTTGTCATCTCTCTTGCATTTGAAGACCCATCGAGTATTAATCTTTTTATTATGATCCGGTAGGTCAACAAGCTTCCAGACACCAAGTTTCTGTAATTGAAGCAACTCTTCCTGCATTGCATCCACCAAGCTTTCCTCTTTCAGCACATCTTTCCAGTTTCCTGGTTCAACCTGCGAAACAAAACAACTGTAAGAAAGTCTGCTTTGCAATGGAGACACTGGTATAAAAGCAACTTAGATCCTTGTTGATCTGATTGCGAGTTTTCAATCTGGTTTGTAAGCTGCTAATGATATTCTCCAACGGATGGTAAGATTCTGTCCTTGGCATTACTTCACTCAAAACATCTACCTGACTTTGCAAATTCGTGACCACTTCATTAGCAACCGGTTCAGATGATATAGCTTCATTTCTGACATTGGATTGATCATTAGAAGATGAAACTTGCTCTTGATTGGAGATTTGATGCTGTTGAAAAAGCATAACAAGTTATTCTGATGGTACTTCAGGTTGGTAAAATGAATTCCACAAACTTTCGTAGTTGAACAGCCATGGATCCCCAATTTCTGTGTTGGCGTAGTATATCATTGACAATC
This sequence comes from Scalesia atractyloides, assembly GCA_947069175.1. NCBI lineage: Eukaryota > Viridiplantae > Streptophyta > Magnoliopsida > Asterales > Asteraceae > Scalesia > Scalesia atractyloides. The sequence goes on along the minus strand of CAMTDV010000026.1, from coordinate 46,671,994 downwards.
AACACGTTGTGCAAGAATGACCTGGTTAAGACTCGGCAAGAAGACTCGCTTTTGTAGACTAGCATAACTGACGAAAAATCCTTCTAAGGATTTGGCTCCAAATTTACCGTCCGGGTCCAGAACAGTACACGGCGATCCAAAAGGCTCCAAAAACGCGAGGTTAAGCTTTCTATGGTTTAGCAGCTCAAAAAAGGTCTTGTTGTGAGGCTTGACTGTCAACACACGGTTGAGGGTGTAACACGCAGATGCGACTGCTTTGCTAGAAACTTATTGGAAGTTTGGAATCAGCGAGCATTGTTCTAGCAGTCTCGATCAGTCTGCGATTCTTACGTTCAGCTACTCCATTTTGTTGAGGAGTATAGGGAGCGCTGAATTCATGAAGAATCCCTTTTTGTTGCAGAATTCAAGCATCCTCTTTTTCTTAAACTCAGTACCATTGTCACTGCGGATTCTCTTGATTGGCAAGTAATATAGGTTTTCTAGCTTCCTAAAGAGAATCATAAGACTTTCAAACATTTCATCTTTCCTCTCCAGGAAGAAAACCCATGAGATTCTTGAGAAATCATCTGTCACGACCAGGCAATATAGATCTCCAGAAATGCTTTCACGTTCACTGGTCCAAGAGATCCATATGAAGTCTTTCTAGTGGTAGCTTAATAGAGTTAAGCAACTTTCTTGGGTGTGATTTCTTATGTTGTTTCCCCTTCTTACAGCTCACACAATCATCAGACAAATGAAAATTCTTCAGATTAACACCATCCACTAGGTCGTTGTGAACCAAATAATTCATCTTTCGCAGGTGAATGTGTCCTATCTTCCGATGCCATAAGATTGACTCCTTCTTGGTCGCTTTAGAAACGAAGCATTTAACGTTCTTTGACGTAGTGGATCTGAGGCTCATGTCTAGGACATAAAGATCATTCTCTCGTGGAGTGCGCATGAGGATCCACTCCTCAGGAATTTTGAATCCCGGTTTGAGAATTAAGCATTCTTTGTCATTGAAGTGTGTTGTGAATTGTTTGTCACAGATTTGCGAAATGCTCAGTAGATTGTTCTCTAGCTCAGCAATGTAGTTCACCTTTTCGAAAGAAACCACTCCATTCGTAAGAATACCTTCTCCCACAATTCTTCCACCCTGAGTCCCAGCAAAACCGATGTAACCTCCCCGGATAGCTTTAACTCGTGCAACAACACAAGCATCCTAGTCATGTGTCAGGAAGCTCCACTGTCCATAATCCATTTTGACATGATCGACCTAGGGAGCCCCAGAACACATGTGGAAGAAACTATTTAAATAAAGAAACCCAAGCCTGCTTTGTCTTGGGTGGGTTTGGAATATCAAACTTTGGAACTTTGTTTTTGACACTTTGTTTGATCTCTATTTTGGCTCGAACAAGTGGTTTGGTTCTACTGAAGATGGTTTGACTTTTGCTACCCAAGTTTGTGTTTTCACAATTGCCTTTTTAGAATAAAACTTTGAATCCTTTTGACGATTCTTGGTGGATGTTTCACCAATCTCAAACTTAGAATGAAATTGAATTTTTGATGGCACATATTTATTGGATTCATTGTTTCTTCTAAGGATTTGTTTTTCTACAAACTTGGGTGCTTTTTGCTTTACATCTTTAGTATATCTGCTAGAGTTGGAAACAGGTTTTGGATTTCTTTGAGAACATTGTTGTGAAATATGCCCAACATTGTTAAACTTGTAGCACATCCTGCTGCCTTTTCTAATAGAGGAATCCAAATCCCATTTTCTACTCTCTTTTTCCTTCTTGAATTCATCACTGGATTATTTTCCAATGACCTCTTTTTCTTTTTCAGTAGTTGTCCATAGACAAAATTGATTTTCTTTGCAAAATTTAGCTTTTGAGACTTGTTATTCGTTCTTTGCTTATGAAAACCCAACCCTGCTCTCCTGTTTTCAGGATAGTCTCTGTCCCTTTGATAATGGGTTTTGTGAACACATTTTGGTCAGCGCAACGGTGAATTCGACCAATAACAATAGGTCACACAATGAACTTTGCGTACTCAGCGCAACGGTGAATTAGACCAACAACAATAGGTCACACAATGAACCTTGCGCACTCAGCGCAACGGTGAATTAGACCAACAATAATAGGTCATACAATGAACCTTGCGCAACGGTGAATTAGAACAGCATTTGTAGGTCACACAATGAACCTTGCGCACTCAGCGCAACGGTTAATTAGACCAACAACAATAGGTCGTACAATGAGCCTTGCGCACTCATCGCAACGGTGAATTAGACTAATACAATTAAGTCACACAACGAGCCTTGTGTACTCCCACAACGGCAAGTTAGACTAACGCGCGCAGGTTACTAGACCCTGCGCACAACAACATTCCTCTGAGCTGTGAATCCCAAAACCTTGCAAGGACAAGACACACATGAGAAGCGCCTCATAGTCCTTGGACAAAAGGATACACCCCTGACACCCTGCGCTGGCGGGAAAAACCTTGACAGCCTCACAGAAGGGGTAAGCACTAAGAGATGTTGACCATACCTAAGGGTACAGAGTGGTAGAACTGTGACCAAAGGTTACTCGGCAGATTGCGTGTGACAGTGTCCTCGAGCAGTAAGGAAAATGTCAGACAATACACCAACCACGTCTCTGCCAGTGATTGTTTCACCTTCACCACTTTCGGCTGGCAACAGGCCTGACACCAGCAACGGCTGCCCCTACATGTGGCATCACTCAACATCTGACAAAGCACACCTCCTGACAATGGACATAAATTCTCCTGCAGGGAGTACTTAATGTCTGACGCAGAGGGACAAAAAGGATGTCTCTGGCTGTATGAGCCGGGCCCAAGTCCCACCAGCATTTCTCCTGAACATACCTTTTTTGGCTATAAATAAGTATCGGATCTCCAGGTAAAAATATGAACACACGCTTACACACTTTCAATTACTTGCGTACCATCCCACATATACTTATATTCACGTCGGAGTGTGGTCACGGAGAAAACCACCCTTTTCCCCGTGGTAAGACTAACGGCGCTGCTAGTTTTGCAGATCAGCCGAAGAGAGCTTACGACCCAAAAGGTGAAGTGAGAGGGTAACCTTTTATCGGAAACACCCTGGTTATGACTTATATATCCCCGGATATCACTAGGTTAAACCGGTGCTTCTTCATTGGCACCATCTGCTATTTTCTCACTCTTTTCCAGTTTTCCCTCTCATTTTTCACCTTTTCAAAACTCATTTCCATATGGCTGATTTTCCATCGAATACCCCGCGAGGTTCTCGAGCAGAAGGCAAGAACCCAGTTCATGCCTCTCGAGTTGACGGACAAGTGGGAGAGGATTCCTCTGAAGAGGTCGAAATCCAACACGGATTTCGCCGTGTAAACATCCCGGTCACTCCCGGAGCCCAACTAGAGACTCCCTTTGTACCGATCACATCCGTCTTACCCCCGGGTGAAACCCCAATGTCTTGGTACATAAAGTCTCAGACGGCCCTCAACGCAGTCTATGCGCAACTCTGTGCGCAAACAAACACCCCTGCTGTCCCAGTGCAGCCCGATGTTCAGATGCATTATCTCTTGTCTATTCTAAAATGCGGCTCATGCGCCCAATTATGTAATAAAGATAAGAGTTGCTTCATGTCTTTTTTTATCTTAATGTTTCGTTACAAATGCGCGGAACCACTTTGAGTATACGCAAAAACATCTTGGTGCACAATGACTCGTAAAACTTAAATCACTATCTATGCAACAAGCATAAGAGCTAAATCCACGTGCGAGTTCATTACCAGTTTCATTCGCTATACTTACACAAAGTTGGTCCATTTCACGCACTTATTGTAACAAAGAAGAAACATTTCATTAAAGGATAAAAAAATATACATAACCGCACCATGCGCGGCGCAAACAATGATCCTACAAGAATATTACATTAAGGATCCTACACTAATCTTCTTCCTCAACAGCGACCCCAGCGTCTTCCGGAAAGGTATCCTTCAAGCGTTCGATGAAGTCATCATGGGTAAGCGCCTCACTTACCAACTCCAAGGCTGGGATATCAAGACGGTTATACCCTTGTTGCGCCTTCTCGAAGATAGCTCCAGTATTAACTCCATGAGTGGAGGCATGGCTAGAATCCCATGGAGTATCCAAGGCATGAGTGACTTGTTGCGCACACTCAGCATAGCCTTGCGCATGCCCATCATGGCGCGCAGCAACCACCAACTAAGCCACTACACCATCCAACTCCACGGAGTTCACAATGGAATTGGCAATCTGCAAATTCAAAGGGAAGATCAAAGCAATTCCACAAAGGTTAGAAAAAACAAGGGAAAACACTTATATTGCCAATCCCATGCTGCTGAAGCCACAGCATGTTGTTGGTGAGCAACTCCACCAATGATTCGAAGATGGCACGGGAGCTTTCAGAACCTTTTAACTTTTTCTCTCCCACCTCCACCTTCGCCTCCACCAACTGCAGCCTATGCAAGAGGTCAGCACTCTTCACTAAGGCTGCTTAGAGATCTGTCTTAGCGCTCACTAAAGCAGCGCAAGGTTCGACCTGTTTGTTCACAACAAGGTTAGCATCATAACTTAGTAATTTTAAAGGGGAATGAACACAAGGACAAGGGGGTACCTCTTTCTGCTCGCTGTGCTCGCGTTGCACACTAGCTTGTGCAGCCGAGGCAACAGCCGCCTCCTTCTCTTTCCTCTCACGCGCCACATCAGCACGCAACTGGGCCAGTTCATCCCTCATGGATTTCTTCTCCCTTTTATCCCTTTCACAACCCTCCTTCCACAACTTGCGTTCCTCAGCAAGTTTGGCATCCGAGGCTTCAGCCCGATTCTTCCACCCCTACGCAGACCACCCTTCAATTCGCTGATTATCGGCGAAGGCAGTCTCCCTTGCCAACACCGCAGCTTCACGCGCAGCCACTTGGGCTCGCTCCTTACCAAGGGTCTCTTGAGCAGCCTCAAGATCTTTCTTTTGCTTCACCAGGCCCCGCCATTCACGAACAATCTTGTAGGTCACAGAGGCGGACCTGGCAGCTGCCTGGGGGTACGTATTGTACGTCTCTTCTTCTTCACGATCAGAAAGAAAACGTACCTCCGCTGGGGGAAGGCTCCTTTAAAAAACTCACGGCATGCCAACCAGTGAGAAAAGTCATCTCCTTTCTCCAATTTCCACACAGAAGTGTGGATCTCTTCAGCTTGAGCGGAGGAGAAAGACCTATAATAATAATCCCCCGGAGTCTCATCCGGGCGGATGGGAGACAAACCATGGGCGGCAGATCTGCGCCACCCTTGGGTAACGGTTCCTCCACATGCTCTTGTCGAGCACTGGTCTGAACCTCTTCGGCAAACGCCGCTCCCGACGGCTCCACCCCACCAACATTAACCGCGCTATCCAGATGCGCGTGTTCTGCCCCCACACAGCGGGTTCTTGCACAACGAACTTCGATTCTTCCACTTCCAAGGAGGGTTCCCCAAGATCCACCCGCGATTCCTCAACAACAACCACAGGTTCTTCAATATCCTGTTGTGGTTGCGTCAATGGAACACCCAGAGTTTCCAAAACCGGGGAACCCACATTAGTACCCATACCAAGACCTTCCACCTACACGTGAGGCCCCTCCCTCGCGCCGACCGGTTCTGCCCCAGCAGCAGAATTTCCTCCTTGACCACCGGCCTGGGTCATTAGGGAATCAGCTTCCACAGCGCATGTGTCGGAATCTACAAAAACCGGCTCATCCCCCATTTTATAGATTTATAGGGTTAATTAGTCAACCCGGTTGAACCATCCAGTTTAACCTAGTTTAAGTGGTTGAACCATTTTTATGCCTAACCCATAACAATTTAAAAACCCGGTTGAACCATCTACTCTTTATTTTAAATGGCCAAGAGAATCAATCTCGAGCACTCTAAGAACATCACTGGATCAAACGGAGTTTTCCGAAAGTAACCCGAGTCCACCACCAGTTCCGGGGAAAACCATTAACCCACCCGCCTGTAGGCACGACGATAAAATACCGGTAAAATCCGTTTGGCTTAAGATCAAACCCAAGTTTCCCTGTGTCTCCTATCATTGCCCACCGGTGCCTCACTCTGCACCAAGTGGGAGTTAAACCTACATCTCCCAAGAGAAATGCAAGCCTTCTACCACTTGGTATAGATATTATTGCCGCGGTAGTCAACTCTTGACTCTTCACCCTCACATCACCGGCGTAATACCATAATTAATTTTAGGCAAAAATACGTTCAAAACAAACAATCATAATAGAGGCAAAGGCTGGTAGGTATCGTTTACCTGAAGAGTTGTAAATCTGTTATCTTATGTTTTTTATTTTTATTTTTAATGGCCAACGATGTCAATCCCGACATATTCTCGAAGTACCCACTGGACCAAACGGAGTACTCCTAGAGTAACCCAAATCCACCACCAATTCCTGGAAAACCAGTAACCCACCCGCCCATAGGCACGATGGTGAAATTACCAGTAAAACCTGTTTGGCTCAAGGATCGAACTCAGGTTTCCCCGGTTCTCCTATCATTGCCCACCAGTGCCACTTTACATCAAGTGGAAGTAGAACCTGCATCTCCCAAGTGAATATGTTATCTTATTAATCATCGGTTATACACAACAGCGGTGACCCTTCTAGACTCGACATAAGGACTAACCGTAGGTCACTGCTAGATTGAGGTCTAAATTGAAGGTTCGAAGGTCTTGAAGCCTCTATTTGTCGTTGGAGAGGGAAAATAGTATGCATCAACCAAACACTTTTATGAGTTTTAAAAAAATCCATTGAATTTCAATAAAAATTCAAATTCCTATGGTGTTAATAGTTCTAATTTCAAAGTATTTTGCATAAGGCTGCAAACAAACTAAATGTTTAGCGAACAATTTGTGAATTGTTCGACGAGAAGTTTGTTTTTATTCGTTCTTTTATTAAACAAACGAACACGAACAAGAAATTTCGTTCGTTTAGTTAAATGAACGAAAATTAATAGAGACCGTGTTCGTTCATTTATGTTCGTAAACACCCGGTAATGTGTTCGTTTATGTTCTGTGTTCGTTTATGTTCTGTTGTATTTGATAGTTCATTAGTGTTTTTTTGTTTTTATATTTCATTTAAATAATTCAAAATTCTGGCAAATAAAATATTAAATAAGTGTCAATGTATTATATATTATATTTAAGAACGCTTATTTGTGCTCGTTTGTTTCTATTTGTGTTCATGAATGTTAATTTGTTTCCATAAATTGTGTTCTGCTTTGATCCTTCTTCATGACAACCTAGGTTGCAACCCGTGAGCTTACCACACGTCAAACAACTATTGCTCCATTTTTCTCTTTATTGTTTTTTAATTAATGTTTTTAATTAATAATTAAATTAAATTTTCATATAATTATATTTTTTTAAAATAACTTAGAACTAATATTAACCCCCCATCCCACCCCCCTCGCGCGCACATCATTGCTAGTGATCAACGACACTGAAATTGAAGCGTGTTAATGCGGAGAAATTAGACCGAAACGTAAAACATAGAAAATAATAACTAAGTCGATTAAGGACTCACGGTCAAACGGGGAAAAATAGATGGCGTAAAAACAGTGAACCATATATGCACGTTGCACCATGTTAACTTTCAAAATGTAGAACAGAGCGTAAAACAAAACACAAAAAAAAAACATTGAACTACACACGAACATTGTGTCATCTTAACTCGCAAAATTTAGAACAAAAGGGAAAACAAAAATTCTACGAAATATGAAAAGTATAGGAGAACAAAGTTGAAAGTAAAAAAAATTGTAAGGTAACAAATCAGAAAAGATGTAAACATTTGGGCTAAAACTAAAAATTCAATTAACTTTGAGACTAAAAGTATATAATCATATATTTTTTTTGAAAACCACCGTTTGCATAGAGTACAATAACTCTATTCCTCAAAATGTTGCTTATTTACAATAGATTAATAATAACTTACAATAAATTTTCTAAAAAAAATCTCTCTTGTTTAGTTTAGTTTATTTTTAATAACATTCCAATATTAACTTTATTAAAAACAAAGTTTTTTTCTTTTAAAAGACTCTTTCTTATTCAATACTATACAATTCATTCATTCAATACTATAAAATATACATGAAGGGGAATAGTGCAAGACACAACAAAGGGGAATAGTGTCAGGCACGTGTCTGACACTTTTCCATTGGACCAGTTAAAATTACGATTTTGCACCATTTAAACTTTAAGTTTTGCCATTGTTTTGTATTTTTTTTCCCTCCCAACCAAACTACGATTTGCCTCCGGTTCAAATTTACAATTTTGCCACCGTCTTTGTTTGTTTTCCTTGTCAAATTACAATTTTTCCCCCAGTGAAAAATTACAGTCATGTCATCGTTTTAGCTTTTTTTTTTTTAAATGGTAGTGTTTTGTTTTAATTTGTTAACTTGGTGTAATTTTTATTCGTGCTAGGCGGCTGTTTGGCTCACGCTCATTTGTTTTGAAAAATTACAATTTTGCCCCCAGTTTATAATTATAGTTTTTCCATCATTTTAGTTTTTTTTAACAAATTGTCATTTTTTAAGATCATGTTATGAGTAGTATGTATAAGTAAGCAAAACACAAACGTACATGCTATCAGAGAGAAATATTTGGTTCAATGCCCCGCAACGTTGGTGGGGCAAAAACTAGTAACTAACAAATAAGATGAATGTAAAATATTTTTTAATGTTTTATATTACTTAGATATAAAACAATTTAGCTTCAAAATAAAATTAATATTTTTAATAAATTTTATAGAATAAACTAAAGTCATAGATAATACTTATTTAATAAAAGATTGTTTAGGTTGGGTTATTAATGGTGTGAAAGGTTGGGTAGGATCGAATCGTGTAAGTGAAAGAGAAATAAATTAGTTTCTTTATTAAAAGATTAGACCACCCGTAGTGGGTAGCGGAATTGGGCGTTTTTAAGCTGAAAACGCCCCATCACGCCGGAACCACCACCCCATGGCCATTTTCGAACGTTTTTTGGCTTGGACGTTTTAGAGAACACGTCGTGTGTTGTGATGTTTTAAAAAAAGCGACCCTTGGGCAACGGATATATAAAAAATCTACATTTTTCAATTTTATTATTTACTCATACCTCTTAAACCACAACTCAGCCTATATTTATACACCATTCTACACATTTTTCTCTTATTTTTATCACTCTTCTCTTATTCTTTAAAAAAATACCATGCAATCATTATGCCCTCCTTTTGGTGTTCCGTCTCGCCAAAGCAACCCAAACTCGTATCACTCGAACACCACCCAACCACTACCAACCTTTAATTACCAAGATTGCGATCCGAATACGATAGGGTACACGCAACACTAAACATGCCCCAACAATATTTTCACAGGCCACTCGGTTTTACATCATATATGAATATTATTTGTTTTATTTTTTCCAAAAAAAAAGGAAAAGAAATTAAAAATAAATAATGGGGTAATGATTGAATGGGGCATTATGGGCATTATACCATTACACCCTATTTTAACTTCACATTCCATAATGCCCTGAGTGTCACGTGCTCATGCCCAAGAGGTGGATATTGTGATAATGTCCCACTACACATGGTCTTAAGTTTAGTTAGGTCACCAACAATGATAGTAAGTAAAAGCTCGTTTTTAGAAAAGTTGAAATTTATAACATGGTTTTTTACTACAGGAAAAAGGTTATATTATGATCATTATTATTTCTATTAGGGTCTACATATTCACACACCCTTTTACCTATTTAGACACATTTTAGACGGGTCATCTAGACCTAGACGGGGCGTCTAGGTTTCCTTTTCTCCAACCACATTCCTGCCCCGTACAACGTCAAATCAGTCACATCAGACGGGGCGTCTAGCCTTGGACGGACGTTTAAGACGGCCAGCCCAAGACTGGGCGTCTAGGCCTAGACGAGCCGTCTAGAAGGTTGGTGGTCTGCATGCATGTTAGTAAAGTAGTAAAGTGATACGCCCCGTCTAGGCCTAGACGGGGCATATATTTCTTTGTTAAATAGACCCATGCAGAGCATTTGATGTCGTAGAAAAATTTCAATTCGTCGTCGGAATTCTCTCCGTCATGAACTTTGGCTTATATTACTTCATCTGATATCATTCAATGCATGTCAGTAAAGTAGTAAAGTGATACGCCCCGCCTAGGCCTAGACGGGGCGTATATTTCTTTGTTAAATAGACCCATGCAAAGCATTTGATGTCGCATAAAACTTTCAATTCATCGTCGGAATTCTCTCCGTCATGAACTTTGGCTTATATTACTTCATCTGATATCATTCAAAGGTGGTGAAATGTCATCAAACTGGGATGGCAAGTATTTCTTTGGGGCGTATTCTGGCGAGTCATGGGTGCCTGAAGCCAATTCTGTAACAGTTATTAGGTTAAACTAGTTGTTGTTTTAATTATTTACTAATGGTGATATCGTTGTTAGGGGGAGATCAGTGTTCCCAATTCTAACGAGCAAGAGGAGGTTGTGTCAAGTGTACAAGGAAATCAAAACAGACCGTTTCCAGATTTGAACGAGCTTCCTCTTGTTGAAGAAACATCCCATCTGGACGAGACTGTTACGAAAGTTACAATGCAAGACATTATTCGTGATGGTGGAGGATATGGTGGTGAGGCACCCCCATGCACAGGCAATCTGTACCTCACAGAGACGGTATGAAACCTATTTATTTATGTTGTGCAGTTGAGTAAACATAAAATCTAACATAACGCTATCAAATTTATAGGTTTTCAACTCTTAGGTAAACATAAAATCTAACATAATGCTATCGATTATATATTTATGGTAAAAGCAACCCGTTACATAGTGAGATAAAAAGACATTTACCAATGAAGATCAGCCTTATATTTTTTGGAAAAAAACTATCGGAGGGATGGTTTCCAGCGTGCAAATTTGTATCTGAATCGACTACACGTCAAAGAGTGTCTTGTGCTTAATTGAAGACTATAACTGAAGGGGAAACTGGAGGAGTAAATGCAGGTAAATGGGAAATATTGTCCTTTTTTAAATATATATGTTTTTTGTTTGCGTAATAGAGTGTCTTGTGGTTTAAGATATTGATATGTTGTTGAACTTATTTCAGAGGTTTCTACAGCAACTAACGAGTCTTAGTCATCGTCTGCCGATCAGTTTTGGTCAACCACGGTCAACATAGCAAGAACAATGGCTCGATTTTTTTATAAATTTAATACGATTTATTGTCATAGACGGGTGGTTAATTACCATTTTACCCCTGAATTAGGCCTAGACGGGTGGCCACTCAGGGGTAAAATGGTAATTGGCCAATTATTCCATACGTCGCGTCTAGGTCTAGAGACCCGTCTATTGGTCGTATATGACTGGCCAGCCTAGACGACCAGCCACATACGACACCATACACCCACACACTCAAACACACACATACGTATTCTAGTCATTTGACCGTATTTGGAGCGTATTTTTTGCGAAATCAAGCATCTATGGTACGTATTTTCACCTATACTTCAATAATCTTTAATGTATTATGCATTTGGAAAGTAGGTTGTGTGTGAATTTGATAATTTTTGAGGTTTAAAGGTTTGATGTTGAAGTATTTGGGTTTTTTATTGAACAAGACGGGGCGTCTACTCCTAGACGACCCCAATAGACGACCTGTTAATTTTTTTCTTTTATTTAACTTATATAATTTATTGTTTTAATATTATGTGTTAATATTCGGTTTATTGTTATTATTTGTGTTACATTGCTAATAGAATCGCAGATTAGGTTATGGACGAGATTGAAGATCCGATACACGGGGACCCACATCCGCATGGTCCGCGACGGGCCCCGCCAGCGCCGACGGATCCGCTACACGGCCACCCCTATCTTGAGTTCCCGCCCGGCACCTAGGCCGCTCGTTTTTTAGGGAAGCTACGCCGAATGCACGTCGAATCGCACGCGACAGTCGACAGGGATGCGATCGAGGCGATTGGTGAGACACCAAGACTGCGTTTTTTCGTTCTCGTTGATTCCCCGAGGCACCGTCTGTTTGACTTGGCTGGCACGCCGAGTTATAGGGAGCTGCTCATCGAGTTCCTGTCGACCTTCACGTTCCACCCTCCATGGGTGGACCAGCCGCCTCCCCAGCCACAGGGTCCTCCCCCTCCGCCTGAGGTTTCATTTAGGATTGCCGGTGTGTGGTGTTCGATGATGCTTGCTGAGTTTGCTGTTTATAGCGGCATATACCTGCAGGAGGAGATTGCTACGGATGTTTATACGGAGGGGCTAGTAGTGGTGGATAGACCCATTGTCACACCCCAGATTTCCAACCCAAATCCATACACCGGTGGGCCCGAGTGGGGAGTATCGTGACGTCAGTTGATAACATCATTTTCAATTAAACACGGCACAGCGGAAGTCTTGGAGTAAAATTACTATTACAAACCGAATGTTCGAAAATACAAGATAATTTACAAGCTTGTAATAGAACATCCACAGGCGGATCATAAAATGTACAAGAAAGGATATAAAACAGACTTTAGGGCAGATCTAAGGATTTGCAAGATCCTCTAATTTACTACCGAGCAGCTTCCGGCCTATTTTGTATTGTACCTGCAGTTTAGTCTTTGGACGATATGTCAACTTTCGCTGGTAAATACACCCAACTGACTCATTTTGAAAACTTTAAAATGATTTTTAAGTGCAAAACAGCACAAAATCTTTTATTAACTTGGGAAAGTTGACTTTGCAACCTTGTATCAGATTCACATGTTTGTCAATACATACAGGGCCCAGTACAGAAACCGAGACATGATTAAATACACACCACTTAGAACTCACAAAGGAGTTATCCCCAACGTCTTGGGTAATTTGCATATGAGCATCTGTCAGGTGTATGCCTACACCCCGCGCTAAGGTCGTGGCCAATAACTAATATATTGAGCCGAGGATATCCAGGACACGGTAATTTAACCCTTGATGTTTAAGTTATCAAACAAGACTGATTAAAACGGAATATGCGGGTTTACTAGCCACAAACGGGCATTCGATTGACCCCATTTCGAACCAAGCGGTAATAATTTACCGTATCCCTAGCCCATATAGGGAAAATAAGTCGAGAGTCTTTACCTGAGCTAGTTTTCTTCTTTTATTTTTAAATAACTCAGCCGTATACAAAAGTACCAAGTGCAGATAGCATTTACCGGGAAGGCTCTAGGCTGGATTATGGCATAAGCTAGCCAATTAAATACTAACGGTCTTATAAACCGAATAGTGTACATGATCATACGTATAACGCTTGATTAAACGATGATTGGATAGAATTTAGTTTAATCCCTACAAGTACTTGACTTGTATAATTGGGTAAACTATAAACATTTTAGATTTTGAAACTTAAATGACAAGGTTAAACCCGTTTCGATTAATTTTCGTAAACTAGTTACGTATAATCAACCGTACGCTTATAAGCGATAATGGGTAACCGGATAAGTCATGGACAAGTTCTATATGCCATTATATTTTAAATAAGTTAAGATATCAGTAGGATATCAACTTGTATGCCCGTTAAGGTTTTAAAACGAAACTATGCCTTATAAGGGCATTTCGGTAATTATATGCCGTATAAAAGGAACTTGAATATATTTGAAGTTTATGATCATGATTATTCTGGAAAAATAATTTATTTATGATATAATATCAATAGGATGTCAATTATATGTGTAAATTATCTTTTATGACCAACCTATGCACCGAAGGGGCATTTTGATCATTTTACACATATTTTATAAATTATTTGGGATTCTGAGTTCATATCAATAATGGTCTTAACCGAAAGTCAAAAGCGTTTTCCAAAAAATGCTTGACTTTTGGCTATAAAAGCCTATAAACGAAAATGCACAAAGAAGGAACACTTACTAGTGATTCCTAGGGTGAAAAAGAATTATGTTGGATGCTCCTTTTAGCTAGGAACTTCCAGATGAGGGAGAAGAGTGAATAAATGAGAAAGGTGCAAGTTGGAATGTGAACTTAAACACCTATTTATAGTTGGAGAACTCAAAGGAGGTGAAGCCAGGTGTTTAGGAGTGTAAGTGAAAGCTTACAAGTGTCCCAAAACGTGGCATAGCAGTTTGGGAAGCCATGGTTTCGGTTTTAATGGTTTTGGAGTTTTGTTTGGGAGCCAAGCAAAACTTTCTGCAGCAGATGTTCTCTAGCACCCCGCGAGAGACACAGGGCATGTCTCTCGCGGCCCGCGACCGCCCTACGACCACTTTCAAACTTTGACACTTTTAGCCCCTTAACTTATAAAGCTTTTAAAAACCTCTAAAACACCTTTTTGGCATAATTAGCCCTCCGTAGCCAATATTTGGCATACCCGAGATTATGCCCGGACATTATCGAGCTCTCGGTTCGTTAAAAGGTCCCTCAGAGGTATAAATTAACATGTTGACACTTTTAATCCCTCCATTATCCAACTTTCATATATTATTGGATTTAATCACTCTCGTCCAACAAACATGATATATGAGAGTTAGGACTACGTAAAGGATCACTCAGAGGCTCAGTATAAGCATGTTCACTCCGATGTCACTCAGAGGCTAGGCATGTTGACACAACAGTCACTCAGAGGCCGAGTTTAAGCATAACGACACGAATGGTCGTTCAGAGGCTACGTTTTATGCATAACGCACTAATGGTCATTCAGAGGCTATGTTTTTATGCATGTTGACATCAGAAAGTCATTCAGAGGCTCAGTTTGAGTATGTTGTCACATTTTTAGTCCTTAATAGTCTTTTAGTTGACTATATTAAAAATACAATACGTGTCACTATATTATTGGACACGATTTTTACAGGGCGTTACATCCTCACCCCTTAAAAGAAATATCGACCTCGAGATTTTATTAAAAAGATGGGGGTACTTTTGTCGCATAGTGGACTCAACCTCCCATGTATACTCGGGACCTTTAAAAGCGCCCCACTTAACCTTTACTATAGGTATCATTTTCCTTCGGGGCTTCTTAACCTGTCGATCCTCGATCGAAATTGGTTTCTCAACAAACCTCAGGTTTTCATCAATTTTCACTTCTTCGTACGACATAGCTTGCGACTTATCGGCTAGACATTTCTTAATGTTAGATATGTGGAATACATCATGGATTCCACTAAGCTCCTCTGGCAACCTGAGCTTATAAGCTACAGTGCCGACACAAACGACTATCTCGATTGGTCCAATATATCTTGGGCTCAACTTACCCTTCTTTCCAAAACGCATCACACCTTTCCAGGGTGATACCTTTAGCATGACCTTGTCCCCTACTTGGAACTTAAGAGGTTTACGCCTCTTGTCAGCATAACTCTTCTGCCTATCCCTGGCAGCTTTGAGACGATCACGGATTTGCACAATCTTTTCCATGGTCTCCAGGACAATCTCTGGTCCTGATAGTTGGGCTTTCCCAACTTCTGCCCAGCATGCGGGCGTTCGACACTTTCTCCCATATAAGGCCTCAAAAGGAGCAGCCTTAATGCTCGTATGATAATTGTTATTGTAGGAGAATTCTATTAAGGGTAAGTGGTCATCCCAGCTTCCACCTAAATCAATTACTCATGCTTGAAGCATGTCTTCCAAAGTCTGAATAGTACGCTCACTTTGACCATCAGTCTGCGGATGGTAAGCCGTACTGAAATTTAATCGTGTGCCTAACGATTGTTGTAAACTTTTCCAAAAGTGAGATGTGTATCTAGTATCTCTATCAGATACAATAGATACCAGCACACCGTGTAGGGACACAATCTTATCCACATATAACTTAGCCAATTTGTCTGAATTATATGTTTCTATAATTGGCAACAAATGTGCTGACTTGGTCAGTCTATCCACTATGACCCAAATAGTGTCATTTTTTGGTCTTTGGTAACTTGGTAATTAGAATAAAATGATGCATCTTGTTTTTCTAAATCAGAATAACTCCCCTAAACAAGCTTGAATAATTTATCAACACAATCTAGATTAACATTTAGAATTAGGAAATCCTCATC
This sequence comes from Scalesia atractyloides, assembly GCA_947069175.1. Classification (NCBI taxonomy): domain Eukaryota; kingdom Viridiplantae; phylum Streptophyta; class Magnoliopsida; order Asterales; family Asteraceae; genus Scalesia; species Scalesia atractyloides. The sequence goes on along the minus strand of CAMTDV010000026.1, from coordinate 46,655,952 downwards.
AGAATATAGTTTATCAAATCCGTTCATTTTATACACAATTACATTTGGATCATTGTTTAAACTATTTTTTGATGATTCAATATCCAATTCAGATTTGTCTGATTCATCTTTAAAAAAATTTTCAACCACAGTGTTAACCACTTAAGATTCACAGACATTTTCTGCTTTGGTGTATGTTACATCAATGTTCGCAGGCAGCTCGTTTTTCTATCCAGTTTTCAATTTTAAATTTAGCACCTTTTCCACCCCCGATGGTTTCTTACTAGCATAGGTATTCCACATGGGTGATGGAACATGATCGTAACTTACACCTTTATTTTCCTCAATTTGATTATCTTCCTTACTTTCAATTTTTGGAACAATGTGATCAATGACGTACGAACTTGTAGAACAACTGATTAACAACTTGTTAACCTATTTTGTTTCGATTTTCATTTTTTCAATTTCACTTTTTAGCTCAGCAATTGTATTTAAATGAATACTAATGGCCATTTGTTTGTCCATTACAGTCGCCTTGAGCATCGAAAGTGTCCTGTCATTTTCTCTGATCACTTGTTCAAATTGTTTAGTTGTTTTGCTTAATTTGTCATAAGATTCCTTTGTTGAACTATAATCACATGACAAATTTTCTGTATGACATTTCAGCTCCTTGTATCATGTTTCTTTTTCAGCACACTCAATGCATGGCTCTTTGTACTTCATGCAAGGTGTTTCTTTCACCGACTCATTTACCGACATGTTTACCTCATTCACATTTGCCATAAAAGCTTTGTTGTCCTTGTCAGTCAAATTTTCAATGTAGCATCAATGATCTCCTCTACTTCCGGCTTCTTCTCTTCTTCACAAGGCGATCGATAGCTGGAATCGAAATAACCTGCAAAAGGCTTAAGAACGTCATTAGGCAAGAGATGTTTAAATGCACTATTTAACAATTCCTCTTCTTCTAACGATGTGTTGTAATATTCTTTAGGAGCTTCATCAAAAGATGCCTCTGCATATACTTCAGTATCTTCAGGCTCTTCAATGATTTCAGCTACCAATGCCAAACTTTCGCTCTTCGTGATGTACTTGTTCCAGTGGAACCTCCGTCCTCTTGAGTGACGACGAGTGCTTTGTCTTTGGAGTTTGACGGTCCATCTTCAATCAGCACCATTCTTGTTTGGGGTTGAGGTCGATGATATATGGCATTCTTGTAATAATCATCAGCAAAAGGACCTTGATTGCCCTTGACCTCTCTATTTGGACATTCTCTTTTGAAACGCCCATTCTCTTGGCATTGAAGCATGTGACCTTAGACTTATCGAAGCCTAGTTTCCCATCAAGTCCTCCCAAATTATCTTTTCCGGTAATCTCCATGAAACTTTGAGCTCTTCTGATGATGGAAGCCATACACCATCTAATGTCAATCAATTCCATTTCAACTGGATCAATCTGATCGTAATCTTCTTTCGTCATCTCTGGATTCCCAATTCTTCCAGCTACCAAACTTTGGTACAATTTAAGTACCGAGGAAAGTGGAGACATGGGTTGCTTTGCGGTGTTTTCGTTGAAGTCTTGAGCAAACTGGAGATTAACTACAATATTGCATTGTAGGACCCGTTGATTGGGATTAGATTGATTGTTCTGGTTGTTCTGTGGATTGCTTGAACTATGGGATGATTGTGGCCTAGAGGCGTATTTGGGTTGACAGAAGTAAAAGATTGAAATCCACTGGTTTGACTTAACTGTGGACTTGGTGTGTTGAAGGTACTGAAGGCAGTTTGAAATTTTAGACTCTGTATATGCTCGGCAAGACTACCCTTGTAATATAGATTTACATCTTGTTGTATCTGGGCGCCTTTGCTTTTTGCCATTTTTTGCATCTCTAGCTCACGCCCTTCCAACCTTTCAATAAATCTTAGTAATGAGAAATTACCATACTATGTGCCATTCTTTAGAATAGTCAAGTAAGTAGACCATTCTCCTTGAGGTAGAGAATCTGCCAGCTTACCGACCAATTCTTCATTTGTTTTCACAATTCCCATGCGCTTCATTTGTACCACCAAGTGACAGTACCTTTCAATCAATTGTTTCACCGTCTCTCCCTTGATTAGAGTAAAGATATCGAATTCTTTACTCAGTAACGCTCTCTTTCCCTTTCGAAGTTGCGAGCTTCCTTGGAATTTTAACCGTAAAGCATTCCATAAAGACTGAGCATCGTCAACATGTTGTAGAAGCGCCAAGATATCTTCTTTGATGGCTTGCTACAAGATATTCATCATCTTCTTCTCATTAATGAACTTTTCTCTTTCGAACTCTGAGAGTTGAGATAACGTTTTCTCAAGACCATTCTCTCCAATCGGAGCTTGATATTTCGATTCAATAGCAAACCAGCAGGTGAAGTGGTTAGCTTGAACCCAGTTCATGAATCTTTCACTCCAGCTATCATAGTCTTCAAGATTCATAAGCTTTGGAGGCTTTGTCATTGTGCCCATTTCATTTTCAAGATTCATATTATGCGCTGCAGTACTTGTAATAGTTGAAGCAGCAAATGCATTGTAAAACTCTTCTTCCATTTTCTCTGCAAAAATTTCAAAAACACACTTTCGAAAAACACTGATTAGATTGACAAAAATACGAATTTAAGAGAAATTTCTAAAAAAATGTTCTTTGTACGAATGACAAGCTATTTGTGTGACTCTAATGATTCGTGCGAGTAAGATACTCGTGCGACTCAAGTATTCGTGCGAGTAAAATACTTGTGCGACTGATAGAATTATTTGTGCGAGTGTCTATTTCGTGCGAATCACTGCCTCGTACGAATGACAATTTTTGTAACTTGTAAATTTTAATGAAACTTGTTAATTTGTTTGTACGAGTGTCTAATTCAACGGATAGCCGTTCGTACGAGTTGTCTCTCTACTCATACAAGTCAGCTCAGGTCACCAAACGGATGATTTTTACAATTTTCAACATGATTTAGTTTGATTTTAGATCTGAAATTTTCAAGGATTTGTTTGAGTTGATTTTAACGTGATATACTAAAATCCTAGTCCGATTCGTCCATGAATTCGTCTAGATCTGAGATCTGTAAGAAAAAGAGTAGATGTAGAAAAACTTTAATGGTTGAATCTGGATCTGCAACTGTTGAAACTGTTGGTTGTCTACTGAAACTTGATATTTGTCCTCAAATCATGCCTCAAGTCTCTGATACCACTTGTGAGAGGGGATCGGCTCTCCTCTTATGAGCACCGGACCGATCTGACTCAGCTAACAGAGGCGGAATTCATTGTTAGCGAATTGGACAAACAAACAAGAAAGATATGCTGCTTAAACGCCTTGATTCGTATTAATAAACGTGAAGGTTACAGACGAGTAAACACTTTGACAGGGTTTTGCCGTAGTCACACACCAATAGCTATCTAACACAACACTCAAGCTCCACTATTTATAGGTCAACATAACTCGCACAGGAGAGAGGTGTGTTTGGCTCGTGCGAGTGGTGCCTCGTACAAGTGACGAGCCACTTACAAAACATATAAATCATATATAAACAGATTTTTGACATTCTACGCCCTATAAACATAACCGACATATCCTAGATGTAGGCGATAGACATTATGCACCAACAAACTCCCCCTTGGATGTTGCCATAGTCTTGGATAGTCTTCAAAAATCTTCAAAAAATTTACAGTTAATGTCCAAAGAAATGTTTCGGTGGCATGCAACGCTCCTCAGAAGATATTGGCGTTTGGTATGCAGGAGGAGGCCGATTACACGTGTTGCCAAACCGAAAGCTCCTTATTGATGCAATCCGCGTTCGCTCAGCAATACTTTCTTCATTCTTCTCTTTCTTTCGCTTCTCTATATCTTCTAGCTTCCTCCAAGAAGAGTTCCATGTTGTTCCTAAATGTATGTCATTAGCAAAACAAACATTAACAATCTTCTGGAACTGGAGAGCCTGCTCTTTATCTTTTTTCCTCAAAACTGATTTTGCTATTGAATAGACATTCTATATCCTTCTTAGAGAAATTGAATAGCCACATGGGGTCTAGTACTCAAATGTCGCACCATAGACCATATATGTGTTTGTGTGCTATGACGACTTTGGATAATTCTTTCGTTATCTTCCAAGAATCTTCATCTGAATGAACACAAATAACAGCTTCACTAGTACTAGAATCGTAGTGCGACCATTTGAAAATCTTGAAGAAATCCTGCTCCATCTTTATCAGAGGCATATTTTTCATTACTTTCGGCCTCTTCACAATCAATGTCACATCTTTTTCCTCTGTAATAGGATCGATCTTTGTGATTCTCTTGGGCATATGTGGCTTCCAGTGTCTAAAACCGTGAGTAGCTTCCAGCTTTATTTAATTTCCACAGCCGCTGGTCGTGAAATTTCATCTTCAGATTTATCATCTTTGTCTGCACTAGTTCAGTTATGTCCTAGAACGGCAGGGTCTTAATATCGTTTAAGTATCGGAAGTACTGGAGCCCGTACTCTCGTTTAATCGCATAGACGTCAAGAATGCTAGGGGACGTTTGAATTTTCCGCTGGTAATTCCTTGAACCACAGTTTCCTCATTTTTGCAATTTCTTCCTTTGATAAACTTTGAGGAACTGTTCCTTGTTTCACAGCCTCTTCAACTTTGCACTTCAGTAAATCATCATTTTCGGCTGCAAACATCTCACAAAAGGTTGGGAAGTCATATGTACCCTCTCAGGCAATATTAGTGTCATTGTCATCGGAATCATCCTCCACGACAACCTTGTCGTAATCATGTGCATCAGAAAAATGTTCAAAATCAAACTCAAATGTTTCTTCGTCCACACTCAACATTTGCAATCTCTTTCTTTGTATAACTTTGGACGAACTCACCCTCTTCTACGCCATGCTCTAAATACAATATCTTTGGTTTGGGCACGGCAAGAACAGCTGACATATCAGTCACTGTGAGGATTCCTACCTGCTTAGCATCCTTAGATCTTTCAAACGCCTATCCTGGTTCTTTGTCTCCTTCCACTTGATTGGCGGAATCATCCAAGTACATAGAAAAATCAATATCTTCATTTAAACTTGATTCTGTTTCTAGGATAGCCGAACCACCCAAATCATCATCATCACCATCACCATCATTATCATTGTTAGACTTTTCCTTAGATGCATCATCAGTTTCGTCCAAGTCTTCATCATCCTTTGCAGGATTTTCAGTGAATGCATCTATTTCATCTTCAATCTTTTTCATTATCTTTCTTTTACTTAGCCATTCCTAATGTTTAGCAGATAGATTCGTCATGTCAATATCTACATCTTTTGGCTTTCCGAGCAATACAAACTTCTTCGTGTCTGCATACACCACTACCTCAGAAGATGCTGGCACAGATTCAGCTTCTATCGCATCTTTAACAATCACATGTTCCACACCAACATTCTCTTTACCCTTTCCCTGAGCGTCAGAAGGTTCTTTGGCAATACTTTCTTGCTCAGCAACTCTTTCCCTAGCCTCTGCCCTCTCAATCTCATCGATTTCTGCGGCTAAATTAATCCCTAGTTTCTTTGTAAGAATTTTCTCGAATAAGCTCATTTGCCATTGATTTCTGAGGCGTTCTTCATTATATTCTTCCATACGGTTCCTCAGCCTTTCGTTCTCTGACACAATACTTGCCAAGATAGCCTCAAGATGTTGTTTTTCTTCTTTCAGCCCCTTAATTTGCTCTTGTATTTTATCAATCTTCACACTGTTTAGCATAACTTAGTTTTCTAACTCTTTGATTCGTGTATCATTGAACATGTCAGCAGAAAACTCTTCCCCCCTGGAATATCACCAAAGTCAAAGTCAAACTGATCTTCTAATCTAGTTCCTGTTGAGAACTGGGGTTGTGATTGAGTAGGTTGTTGTGTACATGTTTTGCTTACATGATTTCAAAGACATTTTGCTTGGTATGTTGACTTAGCATACCTAGTACACGATTCCAAAGACATTTTTACTTCGTATGTTGACTTAGCATACCAAGTACACGATTTCAAAGACATTTTTACTTCGTACGTTGACTTAGCATACATAGTACACGATTTCAAACACATTTTTGCTTCGTACGTTGACTTAGCATACCTAGTACATGATTTCAAAGACATTTTTGCTTCGTATGTTGACTTAGTGTGACATTTATGCCTTTTCAATCATTGCACAGTTACAAACAATTTCGTATTCAATAAAACCATGTGTTTTATTTCCAAATATTTTTGTATTCAATAAAATCTTATATTTTATTGATGAGAATGCAAAAAGGTCAATCGTTGCACAATTTCGATCATTTTCGTGTTCGTTAAAGCGTTTTACGCATTTTTGCGAAACGCATAACCATACAACCGAACGAACCGACATCCATGACATTTTCAGGCATAATCTAAGTTACACATGTCTTAACACCTTTATATAACCTAAATATTAGGTTAAAGGGGTTAAAAATAGCAAACAAGTGAAAATACAAGTCCAAGGGCCAAAAATGTCAAAAAAATAATAAATATTTTTGCTTCTTCACCAATTTTGCCACCTATCTCCAATTTTTGACACCTAGCACTCACTTTGCCACACTTCATATGGTGTTGACACATTTTAGGACACTAATCCACACTTGAGGACACTTGTCATCACCTCTTTAATCCTAAAATACTATAAATACCCCATGATTCTTCCTTTTTTTTTCACACCACTTCAAAACACCTAAAAGCAAAGTGTGAAGTTCTTCTTTCTATCCTTCTTGGAGCTTGTTTCCAACCTTTGGAAGCCTCCTATCTTGAGTTTCGAAAGTGATCTTCAACACGAGTAAGTACTCTTCCTAGTTTTTTAATTTTTTTTAGCTATTTTGAGCTAAAAGTCGAACAGTTTGGCAACCTGATTGACTTTTGCTTCTGACCATATTTGGTCAAGTCAAAGTTCAATTGAACTTTGAAACGTGATCGTAATCACGAAGGTTATAATCCCTAGCGATTTCACCTTCTGATTACCATGTTTACTAGTCGAAGTGACGAGTTAAAGTTTCGGTAAAAAAATGCACATGATGTGCATTTTATGACGAAACTATTTTCGGATATCAAAACACCAAGTTTTGATACCAAATCAGTTTTATAAACTTAGACATATTTTGACATGTCTAACTCGTCACTTCTAGTTCAGAATGTTAAGTTTGTTAAACCATATCACATGAGTTCCAACACTCGTTTGGTTTATAAGACTCCATTCTATCCGATCTCCCGTTTGTAGTCCCGACACGCTAACATATTTATCTGGCACATTAGGACACGTTTGAGCTTTGTTTATTTCATTGATCAAGAACACTTTCGCAATCCTAAGTGAGTACATAGTTCCCCTATTTTACATTTTCAAATATTTTGGGGTGATTCATATGTGCCTATAATTATTTTCAGGATTTCAAAACAATATACATGGTTTATAAATACAAAATGATTTTCAAAGTGAGTACATAGTTCCCCTCTTTTACGTTTTAAATGTTTTGGGGTGAATCATATGTGCTAAACTATCTTTTCAAATCTACGTATTTACTACGCAAGGCTTATGTGAGTACATAGCCCCCCCCCCCTCTTTTACGTTTTCAAATGTTTTGCGGTGATTCATATGTGCCTATAATTATTTTCAAAATTTCAAAACAATATACATAGTTTATGTATACAAAAATGATTTTCAAAGTGAGTACATAGTTCCCCTCTTTTACGTTTTGCAAATGTTTTGGGGTGACTCATATGTGCTAAATCATTTTCAAGTTTTCAAAAACAATTTCTATGGTTTATATATAAAATAATACGATTTCAATAATGTGGACAATTTGTTGATGCATTATCCATAACACGAAAGACATTCATTAGCTTTAGCCGAGCCGACCAATAGTATGTTATGGTATCATAGGACTGACAATTCCATTATCGGACTGTTCACTGGATTTGGTGGAAGTTTGGGTAATGACAGAAACTGTATCTGATTAACAAATCATTTGTTGATTTGTTAGTCTAGTTAAAGAGACCCTTTGGTGGTCTATTAAAGATACCCTTTGGTGGTATAGTCAACACAGGTTTGAATTTGTTCATTAAAGAACGATCAAAAGTTTTCACAATTAAAAACATGGACGATTTGTTTATGACATGGACAATTGGTTTATGACACGGACGATTGATCTATAACATGGACAAATGGTTTATAACACGGACAAATTATTTTGAACATGGCATGCAATGATTTTCACTTAAAGATATAAACCATACGAAGTTTTCTTTTGAATCAATCTATTACAAGGTTTTTAGAAAAGAAATGTTTTTGTCAAGATTCATAGCTACGAGGATTTCACAACTCTAACCAACTTGTTTTAGTTGGTTAATTGTATTGTAATATCAAACACTTTTGATACGAGGTTTTCACTTAACGACTCTGGTAGTCGGACGAGGTGTTGCAATATCTATACAAGGCCACGAATTTGACACACTCACAAAACCTACGTACTTGCCGGCATTTTTTATGCTGACTCTCTTTTCACATATGTTTCAGGAAATCAATACTTGATAATATGATACATGCTTCATGTAGGAATGGACGCGGGCCTTAGTGACTTCAACATGAAAGACAATTTAGTTATGTGTTGTTTCTATTTATCCCAAGACAATGTAAACATTTAACTTAATCAAACAAAATTTTAAATTCCATCAGTTGTGAAACAATAGTTTTGTGACATAACTCTCCGACGATTCCGCCGCGGTTCGTTGCTTTACACGGTCGGGGTGTTATAGAAAGATTGGTATCAGAGATTATGGTTATAGGGAATTAGGTTATTAGTAATGCTTTGACCTAGATTATAACCTTCCTAGGACCCTAACACGAGTTATCTTGCGTTTAGATAGTAAAACAATACCATCACCTATCCTTAGGTGATTACCAAAACAAATACACAAGTTACAAATTCGTTTTGAAAATCAATAATCTATCCTTAGGTGATTTGTTTTGGCTTAAAGCCTTCTAAGTTTTCAAAATCCTGTCAAAGTTTGGGTTTTATTAATGTGAACACGTGCAATCTGGAAGTGTGGATGCCTGTACCCTGAGTTTTCTGTCTAAGGCTAGATTGTTCGGACAAATCCGCATTATCGGACCAGTCACTCTTACCTGGGCACTCTTGGGGTGAGTGTCCACTTATAGGCTAAAGCATGTATTCGCGATATATTATAAAGACCCACTTACTTTGATTAGTCACCGTGTGTCGTTTGTTTGTTTTTAAGTAACGAACGAATGACCACCATCCTTATATTTCGTCGATATTTTTAACATCTCCCTAGATTAGCCAATTTTGTCATTCGACCCAAAACAAGCTGTTCAGAACCCTGTTCAACCCCAAGACAACCCTGCTAGACCTCCATTCCCACCTGGTTCTTGCTACAACTGTGGCGAGATGGGTCACTTTAGAAATAACTACCCAAAATTGGTCAACGCGAATGCAAATCCAGCCCATGGACGCGCATTCAACATCAATGCCAACAAGGCACGTGCTGATAACGAAGTCATTAACGGTACGTTCCTTGTTAACAATCATCCTGCTTCTGTTCTTTTTGATTCAGGTGCCGATAGAAGCTTTATATCGCTAGCCTTTTAACCTTTGCTTTCGATGCCTAGAACTAAACTAGGAAAACCCTTAACAGTGGAAATAGCTAGTGGTGAACCCCTTGTGCTCGACTATCTCATTCGTAGTTGCCAATTGAACTTGGATAACCACCTTTTTTTCCCATTGACCTCACACCAATGCAACTCGAGAGTTTCGACATCATCATAGGAATGGATTGGTTAACGAAACACCATGCTGAGGTATCTGTTTTGACAAGATTGTTCGTATACCTCTTTCATCTGGCGAAACCCTATAAGTTCACGGAGAGAAACCCTCTAGTAGCCTAAAACTCATGACCTGTACCTAGGCCCAAAAATACCTACGAAAGAATTATGTATCCTTTTTGGCACATATCATAGAGGAAAAAGGCAAGGGAAAAACTGTTCAGTACATCCCCATTGTTTGGGAATATCCTGAGGTGATTCCTGAAGAGCTACCTGGTTTACCCCAATTCGTCAAGTTGAGTTCCGTCAATTGCTAAATCTCCTTCCCATATTGCACCGTCTGAAATGCAAGAGTTGTCAAAGTAACTCCAAGAACTTTCAGGCAAGGGATTCATTCGTCTGAGCTTTTCACCTTGGGGCACACCTGTCCTATTCGTGAAAAAGAAGGATGGATCCTTTCGTATGTGTATCGATTATCGTGAACTCAACAAACTCACAATCAAAAATCGATATCCCCTACCTCGCATTGGTGATCTCTTTGATCAGCTACAAGGTGCGACCTGCTTTTCAAAGATTGATCCGCGTTCTGGGTATCATCAACTTCGTGTACTCGAAGAAGATGATCCCAAGACTGCTTTTCGCACTCGATACGACCATTACGAGTTCATTGTCATGCCTTTTGGTTTGACGAATGCTCCTGTCGTCTTCATGGACTTAATGAATAGGGTTTGTAAACCTTATTTAGACAAGTTCATCATTGTTTTCATCGATGACATCCTCATTTATTCTAAGGCTCAAGCCGATCATGAACAACATCTCCGTCTAACGATGGAACTCCTGAAGAAAGAACAACTTTACGCCAAATTCTCCAAGTGTGAATTTTGGCTAAAAGAAGTTCAATTTTTGGGACACATTGTTAACGAACATGAAATACATGTAGATCCCGCCAAAATCAGTGCGATTAGGGTACACCTACTACTCCTACCGAAGTTCGTTCATTTCATGGTCTTGCTGGATACTATCAACGATTCATGTGAACTTTTCAAAGATCGTGGTTCCCCTCACCACTTTGACTCAGAAGAATAAACCTTTCGAGTGGGGACCCAAACAAGAGGAAGCCTTTCAAACACTGAAATAAAAACTCTGTAATGCTCCTGTTTTATCTTTACCCGACTGCAACGACGATTTCGTTGTCTATTGTGACGCATCAAACCTAGGCCTTGGTTGTGTTCTCATGTAAAGAGACAAAGTCATAGCCTATGCGTCAAGACAATTGAAAATCCACGAGAAGAACTACACAACTCATGATCTTGAGTTAAGAGCCGTAGTTTTGCCCTCAAAATTTGGAGACACTACCTTTACGGTATGAAATGTGTGGTTTTCACTGACCACAAAAGTCTCCAACACATATTCAATCAAAAGGAGCTAAACATGAGACAACGACGCTGAGTCGAACTTCTGAACAACTACGACTGCGAGATTCGCTACCATCCTGGTAAGGCGAATGTTGTGGCTGATGTCGTAAGGAACGTGTCAAACTTCATTGTGTTCGAGTTCAATCTGATATCCAGACACGTATCCTTCAAGCACAACATACATGTGTGATCCAAAGCTTGTTGAAAAATGTGCTACCTCCTGAACTTGGGAATATTCACCCAACATTCCACGTGTCAAATTTGAAAAAGTGTTTAGCCAATACAAACCTCCACATTCCCCTCGACGAAATTCACGTTGATGACACTATGCACTTTGTCGAGAAACCTGTGGAGATATTGGACCGTGAAGTCAAGAAACTAAAGCGTAGACGTATACCGATAGTTAAAGTTCGCTGGGAATCTAAACATGGACCAGAATTTACTTGGGAATGAGAGGATCAGATCAAAGAGAAATATCCACATCTGTTTCACAAAGTTTCCTCTAATTAAATTTCGGGACAAAATTTCCAAAAGTAAGGGAGACTGTGACATTTGTGCCTTTTCAATCATTGCATAATTACAAACAATTCCGTATTCAATGAAACCATGTGTTTTATATCCAAATATTTTTGTCTTTAATAAAATCTTATATTTTATTGATGAGAATGCAAAAATGTCAATCGTTGCACAATTTTGATCATTTTCGTGTTCGTTAAAGCGTTTTACGCATTTTTGCGAAACGCATAACCGTACCACCGAACGAACCGACATCCACGACATTTTCGGGCATAATCAAGTTACACATATCTTAACACCTTTATATAACCTAAATATTAGGTTAAAGGGGTTAAAAATGGCAAACAAGTGAAAATACAAGTCCAAGGGGCAAAAATATCAAAAAAATAATAAATATTTTTGCTTCTTCACCAAGTTTGCCACCTATCTCCAATTTTTGACACCTAGCACTCACTTTGCCACACTTAATATGGTGTTGACACACACTTGAGGACACTTGTCATCACCTCCTTAATCCTAAAATACTATAAATACCCCATAATTCTTCCATTTTTTTCACACCACTTCAAAACACTTCAAAGAAAAGTGTGAAGTTCTTCCTTCTATCCTTCTTGGAGCTTGTTTCCAACCTTTGGAAGCCTCCTATCTTGAGTTTCGAAAGTGTTCTTCAACACGAGTAAGTACTCTTCCTAGTTCTTTAATATTTTTTTTAGCTATTTTGAGCTAAAATTCGAATAGTTTGGCAACCTGATTGACTTTTGGTTCTGACCATATTTGGTCAAGTCAAAGTTCAATTGAACTTTAAAACGTGATCGTAATCATGAAGGTTATAATCCCTAGCGATTTCACCTTCTGATTACCACGTTTACTAGTCGAAGTGACGAGTTAAAGTTTCGGTAAGAAAATGCACATGATGTGCATTTTACGACGAAACTATTTTCGGGTATCAAAACACCAAGTTTTGATACCAAATCAGTTTTATAAACTTAGTTAAGCATATTTTGACATGTCTAACTCGTCACTTCTAGTTTAGTGCTTATTTAGGGTCGTAAGTCGAGCGGTCTTGACCATCGCTTTGACTTTCGAATCCGACCCGTTTGCTAGATCTTAGGATCCTACCAAACACATATTTGTGACCAAGTTACATAAGGAATAACCTACTGAGGTTATACCTTATGGTCACATCGTTTGGTTAATGTTATGATAAGTTACTTCTATGTTCTAAAAAAATGATGACCAAAATGCCCTTTTGCGCATAAATCAATTTTAAACACATGTAACAAAATTTTTGACATATAAACTGATGTTTTAACATTTTCAAACATGCTTAGGCATTTAAGACTTATCATAGGACATGTTTAACCATCCGATCACACGTTTACGCTAATGACCCGTCTACCTTAACGAGTCATAATGGGTCAAAAGCACTTAGGATCATTTCCAAATCAGAATGTTAAGTTTATTAAACCATATCACATGAGTTCCAACACTCGTTTGGTTTATAAGACTTCATTCTATCCGATCTCCCGTTTGTAGTCTCGACACGCTAACATATTTATCTGACACATTAGGACACGTTTGTGCTTTGTTTATTACATTGATCAAGAACACTTTCGCAATCCCAAATGAGTACATAGTTCCCCTCTTTTACATTTTCAAATGTTTTGGGGTGATTCATATGTGCCTATAATTATTTTCAAGATTTCAAAACAATATACATGGTTTATAAATACAAAATGATTTTCAAAGTGAGTACATAGTTCCCCTCTTTTACGTTTTAAATATTTTTGGGTGATTCATATGTGCTAAACTATCTTTTCAAATCTACATATTTACTACGCAAGGCTTATGTGAGTACATAGCCCCCCCCCCCTTTTACGTTTTCAAATGTTTTGGGGTGATTCATATGTGCCTGTAATTATTTTCAAATTTTCAAAACAATATACATGGTTTATGTATACAAAAATGATTTTCAAAGTGAGTACATAGTTCCCCTCTTTTACGTTTTGCAAATGTTTTGGGGTGACTCATATGTGCTAAATTATTTTCAAGTTTTCAAAAACAATGTCTATGGTTTATATATAAAATAATACGATTTCAATAATGTGAACAACTTGTTGATGCGTTATCCATAACACGAATGACATTCATTAGCTTTGGCCGAGCCGACCAGTAGTATGTTATGGTACCATAGGACTAACAATCCCTTTATCGGACTGTTCACTGGATTTGGTGGAAGTTTGGGTAATGACAGAAATTGTTTCTGATTAACAAATCATTTGTTGATTTGTTAGTCTAGTTAAAGAGACCCATTGGTGGTCTATTAAAGATACCCTTTGGTGGTATAGTCAACACAGGTTTGAATGTGTTCATTAAAGAACGATCGAAAGTTTTCACAATTAAAAACATGGACGATTTGTTTATGACATGGACAATTGGTTTATGACACGGACAATTGATATATAACACGGACAAATTATTTTGAACAATGTCACGCACTGATTTTCACTTAAAGATATAAACCATACGAAGTTTTCTTTTGAATCAATCTATAACAAGGTTTTTACAAAAGAAATGTTTTTTGTCGAGATTCATGGCTACAAAGATTTCACAACTCTAACCAACTTGTTTTAGTTGGTTAATTGTATTGTAATATTAAAGACTTTTGATACGAGGTTTTCACTTGACGACTCTTGTAATCGGACGAGGTGTTGCAATATGTATACAAGGCCACGAATTTGACACACTCACTAAACCTATGTACTCGCCAGCATTTTTTATGCTGACTCTCTTTTCACATATGTTTCAGGAATCAATACTTGATAATATGATGCATGCTTCATGTAGGAATGGACGCGGGCCTTAGTGACTTAAAACATGAAAGACAATTTATTTATGTGTTGTTTCTATTTATCCCAAGACAATGTAAACATTTAACTTAATCAAACAAAATTTTAAATTCCATGAGTTATGAAACAATAATTCTTTGACATGACTCCCCGATGATTCTGCCGCAGTTCGTTGTTTTTCGCGGTCGTGGTGTTACACTTAGCATACCTAGTACATGATTTCAAAGACATTGGGCTTCGTATGTTGACTTAGCATACCTAGTACACGATTTCAAGGACATTTTTACTTTGTATGTCGACTTAGCATACCTAGTACATGATTTCAAAGACATTTTTGCTTGGTATATTGACTTAGTATGCCAAGTACATGATTTTAAAACATTTTCATGACATGCTTACATTGTTCAAGACATATCGGTGCGTTGATTATACAATGATACATTCATTAACATTGATCATGCCGACCGTTAGTATGTAATGGTATCATAGGATTGACAATCTCATTCCCGCTTCCTAGGTTTGTTTGGAAGTGACTTTAGGGAATGACAGAATCTTATGAACATTTGATAAACCTTTGTCTTTATATGGGTTTATCCGACAGTCAACAAGGCTTGAATGTATTCGCCAACAATCCACATATATATGTCTACATAATAAAAGCAATTGATTTATAAGACAAGAGTTTTTGTTTAAACAAGACCTTTGTTTATTCAAGACACTTGTTTTATACAAGACATTTTGATGAGACAAGACCTTTTTATTATTTTATACAAGACATTTAATTTATGGTTTAAACAAGGCTTTTGTTTGTCATACAAAACACTGGTTTATACATAGACATTTGCTTATAAAAGACATTAGGTTTATACATGGCATTGGTTTATACATGACATTAGTTTAAACAAGACATCTCAATTATTGGCTCATGGTAAGTGATTTAAATAACGAGACGTGTGTAATATGATAAAAGCATGGTGCTTTCATTATATTACATAACCTACCATTATCTAAAACCACTTCAAACAAAATACAAGACATGACATATTTTATACAAGGCATGAGTTATTTTGGTTATTAAGTTAACCATGCATCATTTCTTTTAAATTATTTGATTTTCATATGATTTCATAAAAGAAACATTTTTTTAAAGGATCATGGTTACTTTTGTAATAGTTGAACATTTCTTTTAACTTTCAAAGCCATGAATCTTCATCACAAAACCTATGTTACTCATAGGCATTTTTATGCTGATGTTTTATTTTCAAATATATTTCAGGAGCTAATGTTTGACTTTGAGCATGCTTCACATAAGGCGGACTTGGGCCTTAGTGACTTTAAAATTTGCAAGAAAATTGTTATGTTTTTTATTTCATTCTCCCAAGACAATGTAAACAATTAAATTCAATAATAAAAAACTTTATGTACCATGTGTTGTAAAACAATAGTTCTGTGACACGACTCCCCGACGTTTCTGCCACGGTTTGTTGTTTTATGCGGCTAGGGTGTTACAGAAAGATTGGTATCAGAGCTGATGGTTATAGGGAATTAGGTTATTAGTAATACTTTGACCTAGACTATAACCTTCCTAGGTCCCTAACACAAATTATCTGGATATCTTGTGTTAGGTAAAATCTTTCTGTAACACCCCGACTGCATAAAACAACAAACCACGGTGGAAACGTCGGGGAGTCATGTCACAGAACTCTTGTTTCACTACACATGGTACAGAAAGTTTTGTATTATTGAATTTAATCGTTTACATTGTCTTGGGAGAATGAAATCAAAAACATAACAATTTTCTTGCAAATTTTGAAGTCACTAAGGCCAAAGTCCGCCCTATGTGAAGCATGCTCAAAGTCAAACATTAGCTCCTGAAACATATGTGAAAATAAAACGTCAGCATAAAAATGCCTATGAGTAACATAGGTTTTGTGATAAAGATTCATGGCTTTGAAAGTTAAAAGAAATGTTCAACTATTTCAAAAGTAGCCATGATCCTTTACAAAAATGTTTATTTTATGAAATTATATGAAAATCAAATGGTTTAAAAAAATGATGCATGGTTAACTTAATAACCAAAATAATTTGTGTCTTGTATAAAATATGCCATGTCTTGTATTTTGTTTGAAGTGGTTTAGATAACGCTACGTTATGTAATATAATGAAAGCACTTATATATAGGAAGTATGACCGGCATATCCACCATGTTTTTATCATATGACACACGTCTCGTCATTTAAATCATTTACCATGAGCCAACAATTGAGATGTCTTGTTTAAACCAATGCCATGTAAAAACAAATGTCTTTTGTAACGAAATGTCTATGTATAAACCAATGCCATGTATAAACCAAAGGTTATTTACAAACAAATGTCTACGTATAAACCAATGTCTTGTATGGAAAACAAAAGTCTTGTTCAAACCATAAAATAAATGTCTTGTATAAAACAACCAAAATGTCTTGTCTTGTCAAAATGTCTTGTATAAAACAGGTGTTTTGAATAAACAAAGGTTTTTTTTCAACAAAAACTCTTGTCTTATAAATCAATTGCTTTTATAGTGTAAACACATATATATGGATTGTTGGCGAAACATTCAAGCCTTGTTGACTGTCGGATAAACCCTTATAAAAACAAAGGTTTATCAAATGTTCACCGGATTCTGTCATTCCCTAAAGTCACTTCCAAACAAACCTAGGAAGCGGAAACGGGATTGCTAATCCTATGGTACCATTATATACTACCGGTCGGCGTGATCAATGTTAATGAATGTATCATTGTATATTCAATGCACCAATATGTCTTCAAAAATGTAAGAATGTCATGAAAATATTTTGAAATCATGTACTTGGCATGCTAAGTCAACATACGAAGCAAAAATCTTTGAAATCATGTACTAGGTATGCTAAGTCAACATACAAAGCAAAAATGTCTTTGAAATCATGTACTAGGTATACTAAGTCAACATATGAAGCAAAATGTCTTTGAAATCATGTACTATATGTTCTAGACAAGCAAAACGTGTATAATGTCATGAAAACAAGAAAGTAGTGATAGGCACATATGAATCACCCGAAAACATTTGAGAACGTAAAAGAGGGGGGTTATGTACTCACTTGGGATTGCATAAATGTCTTGTTCTAATGATTAAACAAAGCTCAAGAATTGAAGAGTTCAAGTGTGTCCTCACCTGTGCTTCACTCTTTTTGTTAGGACATCAGCTAGCTACATGTCCCTTTTCGTGACATTTGAAGCATGATTTTCTAGCCGAAGACTTCTTAATTGAAGCCTCTTGCTTAGATTCATCAGTCGATGATGATGATGATGATGATGATGATGATGATGATGATGATGCTTTAGAAGGATCTTGTTTAGTTTGCTTAATTTCTGATTTTTCTTTGTTTTTATTTTTGGCAAACTGCACATTTAACTCTTTTGTAATAACAGTGACCTCTTCATTCATATCATTCCCTTTAACAAAATCAACCTTTTTAACAAAGACTTGCTTTTGATTCTTAGGGTGTGTATTCTTTGTTTTCAGAACTGGTTCCCTGTTATTATCCTTCTTAGCATTCTCAGTCACATCAACATCCCCTGATGTGGAACTACCAGGTGTAGTTGACACAAAGTCTGTTAGCTCTTCCTCGTCTTTCCAGAAAGAATAGTCATGACCAAGAGGTGGTGGAACCTCATTTAAACCTTTGAAGCCCACACATGTCTTGTCATTACTCTTCTTCACGCCATTCATCATGTGTTTCATAACAAAAGATGAATCTCTGAATTGTTTAATTTCTTTTCAAGTTCACAAATTTTAAGTTGTGCTTTAGACAACTCTTGGCATTTTTCAGAAATTTCTTTTGTTTTCTCACTCATCGTATCATGAGCTAAGTAAATAACTTGAAGTTTTTCATTAAGCTTACGGGTTAGAATATCGATTTCTTCTTCATAACCTTTAATTTTCTTCAAATATAATGACTCATTTCTTTTTACGAAAAAGTTTCATTCTTTTAGGTTTGAGAGCTCATTAACTAGACTTTGGTTTTGTTTTGTGAACGTGTCAACTTCACTTTGCATTTCAAGACATTTTAAACAAACAGAACTACCAGAGTTAGAATGTACCTCTCCTGTTGATTTGCTTAGATCGGCCATGAAAGCAGCAAAATCAGCAGCCATCTTCTTCTCTGCAGCATTCTGTTCTCCATCAGCTTTTTCAGCTACCTTCTCTCGCTCTGCCTCAGCATCAGTTTTCACTTCTTAAGCAACAACTCGGGCTATCACATCCATGAACGCCTGTGAGGCATTGTTATCACCCTCCAGATGAACACTCCAATC
The DNA here is from genome assembly GCA_947069175.1 of Scalesia atractyloides. Taxonomy (NCBI): domain Eukaryota; kingdom Viridiplantae; phylum Streptophyta; class Magnoliopsida; order Asterales; family Asteraceae; genus Scalesia; species Scalesia atractyloides. The sequence goes on along the minus strand of CAMTDV010000026.1, from coordinate 46,637,034 downwards.
ATAAGAACCCTCTCTAGCAGTAGAGATCAGGGCCTTTGATCCAGTTTTGGTTGACGCATTCATGTTGCTTGAACCATGACCAGGAGAATCTTTAAAGGATGAGTTAGAACGAGACTCAGACTTAGGTCTTTGACTCCCTCTAGCAAAATGTCCGTAGTTTTGACAATTGTAACACTTCACTTTAGACTTGTCAAAACCTACGTTTTTTCCAACAAACTTTATGCCCGTCCTTTTCATGAACCTCTCACTAGAGATCATGGCCATCTGCCATTGCAAATCCATCTCCTCTAGGTCATGAGGGTCAATCTGATCATAATCTTCATCAACGTAGCACGATCAGATATTCTTTCCTGAATGTAGTTCTCATAGGAAGCAACAAAATAAGCAAGCAATGCCAGGTGATCTTCATCACTTTTGACACTCAGAGGCATAGACCTAGTACTGCTGTTACTATTACTCGATTGTTGTCTTTTTGCCCCTGACGAGCCTCCTGAAGCAGCAACAAAACATACTTCACCATCAGAATTTGTCACGATCTGCTCATTTTCACATGAGAGAAATGCAGTTGCACTATCACTTGAAGCATTATTGGTAGATGAAGGTGTAAGTCCTTTATAAATCCCTGGATCTTGAACCTGATCATAACCTGTATCCTTCTTCTTCATATTGAGCTCATAAGCTCTCAGTTTCCCAACAACCTCTTCCAAGTCTTTCGTTTCATAATCAGCTTCACCCTTTATCATCAAAGTATATATATCCCACTTTACAGGTAAAGCATCCAGCAACTTATCGTTTATCTCCACATCCGTGTATCCCTCCATGTCATAATTGTCCGTTTCTGACATCAGATGATAGTATCTTGTGATAATATCTTCAAGGGACTCACTCCTCATGCCTTTAAACATAGCAAATTGTTTCTTTAGCAGATCAACCTTGTTCTTCTTCACATCAGTATTGCCCTCATACCTCTTCTCTAGGGCATCCCTCCTTCGACGTTGTATAACGCTTAAATGTATGTTTGATGCCATCAGGTAATGACATCTTTATAGCAACTAAGGCTTTCTTCTTAGACTCATACATCCTTTCCTCAGCTTCAGACATATTCACATAAGCAGTGACACATTGTCTGCCCTCAAAGTCATGCGTTGGGTTAGCGTACCCATCTTGAATACAGATCCACATCCGTGTGTCCTGGTATTCAATGAACGACTGAAACCTATCCTTCCAAGTAAGATAATTTTCTACTTTCAGCATTTTTGGAGATTTGTTAGTCGTGCCAGCCTCGTGCTCCATTCTTAACAGTTCATTCAAGTTAGACATATTCGACATTTTTACCGAACCAGGTCGTTCAAAACGTTAAAACTTATCCGAAATGAGTGGTCACCAAATTATACTGTTAGACTCGTCTCGACGATATGATTCTAAGATGTATGTTGTCCGATTATGATTTTTGTAATTTCCGTGCCTCTTTTTTTTTCTTTTTTTTTTTGTCCTAAAAATCACACGAGTCTAACCGTGCAACCTGTTTGTTAAGATTGTCTATGGATCAAATTCTATGTCCGAAAACGTTTAACTCCGGTTACGTCTGCTAGTTAACTTTCCACCTTTTTGTATGGAACTCAGAACAGTAACAAATCCGGAATAGTAACTCGGATAGTCAATCCGAGATGGAAACCCGGAACAGTAATCCGAATTGCTAATTCGAGATGGTGATTCGGAATAGTGATCCGAGATGGAATCCGGAATGTACTATTCTGATCTGAAATGGAATCCGGAATAGACTATTCTGATCCGAGATGGAATCCGGAATAGACTATTCTGATCCGAAATGGAATCCGGAATACACTTCTGATCCGAAATTCAATCCGAGATGGAATCAGGTTCTAATCCGAAATGCAACTCTGATGATCCAAATTGCACTTTTCTGATCCGAAATCCAGGTTTGAAGATCCGAATTTCAAGTCTGATGATCCGAAATGCAGGTTTCTGATCCGGAATGCAAGTCTTCAATCCGAAATGCTTTGTTGTTAATCCAAATTCGCTGCTAAACCCTAGAAACACCAGTAGAAACCCTAGTTCAGCCGTCACAAACTCCAAAACAGCCTCCAAAACGTCCAAAAACCCAACTTTTTTGCTGTTACGATTCTGAACCGAGCAAAATCAAGAGCCGAATGCTCTGATACCAATTGTAGGTCCCCTATCTGTATGGATCTTCACAGAATCGTCTATCTAATCTAGAGTGTGGAATCCCCTAGATCAGATTTCACAGAAAACCAAACAAGAACACGAACACGAACAAGTACTTTCAAACAGTCTTCTATTAATTATCTAACACAAAGGTTTACAATCAATTCAAGACTCTCTCTCAACTCTATCTGAACAACTAAACCAGCAACATGATCAATAGAACCAGCAACCTAAACCCTAATGCAAACCTCCCTTTATATAGAGACAGGTTATGCACCTGGGCTAGAGTTTCCCTACATGGACTGCTATTGGGTCTAGGCCCAATTCGCCTTCCATAAGCTATATAGTGTCTAGTTCAGCCCAATTACTTCTAATTAACTATTACAAAACTAAACCCGCTAACCATTTATCATTTTACTAATTTACAAGATATCCAAAGACCAAATCTAAGCTGTTGTCACAAATATGCACCAACACCATCTTCCTGTGGAATTAGAGCATCGTGCGCTTTGGGCTATTAAAATTGTAAATCTAGATCTTACCGAAGCCACTAGGAAATGTTTCTTCCAAATCCACGAGTTGGAAGCACTTAGAGATGCCACGTATAAATGTTCTTAGAGTATTAAGGAAAAGACGAAGGCATTGCATGATCGGAAATTGAGAGGTTTGAAGGAGTTTAAGGCAGGAGATAGGTCCTCATATACAATTCACGTTTGAAATTGTTCAGAGGAAAGTTGAAGTGGAAGTGGATAGGGCCATATGTAGTGAAGGAAGTGTTTTCGTATGGTGCAGTGGAGTCGCAAAATGAAACCGATGGAAATACGTGGAAAGTGAATGGCCATAGGTTGAAACATTACTTAGGAGAATCGATCGATTCCACCAAGACGGAGGAAACTCCTCTCAGAGTCCCACCTCGCACCACCATTTAGAGTCTTGGGTGAATACTCAATTGTAGAGTTTGTACCATTTGTATCGAGTCATTATTTGAGTCTTTTCGTAGCTAATGGTAGTTTTTCATAGACTTTCGGTCTTGTTTTTGTGTTTTTGAGTCTTTTACAGGAATTCATTACCGAAGAGGAGCGAGAATAAAAGAGAAAACGGAGTTCCAGGTAAGTCCTAGTGTTAGAAAATTTTTGGGAATGGTTTTAGGAGGTTTGGTTAAGTTTAAAAAATGTTCTACGGCATGAAAGGAAACAAATCACGAAACTTTCTGTTAAAATAGCCCTTTGGTGTTGCGCGATCCCCTAAAGCCTCTAGCCTTCGTGTAACATTTGGCCCTAGATAAACCCTTACCCTAAAAAGGACGTGCGGCGTCACGCGGCCCTTAACCCTCATAGGCTTCGCGCATCGCGAAGCCCCCTGAACTACCTTACCTTTTAAACCCAGGCTAGACATCACGCGTAGCATATTCCTTCCACCCGTCGCGTAACGCGCCACCCTACATGTCCGGCTATACCTACTTCCTTTTCCCTTTCTTCCCAAATCATTCCCCAAACCCTAAAACGCGAATCGCGACCGAAATTCACCATTTCCTCCATATCTACCACCAAACACCACCATTCTTCTCTCATTTTCACACCACATCACCCATTTCACTTCCTCATCACTATATACCATCAATTTACCCATTTCACCACACAATCAACCGAACCACGGACTTTACTCTCCAAACCGAAAAGGTTGAAATTTTTATCTTGTTCTTCGCGAATCTGGTATGTTTTCTTGTACATTTTCTGTATATTATTCATTCTTAGTAGTTTGAGGTTAGTATTGGATGTTTAGGTGTCGGTTTTTGTCAGGTCAGTTTCGAGTCTTAGTTTAGCAGAGCGTCTAGTGTTTAATGGTTGCGGGAGGCCTGATTTAGGTGTGTTTTGGACATTGAACTAAGTTATTTATGCTACATTACCATACAGCTCCGAACTTGCATTTTGAATTTAACCAGATAAAATCTTCTTAACTAGGCGGAATTTTTCGACTTAAATTTTGTTTTTAACACATTAAAGCTTCGATCTTTACGCAAGTTTGGACTCAGTTTCCGTTTTTGATAGGCACTTGGGTTTTAATTGGGACAATTAAAGTGCCATGAGGAGGTAGTGTACATTGAGTCTTGTATTTTGAGTCGTTTTAGTTATAGTTTAGTCTTGGGTTTACTTATATACGTGTACAAGTACAAAACACTTCGCTCGTACTCAATCTCCATTTGGGCAAGGTTGTTTATAACTTATGCTTTTGTAAACGGTAATCCACCTTTATTTTCAGACTTAGCCGCGAATGTAATGCTATACGGTTGTTTCCACTTTTAGAAAAAAATCAAAAAATCCTAAAAAAATTAAAAGTACCAAAAATAGTTGTGATTACTAACTTGCTGCCTATTTCTCTTTGTGTTAACACTGTTTTGCAGATATGTCAGGTGCAGGTAGTAGCAGTGGTGTCGGGGTAAAAGACATAGATGGCCACCACAACGCCCATGTGGGGTCCCAGATCCGCAAGATGTTGTTCCGAACCTGAGGCGCTGACGTATTAGATATGAGGGTCCGGAACAAATACCGGTAGCCCGAGTTCCATGATTACGTGATCATCCAGTTCTACATTTCGAGATCAATTCATAGGAATTGCAAAAGTTGCATAAAATAATCCATATGGAAGTGTTTGAGCACAAAATGATAGACTGGGATTGGTTAGGTGTGATGGGCGAGAGACAAAGGGTTGAGCAGTTGTTCGCTCGTAAAGTTAGGGATATGGTAGACTGTTATTGGATGCAGTATGAAGAGTTAGTGGTAGAATTTCACTCCACCTACTAGCATAAGGAAGGTGCGTTTGCTGAGGATGTTGTTGTTCCATTCAGTCTAGGGAGAATAGTACAAGAGATGTCCATTTGGTTTTAATACACCGAAGGAGGTAGTGACTCCAGAATTGCTGACTTGTTTGAGGGGTGCGTATGTGACTCCGAGGGAGTTGAGTTTGGGCAGTGCTGAGTTAGCTAGTTTTTGGGCCACCATCGTTGATCGCCCATTCGTCGGTACGAACTTGATTACATCAGTTATGGACCATGTTTTGAGATATGTGTTGAAGGTGTTTTCTACCACTCTGGTTGGTAGGAAATCTGGTGAGAACAAGGCCAATTAGACGGACTTATTCGTTCTGATGTGTTTAATGCAAGGTCAAAATATGAATATAGCGAGTGTGTTAGCTTGGTCTTTTAACCATGCACGTAGAAGGGGTCATAAAGCTGCTCTAGATATAGGTCCATACATTACTAGGCTAGCTGAGAACTTAGGGGTATTTGAAAAGTATAATCGGCAGAATTGACTGTGGGCCTGGCTTCGAAATTCTTTGAGGTTAGGGATCTTCAGCTAGCAGGTATTCTTACTTTGACCGCTCTGGTTATGTCGGATGGGGTTAGACAGGGACCTCGGGTTCAGCCACCTGAGGGTCATCCGGTTCATGATGTCATGCAGCGTATTTATCCGACTCGTAGGAAGAGACCTCATCAGAGACAGGAGATTTTGACACCACAGTATCCCTGTCGTCAGCCACCATCTAATCCTCTTACTTTAGAGTCGCCTTACAATCGGATGGATCAGGGTTTTGGTATGACACACATTAGACTGGACCGCCAGGATGATGCGTTGAGGCATATCATGACCCGTATGAGTATAGGAGTTCCAAATTTCTTTCAGCCATATGTAGATCTGGGTCAGTTTTCGATGCCAGATCAGTTTGGTTCGAGTGGTCAGGGTGGTTTGAGTCAGCCTGTTGGTTATGGATCTAGTTCGGGACAGTATGGTCATGTGGATCCGACACCCGAGTTTCAGGTATATGGGCAAGGTGGTGATGATGAGGAGAGTGGTGAAGAAGAAGAGGATGAGGAGAGTGAAGATAGCAATGATTAATGTGGGGATTGAGGATGACAGCTGGAGCTTATTGGAGTATCTTTTACTTTATTTTTCTTTTATGTTGTTTTCATCCTCATTTGGTCTGTACCAATATTTTGCATACTTTAAACTGGTTGGTAGGGTTGGGTAGGTTGGTAATGTTTGCTTATGATGGTTGTTTAAGACACTAATATCTATCTATATTATGCATTTTGGTATATTTGTGATTTGATAGGTATGGTGTATTTATGTCGCTTCCGTTCGCGCTTGAGAGTTAGGAATTGTTTGCTGAGCGTGTTCGGATTAGAGGGCATATGTGGAATGTTTCCACTTATATATTTTGTATATTTTATTTCGTTTTTATTTTTTGTGTTAGTTGTTTAGTTTTGAGTCGTGTTTTCATCCTTACATTAGGGACAATGCAAATATTAAGTGCGGGAATGGGACATTTGAGTCGTTATTCTTAGTTTATTTGGTCGAGTCATAGAAAATTTGAAAAATACAAAAAAAAATTTCGAGATATCCAAAAAGAAATGAAAAATGGAAAATGTCTCTTGTTTGAGAAGTTTGTAAATAAAGACATAAAATGATAGAAAGTGGTTTCAAATAATAATAAAATGAGTTTAATAAAGTTAAGCTTGTGTCTAGCTTGGGATGTGTGAGTAGGCCCGATCCGGTTTTTAGGTTCCTTTGATATTAATATACCTTAATTGTCGGTTTGCTAGTGGGTGCTCATCTAGGAAAAGTGGGAAGCCGAAACCGCCAAAAATAGTGTAAGGATTGTTGTTATAAGCTAAAATTGTTAAAATTTTCTACTAAAAGAGAAAAATATAATAACTTGAGCTAGATTGAAATAAAAAGACGAGGCCTATGGAATCTCCCTTAGGGATGGTGACTCTGATCGAGAATCACTCTAGGTTAAGTTAAGAAAAATGCAAAAATATCGACCATCACGTTGTCGCTCTTGGAGATGGTGACTCTGGTTGAGATAGCCTCTAGATTAGGTATGCAAAGTCTAGGGCTCAAAAATAAAAAATAAAAATAAATAGTGAAAAAAAAATGATGTTAAATTCTCTTGATTTTGGTATAAAACGGTTAGGAAAGGGTCAATTGATTTATTTTTTTTGTTCCATTAGCTTGAGGCGGAATTAGGTGAAACTGCGGCTTTAGTTGAGACCCTAGGTAGATTGACCGAACATGAACTTAAATTGCATGATAAGGGCTTGGAAACGGGTTTGGGTTTAAGTGGACACATGTATTCGCAATCGCAGTTAACACGAGTTTTGATGTTAATAAGTAATCTAAGCTTTTGAACCCGTGCATTTATTCCGACTATGATTCCGTTTGCATAATTCTTTTTCTGGGACGAAAAAAGAGTAAGTGTGGGATATTTGATGTATTGCAAAACACATTGATTTATCGTGTATAGTTTGTATATTTTTCGTATTCGTTTGTTATATTTTTAGGTAGATATAGTTTCTTTTGATTTTTGTTTGTTTACAGGTCTCGGTTGCTGAAAAGTGAAGAAAACGCTAAAAATTGGTTGGAAAAGAGCTAGCAGCAAGAATTGGGTCGAGTCGTATCTGAACGGGAATGAAAATCGAAGAAATATGGAAATTTGACACCGTTGCGCTACGCGAAGGTGACAAGAGAAGAGCTTCGCGTAAAGCGAAGCATTATAAAAAATTTTTTAAAATTTAGACGCGCCGTGCTACACGTAGGCAAAAGAGTATACCCGTCACGTAACGTGACGGGGTAGTTGTCGTCGCAGAGTTGTAATTCATGTCAGATTGTTGCTGAAACCACATATAAACATCTCATTCATGCAAATCAACCCTAGTTACGACTTCGGACGAAGGCAAGCGAATTCAGCAGCAAGTTTAGCACGGTTTTGGAGCATTCGAAGCATAGGAATCAATCGGTATGAGCTGGAAGTCAAAGGATCGAAGATTTAACGGGTTTTGTATCCCAGATTACTTTGTTCTTTGTTTTCTTATTTTAGTCCGATGAATTCTTGTGTTACAATCTTTTTTTTACTTTTGAGACCATGTTTTCTCGCTAAGTACTTTAAATTATCTAGGTTAAGATGATCACCTAATAAAGTTTGGATTTTTATCGGTTTCCATTGTGTTTATGGATCTTCTTTGAAAAGTAATAAACTTTGGCTTCTCTGATTTGGTTTGTATGCGTATTTTAACTTGATTATTGATTGTTTATGTTGGAGCATTATGTCTATTGCCTACGTCTAGGATGTGAATTTGTATAAATGTTATTAATTGTTTTATATGTTTTGTAGTTGGCTCATACGAATGAGTTAGTTGGCTCGTACGAGTGACACTATGTCACTCGTACGAAGTAACCACTCGCACGAGTCACAGCTTCTGTTTCACACACTCCAGTGCGAGTCATGTCGACCTATTAATAGAGGAGTGTTGTGTCAGAGCGAGTGAGTATTAGTTCAGTTGGTACGGCGAAGCCCTACTGATTTGTTTACTCGCGTCTGTACTTTGCGTGTCTTTCAATGCAATTCAGAGTAGTTAAACAGTATCTCTCTCTTGTTTGTTTGTCATCCTCTCTAGCAATGAATTCCGCCTCTACTAGTTGAGTTAGATCAGAACGGTTGCTCATCGGAGGAGCCGATCCCCCGTTCACAAGTGGTATCAGAGTCTTGAGGCCTGATCTACTGACAAACGTCAAGTTTCTGCAGGCTACCAACTGTTTCAGGTCAGATTCACTGTTGCAGCTTTCTACTTCTACTTCTACATTTCTCCCAAACTGATCTTGGATTTGGATGAAATTATGGACAAACTAGACTAGGATTCTAGGATATCACGTTAAATTCTATTCTAATCAATCCTTAACAATTTCAGATCTAAAAGCGAGCTTAATCATGTTAAAATCAGTAAAATTCATCCATTTCGAGACTTAGTTTTTTCAGACGAGTAGAGAGACCACTCGCACGAACAACTTTCCATACAATTTAGACCATTCGTACAAGCAAGTAATCAGAATTTCTTAAAAACTTACAAGTTTCAAATTTTACAAGTGTGATTCACACTAGTTACACATTCGTACGAGCATCTCATCCGTACGAGTAACTTTCGAGTTCGCACGAGTAACTTGTTTTAAAACATCTTGTCCGCACGAATTTCTAGTTCGTACGAATGGATCATGATCGCACAAATTGTTTTTTCATCTGCACGAAAGAATTTTTCCGCGCTAATTAATTTGTTCGAAAAGTGTGTGTCGGAAAAATGGTCGTATCTACAACGTATTCGCTACATCTGCAGTCACGACCACAGCAACTCAAAACATGAATCTCCAAAACGAGATGGGTACAATGACCAAACCACCAAAGTTAATGAACCTAGAAGACTTCGACAGCTGGAGCGAACGGTTCATGAATTGGGTCCAGGAAAATCACTTTACTTGCTGGTTCGCTATCGAAGTTAAATATCAAGCTCCTTTAGGTAAAAATGGCCTCGAAAAGACTCTAGCTCAACTCTCGGATGTTGAAAGGGAAAGGTTCATAAACGAAAAGAAAATGATGAACATACTGCAACAACCCATCAAAGAAGATATTATGGCGTTATTACAACACGATGATGATGCACAATCATTGTGGAATGCTCTTCGTTTGAAGTTCCAGGGAAGTGCTCAGCTAAACGGGCGTTGCTAAGTAAAGAGTTAGATATCTTTATGTTGATTAAAGGAGATACAGTGAAATAATTGATCAAAAGATACTGTCATTTGGTGGTGCAAATGAAGAAAATGGGAATCATCAAGACCAACGAAGAGCTTGTTGATAAGTTGGATGACTCTCTACCGCAAGGCGAATGGTCCACGTATTTGACCATCTTGAAGAATGGAACCGAGTATGGTAATTTTTCATTACCACGTTTCATTGAAAGACTAGAGGGACATGAACTTGAAATGCAAAAGATGGCGAAGAACAAAACCATCCAAGTTCAACAAGATGTTAATCTGTACTTCAAGAAAAGTTTTGCTACTCAAATTCAGTCTCCAAAGATCAAGACTGCCTTCAGTGCTTATAGCATGCCAAGTTCACCATCAAACCAAAACAGTGGCTTTCAATCATTTGCTACAGTTAATCCTCACACGTCTCAAAGCCCACAGTCATCACATGGGTCAAGCACTCCTCAAATCAACCAGAACGGTCAGCCAAATCCTACTCAAAGGGTTCTTCGGTGCAATATCGCAATGGATTTCCAGAATGCACAAAACTTCGATGAGAAAACCGCGAAGCAACACATGTCTTTATTCGCATCGGTTCTCGAAACCTATGATAGTCTTGTAGCAGGAAAGATAGGAAATTCTGAAATGACAAGAGAGGACTATGACCAGATTGATCCAGTAGAGATGGAGTTGATCGACATAAAGTGGTGTATGGCATCTATTTTTCGACGCGCACAACGCTTCATGGAAATTACAGGAAAAGAGAGCTTGGGAAGTTTGGATGGAAAAATGGGATTCGACAAATCCAAAGTTACTTGTTTTAAGTGTCGGGAAAAGGTTCACTTTAAGCGTGAATGCCCAAATAGAGAAGCTCAAGGGAACGAGAACCCATTTGACGATGATTATTACAAAAAGCCTATTTACCACCATCCCCAACCAAGAACTCACATGGTGCAGATCGAAGAAAAACAGCCAGAGACCAAAGACAAAGCGCTAATGGTTACTCAAGAAGATCAGGGATTTAACTGTAACAAATATATTTCCAAGAATGAAAGTTTGGCTTTAGTTGCTGAGATAATCGAATAACCTGAAGAAGAATCGGAGCCAGCTTTTGATGAGGCACCAGAAGATGATTATTACTATCATACATCATCAGAAGAGGAGGAACTTTTAAACAGTGCATTTAAACACCTCCTACCTAACAATATGTTGAAAACTTTTGCAGGTTATTTGCACCAAGTCATCAATCATCTTGCGAAGAACAAAAAAGTTGGTTGTTGAAGAGAGAGTTGATAAAAAGATGGAGAAGTTGTCGGGTGACATTAGCAAGGCATGCATGGCAAACATCAATGAGGTAAATGAGTCTAAGAGTGAATCTGTGGTAGAAAAACCATGTCTGAAATGTGCTGAGCCATGCAATCAATGTGTTGTAAAAGACACACGATATACTGAGCTCAAAAGTTTAATAGATACTTTGTCAAGTGATTACAAATCAACTAAAGAAGCATACGACAAATTAAGTAACTCTGTTAAACAATATACAAAAGCACTTAGAGAAAGTGACGCAACACTTTTGATGCTCAAAGCGACAGTTATGGACAAGCAAATGGCCATTAATATTCACTTAAATATTATCGCTAAGCTAAAGAGTGAGCTTGAGAAGGTAAGAATAGAAACTGAACGGGTTAACAAACTGTTAATTAGTTATTCAACAAGCTCTTACGTCATTGATCACATTTTACCTAAAATTAAAAACAAAGAAGAATCAGATAAGGTTGATGTCACACCCCGTATTTTCAACCAAACACCGGTGGGCTCGGTGGAGGATATCATGACGTAAAGCTGATATCATCATAGTCAATTAAACACAGCACAACGGAAGTCTTGGATTTAAATTACTATTACAAACCAAATGTTCGAATTACAAAATAATATACAGGCTCGTAATAGAAGATCCACAGGCGGATCATAAATTGTACAAAGAAAGAATGTAAAACAGACGTTGGGCAGATCTAGGATTTGCAAGATCCTCTTATCACTACCGAGCACTTCCAGCCTATTTTCGTATTGTACCTGCAAGCTTAGTCTTTTGAAAATACGTCAGCTTTTGCTGGTAAATACACCCAATTGACTAATTTTGAAAATATTTGAAAATGATTTTAAGTGCACAAAGGCACAAAAACTTTTATAACTTGGGAAAGTTGACTTTGCAACCTTGTTAACATATTCACATGTTTGTCCATACATACAGGGCCCAGTACAAAAACAGAGACATGATTAACGTACACACCACTTATGAACTCACGAAGGAGTTATCCCCAACAAGTGTGGGTAGTTGCATTTGAGCGTCTGTCAGGTGTATGCCTACACCCCGCGCTAAGGTCGTGGCCATTATCTAATGTAATGAGGAGGATATCCAGGACACGATAGTTAACCCCCGATGTTTAAGTTATCAAACAAAACTGATTAAAACGAAATATGCGGATTTACTAGCCACTAATCAACAATGATTGATCCCATTTCCGACCAAGCAGAATAATTTACTGTATCCCAAGCCCGTATAGGGGAAATAAGTCGAGAGTATTTACCTGAGCTATTCTTCCTTTAAACGCAAGATTTATTAACTCAGTCGTACACAATAGTACTAAGTGCAGATAGCATTTACCGGCAAGTCTCTAGTCTGGATTATGGCATAAACTAACCAATTAATACTAACGGTCTTGTTTAAGTCATAAACGTAGACCGAGTAGTGTACATGATCAAAACGTATATCGCTTGATTAAACGATGATCGGATAGAATGTAGTTTAAACCCGACAAGTACTTTGACTTTGTATAATATGGGTAAACTATAAACATTCTGGATTTTGAGACTTAAATGACAAGGTTAGATTAATTTTTGTAAACTAGTTACATATGCTTAACCGTACGCATGTTAGCGATGTCGGGTAACCGGATAAGTCAAGGACAAGTTCTATATGCCATTACATTTTAAATAATTTGTAATATCAATAGGATATCAACTTATATGCCCGTTATGGTTATAAAGTGAAACTATGCCTCATAAGGGCGTTTCGGTAATTTTATATCGTATAAAAGGAACTTGAATATAATTTAATGTTATAGCTATAAGTATTCTGTAAAAATAATTAATTTATGATATAATATCAGTAGGATCTTAATTATATGTGTAATTTATATTTTATGACCAAACTATGCATCGAATGGGCATTTTGGTCATTTTACACATAGTTTAGAAATTATTTGGGATTCTGAGTTTGTATCATGTACCTACTGTAAAAGTATTTAAAATAAGTTTTAAAATTAGTAGGTAACAAGTCTTGGTTAACAAATATGGTTTAAAACCATACTATGCGCTGAAACGGCGCTTATGTCATAAAATGACGATTTGTGTGATGATTAATGAAAACTGATGTTAAGGTTGGATTAACATGTCTTAGATATGTTATTTAATATAACATATCAGTAGGTAAACGAGTTATTTTGAAAAGATGTGATTAAAACCATTTTATAAGCCATAAGGGCCTTATCGTCATTTATCGACATAATACAAAAACTTGCTCAAAAACTCAGTTTATAATCTGATTTGATATCCCAAATAATCCTTCTTATAATATTATATCAGTAGGAAACTCATTTTCAAGTTCATTATCATTAAAACCTCTTTTTATGCAAAAAGGACATTTTAGTCAAAATGGCATAATTACGGAACTTGTGCATAAACTCAGATTCTGATTATGATCATGAAGTATAACCTTAGAGGGTTATGCTACATTATATTACGATCATAATGCAACTTTAGATCAGTAGTTAACTAATCTAAATCGGGTCAGAATTGAAAGTTAAAGCAGAAGTCAAACTTCGCGACTTTCGGTTGCGAACCGACCCTAGAACTGAAATTGACGAGCCGAACATGTTCTTACATGTGCTAGTAATTATTACCAACTTTTTTAAGTGTCAAAACAGGTTTCATAGAATATATAAGATCATTTTATGATTTTTTTCTGAAAAATGGCATGTTTGACTTTTTACTATCATAACTTTGACCCGTCAATTGGTCTAGCAAACGTGATCTTCAGGAGGTGCCCTTTATAGGGATTAACACCTACCCTATTACGATCACTTAGCCATGTTTGTTACGAACAATGGCTAGACCATAATGGTCTTATCTGAAAGTTAAGGCGTTTTCCACAAAACGCTTGACTTTTGGCTATAAAAGCCTATAAACGAAAATGTAAGAGGAACACTTACAAGAGGTTCCTAGAATGCAATAGAACTAAGTTGGATGCTCCTTTCAGTTAGGAACTTCTAGAGGAGGGAGATAGAGTTGTGAATGAGAAAGGTGCAAGTTCAAATGGTGAACCTTGCACCTATTTATAGTTGAGCTTGAAAGAGGTGATGTCATGTGTTAAGGGGTGTAAGAGGAAGCTTACAAGTATCCTAAAACGTGGCATAGCAGTTTGGGAATCCATAGTTTCGAATTCATTGGTTTTTGGCAATTCGTCTGGAGGCCAAGCAAATTTTCTACAGATACAGTCCTCTCACGCCCCAGGAGAGGCACAGGGCTTGCCTCTCGCGCTCTGCGAGTGCTCCATAGGAAGATTTGAAGTGTGACATCCCGGTTTTTCAGACATCTTAAACGCACTACTTCACGGTTATATTTGTTCCTACGCTAAATTGATTCGGAGACTTAAATTGCACGCTCGAAATAATTACGATAACTCCGTGAACTTGTCAAATGAATTACGTGCTATGTGTATTAAACGTTTATAAGATTGGTGAGTTATTATGTGATGCTCCGATTTCGTGATTTGTTTTAGTTATAAAATTTATATATTGTAAATATATAGACAAATCGAACCGAGCCGCGACACGAGCCGACCTCATTTCCTTGCGACTCAAGGAGTTAACCAAAACTTGGGGATCAAGTTTTAAACCCAAACCGCCCCACCCAAACCCCTTTTGCGGCCGCAAGCTAGTCCCAAACCCTTCTTTTCTTTCTTCCCTCCCTTACACTATAAATAGATAGCATGCATAAGAGTTGCAAACACACACAAACCCTAGCACAAGAAGCACCGACGGCAGCCCTTTCCTCTTGATCGCGGCAGCCTCCTCTCCATCTTTCCTCTTGGTCGCGATTCCCTTGATTATCCGAATCGGCTCCCATCTAGCTCTCGGTTCATTGGTCTCCATTGTTAAAGGTTAGAGTTTTATGTTATTTCACTAATCATACTAGGGTTTATGAACTATGGATCATGTGTGTATGTAATGGTAGAAAGTGTTATGATGTTAATCGATTAATTATGCTAGTTTGCAAGTATGATGATTAGTGGAATCAAGAATCATTAGGCTGCGTTTTGTGTGATAAAAACCATAAGATATGATTAGGGTTTGCATGAGTATGATGTATATGATGATATATGATTGGAAAAATCTGTTCTTGATCGTTTACATTAACATATCGATTGTTTAAGCGTGTTAGATTGCGATAAAATGCTGAAATCAGGATGCTGAATGTTGTTTACAGCCAACTTCAACTGGCTGTAACTTGGTTATTATTTATCGAAAAACGGATTTTCTGAAGTCTAAAACATAGAGTTTTGAAAAACGCTTCTGAGGGCGCTGGATTCATATTTTTCTGAAGTCGTTTGATATTTTTAAGTGGCCAATTAAGTTCAGTAACTGAAGCTGTGAAAATTCTGAAAAATTGTTAGTTGTTTATCGAGTCGGATCTAATAATCTGTAGAGAGTCGAATCATGAAATTTGTACAGCAACTAGATATGGAAATTTCCGGGAAACTCTCACTGGAATTTTGTTAATTGGACGAACGGTGATTTTTAAATAAATTCTTCCGTGGACTGCAGTCAGAAAGCGACGAATCTGACTGCAGCCTAGTATATTAATATTTATGAATAATTGGTAAAGTGTTAGGACTTGAAAAATTTATATAAAATTCTAAAGTATAGTTGTCACCTTCTGTAAAATAATTGGAATTTTTGGAACGTCGGAACTATTTTATAAAAATCCTTGAAAACAGCCTAATTATGAGTATATAAGCTGAAACTTGATAACTTACGAATGTATGTACCAAAGTGTTGTATGAATTGATTGTGTTCAAGATAAGTTGTTTTGATCACTATATTGGCATGATGATACTTGCATGCATGATTTGAGTCTTAGGAATTGTCATTGTATGAACCGCATTGTGTGTTACTATGTGTAAGACTTGTATCAGTGTGATCGCACACTAACTCTAAATCAATTGACTTGTTAGGACGCAATTAGCGGTCCCATCATTTGCAACTTCTGTCTTACACTAACCGAGCAACTAAAGGTAAGTTCACGGCCCCTAATTTTATCCGGTTTTAAACAACAGGGGGAGAAACATGTATACACTCTACAACTCTATCTCTTTACGTTATACGAAATTAACGTCACTTAACTATTCGATAACTAAGTTAATGTTAATGTACGTTATAGTCACTAAGCAGCTATATCACACAAGTCCTCGACAATCTCTCGGATCGTTAGTATTGGGTTTAAATAGCGGGGAAATTATAAGTAGTACTACTGGGCCCGACAAGCCCCATCCGAGCTAGTCGCGCTAGCCGACCGGGTATGGTCAACGGGTGAATAATTTGGCCTAACTTCGCCATGGTCAGTGATAGGACTGGCAACACGGAGGCACAACAGTCAGCTTCGATCGCGAACAATTACGTGACATAACTTTAGGCTAGCTACCTATATATATTAACATTGAACTTAATTACGAATCAACAATATTATCCCGGGTTAGGGATAATGGAACCAACAACTTTATTATTCCGGGTAAGGAATAATGGAACTATCATTATTATTCCGGGTAAGGAATAATGGAACTATCAGTATTATTCCGGGTTGGGAATAATGGAACTATCATTATTATTCCGGGTAAGGAATAATGGAACTATCAGTATTCTTCCGGGTTGGGAATAATGGAACTAAATCGTTATCCCGGGTTAGGGATAACGGGGGAAACAAACTTATAACCGAACAAACGAATTTATGAAAACCTGTGAACTCACTCATCTTTAATGTTGACACTTGTTTCTTTACATGTTTCTCAGGACGCTAGGAGCTCTAGGTGCACTCACTTGCATTGATCAAGACACCTTTTTATCGAGTCTCATTTACAAACATTGTTTTTGGGTTTTCTTTAGTTTTGGCGTTTGTGTTGGCGCCTGTTCCTTTACTTTATCTTTATGCTTCCGCTCAACTTTAAAAACTAATGCTTCCGCTAAACATTGAAATCAAACTAAGACAATCTAAAATTAACTATGAATGGTTAAACAAATGATTTTGGAAAACGTATTAACAAATCATATAGAGTCGTTCGACGTTACTAGTGTCTCAGATTCTGGTTTGTTCACACGCCTCACGGTAAAACTCCGCAAGTGGAAATTGAGGGTGTGACAGATTGGTATCAGAGCCTCTAGCTATAGAGAACCAGGTTTGCATTAGAAGTAGACCTAAACTATAGCTGATTACACGACACTAGACTTAGTTTGGCACCGAACTGTTATATCTTGTTATGTGATGTACCACAACTGTGTTATGTAGAATATGAATGCATAGTAAGAAATGAATGCAACTCGTAACTAGCCACACAACCTAACAGGCAATGTCATCATCATCATCATCATCATCCGACAAACTTACGCAACCAAGGGCGCCAGGAAAGGCACCTATGGTGGAACCCTTACCATCTTATGGCGTGGAGACACGCTCAGCTGCGAGAAAAAAAAGGCTCGCTCTAGGGGAGGAGTCGTCATCACGCCCAACCATCGATGTGTCGGTCGAACCAGTTAACTCTGTAGAAGTAGGAAACGACCTACTTAGAGATATGATACGGAAACAACAAGAACAAATAGAAAGAATGCATGAAACCATCCTAGCACAGGGATGGATGATACGACAACTGACAGGTAAAACTGGATCGCTCGAGGAAGAGCAACATACGAGTAAGATAGCTCGTAACACCTTAGCCAGAGATCTTCGTGCTGAGCAGCTAAGGGCTGACTGGCTAGAAGACAGAGTTCTTGAGTCTAGCTGGAGAATTCAAGAACTGGAACAAAATCAGGCACCTGCACCAGTACCTGCCCCAGCACCGGCCCCTCCAGTGCCGGTAGAGGAGGATCCAGAAGTGGATCCGGAAGAGGATCCAGAAGAGGACCCAGAGGAGGATCCAGAGGAGGATCCGGAGGAGGACCCAGCTGTAGAAGCTGGAAATGCCGCGCAGGATGACGGCAACGATAGTGATTTGGGGGATGGAGACGTAGAAGACTGACACGTCTCGCTTATTTTATTTACTTTCCTTCAGTCTATTTATTTTCTACTTAGATCTAAAATGGCAACTGGACGTCGCGGAAATCCCAACATGACGCCTTAAGAATTAGCCACAATGATCCAAGAACACGTGAATGCTGCTCTGGCAGGTGTTCAAAACCCACCAGCAGCAGGAGGGGTCTTAACCCCTACAAGATGTTCCTCGACGCGAAGCCAAGTAAATTCACGGGGGCAGAAGGACCCATAGGATTGGTGCGCTGGATCGAAAAATCTGAATCAGTATTTGAAATGTGCAACTGTCTGGAGGCCAACAAGGTCAAGTATGCAGCCTCAACACTGGAAGATGGGGCACTAACTTGGTGGAATGCGCAAGTCCAAACGCGTGGACTTATTGCTGCAAATGCAATGGCCTGGGCTGAGTTTAAGGCCCTAATCAAAGAAGAGTACTGTCCGCGAGACAGAGTTCAACAGTTGGAGCAAACATTATGGAACCACAAGATGGTAGGATCTAAAATTGAATCGTACACGGTGAAACATCATGATCTGGTGTTCCTATGTCCCGATCTGGCCAACACTGTGGAGAAACGGCTCGAGTTCTACCTTGGGGGTCTGGTCCGGAGATTCAGGGTATGGTAATGGCTAGCAACCCTGCAACTGAACATCAAGCAATCAGGTTGGCGCACAAACTCACCGATAAGGCGGTGGAACAAAAGAAGTTGCCAACTCGGGGTACAACTGAAGTTGCCCCTGATAATAAAAGAAAGTTTGAAGACTCGTCTGTTCGACAGTCTTCTTCATCACAGCCACAACAGGGGAACCAGAAACGGTTCAATAATTACAACAGCCACCGAGTCACCAAAATCAGCCCGCCAACAACAACCAGAACGCAAGCGGCTATGTAGGTCGAAAGCCGAAGTGCAATCGCTGTAATCTTCTTCATCACGGCCCTTGTGCCGGGAATCGCTGCCAACGATGTGGCAAAGTGGGACATGCGGCAAAGGAATCGTCACGGGGAAATCATGTCCCAACAAAACCAAAATCAACCCCAGGGCCAGCAACAGGGTGTTAACCGGGGATGCTATCAGTGTGGTAGCACTGCCCACTTCAAAAGAGACTGCCCATAGCTGCGTAACAACAACAACAATGGTGGGAACAACCACAACCACAATAACCACAACAACAACAATAACACCAACAATAATGGAAATGGTGGCACAGGAGGTGCCAAGGGTCGCGCATTTACGTTGGGCCGCGGAGAGGCCAGAAACGACTCGAACGTGGTCACCGGTAAGTTTCCCCTTAATGAACATTTTGCTACTGTGCTTTTTGATACGGGTGCGGATAGGAGTTTTATATCTGAATCTTTTAGGAAGAACCTAAATCTCACGCCTAAACCCTTAGAGACCCCTTATATCATAGAACTAGCCGATGGTAAATCTGTAGATGTGACCCATATAGTATCCGGCTGTCAACTCAAACTCGCGGGTTACACCTTTACCATTGATCTGATGACAACTACCCTGGGAAGTTTTGACGTGGTAGTCGGAATGGACTGGCTATCCGACGTCCGAGCTGAAGTTCTCTGCTTCGAAAAATCTATCCGTATTCCACTCACTAACGACGAAATCTTGACGGTGCAAAGCGAGAAGGCAGGCGCCGTCACAATCATCATCTCATACATGCAAGCGCAGAAGTATCTTCGGAGGAAGAACTCCGTTGCATTGCTTGCACTGGTTACCGAACAGCCTAAGGACGAGAAACGTATGGAAGACATCCCCGTCGTCCATGATTTTTCCGATGTATTCCCAGAGGAGTTACCTGGTCTCCCACCCCATCGACAATTGGAGTTTGAAATTGAATTGGCGAACCATGCAACTCCTATCGCCAAGGCCCCATACCGCCTAGCTCCAGCCGAGCTGCAGGAGCTGTCTACCCAACTTCAGGAGCTGTTAGAAAAAGGATTTATCCGACCAAGCGCTTCGCCATGGGGAGCTCCAGTCCTTTTTGTAAAGAAGAAGGACGGGACCTTCCGCATGTGCATCGACTACAGGGAACTCAACAAGGTTACTGTCAAGAACCATACCCGTTACCTCGCATCGACGATCTCTTCGATCAACTTCAAGGGTCAAGCTACTACTCCAAGATTGATCTACGGTCCGGTTACCACCAGCTACACGTCAGGGAGGAGGATATCGCTAAGACGGCATTTCGTACTCGGTATGGCCATTATGAGTTCTTGGTCATGCCCTTCGGCCTCACCAACGCACCCGAGGTGTTCATGGACCTCATGAACCGTGTGTGTAAACCATACCTCGACAAGTTTGTCATTGTGTTCATCGATGACATACTCATCTACTCTAAAGGTGAAGCAGAACATGCTGAACATCTACGATCACTGCTGGAATTACTTCAACAGGAGAAACTATATGCCAAGCTTTCAAAGTGTGATTTCTGGATTCGGGAAGTTCAGTTCCTCAGGCATATCGTAAATGAAAAGGGTATCCACGTCGACCCTGCCAAGATTGAAGCTATCAAAAACTGGGAAGCACCCAGGACACCGACGGAGATCCGCCAATTTTTGGGTTTGGATGGATATTACAGACGTTTCATCGAGGGATTTTCAAAGATCGCGCAACCGCTTACTACCCTCACCCAGAAAGGCATCAAGTATGCTTGGGGTGACAAGCAGGAAGCGGCATTTCAATTGCTGAAACAGAAACTTTGCAGTGCACCCATTCTGTCCTTGCCGGAAGGGACAGATGATTTTGTAGTATATTGTGATGCTTCCATTCAGGGGTTGGGATGCGTACTCATGCAACGCGATAAGGTCATCGCGTATGCGTCCCGGCAATTGAAGGTTCACGAGAAAAACTACACAACACATGACCTGGAATTGGGAGCAGTAGTGTTTGCACTTAAGATTTGGAGACACTACCTATATGGAACAAAGTGCACAATTTATACAGATCACAAGAGCCTCCAACACATCTTTGACCAGAAGGAGTTGAACATGCGACAGCGTCGCTGGGTCAAACTCTTGAACGATTATGAGTGTGCCATTCGGTATCACCCGGGTAAAGCTAACGTGGTAGCTGATGCCCTCAGTAGGAAGGAACACTTGAAACCTTGTCGGGTACGAGCATTACAGCTCACTATTCATTTGGGGTTACCCGAACAGATACGCGACGCGCAGTTAGAAACAGTTAAGGAAGAAAACATCAAGGCCGAATCGGTGGGAAAAATGGAACGCGATTGGGAAGTAAAACCCAATGGAGCCCGGTATTTCATGAATCGCATATGGGTACCTCTCTACGGAAACCTCAGAGCGCTAGTCATGGACGAAGCTCACAAATCCCGATACTCTGTCCATCCTGGTTCGGATAAGATGTATCAAGCCCTTAAAGCTGCGTATTCGTGGCCCAACATGAAAGCTGATATAGCCACCTACGTGAGTAAGTGTTTGACTTGTGCAAAAGTCAAGGTAGAGTATCAAAAGCCATCAGGGCTACTCCAACAATCAGATCTCGATGGATTTCATCACTAAACTCCCGCGAACTTTGGGTGGTTGCGATACCATCTGGGTGATCGTGGATCGTTTAACTAAGTCCGCACACTTCCTAGCTATTAAAGAAACAGATAAGATGGAGAAGTTGACTCGCATCTACATTAAGGAAGTAGTTTCTCGGCACGGAGTGCCAACGTCCATCATCTCAGACAGAGATGCTCTCTTCACGTCCAACTTTTGGCAGTCACTTCAGAAAGCGTTGGGCACACGCTTAGATATGAGCACAGCTTATCACCCTCAGACTGATGGTCAAAGCGAAAGGACCATACAGACCTTGGAAGACATGCTTAGGGCATGCGTAGTAGACTTCGGGAATAGTTGGGAAATTCACCTGCCTTTAGTGGAATTCTCGTATAACAACAGTTACCATACGAGTATATCGGCAGCACCGTTGAGGCATTATACGGTCGTAAATGTAGATCACCGGTCTATTGGACAGAAGTCGGTGACAGTCAACTCACAGGCCCTGAGTTGATACTTGAGGCTACTGAAAAGATTGTACAAGTCAGAAATTGCATGGCGGCGGCACGAGATCGACAGAAAAGTTACACTGATCAACGACGCAAACCACTCGAATTTCAAGTAGGCGACCGCGTCCTACTGAAGGTGTCACCCTGGAAGGGTGTAATCCGCTTTGGAAAACGAGGCAAACTAAACCCACGGTACGTAGGTCCGTTTGTGATCTTGAAACGTATTGGACCCGTAGCTTATCAATTAGACCTTCCTACCGAACTCAGTGGAGTTCACAACGTTTTTCACGTGTCAAATCTGAAGAAGTGTCTATCAGATGAAACCTTAGTCATTCCATTGGATGAGATCCAAGTGGATGAACAACTGCACTTTGTGGAACAACCTATCGAGATCATGGATCGTGAGATCAAGACTCGAAGGCACAGTAAGATTCCGATCGTTAAGGTTCGTTGGGACTCTAAGCGTGGACCGGAGTTCACGTGGGAAAGAGAGGACCAAATGAAAAGCAAATACCCACACCTATTTGCAGCTGAGCAGCAAACTAACGATACCAGCAACTAAATTTTCGGGACGAAAATTCTTTTAACATGGGGATGATGTGACAACCTGGGAATTTCTATAATTTCGCGTACCATTGTTAACTAAACCCTTGTGCATGGCACTTGGAAATCTTTGTGCATGGCACTTGGGAACTTCTTGTAATTTCGCGTAACATTGTTAACGAACTAAATCTTTGTGCGTGGCACTCTAAACATGTACGCTGCATTCTAAACCGCGTTTACTCAATTTTCGGGACGAAAATTCTTTCAACATGGGGATAATGTGACATCCCGGTTTTTCAGACATCTTAAACGCACTACTTCACGGTTATATTTGTTCCTACGCTAAATTGATTCGGAGACTTAAATTGCACGCTCGAAATAATTACGATAACTCCGTGAACTTGTCAAATGAATTACGTGCTATGTGTATTAAACGTTTATAAGATTGGTGAGTTATTATGTGATGTTCCGATTTCGTGATTTGTTTTAGTTATAAAATTTATATATAGTAAATATATAGACAAATCGAACCGAGCCGCGACACGAGCCGACCTCATTTCCTTGCGACTCAAGGAGTTAACCAAAACTTGGGGATCAAGTTTTAAACCCAAACCGCCCCACCCAAACCCCTTTTGCGGCCGCAAGCTAGTCCCAAACCCTTATTTTCTTTCTTCCCTCCCTTACACTATAAATAGATAGCATGCATAAGAGTTGCAAACACACACAAACCCTAGCACAAGAAGCACCGACGGCAGCCCTTTCCTCTTGATCGCGGCAGCCTCCTCTCCATCTTTCCTCTTGGTCGCGATTCCCTTGATTATCCGAATCGGCTCCCATCTAGCTCTCGGTTCATTGGTCTCCATTGTTAAAGGTTAGAGTTTTATGTTATTTCACTAATCATACTAGGGTTTATGAACTATGGATCATGTGTGTATGTAATGGTAGAAAGTGTTATGATGTTAATCGATTAATTATGCTAGTTTGCAAGTATGATGATTAGTGGAATCAAGAATCATTAGGCTGCGTTTTGTGTGATAAAAACCATAAGATATGATTAGGGTTTGCATGAGTATGATGTATATGATGATATATGATTGGAAAAATCTGTTCTTGATCGTTTACATTAACATATCGATTGTTTAAGCGTGTTAGATTGCGATAAAATGCTGAAATCAGGATGCTGAATGTTGTTTACAGCCAACTTCAACTGGCTGTAACTTGGTTATTATTTATCGAAAAACGGATTTTCTGAAGTCTAAAACATAGAGTTTTGAAAAACGCTTCTGAGGGCGCTGGATTCATATTTTTCTGAAGTCGTTTGATATTTTTAAGTGGCCAATTAAGTTCAGTAACTGAAGCTGTGAAAATTCTGAAAAATTGTTAGTTGTTTATCGAGTCGGATCTAATAATCTGTAGAGAGTCGAATCATGAAATTTGTACAGCAACTAGATATGGAAATTTCCGGGAAACTCTCACTGGAATTTTGTTAATTGGACGAACGGTGATTTTTAAATAAATTCTTCCGTGGACTGCAGTCAGAAAGCGACGAATCTGACTGCAGCCTAGTATATTAATATTTATGAATAATTGGTAAAGTGTTAGGACTTGAAAAATTTATATAAAATTCTAAAGTATAGTTGTCACCTTCTGTAAAATAATTGGAATTTTTGGAACGTCGGAACTATTTTATAAAAATCCTTGAAAACAGCCTAATTATGAGTATATAAGCTGAAACTTGATAACTTACGAATATATGTACCAAAGTGTTGTATGAATTGATTGTGTTCAAGATAAGTTGTTTTGATCACTATATTGGCATGATGATACTTGCATGCATGATTTGAGTCTTAGGAATTGTCATTGTATGAACCGCATTGTGTGTTACTATGTGTAAGACTTGTATCAGTGTGATCGCACACTAACTCTAAATCAATTGACTTGTTAGGACGCAATTAGCGGTCCCATCATTTGCAACTTCTGTCTTACACTAACCGAGCAACTAAAGGTAAGTTCACGGCCCCTAATTTTATCCGGTTTTAAACAACAGGGGGAGAAACATGTATACACTCTACAACTCTATCTCTTTACGTTATACGAAATTAACGTCACTTAACTATTCGATAACTAAGTTAATGTTAATGTACGTTATAGTCACTAAGCAGCTATATCACACAAGTCCTCGACAATCTCTCGGATCGTTAGTATTGGGTTTAAATAGCGGGGAAATTATAAGTAGTACTACTGGGCCCGACAAGCCCCATCCGAGCTAGTCGCGCTAGCCGACCGGGTATGGTCAACGGGTGAATAATTTGGCCTAACTTCGCCATGGTCAGTGATAGGACTGGCAACACGGAGGCACAACAGTCAGCTTCGATCGCGAACAATTACGTGACATAACTTTAGGCTAGCTACCTATATATATTAACATTGAACTTAATTACGAATCAACAATATTATCCCGGGTTAGGGATAATGGAACCAACAACTTTATTATTCCGGGTAAGGAATAATGGAACTATCATTATTATTCCGGGTAAGGAATAATGGAACTATCAGTATTATTCCGGGTTGGGAATAATGGAACTATCATTATTATTCCGGGTAAGGAATAATGGAACTATCAGTATTCTTCCGGGTTGGGAATAATGGAACTAAATCGTTATCCCGGGTTAGGGATAACGGGGGAAACAAACTTATAACCGAACAAACGAATTTATGAAAACCTGTGAACTCACTCATCTTTAATGTTGACACTTGTTTCTTTACATGTTTCTCAGGACGCTAGGAGCTCTAGGTGCACTCACTTGCATTGATCAAGACACCTTTTTATCGAGTCTCATTTACAAACATTGTTTTTGGGTTTTCTTTAGTTTTGGCGTTTGTGTTGGCGCCTGTTCCTTTACTTTATCTTTATGCTTCCGCTCAACTTTAAAAACTAATGCTTCCACTAAACATTGAAATCAAACTAAGACAATCTAAAATTAACTATGAATGGTTAAACAAATGATTTTGGAAAACGTATTAACAAATCATATAGAGTCGTTCGACGTTACTAGTGTCTCTGATTCTGGTTTGTTCACACGCCTCACGGTAAAACTCCGC
The DNA here is from genome assembly GCA_947069175.1 of Scalesia atractyloides. Taxonomy (NCBI): domain Eukaryota; kingdom Viridiplantae; phylum Streptophyta; class Magnoliopsida; order Asterales; family Asteraceae; genus Scalesia; species Scalesia atractyloides. The sequence goes on along the minus strand of CAMTDV010000026.1, from coordinate 46,611,250 downwards.
AAGTGGAAATTGAGGGTGTGACAGATTGGTATCAGAGCCTCTAGCTATAGAGAACCAGGTTTGCATTAGAAGTAGACCTAAACTATAGCTGATTACACGACACTAGACTTAGTTTGGCACCGAACTGTTATATCTTGTTATGTGATGTACCACAACTGTGTTATGTAGAATATGAATGCATAGTAAGAAATGAATGCAACTCGTAACTAGCCACACAACCTAACAGGCAATGTCATCATCATCATCATCATCATCCGACAAACTTACGCAACCAAGGGCGCCAGGAAAGGCACCTATGGTGGAACCCTTACCATCTTATGGCGTGGAGACACGCTCAGCTGCGAGAAAAAAAAGGCTCGCTCTAGGGAGGAGTCGTCATCACGCCCAACCATCGATGTGTCGGTCGAACCAGTTAACTCTGTAGAAGTAGGAAACGACCTACTTAGAGATATGATACGGAAACAACAAGAACAAATAGAAAGAATGCATGAAACCATCCTAGCACAGGGATGGATGATACGACAACTGACAGGTAAAACTGGATCGCTCGAGGAAGAGCAACATACGAGTAAGATAGCTCGTAACACCTTAGCCAGAGATCTTCGTGCTGAGCAGCTAAGGGCTGACTGGCTAGAAGACAGAGTTCTGAGTCTAGCTGGAGAATTCAAGAACTGGAACAAAATCAGGCACCTGCACCAGTACCTGCCCCAGCACCGGCCCCTCCAGTGCCGGTAGAGGAGGATCCAGAAGTGGATCCGGAAGAGGATCCAGAAGAGGACCCAGAGGAGGATCCAGAGGAGGATCCGGAGGAGGACCCAGCTGTAGAAGCTGGAAATGCCGCGCAGGATGACGGCAACGATAGTGATTTGGGGGATGGAGACGTAGAAGACTGACACGTCTCGCTTATTTTATTTACTTTCCTTCAGTCTATTTATTTTCTACTTAGATCTAAAATGGCAACTGGACGTCGCGGAAATCCCAACATGACGCCTTAAGAATTAGCCACAATGATCCAAGAACACGTGAATGCTGCTCTGGCAGGTGTTCAAAACCCACCAGCAGCAGGAGGGGTCTTAACCCCTACAAGATGTTCCTCGACGCGAAGCCAAGTAAATTCACGGGGGCAGAAGGACCCATAGGATTGGTGCGCTGGATCGAAAAATCTGAATCAGTATTTGAAATGTGCAACTGTCTGGAGGCCAACAAGGTCAAGTATGCAGCCTCAACACTGGAAGATGGGGCACTAACTTGGTGGAATGCGCAAGTCCAAACGCGTGGACTTATTGCTGCAAATGCAATGGCCTGGGCTGAGTTTAAGGCCCTAATCAAAGAAGAGTACTGTCCGCGAGACAGAGTTCAACAGTTGGAGCAAACATTATGGAACCACAAGATGGTAGGATCTAAAATTGAATCGTACACGGTGAAACATCATGATCTGGTGTTCCTATGTCCCGATCTGGCCAACACTGTGGAGAAACGGCTCGAGTTCTACCTTGGGGGTCTGGTCCCGGAGATTCAGGGTATGGTAATGGCTAGCAACCCTGCAACTGAACATCAAGCAATCAGGTTGGCGCACAAACTCACCGATAAGGCGGTGGAACAAAAGAAGTTGCCAACTCGGGGTACAACTGAAGTTGCCCCTGATAATAAAAGAAAGTTTGAAGACTCGTCTGTTCGACAGTCTTCTTCATCACAGCCACAACAGGGGAACCAGAAACGGTTCAATAATTACAACAGCCACCGAGTCACCAAAATCAGCCCGCCAACAACAACCAGAACGCAAGCGGCTATGTAGGTCGAAAGCCGAAGTGCAATCGCTGTAATCTTCTTCATCACGGCCCTTGTGCCGGGAATCGCTGCCAACGATGTGGCAAAGTGGGACATGCGGCAAAGGAATCGTCACGGGGAAATCATGTCCCAACAAAACCAAAATCAACCCCAGGGCCAGCAACAGGGTGTTAACCGGGGATGCTATCAGTGTGGTAGCACTGCCCACTTCAAAAGAGACTGCCCATAGCTGCGTAACAACAACAACAATGGTGGGAACAACCACAACCACAATAACCACAACAACAACAATAACACCAACAATAATGGAAATGGTGGCACAGGAGGTGCCAAGGGTCGCGCATTTACGTTGGGCCGCGGAGAGGCCAGAAACGACTCGAACGTGGTCACCGGTAAGTTTCCCCTTAATGAACATTTTGCTACTGTGCTTTTTGATACGGGTGCGGATAGGAGTTTTATATCTGAATCTTTTAGGAAGAACCTAAATCTCACGCCTAAACCCTTAGAGACCCCTTATATCATAGAACTAGCCGATGGTAAATCTGTAGATGTGACCCATATAGTATCCGGCTGTCAACTCAAACTCGCGGGTTACACCTTTACCATTGATCTGATGACAACTACCCTGGGAAGTTTTGACGTGGTAGTCGGAATGGACTGGCTATCCGACGTCCGAGCTGAAGTTCTCTGCTTCGAAAAATCTATCCGTATTCCACTCACTAACGACGAAATCTTGACGGTGCAAAGCGAGAAGGCAGGCGCCGTCACAATCATCATCTCATACATGCAAGCGCAGAAGTATCTTCGGAGGAAGAACTCCGTTGCATTGCTTGCACTGGTTACCGAACAGCCTAAGGACGAGAAACGTATGGAAGACATCCCCGTCGTCCATGATTTTTCCGATGTATTCCCAGAGGAGTTACCTGGTCTCCCACCCCATCGACAATTGGAGTTTGAAATTGAATTGGCGAACCATGCAACTCCTATCGCCAAGGCCCCATACCGCCTAGCTCCAGCCGAGCTGCAGGAGCTGTCTACCCAACTTCAGGAGCTGTTAGAAAAAGGATTTATCCGACCAAGCGCTTCGCCATGGGGAGCTCCAGTCCTTTTTGTAAAGAAGAAGGACGGGACCTTCCGCATGTGCATCGACTACAGGGAACTCAACAAGGTTACTGTCAAGAACCATACCCGTTACCTCGCATCGACGATCTCTTCGATCAACTTCAAGGGTCAAGCTACTACTCCAAGATTGATCTACGGTCCGGTTACCACCAGCTACACGTCAGGGAGGAGGATATCGCTAAGACGGCATTTCGTACTCGGTATGGCCATTATGAGTTCTTGGTCATGCCCTTCGGCCTCACCAACGCACCCGAGGTGTTCATGGACCTCATGAACCGTGTGTGTAAACCATACCTCGACAAGTTTGTCATTGTGTTCATCGATGACATACTCATCTACTCTAAAGGTGAAGCAGAACATGCTGAACATCTACGATCACTGCTGGAATTACTTCAACAGGAGAAACTATATGCCAAGCTTTCAAAGTGTGATTTCTGGATTCGGGAAGTTCAGTTCCTCAGGCATATCGTAAATGAAAAGGGTATCCACGTCGACCCTGCCAAGATTGAAGCTATCAAAAACTGGGAAGCACCCAGGACACCGACGGAGATCCGCCAATTTTTGGGTTTGGATGGATATTACAGACGTTTCATCGAGGGATTTTCAAAGATCGCGCAACCGCTTACTACCCTCACCCAGAAAGGCATCAAGTATGCTTGGGGTGACAAGCAGGAAGCGGCATTTCAATTGCTGAAACAGAAACTTTGCAGTGCACCCATTCTGTCCTTGCCGGAAGGGACAGATGATTTTGTAGTATATTGTGATGCTTCCATTCAGGGGTTGGGATGCGTACTCATGCAACGCGATAAGGTCATCGCGTATGCGTCCCGGCAATTGAAGGTTCACGAGAAAAACTACACAACACATGACCTGGAATTGGGAGCAGTAGTGTTTGCACTTAAGATTTGGAGACACTACCTATATGGAACAAAGTGCACAATTTATACAGATCACAAGAGCCTCCAACACATCTTTGACCAGAAGGAGTTGAACATGCGACAGCGTCGCTGGGTCAAACTCTTGAACGATTATGAGTGTGCCATTCGGTATCACCCGGGTAAAGCTAACGTGGTAGCTGATGCCCTCAGTAGGAAGGAACACTTGAAACCTTGTCGGGTACGAGCATTACAGCTCACTATTCATTTGGGGTTACCCGAACAGATACGCGACGCGCAGTTAGAAACAGTTAAGGAAGAAAACATCAAGGCCGAATCGGTGGGAAAAATGGAACGCGATTGGGAAGTAAAACCCAATGGAGCCCGGTATTTCATGAATCGCATATGGGTACCTCTCTACGGAAACCTCAGAGCGCTAGTCATGGACGAAGCTCACAAATCCCGATACTCTGTCCATCCTGGTTCGGATAAGATGTATCAAGCCCTTAAAGCTGCGTATTCGTGGCCCAACATGAAAGCTGATATAGCCACCTACGTGAGTAAGTGTTTGACTTGTGCAAAAGTCAAGGTAGAGTATCAAAAGCCATCAGGGCTACTCCAACAATCAGATCTCGATGGATTTCATCACTAAACTCCCGCGAACTTTGGGTGGTTGCGATACCATCTGGGTGATCGTGGATCGTTTAACTAAGTCCGCACACTTCCTAGCTATTAAAGAAACAGATAAGATGGAGAAGTTGACTCGCATCTACATTAAGGAAGTAGTTTCTCGGCACGGAGTGCCAACGTCCATCATCTCAGACAGAGATGCTCTCTTCACGTCCAACTTTTGGCAGTCACTTCAGAAAGCGTTGGGCACACGCTTAGATATGAGCACAGCTTATCACCCTCAGACTGATGGTCAAAGCGAAAGGACCATACAGACCTTGGAAGACATGCTTAGGGCATGCGTAGTAGACTTCGGGAATAGTTGGGAAATTCACCTGCCTTTAGTGGAATTCTCGTATAACAACAGTTACCATACGAGTATATCGGCAGCACCGTTGAGGCATTATACGGTCGTAAATGTAGATCACCGGTCTATTGGACAGAAGTCGGTGACAGTCAACTCACAGGCCCTGAGTTGATACTTGAGGCTACTGAAAAGATTGTACAAGTCAGAAATTGCATGGCGGCGGCACGAGATCGACAGAAAAGTTACACTGATCAACGACGCAAACCACTCGAATTTCAAGTAGGCGACCGCGTCCTACTGAAGGTGTCACCCTGGAAGGGTGTAATCCGCTTTGGAAAACGAGGCAAACTAAACCCACGGTACGTAGGTCCGTTTGTGATCTTGAAACGTATTGGACCCGTAGCTTATCAATTAGACCTTCCTACCGAACTCAGTGGAGTTCACAACGTTTTTCACGTGTCAAATCTGAAGAAGTGTCTATCAGATGAAACCTTAGTCATTCCATTGGATGAGATCCAAGTGGATGAACAACTGCACTTTGTGGAACAACCTATCGAGATCATGGATCGTGAGATCAAGACTCGAAGGCACAGTAAGATTCCGATCGTTAAGGTTCGTTGGGACTCTAAGCGTGGACCGGAGTTCACGTGGGAAAGAGAGGACCAAATGAAAAGCAAATACCCACACCTATTTGCAGCTGAGCAGCAAACTAACGATACCAGCAACTAAATTTTCGGGACGAAAATTCTTTTAACATGGGGATGATGTGACAACCTGGGAATTTCTATAATTTCGCGTACCATTGTTAACTAAACCCTTGTGCATGGCACTTGGAAATCTTTGTGCATGGCACTTGGGAACTTCTTGTAATTTCGCGTAACATTGTTAACGAACTAAATCTTTGTGCGTGGCACTCTAAACATGTACGCTGCATTCTAAACCGCGTTTACTCAATTTTCGGGACGAAAATTCTTTCAACATGGGGATAATGTGACATCCCGGTTTTTCAGACATCTTAAACGCACTACTTCACGGTTATATTTGTTCCTACGCTAAATTGATTCGGAGACTTAAATTGCACGCTCGAAATAATTACGATAACTCCGTGAACTTGTCAAATGAATTACGTGCTATGTGTATTAAACGTTTATAAGATTGGTGAGTTATTATGTGATGTTCCGATTTCGTGATTTGTTTTAGTTATAAAATTTATATATAGTAAATATATAGACAAATCGAACCGAGCCGCGACACGAGCCGACCTCATTTCCTTGCGACTCAAGGAGTTAACCAAAACTTGGGGATCAAGTTTTAAACCCAAACCGCCCCACCCAAACCCCTTTTGCGGCCGCAAGCTAGTCCCAAACCCTTATTTTCTTTCTTCCCTCCCTTACACTATAAATAGATAGCATGCATAAGAGTTGCAAACACACACAAACCCTAGCACAAGAAGCACCGACGGCAGCCCTTTCCTCTTGATCGCGGCAGCCTCCTCTCCATCTTTCCTCTTGGTCGCGATTCCCTTGATTATCCGAATCGGCTCCCATCTAGCTCTCGGTTCATTGGTCTCCATTGTTAAAGGTTAGAGTTTTATGTTATTTCACTAATCATACTAGGGTTTATGAACTATGGATCATGTGTGTATGTAATGGTAGAAAGTGTTATGATGTTAATCGATTAATTATGCTAGTTTGCAAGTATGATGATTAGTGGAATCAAGAATCATTAGGCTGCGTTTTGTGTGATAAAAACCATAAGATATGATTAGGGTTTGCATGAGTATGATGTATATGATGATATATGATTGGAAAAATCTGTTCTTGATCGTTTACATTAACATATCGATTGTTTAAGCGTGTTAGATTGCGATAAAATGCTGAAATCAGGATGCTGAATGTTGTTTACAGCCAACTTCAACTGGCTGTAACTTGGTTATTATTTATCGAAAAACGGATTTTCTGAAGTCTAAAACATAGAGTTTTGAAAAACGCTTCTGAGGGCGCTGGATTCATATTTTTCTGAAGTCGTTTGATATTTTTAAGTGGCCAATTAAGTTCAGTAACTGAAGCTGTGAAAATTCTGAAAAATTGTTAGTTGTTTATCGAGTCGGATCTAATAATCTGTAGAGAGTCGAATCATGAAATTTGTACAACAACTAGATATGGAAATTTCCGGGAAACTCTCACTGGAATTTTGTTAATTGGACGAACGGTGATTTTTAAATAAATTCTTCCGTGGACTGCAGTCAGAAAGCGACGAATCTGACTGCAGCCTAGTATATTAATATTTATGAATAATTGGTAAAGTGTTAGGACTTGAAAATTTTATATAAAATTCTAAAGTATAGTTGTCACCTTCTGTAAAATAATTGGAATTTTTGGAATGTCGGAACTATTTTATAAAAATCCTTGAAAACAGCCTAATTATGAGTATATAAGCTGAAACTTGATAACTTACGAATGTATGTACCAAAGTGTTGTATGAATTGATTGTGTTCATGATAAGTTGTTTTGATCACTATATTGGCATGATGATACTTGCATGCATGATTTGAGTCTTAGGAATTGTCATTGTATGAACCGCATTGTGTGTTACTATGTGTAAGACTTGTATCAGTGTGATCGCACACTAACTCTAAATCAATTGACTTGTTAGGACGCAATTAGCGGTCCCATCATTTGCAACTTCTGTCTTACACTAACCGAGCAACTAAAGGTGAGTTCACGGCCCCTAATTTTATCCGGTTTTAAACAACAGGGGGAGAAACATGTATACACTCTACAACTCTATCTCTTTACGTTATACGAAATTAACGTCACTTAACTATTCGATAACTAAGTTAATGTTAATGTACGTTATAGTCACTAAGCAGCTATATCACACAAGTCCTCGACAATCTCTCGGATCGTTAGTATTGGGTTTAAATAGCGGGGAAATTATAAGTAGTACTACTGGGCCCGACAAGCCCCATCCGAGCTAGTCGCGCTAGCCGACCGGGTATGGTCAACGGGTGAATAATTTGGCCTAACTTCGCCATGGTCAGTGATAGGACTGGCAACACGGAGGCACAACAGTCAGCTTCGAACGCGAACACTTACGTGACATAACTTTAGGCTAGCTACCTATATATATTAACATTGAACTTAATTACGAATCAACAATATTATCCCGGGTTAGGGATAATGGAACCAACAACTTTATTATTCCGGGTGAGGAATAATGGAACTATCATTATTATTCCGGGTAAGGAATAATGGAACTATCAGTATTATTCCGGGTTGGGAATAATGGAACTATCATTATTATTCCGGGTAAGGAATAATGGAACTATCAGTATTATTCCGGGTTGGGAATAATGGAACTAAATCGTTATCCCGGGTTAGGGATAACGGGGGAAACAAACTTATAACCAAACAAACGAATTTATGAAAACCTGTGAACTCACTCATCTTTAATGTTGACACTTGTTTCTTTACATGTTTCTCAGGACGCTAGGAGCTCTAGATGCACTCACTTGCATTGATCAAGACACCTTTTTATCGAGTCTCATTTACAAACATTGTTTTTGGGTTTTCTTCAGTTTTGGCGTTTGTGTTGGCGCCTGTTCCTTTACTTTATCTTTATGCTTCCGCTCAACTTTAAAAACTAATGCTTCCGCTAAACATTGAAATCAAACTAAGACAATCTAAAATTAACTATGAATGGTTAAACAAATGATTTTGGAAAACGTATTAACAAATCATATAGAGTCGTTCGACGTTACTAGTGTCTCAGATTCTGGTTGGTTCACACGCCTCGCGGTAAAACTCCGCAAGTGGAAATTGAGGGTGTGACATGAAGTTTGTCAATTTTAGCCCCTCAACTTATTAAAACCTCCTAAAACACCTTCTTAGCATATTTAGCCCTCCGTGGCCAATATTTGGCGTACCCGGGATTATGCCCGGACATTGTCGAGCTCTTGGTTCGATAAAAGGTCACTCGGAGGTATAAATTAACATGTTGACACTTTTAACCCCTCCATTATCCAACTTTCACATATTTACAGAATTGAACCCTCTCGTCCAACAAATGGGACATACGAGAGTTAGGACTTCGTAAAAGATCACTCAGAGGCTCATTATAAGCATGTTAACTCCGATGTCACTCAGAGGCTGGGCATGTTGACACAACGGTCACTTAGGGGCCAAGTTTTAGCATGTTGACACTAATGATCACTCAAAGGCTGTGTTTTTAAGCATGTTGACACTATTGGTCACTCAGAGGCTATATTTTAAGCATGTTGACACTACTGGTCACTCAGAGGCTTGGTTTATGCATGTTGACATCAGAAGATCACTCAGAGACTTAATTTGAGCATGTTGACGCTTTTAGTCCTTGTTAGTCTTTAATAGACTTAAAAATAAAATACAACATGTGTCACTATATTACTGGACACGATTTTACAGGGTGTTACAGTTGAAAACAAGAGTGCGAGTTACGATCGAGTTCCACCTCCTATGTGGAATAGTTATGCATGTAAAAAACCAGCAGGGGTGGAAAAGGCACTCAATCTAAAACTAAAAACTGAACAATCCAAATGAGTTGCCTACAAACATCAACGTAACTTACACAACTTTGAAAGTGAATGTGGCTCTGAGGTGGTTAAAACTGTGGTAGAAAATGTTTTAAAAAGTGAATTTGAAAAATCTGAGTCTGATGTTGAAACAACGGAAAATAGTTTGATTAATGATCCAAATGTCATAGTTTATAAAATGAAAGGATCAAATAAGCTATTTTCTGACGAAGACTTTCCCATCCATAACGTGAATCTGAATTGTGTTGATAAATTGTTCAAGCTTGTGGAGGTAAGTCATGCTGATTTAGATAAACACGATGCATTTTTCTACTCTAAATAAAGATGTGACAACCGACCCTACTATCATAAAAACAGAGATATCCTGAAATAAGAGGGCAGGGTTGGGTTTTCAAAAGCAGCGAATGATCAATAAGTCCCAAAAACTTAACTTTACTAAGAAAAGCAACTTTGTTTTTGGGGCAACAACAGAGAAGAAAAAAGAAATCATTGGAACACAATCGAATGATGATTTCAAGAAAGAGAAAGAGAATAGGAAACAAGTTTTGGAGTCTTCTGTTCGAAAGGATAGTAGGACGTGTTACAAATGTCAAACTGTTGGGCACATTGCAAGATATTGCTCACAAGAATCTCCAAAACCTGTTTCTCATTCTAAAAAGTTCACCAAGGACGAGAAACAAAAAGCACCTACGGTTGTGCCAAAGCAAATCTTGAAAAGAACCAATGAATCCTACAAAAATGTTAAACCAATTTTTCAACTTCATTCAAATTTGAAATTGGTGAAACATAAACTAAATATCGACAAATGGGTTCTAAATTTTATGCTAAAAAGGCAAATCTGAAAACGCAAACCTTGGTGGCAAAAGTGAAACCGTCCAAGGAAGAACCGAAACCTTCTGTTCCACACAAAACCGAGCCTAAAAAGAATGTTAAAAACAAAGTAGGTCCGAAATTCGACATTCCGAACCCACCCAAGACCAAGATGGCTTGGGTTTCTTTGTTTAAATAGTTTCTTTAGCATGTGTGCAGGGACTCCCACGATCGATAATGTCTAAATGGATAATGGATAGTGGAGCCTCCAGGCACATGACAAGGATGCTTGCGTTATTACATCACGTTAAAGCTATCCGCGGAGGGTACGTAGCTTTTGCCGGAACGCAATGAGGAAGGATTGTCGGTGAAGGAATTCTCACGAATGGAGTTGGATCGTTTGATAAAGTGAACTACATCGCGGAACTTGAGAACAATTTACTCAGCATTTTGCAGATTTGTGACAAGAAATTCACGACGCACTTCAATGATAAAGAATGCTTGATCTTAAAACTGGGTTTCAAGATTCCGGAGGAATGGATTCTGATGCGTGCACCAAGAGAAAATGATCTTTATGTTCTAGATATGAGTGTAGCATCAACAACATCGAATAAAGTTCAATGCTTTGTTTCCAAAGCTACTGAGAAAGAGTCGATATTATGGCATAGAAAGATGGGGCATAGTCATCTGCGAAAGATGAACTATCTTGTGCATAACGATCTAGTGGGGGATGTTAATTTGAAGAGTTTTCAATTATCTGATGATTGCTTAAGCTGTAAAAAGGGGAAGCAGCACAAGAAATCGCACCCACGAAAGCTGTTAAATTCTATCAAGCTACCACTAGAGAGGTTACATATGGATCTTTTCGGACCAGTAAACATCAAAAGCATATCTGGTGATCTATATTGCCTAGTCGTTACAGATGATTATTCAAGATTCTCATGGGTTTTCTTTCTAGACAGCAAAGATGAAACATTTGAAACTCTAATGATTCTCTTCAGAAAACTCGAAAACCTGTATCATTTTCCAATCAAGAGAATCCGTGCTGTGACAACAGTACAGAGTTCAAAAACAAGAGGATGCTCAAATTATACAATGAGAAGGGATTCTTCATGAATTCAGTGATCCTTATACTCCACATCAGAATGGAGTTGCTGAACGAAAGAATCGCACACTGATCGAGACTGCCAGAACTATGCTAGCCGATTCGAAATTGCCTATCAGTTTCTGGAGTGAAGCAGTCGCATCAGCATGTTATACCTTGAATCGTGTGTTGACAGTTAAGCCTCACAACAAAACGTGTTTCGAGTTACTGAATCGGCGAAAGCCCAACCTAGCATTTTTGGAGCCTTTTCGATCACCATGTACTGTATTGGACCCGGTTGGTAAATTTGGTGCCAAATCCTTGGAAGGATTCTTCGTGGGTTATGCGACTCCTCAAAAACGTGTTTTTTGCCGAGTTAAACCAGGTTATTCTAGCGCAGCATGTGGATTGTCAAAGATATACTATGCCAACGCAGAAACCTGGGGATCCGTAGCTGTTTAACTACGATGGTTTGTGGAATTCTTTCGACCTGCCAGATGTGCCATCAGAAGAAGAACTTGTCATGCTCTTTCAACAGCATCAAATTCCTAACCAAAAACAAGTTACTAGACCGTTAGTGATTTCCTCGTCACTTCCTGTGTCTACCACGTCTGATGTAGGCCCGAGCACTATTCTTCAAGACTCTGTTCCTGCACCAATTGTCAACACTGCCGAATCATCTGCCCAGCAACAGCTAAATGTTGACTCTGATTGGGAACCAACTTTTGATGATGGCGGATCCAGTTCCGATGAAGGATCTAAGCTGATTGAAAGTTTCTTAAACACACAGGCTGCTCAGTCAAACATCAGGAATGAAACTTCATCGTCTGTACCGATTGTGGATGAAGTCATCACAAATTTTCAAATGCAAGTAGATGTTCCAAATGAAGTGATGCCAAGGACGCTTTCTTATCATCCTTCGGAGAATATTATAGGCAGCTTACAAACGGGAGTGCAAACTCGCAATCAGATCAACAAGGATCTAAGTTGTTTCTATACTCGTATTGTTCCACTTCAAACCAGACTTTCTAATAGTTGTTTTGATTCTCAGGTTGAGCCGGGAAACTGGAAAGACGCGTTGAAGGATGAAAGTTGGGTGGACGTGATGCAAGAGGAGTTGCTTCAATTCTAGAAACTGGGAGTCTGGAAGCTTGTTGACCTACCAGATCATCACAAAAAGATACACACTAGATGGGTCTTCAAGTGCAAGTGTGATGATAGAGGGATTGTAGTGCGTAACAAAGCTCAACTTGTGGTTTAGGGTTTCCATCAGCAGGAAGGGATAGATTATATTGAAGTCTATGCCCTGGTCGCCCATCTTGAAGTAATCCGCATATTCTTGGCCTTTGCCTCGTGGAAAGGGTTCAAGGTGTACCAAGTGGATGTCAAATCTGCTTTCCTATACGGAAAAGTAAAAGAGGAGGTGTATGTCGGCCAACCACCGGGGTTCGTCAATCCAATGCACAAAGACAAAGTCTACCTTCTGAACAAAGCCTTGTATGATCTACATCAAGCCCCAAGAGCTTGGTATGAAACGTTGTCATGACATCTTACAGACAACGGCTTTATCAAAGGAACCATAGATTCTACCCTCTTTACGAAGGAAGTGGATGGGCATTTGATTATTGTACAGATATATGTGGATGATATTATCTTCGGATCGACAAATGACAAGCTATGTAAAGACTTCGAAGAAGTCATGAAGAGCACATTGAAATGAGCGCAATGGGGGAGATGAAGTTCTTTTTGGGACTTCAGGTTGATTAGTTGCTTGATGGTATCTTTATTCATCAGATGAAGTATGTTCATGACATATTGGAGAAATTCGATATGGCAGGAGCTAAACCAGCATCAACCCCGTTAGCTCCTATCACGGCATTGGTCCAGATCTTACTGGAGTCAAAGTTGACGAAACTTTATACTGCTCAATGATCGGATCCTTGATGTATCTCACTGCTTCTCGACCAGATATCATGTATCTAACATGCTTGTGCACCCGTTATCAGTCCAATCCAAGAGATTCGCACTTGCTTGCCGTCAAACGTATCATGAGATATTTGAAGGGATTTCCAAGCACCGGCTTGTGGTACCCTAGACATGACGATTTCAATCTTGCGGGTTACTCGGATTCTGATTTTGGTTGTTGCAAACTCAACACCAAATCTACGACGACGGCTGGTTGCTAGTTCTTCGGAACCCATTTGGCAACATGGCAATGCAAGAAACAGACCGTGGTCGCTCTCTCTACCTATGAGGCTGAATACGTTTCAGCATCAAGCTGTTGTTCCTAGATTCTCTGGATTCAACAGCAGATGAGAGACTTTGAACTTCAATTTCTTAATACGCCAATATATGTAGATAACCAGGCTGCGATTGATATCACTAAAAACTCATGTCAACATTCTCGAACCAAACATATTGAGATTCGACACCACTTTATCCGTGATTGTTACGAGAAAAGTTGATTAGAATTGAAAAATCCACACTGATGACCAGAAAGCAGATTTCTAAACCAAATCCTTTGATCATACAAGATTTAAAAATCTTTTAAAATTAAATGGTTTACGTAATCTGATATCAGGGGATATACACGAGGTTGAGTTTGAAGATGACGACGACTTGACGTTATTCTCATCGGTTTGATGACTTTTCTGTACATTCTTTCTTAAAAAACTCTAAAAATCCAAAAATATGTTTTTGATTTTAGGGGGAGAAATTTTGAGAAAATACAAAAACATTGTAAAAGTCAAAAGAGTTTTTTGAAAAAGGGAGATCATATTATATCAATATGACAGTCATAGTATGCTAAAGAATTGGAATGATTAAACAAGTAATTAAACAGGTCTTACTAAGGATATGCCAATAGGTTTCACTCGTTCAGTAAATTGTTTTCAAGATATAAACCTAAATGAAAAACGGAATAACTTGTGGGTTAATATCTCATTTCGTTTGAGAGAATGCCAGATTCTGCGATACTATGTCTTTATATTTAATCGATATCTGGGGTATTATCCGAGTTCTTTTGATTTTGCGTCAGCAATAGCCTAGAACTTGTATAATACTTTACGCGTTATTCGCCTACAAAAGTTGCATAAAAATGATTATGTCATAACCTTTGTGACATCTGCAGTTCAAAGATTCCTTTAAGGAACACTACCTATAGACGAGCCTTTATCTCTTTGTCTGTACGATAGTACTAACCTGAGCTCTCAAGGTCACGCAATTAACCCCTTTACAGATATCAGTTAGATATATTCACCTGTGAAATGAAATACTAGGAATCTCGATACGGGAGTATATTCTGAGATGGGACACACAGTTATTTCATGTTCTTAATATTACCTAACATATCTGGAAACAATTGAGAAAGGAGAAGAAGTTTAAGTGGATAAGAATATTGGCAATCAAAGTAAATCTGGTTAAAAACTTAATGAGTATACCAAGATCAACGGTACTGGTGATTTGTTAAACACTTGATATAATCTTCTTAAAACACAAAACTCACAAAAATATGTATCGTTACTTGATATTTCTTGTTAAATATTCAAAAAACCCAAAAAGATTTTCAGGTTCCTTAGCTTTTTAGTTTTGTTTTAGTCTACCGATGATGTGAACAAGGATAGTTGAAGTCATGGCGACATCTTACTGGAAGGAAATCTGAAAACCATGGGTTGGGAGCTAATCTTTAACGAAAATTACCTGAACGTCAATAAAGTTCATTAGTTTGAAACTTTACAAGTTAAAATAAATCTGTTTCTGTCAAACATGGTCAACCAAGGTCATTAACTTGGACTTAGTAGGTAAATCAGGTAACAAGGGTCATTAGCTTAGACTTGGTTAACTGAGTGAGTTTTAAACAGATAAAAATTGAACAAAAAATCAAAAAGTTTAAAAAGTTTTCTAAGTTTCAGAACTGATTCATACGAGTCTCACTAACTCGTACGAATGGTGGTTGGTGTTAATTCGCACGAACCATTGGTTCGTACGAACGATCCTAACTAGTATAAAAGGTCGCTACTGTGTGAACTGAGAGAACTTTTGTGTGAATACGTTCTAAACTTCGATCTTCTTGACATTTACCGGGTACTATTACATTGGAGAGGTTGGTCCGCACACCTCTTTCAATGGGAAAGGTATTTTTGCTTGTTTCTAACCGTTATAATGTCGAACTTGGACCAAACGGACTTAAAACATAGATTTAGGGAGATTGACCGATAAAACTTAAAATTGACCTTAAAAACGTTAATATCGGCCTTAATAGCCTATAAATCGACTATCAATTTGTTAAAAACAACATGTTTTAGGTTCGGTTTAAACTTGTTGTTTTTGGAACGGTTCAATGTTTGTACGAAGGATCATTCGTATGAACTAAAGTTGTTAAATTTGATGGTTCGTACGAAGCAAGTTTGATGATATTTTTGAAATATTCCTAGGTCTTAGTCACTCGTATGAATTACTGACTCGTGCGAGTGATACTATGTTAATTCAAACTTGTAAAATTTCCTAAGTGTTGACTCGTACGGATGTTTGTCTTGTACGAATGATGTAGTGAGTTGAAAATTTTTGAAATTTTTCTAACGGTTTGAATTTTCCTTGTTGTACACGTCAAGAAAACGTCCTTTTCTCCGTCTCACAACATCTAATGTTTGGTGGACGAGAATATTCCGGAGATTGCTGCGTACAGAGATGTGTTAGATTTTTTGAGCCGGATTCCGATTACGAAAGCGCTCACTGATCGACATATTGTTTATAGATCTCATGTTGAATATTTCTGGAACACAGCGGAGTATGATTCTGAAGAAAATGCGATAGTTTTGGCGGTAAAGATTGACGACGAGGATATCCAGGTTAAGATAACAGAAGATTTGATCCGAACGTTTTTGGATTTCAAGGATAATGCAGACGATCCTACCGGGTTCTAAATACATGGTGAAGGGTTTTTTTTTACAGGATAGGATATGCTGGATTTGTGTGAATGCCATGCCGTTCAAGAAAGGAAACCTTAGTGCGCCTTTCTGTTATATTGCTCATGTTGTTGCTTACGCATTGAGTCATCGCAAGTGAGGATTTGATGATCTGGTTGATTATTAAATGTGTATGATTACTGCACTGGTCCTAAATCTGCCACATAACTTCTCTAAAGTTATATTACAGAGATGGTGCAAAACATACAGAGGGAAAAGTTCTTGCAATACCCTCGGTTTGTACAGATGTTGTTTGATTATTGCACCCGAACTTGAAGAAGAAGAAGAAGAAGAAGAAGAAGGACGATGTGTTAAAGTTAGATCACATGGATGTTTCTACCCTCAAGAAAATGAATTTACATTTGAAGACTTTTCGGAATGCTAAACCGGTTTTTGGTGCTATAGTCGACAAAGATTACATTTCTCCAGCTCTGGGTAAGTAGAGGAAAGATGACAGAGGAGATGAGAGCGAGGAGTTAACTACGCTTGAAAGTTTTATTGCTAAGCGTAGTTCGTGGTTTGTAAAAGATGGAGACAAAGGTTCAAAGAGAAAAGCAACTGCCACATCTTCTACTTCAGCACCGCAAAAGAAAAAGTCAACAGCTGAAAGTTCTGGGCTTAGAGATGAACCTGAAGTTGAAGAAAACATTGAAGACTTCGCTGCAGATATCGAGCGACAAGCATTTGGTGGAGATAAAGAAGCTGAAGACGCATCGTCTTCGAGCACTAATTCTGATGAGAGACGCGCTGGTGAACGTAAAAGAGCCAAAAAGATAGAGGCAAAAAGGTTGGCTGAGCAAAAGAGAAAAGCTGAAGACGAAAGCGTAAAGCGGCAGGTGAAGATGATACAACGTATGTACCTACGGGTTCAGATACAGATACTCCTGTGCGCACACCAATGAAGAAAAAGGCATGAAGGTTTAAGCGCCAAGCAGCTAGAAGCTTCGAGTCTCCAACTGTTAGATCTAAAGAGACTGTGTAAGAGCAAACGATTGAAGAAGAGACTATTGTTGAACCAGCTCAGCAAATTCCAACATCACCACCTCGACAGGCTACTTCTCAGGCACCACAATCGCCACCATGTTAATCTACTCCGCAACAATAGTCTGCATCTTAGCCTCCACCACAGCCGCCACCACACACTTCACAGCCCCAATCTCAGTTTGATTTTGACTTTGACTTTGGAGATATTCCAAGGGGTGAAGATTTTTCATTCAACGACCCGCGTGTTGATGTGTTACAAAAACAAGTTTTGTTGAATACTGTGAAAATAGCGGAGTTGCAGGAATAGATTAATGTGTTGAATGAAGAAAAGCAGGAGTTGCATGAGCATATTAATGTGTTAACTTAAGATAAACAGCAGTTAGAAGCCATGCTCGCAAGTATTGTGTCTGAAAATGAACGTCTACGTCTCTGAATGGCAGAATATGAAGAGGAAAGACTCCGCAGTGATAGAAGAATGAATTTGTTTGAGAAGATTTTGGTGAAAAAGCTAGAAGTGAACATTGCGGCAGAAATAGACGAGATTGAGCGCGCAGAGGCTAAATAACGAGTTGCTGAAAGGGAACGTCTTGCTAAAGAATTATCTGACGCGCAAGGCCAAGGAAAATCTAAGGTTGTAGAGGATCTTGTGAATGTTGAAACTGAGCCAGAAGCTGAATCTGCGCCAGTTACTATTACAGATATTGTTGTGTACCAAGTGTCGAACAAGTTTATATTGCTCGGGAAGCCTAAGGATAGGGAGATTGATATGTCAAATCTATCTGCGAGACACCGTGAAAGGCTTTTGAAAAAAAAAGTTAGAAAAAGAAATTGAGAAAGCAGCTGAAGAGTTTGAGGAAGATTCTGAGAAAGAAGATGAAGATTTAGATGTTGATGGTGATTCTGATTCGGATTCTAATAAGAGTGATGATGATGATAATGTAGGGGGTGCTGGTATTCGTGTAACAGATTCTGATCTGAATAAAGAGATTGATTATTCAGTGTACCTCGATGATTCTGCGAACCAAACTACTGAAGAAGGTGTTAAAGACAGGACAAAAGGTCCTTCAGATACTCAGCAGGCAGGAATCCTCTTGGTGATTGATACATCTACCGTTCCTGTCATGCCGAAACCAAAGATTTTCTATCTTGAGCATGATGTCGAGGAAGGCAAATTCATTCACAGTTATTCTAAAGAAGAGATCGCAGAAATGCTAGGTGTGGATGAAGAACAGTTTGATTTTGAAGATGAGCTAAACGAGGTTAGTGCGTTCGAGCCAAATCATTATGTTTTTGAACATGTTGAAGAAGCTAACGAGTATGATCGAGTTGTCGTGGAGGATGATTCTGATGATGATGCTAATATTGCCGACCAGGGTACAGAGGACTCCCGAACTTTTACCGAACTATTTGCAGCAGAGAATGCAGATGTGCTGAAACGTAAAGTTGAAGAAGCTGCTAAACAAGGGAACTATTCCTCAACAGTTAAACAGTATGATATCCCGGGTTTTTCGGATAACTTATACGTGACACTTGTCGAATAATATGCGTGCTAAGCATTAAACGTGCATGGAATGAATACGTGATAAGTGTTTGTGTAATTGCTTTAGTTATCTAATATATGTAGGTATAATAAATATGCACACGAACCGAACCGCGACACAAACACAAACCGAACTCGTTGTGAAACTAGGAAACTTGGAACCCAAGTCTTCGGCCAAAAGAGAACAAGAATCAAAGATCAAACCTAAACTTAAAACTCTAACGATTCGGTCAAGACCAAACCAAACGTTTAAGGTGGTGTAGCGGCTTGTGGCTCGTTTGTTGTTGGCCGCGAGAATCACATCCAAACCCACTCACTCTAATCCTTGTCGCGATATCAAGCCCGAACCCAAACCAAACCCAACCCAAGATTCTCGGCCGCAAGACCCAAACCCAAACCGTAACCCTTCACCTTGCGTTATATATACTAACCCACATGCATGTCTTCCTTCAAAAAAAAAACACACACAAAACCCTAGAGTTCATTGCCGTCGGCTGCCTTACCCTCATCATCATCTCGGTCGCAGCAAGCAACCGTTTTCCTGTTCTTTTCTTTCGGTCGCGGCAACAACAGCAGCAGATTTGCGATCGTAGGAAGTTGTTTCCCTTCTCGGTCGCAGCAAGCAGCAGCCGGAGCCTTTACCTACTCAGCCACAAACAGCCCACTATCCTTTCTAATCGCGAACAACACCCTTTTCTCGGTCACGGATTTCTCGGTTGCAAACAATTTTGATCACCGGATTCCTTAACATACTCACGGTTCGATACCTTACCATTAAAAGCCTAGAATTTATCATTGATTACAAGATCATGTTTCGGATGATATGTATGCTTAGATGTTTAAGATGTTTCGGATATATATATATATATGCATGCTTGAATGATTCATTGTCTCGGATTACATATATGCTTGAATGATTCATTGTCTCAGATTATATGCTTAGCTGTTGCGGATATATGTGTTTGATGGTATTGTTTTCAGATTATGTGAGTGTTAAGTAATCGGCTGAATTGATCATTGTTCATACGCAGAATTGTACTCGGAAATCATAAGTGTGTTTTGGTTGTAATAACTAGAAATAAGAACTAGGGTTTGCATGGATAGGTTATTAGTCTCAATCTATGAGTAGAAATCGGATTATAATCACCTAGGTTAACCGCATGAACGAATTGAGCGAATAAATTGTAACAATAATGCTGAAACAGTATGCTGAGTGAAAGTTTCAGCCGACTTCATCTGGCTGTAACTTGGTCGTTAGTTGTCGAAAAACGGATTTTCTGAGGTCTAGAACGTAGAGATTTGAATAAGGAATCTAATGGCGCTGGATTCATAATTTTCTGAAATCGTTTGATATTTTTAAAGGGCAAAACAAGTTCAGTAGGTAAAGCTGTTAAAATTCTGGAATTTTGTTGGTTGTTTATCAAGCTAGATTTTAAAATCAGTAGGGAGTTGAGTCATGATTTTTGTACAGCAACTAGGTATAGAAATTTCCAGGCAACTCCAACTGGAATTTTGTTAATCGGACGATTAGTGATTTTTAAATAAATTCTTCCGTGGACTGCAGTCAGAAAGCAGTAAATCTGACTGCAGCTTAGTGGATTTATATTTATGGTTAATTGGTAAAGATTTAGGACTTGGAAAAATTATATAAATTTCTATGGTATAAATGTCACCTACTGTAAAAATATGGGAATTTTTAGAATACTGGAACTATTTTATAAAAATCCTAGAAAACAGCTGAATAATTGAGTGTTAAGCGGAAAGTTGTTAACTTGTGATTTTATGCATTAAAGTGTTGCATGGATTTGGAATATGTTCATGATAAGTT
The DNA here is from genome assembly GCA_947069175.1 of Scalesia atractyloides. NCBI lineage: Eukaryota > Viridiplantae > Streptophyta > Magnoliopsida > Asterales > Asteraceae > Scalesia > Scalesia atractyloides. The sequence goes on along the minus strand of CAMTDV010000026.1, from coordinate 46,590,706 downwards.
ATTTGATTACTACGATCACATGAGAATACTTGCATGCATGTTTGAATGTTAGATATGTTGTTGTGTGTATCACTTTGTGAGTAAATTGCGTGTGGAATTTGTATTGGTGTGATTACACACTGACGTGGAATTAATTGGTTTGTTAGGACGCAACTAGCGGTCCCATCTCTTATAACATCTTTGCTACACTAACCGAGCAAATAAAGGTGAGTTCACGGCCCCTAACTTTATCCGGTTTTTTTAACAACAGGGGGGAGAAACATGTATACACTCTCAAACTCAATCTCTTTACGTTATACGAATTTAACGTCACGCAACTATACAGTAACTAAGTTAATGTTAATGTAATGTTATGGGCACTAAGCAGCTTTATCACTTAAGTCCTCGACAATCTCCTCGGATCGTTAGTATTTGGGTTAAATAGCGGGGGAATTATAAGTAGTACTACTGGGTCTGACGAGCCCCATCCGAGCTAGTCGCGCTAGCCGACCGGGTATGGTCAACGGGTGTATAATTGGCCTAACACCGCCATGGTCATGTGATAGGCCTGGCAAAACGGAGGCACACAGTCAGCTTCGATCGCGAACACTTAGTGACATGACTTTAGGCTAGCTACCTATATACATTAATATTGAACTTAATTACGGAACAACTTAATATTCCGGGTTTGGAATATTGGAACATCAACTTATTATCCCGGGTTGGGGATAATGGAAACAACAACTTAATATTCCGGTTTGGGAATATTGGAAGCAACAACTTATTATTCCGGGATTGGAATAATGGAACTGATTAGTTATCTCGGGTTGGGGATAACGGAGTAACAAACTATAACCGAACAAACGATTTTATGAAAACCTGTGAACTCACTCATCTTAAATGTTGACACTTGTTTTTACATGTTTCTCAGGACGCTAGGAGCTCTAGGTGCACGCACACGCATTGAACAAGACATCATTATAGAGTCTTATTTATTAATATTGTTTTGGGATTTTTCAAGTTGTTTTGGCGTTTGTGTTGGCGCCCGCATCATTACTTATTTATGCTTCCGCTCAAACTTTAAAAACTGATACTCATGCTAAATATTGGTAATATAAAATCGACAACAAATGATTTTGGAAAACGTATAATCAAATCATGTAGAGTCGTTCAACGTACTAGTGTTTCAGATTCTGGTTTGTTCACACGCCTCGCGGTAAAACTCCGCAAGTGGAAATTGAGGGTGTGACAAACAGTGCTGAGATTTCCGAGATGAGGAAGAAATGGTTCAAGAAAGCACCAGCAGAGCGTAAATTCAAACGTCCCTTAGTGTTCTTTACCCGTGACGCTGATATTTCTCCAGGGGACATCATAAGCTGGGGATGGATTGAAGAGCTTAATGTCTATGTGATCAAAAGGGAGTTTGGTATTCAGTACTTCTGATATTTGAGCGACATCAAGTCCTTGCCTTACTGGGATATTAAAGAGTTGGTGCAGACAAAGATGATTAACCTCAAGATGAAATTTTACGACCAGAGGCTTTGGAAGTTGATTAAGCTTGAGGCTTTACATGGATTTACACACTAGAAACCTCACTTTCCAAGATGCACCACGAAGATCGATCCAGTGACTAAGGAAAAGGATGTGACGCTCATCGTAAAGAGGCCGAAAGTAATGAAGAATATGCCTATGTTACGAATGGAGCAGGATTTCTACAAGAGCTTCAAGAGGTGGCATTATGATTCGAACACGAGAGGCTGTTATTTGCCTCGTGGAAGATTACTGAAGAGCTAACCGAAGCCGTCATTGCTCACAAACGCATATATGGGCTATGGCGTGGCATTCGAGTACTAGACCCGATGAGGCTAGTCAATTGCACAAAGAAGGATATAGAATGCTTGTTCTACAGCAAGATCAGTATGAGACCCTAGGTAGATTGACCGAAGTTGAACTTAAATTGCATGATAAGGGCTTGGAACCTGGTTTGGGTTTAAGTGGAAACATGTATTCGCAATTGCAGTTACCACGAGTTTCGATGTTAATAAGCAATCTAAGCTTTTGAACCCGTGCATTTATTCCGACTATGATTCCGTTTGCATAATTCTTTTTCTGGGACGAAAAGAGTAAGTGTGGGATATTTGATGTATTGCAAAATACATTGATTTATCGTGTATAGTTTGTATATTTTTCGTATTCGTTTGTTTAAATTTTTAGGTAGATATAGTTTCTTTTGATTGTTTGTTTGTTTACAGGTCTCGATTGCTGAAAAGTGAAGAAAACGCTTAAAATTGGTTGGAAAAGAGCTAGCAGCAAGAATCGGGTTGAGTCGTAGCTGAACGGGAACGAAAATCGAAGAAATATGGAAATTTGACCTTGTTGCGCTACGCGAAGGTGACAAGAGAAGAGCTTTGCGTAAAGCGAAGCATTATAATATTTTTTTTGAAATTTAGACGCGTCGTGCTACGCGTAGGCAAAAGAGTATACCCGTCACGTAAACGTGACGGGGTAGTTGTCGCGGCAGAGTTGTAATTCATGCTGGATTGTTGCTGAAACCATATATAAACATCTCATTCATGCAAATCAACCCTAGTTACGAATTCGGACGAACTTAAGCGAATTCAGCAGCAAGTTTAGCACAGTTTTGGAGCATTCGAAGCATAGGAATCAAACCGTAGGAGCTGGAAGTCAAAGGATTGAAGATTTAACGGGTTTTATATCCCAGTTTACTTTGTTCTTTGTTTTCTTATTTTAGTCTGATGACTTCTTGTGTTACAATCTTTGTTTTGACTTTTGAGACTGTGTTTTCTCGCTAAATACTTTAAATTATCTAGGTTATGATGAACACTTAATAAAGTTTGGATTTTTATCGATTTCCATTGTGTTTGTGGATCTTCTTTGAAAGGTAATAAACTTTGGCTTCTATGATTTGGTGTGTATGCGTATTTTAACTTGATTATTGATTGTTTATGTTGGAGCATTATGTCTATTGCCTACGTCTAGGATGTGTCGATATTGTATATAGGGCTAAAACGTCATTTGTATAAATGTTATTAATTGTTTTATATGTTTTATAATTGGCTCGTATGAGTGAGTCAGTTGGCTCGCACGAGACACAGCTTCTGTTTCACACACTCCAGTGTGAGTCATGTCGACCTATTAATAGAGGAGTGTTGTGTCAGAGGGAGTGAGTGTTAGTTCAGTTGGTACGGCAAAGCCCTGCTGATTTGTTTACTCGCATCTGTACTTTGCACGTCTTTCAATACAATTCAGAGTAGTTAAACAGTATCCCCCTCTTGTTTGTTTGTCATCCTCTCTAGCAATGAATTCCGCCTCTGCTAGTTGAGTTAAATCAGACCGTTGCTCATCGGAGGAGCCGATCCCCCGTTCACAGTTTATTTGTTTCACATGAATCTTGTTGAATGTCTTTCATATAATAGAATTATGTTGATTATCGGGTCCTTGCAGGTTTAAGTAATTGTTTGGTGAGTTGGCCAATAAACCTTAGAAACAATATTTAAGCTTTAATTCAGTTTTGATATTCTACTAATTTTAGTACCGTAAAGTGCTAGGTTATTAATAGGTCTAGATTGGTAAATTGCTAGGGTTAGGTTTTGCAAAAGCCGGTTTTAGTTGCCTTGCCACTATCGCGTGGTTCAAACCAAATCGAGTCCTTAGTTGCCTTAGATTTACAACCGTGAGGTAGTTTATCGTATTATGGCACTTTTCTAGAAAGTTAGACAACCGCAGGGGAGTCTAGTTAATCGGTATTCGTAACAATTCTATAGAGTTCCATAGGTTTCTTCCCGAGAATGGTTGGGGGCTCTATTCGGTCTCAGTTTACCACTTAAAGATCCTGGTTCCATATCATAATAGTTTCTGATAGAAAGCTATTCGATGTTAAGTGGGATTCCAGCCTAGATAGTTCTTTTATCATCACTGAATTCAACCTTAATCTGAGTCATATTCTAGTTAATCTAGTTAATTAGCTTTAATTAATTTGCAATTTTTAGGATACTTAGAACCCCCCCCCCAAACAATAAAATCAATTAGTGTCATGTCTGTGTCGGTCTAGGTCTAGATAGAGTCGTTGACGTAGTTAAATAAAGTCTCGTGGTTTGGATATCCGGACTTACTTAGCTTTACTAGAGTCGATCGGTTCATTTGCTGGTTAGTAGTTTAGTCGACTTTTAGAGAGTCTAAAGTATTACTTTGTGTCTAGATTAGGTTAATTTTAGTTATTTTTATTAAACTACTTTTCGCACATCAAAAGGTAACTTGTTACCGTCGCACGAAGATAAACAATATCCTCACACAAAGTTATTAAGACTATAAATAGGAGGTTGAGCATAGTGTTAGGTATTCGTTTGTGTAGACTGGACGGCGAAGCTCTGTCCAAGTGTTTTCAGGATCTTGTAAACATTGACATATTAATGAAAACAAATAAATTGAGAAAAGATAATCTTGTTAAACATGTCGCCTAATCTAAAACGGATTCCGCACATTTAAGACTAGGTTAACTAGATCAGACCTGAGCTAATTGGATCCGAGCACGGACCTACAAGTGGTATCAGAGCTAGAAGGCCTGATTTGTAGACATTTAACAAGATTCTACTTCTCTTCTACTCATTTTTCTCATCTTTTATCATTTTTTCAAAGATTTAACAGTCAAAATAACCTGATTTTCTCAAGGATTACGTAAAATCAAGTTCTAACAAACCCTTGAAAGAATCAGATCTAAAATCAATCATTTTCATGTTCAAAATGGCAAAAAAGGTGAAATTTTGAAACCCCACTTCGCACGATCTTAACTCTCACTTTGCACGAAGATAACATTTTCTTCACACGAAGTGAAAAGTTTGTCAAGTTTAGATTTTTTACTTCGCACGAAGATAGTTTATTTTTAAAAAAGATTGATCTTCTCTTCGCACGAAGTTACCCACTTCGTACGAAGTGAAATTTTTTCAAGTTTAAGACTACTTCGCACGAAGTTACCTATTTCGTACGAAGTGAAGTTCTTTCAAGTTTAAAACTAATTTCGTACGAACTAAGAAGTAATTTGATGGATAAAGAGAATGAGCGATTGGGAAGAAGCGCCTTTGTACGTGAATTCTCAAGATCGCAAAAATATATGGGTTAACGGGTTTGAAAATTTATGTGTAAAAAGGATGAATCACTGGATGATTTGATAAAACATTTTTGTTATTTGGTTAACAAGTTAAAAGAATTTGAACCCAAGGTAAGGTTCTCAGATTATGAAAAGATTGCAAAATTTGCAGATACTTTACCTTCAGAATGGGATTTAGCTTTGATTGATATGGAAAAAAATTCTAGATTTGCAATGTATACTTTACATGAATTCTTGGAAAAAATTGAAGCTTACATACCCGAAATTGAAAAGAAGAAAGGTTTGAAGTTTAAGATAGAAATGAAATTAAGAAGACAGTGGTGAAGTTTGTGATAAGATTGTTTTTGATGAATTTCTAGAAGAAATAGAATATGGTTCTAAAGAAGATAATATTCATAATGTTTTTAAATCATTCATGTCTTCTCAAGTTTATAATTCTTTTGGTATTGCAGGTTTCTTTGAAGGACAAAATCAAAACACACAAAGCAAAGAAGAAAAGAAACACTCTGAAAAGGAAGTTATTATTGAGAAAGTAATGATAGATTGATTAAACGAGGAAGTTCAAACATTTAAAGTTGATTAGAAATTCGTGGTTAAAGAAGTTAAGGAAGAGAAGAAAATTGAAGTAGAAAGACAGTGCACAAAATGTTTAGAACCGTGCAAGTCATGTGTTGAGAAGACGAGAGATATAGAGAACTTAAATGTCACAATGATAACCTGGCAAGAGATTTCAAAGATAGGAAAGAAGCCTACGATAAACTGAGCAAAACTATCAACGAATACCGTGATGCAAGCAGAAAAGATGATGCTACGCTTTCTATGCTCAAGGCGCTGGTCATGGATAAACAAATGGCTATCAATATTCATATTGACACGATTGCTAAATTGAAGCAGGAGCTAGAAGTTATGAAAATAGAAACGGAACAAGTTGATAAGAAATTGATCGGTTATTCAACGACATCTTACGTCTTGGATCATAGTCTTCCTAAGCCAACTGGAAAAGATAAAAATAGGGAAGATGTCTATGGTTATCAAAACAAAGGTTTAGGTTATAATCGATGTCCACCTCTGATGTGGGATAATTATACAAAGAAAAAACCGGAAGGAGTGGAAAAGCCACTGAATCTAAAGTTAAAAATTGTAAAAAAAAATGAACAAGAGGATAATTTGCCTGATAACATTGATGTGATCTATTCAAAGTCTGATGTTGATGCTGCATCAGAAATGGTTAAAAACGTGTTTGATAAGGTTTTGGGTGATGAAAATGATAAATCTAATTTTGAAAATACAAAACTAAAAATTGAAAAAAAAGTTCATGTTCACAACCTGAAAGTGACGAAAGTTTTCATGATGCTTATCTTCGTAAAACAGGAAATAGTTCAAATGGTGATCCGAATATTTTAATGTACAAAATGTGTGGATCTGATCAACTATATTTTGATTCTGAATTTTCGATTCAGAATGTGAATTTGGATCGAGTTGAAAAAGTTTTCAAGTTTGTTGAGATAGAAATGTCTGAAATTGAAGATCTTACAAGCGATCAAAGTTTTTCAAACTTTAAACAAGATAGATCTTATTATACCAAACCAAGAAATTTCTACCCTAATTATCAACACAAAAATTATTACAGAGGTAGAAATGGTTCGGAATATAATAAGAAAAACTATAACAAGTTTGAAAAATCAAAATTCGTAAAGGAAACGACTTTTGTGCATGCAAGTTCAGAAAGTAAAAAAGAAAGTCAATTTTTCAAACAATCTAATGAAGAATTTTTCGCTCAACAACAATGAAAACAGGTTGAGGGATCCTCTGTTGTAACAGACAGTAGGACGTGCTTTTGATGTAATCAAACTGGACACATTACCAGAAGATATCCACAAAAGAAACCTCAACCTGTTTCCGATGTTAAGAAAAATTCTTAAGATAAAAAACAGAAATCGCCAATGTTTGTTCCAACACATGTTTGAAAACAAATCAAAGAATCTATAAACAAAGTGAAACCAGTTCATACTAAGTTTTCAAATTTTAAAATTGGTGAATCTTAAAAAAGTAGTGAGCAAAAAGATTCTTTGTTTTATTTCTAGAAAGCAATGTCAAAAAAACAAACATGGGTGATGAAAGGAAAATTGTTGAAGAAGTCAAACAATTAGTGTCAACTAAAAGTTTAGAAGACTTTCCTAAACTAGTGAAAGTTATAAATACATCCGATTGTGTAAAAGAAATTAAAGTTGAAGAAAATCCACTTAAGACCGAAAAGACTTGAGTGGTTCTATTACACTAATTGTGTATGTTTGTGAGCAGGAATTTCTAATATTAAACTACATCATAAAGAACGAAGTTCCTTGGCACATGACGAGAAAATAGCCGAGTTATTCAAATGAAAATTTTTCGGGCTATAATAGATTTACTTTAGTGTTTATCATTTAAGATTTTAAAGAAATTGAAAATGTTTCACAGAACCCTCACTGTTGAACAGAAAAAACTAGTTGAAAAGACAAATTTCTAAATGTTTTTAAAATCAAAAGTCTCAAAGTTTTGTCATCTTGTGTAAAAAGAGGAAATGATAGTACATCAGTGGACTATCATAGTATGCTAAAGAAATGTAGTGTCAAAATATTTAAACAACTCTCACTGATGATGTGCTAGTAGGTTTCGCACATTCAGTAAATTGTTTTCGAGATATAAACATAAAGAAAAACTTCTTAATTAGTGGGTTAACATCACTTGGATATATGGTCTTAGTACACCGAAATTCGTTTGAGAGATTGCTGGATTATGAGATACTAGGTCTTTTTAGATAATTCATATCTGATGTATTATACAAGTTCTTCTGATTTTGCGTCAGCAGTGGTCTAGAACCTGTAGAATACTTTTGCTTTAAAAACCCAAAACTATAGCATATTGAAAGTATTGAAAGATCTGACAATTGCAGTACAAAGATTCCAAATATGGAACACCACTTTTAAGTCAAGCCTTCATCTCTTTGTCTGTACGGTGGTACTAAACTAAGCTCTCAAGGTCTCGCACAACCCGGATACAGATATCAGTTAAATATATTCACCTGTAAGATAAAATCCAGGGAATCTGGATACGGTATTATATTCTGAGATAGGAAACACTATTAAGTCAAGTTCTAAGACATCTAATTAACATATCTCGGAGCAATAGAAAAATGTGTAGAGGTATAAGTGGACAAGTATACTGACAATTTAAGTGAATCTGTTTGTAAAAATTTTTAAGATCAACGGTACTAGTGATTTGTCTCAAAAACTAATATGATCCTCTAACACAAACTCACAAAAATGTCTGTAAATATGTTTAGCTATTTTATTTCAGAAAAGTTCAGAAAAAGATTTTATGTTCATTATATTTTCAACTGCCAATGATGGAAAGCTAATTTTCAAAATATAAAATTGTTGAACTAAATCCGGAATTGAAAGTTTATTTTAAAATAAAAATAGTTTTGAAATTATTAAAAGTTCATCAGTTTGAAAATGAAAATGTGATAGAAAACATCAGTTTGTTCACAAAGAGGAGATCAACTAAGGCCTTTCATTTGAACTTGGAAGATAAATCAGATAACCATGGTCATTAACTTGGACTTGGTTAACTGAGAGGGTTGTTAATACTGATAAGATGTTTAAAAATATGAAATTGTTGAAATTTCAAAGTTTGAATATGAAATGTTTATTTGAATGTTTAGTAATGTGAACAGGAAGTTGATTGAAAGGGGGAGCAAGATTGAAACATTGATTAAAGAATAAGAAGCTCAAAGAAAAGGGGAGCATGTTAATGATTAACGTCTATAATACAAGTTCAAAGTAAAAGAGAGATTGTTGATGATATTTTCTAAGCAAGAACGATAAATTTATTTGAAGAAATTTGAAAAAAAATCAAAGACTCTAAAGCTAAAAGAGTATTCGAATACTGCGGCAACATCCAGGGGGGATATTTTTGATGCATATGTTTGTCGCCTACGTCATCGAATCATATTGAGTCTGTAATAGAATCAACTTAGATTTATGAATGTATGTATGAAGATTAACTTTGTACGAAGGTAAACATGCCACTTCGCACGAAGATAAACACTATCCTCGCACGAAGTGATCAAGACTATAAATAGGAGTTGAGCATAGTGTTAGGTGTTTGTTTGTGTAGATTGGACGGCGAAACTCTGTCCGAGTGTTTTCAGGATCTTGTAAACAATGACATATTAATGAAAATAGATAAATTGAGAAAAGATAATCTTGTTAAACATGTTGCCTAATCTAAAACGGATTTCGCACATTTAAGACTAGGTTAACTAGATCAGACCTGAGCTAATTGGATCCGAGCATGGACCAACAAAGTTAATTGGTCCTTTAAATTATTTAGTTGGTTAGTATAGAGTTAAAATGAGAAGAAAATTTTTTGTAAGAAGAAAAAAGAAAAAGTTCTAACCAATAAAAATGCTTAATTTTACTTCAATTCATATTTTTATTTAATTTTAATGTAAGAGTATATTTGTAAACTTACATAGTCATTAATTTTAGTATTCCTCTTTAATAGCTAGCTACATTAAATTTGTAACTTATTTTTAAAATAATTTTTCTCAAAAATAAAAAAAATATTTATTTAGAGTGTATGACAAATTACTATGTGTTATGTGTATAGGATAAATTACGAGTTGTGTAGGATAAATTTAAATACGTGTAGGATCATTTTCGAAATATGTAGGATAACTTTTTATGTGTGTAGGAAAAAAATTTAGTGTAGAGAATGATGCTATTTATGAGTAATTAATTACTTAAATATAATAATAAATGAGATCAAAGAAAAACTATTAAATATTTTACAATTGTACCCTTTGTTTTTTTTTTCTTCTCAATTAAATTTTCTTTTCAAATAAACCTCCACTAATTGATTATTGGGTTAAAAACTTGAAAAATAGACATGGGACTTTGATGATTTAAAGTCCAATATAAATGATTTATATAATTTTTTATCTAATAAAAACATATAGTATTTTCATTCCAATGGAGTTTCTTTTAGTAGTGTTGCTCAAAATTTTCCTATTACAAGATATATATGATACGTGAAATGCATTGGTGGTGGATGAACTTGATCATCTCAATGTAGCTCCGTCACTGCATGTTACGCAATAGCAGTTAACTAGCTTTGAGGACCCGCACATTACGGCGGATCTGTAATCGTATACATTATTTTGATAAACAGCATGGACCATCCGAGTAATTAGTTCTAAATATAAATTTTAGGTTTCTAACTAGTGTAGTAAATATAAATTTTTGTGGTTTTTAGAGTTATCACAATTGAAAGTTTGTTTCAACCTTGTATCTAGGGGTGCTAACAAGTCGAGCAACTCGAGCGAGGCGAGTTTAAACGGGTTTGAGTATAAAACAAGATTGTATGTAAACGAGCCCGAGTTTTGCTTGTTGAGATTGAGCCGACTTGCAAGCCTAAACAAACCCATGGTTTTTGTATTTTTTAAATAAAAATTAATATTTTATAAAAATATGAAAAGATAACTACATCAAATATTAAACAATTAATAATTAATAAATAATAAATATTCGAGCCCATGTCGAGCTTGAAATACTACCTATAAGCTAACCTCAGACTTTCATAAGTTAAACGAGCTCGAGCTCAAACTTAGTAAAATTTAGGCTTGGGTGTACTCATTTGCACTCATAAGTTGCATCATATTACCAAAATCGACGATATAAGACCATGTGTAGTGGTAACATCACATAACCCCTTTTAGTGGGGGTTATGTGACAAATGGCACAAAAGTCCAAAAAAAGGGTTATGGGGGTTATATCACAAGAGTATGTGACGTAACACTACATACCCATCATTACTCAATTATTCATTTTGTTTTTATTTTTAATTTAGTCTCTAAATTTAAAAACTAATAACATTTCATTAATAAAAGAACAATAATAAAAAAACATTCTAAAACTCAAAATTATATTTTTTTCGATGATCGCCTTTCGCTATAAAGCCATATCCAACGTCTTTCCGGTTAGGTGGTCATGCGACTTCGAGTAAAAATTAAAGTCTTTTTCAAATTATCTCATAAGCTAGAGCACCTCCCGATTCTCTTGCATACATTGAGCCCTGAGGTCGTGGATGTCTTAAAGGTGTTGGTTCATCTCAGAAAACTCTTGACTCAAGTCAGATCCCCCCTTGACGATGATTCCGGTCTGCTAGATTTTGCACCGCTTCTCCTACCTGACGTCTTTGTAGCTCCGGTACTTGTTCATTCGCCCATTCCTCACCCGTAAATAACGGATTTACATTGTTTAGGTCGATGTTTCGAGCGTTGGACATTAGTGTTTCAGGTTCAACCGACTCGGTGATTTTTGACGGCCTTTTATTTGCCGACCGACTCGAAGAAGCTCCTACTGTGGGTTCGACATTGGCCCATTTAGGGCTATAACGAAGAATTTGCCAAACCTTCAAGTAGGGGAAATTCACTCGAGCTGCTTGATATTCTACTAAAGCCGACAACAATATACCCTCGTTGCTCTCACCGCTTTTCCAACCGGGTTGACGTTGATAAAAGTGCACTTGTTGTTAATATCGGTCCACTTGCCCAATATTGAATCCCGTTGTCGGTAAGGGTCCCCCTACCCATGAGACCCAAAAACCTTCTCGGATTCGTCTCCAAAATAAACTTTTATTTGGGTTGTTTGCTAAAAAAGATATAAAAAAATAAATACAATGTTTAGATGTATACATTTAAAAATAAAAAAAAGTCTATAAAAAATCTTACCTATTTTGGGATCCTCCGATACGTCGATACAAGATCGAGCTAATGTGTACTCCTTTTCATCATCTCATAGTTGCACGTTTTTTCTTGATTGGGTCTCAATTACTTCTTTCTTTTTATGGGAGGCCCATTTGTTGCGTTTGGTGTTGTTCGTTTGCGTCGCCAACTCCTCTATTTCCGGTTGTGTCTTCGGGACAAAGTCAGGCTCGCTTTGTGACGAGCCGAAAGCTTGTGAATAATTTGCGAAACATCCCATATTGTGGTTCGGGTTCCAACCGTATAGGTTTGGGTCCGATGAGAGGGGTTGGTTCAATATGTTCATGAAGCCGGTTTGGTTTTGATTGTACTCGACAAACCCGACTCCATAGGCGGTGGGTTGAGTGGGAACCGGAGCTACGGTTGGTTAGGAGCGTTTTTTGGTTCGGGTTGCCGCTAGAACGAGGAGGAACGAAACCACGGTTGTAAGGATACATGGTAGAGTGTTTGGTACTAAAATCTAGAGGTCTTTTTAAAATATAGAGTGAAAGATTAGTTGTAAAGAGTATGGTTTTAAAAAGTAAGATGAATGGTATCCATTTATAAGGTTTTTATTTGTTTAAAAAAATGAAATAAAACAAACCCCAAAACAAAAATAATCATTATAATTTTCACGAGCCTTCAAGTTTGATGATGTATAGCGTCCCGGGACAGTGTTCGCCGGCACCATACGACGCTAGAAAAGGGTGTGTCACGATATCCCGTTCCACTATGTAGGGTCTAAAGTGAGAAGGGTGGTTTTAAGATTTTTGAATTTAGGAAATCTCCAGTTGGCAGCCATCATTCGCAAAAGGGAAACGACACCGTCTCTCCCCAAACACACACAGGTTTCCCTCGCAGGCTCGCACATCTGCTACTCACTCCTCCCTAGCAATCACAACCATTAATTAATATTACAATACAATACAATTATCTATCTGAGTCTGCCATTCATTTTCTTGGTCTTAAATTCACAATCTTTCCTCACTTGGGGAAAATGGCAGGAATGGTGAAGGGGCAAAGTGGGTTTGTAATGACACCACATAAAGTATCGATCTGCATTCTTCTTCAGGTTTATGCTCCTTCTGGTCAACTCTCTGTCCCCTTTCCGTTTGACTCCATTTCTCAGCATAATCGTCTTGGGTTGTTCTTGATTGCACTTACTAAGGTAAACCCTTTTTTTTGGTTTTGGTTTCTTTTAATGTTTTGTTACATAAACTTTGTGGAGGATTTATTATTCACTGTTGATTGTTTGGGGACACATGGGTGTGTGTTGCAATGACTGTGTTTGAAGAGCTATGTAGATATATGTTATACTTGATTGATTATAGATGTATAATCTTTAAGTTGCAACAATCATTTTCAGATGTATAATCTTTAAGATGCAACAATCATTTTCAAGATACACAACACAAACTCCCACAGACCTTCAAAAAGCATCTAAATTTACATTGGATATGTGAAATTGTAGTGCTACTTCATTTTTAGTAAAACTAAAAGCAAAAGATGATCACAAAGAGTGATGTAGATGTTGTGTTAACAAGTAGGATATATCAAAATGACTAAATAACAAACAAACAAACATACCCGATAAATTCCCACTTGCGGTTTGCCCCATCCTACCCTCCTGCTGAGATTTGAATATTGAAAGAAACCGAAAGCCAAAACGCTAATGTGGTTTGGGGCTTATGACATTACAATTTTGATATTGTATATATGTATATGCTTCTCTATTTGGTAACATGAGTTTGAATATATTTCACTCGGCTTTGATTTCTCTATATTGGAGTTGTTTCTCGGTGCTTAATCATAGATTTTTCCAATTACGTCATATTAGATTATAATGTGCTGCAGCCAAAAAGAAAATTTGTGGTAGATTGTATAGAAATTTATTAGGAGCACTTAATTTGTTCATATTTCAAAGTGTTTGTGATATCCCGATCTGTGGCATGTCAAATGAATTATCAAGTTATCAGCTTTGTGATTTGTTGTTATGCTTTCCTCTCTTTCTGCACGTTTCACTTTTAACATCTTCTGATAAACTGTTCTTTCTCAATCTTTGTGTTTTCTCTATCGGTCTTGAAGTCATGTGATGATATTTTGGAGCCAACACTGGATGAATTCTTGAAGCTTTTAGAGGAATTTGGTGGATTATTATATAATTGGTTAACTGATCATGTAACCGGAAGGTTATCTTCATTATCGTCACCGGATGACCTCTTTACCTTTTTCAGCGAGTTACGAGGTGAGCAACTCTTTTGTGTAAATTGTTTTAATTTTGAAGTAATTGTGCATGTATAACGGTGTGATTTATAGGCATCCTTGCGGGCTTGGAAACAAGCATTATCGATGATGATCAAATAAACTTGGATCCAAATAGTAACCTCGGAATGTATCTTCGTCGTTGCATGCTTGCTTTCAATACTTTGTCATTTGAGGTATCGTTTTCTTTCACTTGTTTATAAATTAAATATAATAAGTAATAAACCTTTCTTAGTTCTTACATACATTTATTTCATTCTTTACATGTAGGGTATGTGCCATCTTTTGACAAATATAAAGACGTATTGTAAAGAAGTGTTTTCTCCTTACGAAATGTCACATTTGGATGACGCTAGTAATGATCCAGAGGCACCGTTAGAATATGAAAACATGGATTTGGAGAATATTCTACTTCAAAATTTTACCGAAGAACTTGAATCAAGAAAAAGGTCAACCGAAAGGGTTCCTTTTCATAACCATTCATCAAAAGCACTCTTTAGTTTAGTTGAAGGTGAGTTTTTTTTAACATGTGTATTAAAACAGACTAATGAGGTTAACGCAAGAAACACCATGTAAATGCAGATATCACAGTTTTGCCTGGTCAAAAGGTCAAACGCAATCATAGAAGTCAAATGCAAACACAGCCACCAAGTGTTGAATCCTCTGACGTGATCCTTCAGCGTACAAATTGGCAGATACAAGGATACTTGTCAGAGCAGGCAGACATGATTGAAAAGTAAGAAATTCCATATATTTTAAGTTTCTGGTATTTATTATTTATTTAACTACAAATAATTTATAGTGTTTGATGTATGATATCTTTTATAGGCTTGGAAGCTCTTTTCCTATGAGTGCATTTGAATCAGTTTTAAAGCTTCTTCAGAAAGTGGCCCCGGAGTTGCATCGTGTATGTTACTTTGTAATTTGTAGTTTTTTTTCACTGAAGTTTAAATATGCTTTTTCTGTAAGACAATTTCTAAATTCTAACCATTTATTTGAATGTTTATAGGTGCACTTTTTACGATATCTAAATAACCTTTATCATGATGATTATCCGGCTGCTTTGGAGAATCTTAGTCGTTATTTTGATTATAGGTGTTCTTTATCTTTCACATCTTTATTTATGTTTGTTTTCCAACAACGTGATACTCTCAAGTTTCAACTAAAGGTGGCAAAATGGGCCAGATCGGTTTGCCTTTAAGCATTTTGTTGTCTATTTCGTATTATTAATAATTAACATTATTAATAAGAATATAAGATAACAAAAAAAATGTTATAGTTGTAAACATTGAATATACAATTTGGGAATATTTTAACCTGTCTGTCCCATTTGCCTTTTAGCTAACTTTTTGGATTTGACCTGATAGGGATAGGCCATAATTAGGGCTTGCAAACGAACCAACGTTCAGCAAACAATTTATGCGCCGTTCAGCAAGAAGTTCGTTTGTGTTCGTTCGTTTAATAAAGGAACAAAAACAAGAAACTTCATTCGTTTGGTCAAATGAACAGACATGAACAGGGGCCGCGTTTGCTCATTTATGTTCGTGAACATTCGGTAACGTGTTCGTTTGTGTTTTTAGTTTTTATTTAAAAACTTCAAAACTCCTACAAAAAGAATTTAATAAGTATCAATGTATTATATATATTATGATCATAAACGCTTGTTTGTGTGCCTTTGTTTCCATTTGTGTTCATGAATGTTCGTTTGCGTTCGTTGCCTAAAGTTTACAAACGAACATGAACACATTCATTTCCTTGATGATCACTTTTACTTTTTAACATTTCTTGATAAAAAAATTAAAATAAGCTTGAAAGGGACTCTTTTTAGTTCTCATTTTCTTGTCGTTTGAACTAAGTAAACACACGGTTATTGATATTGCAGTGCAGGGATGGAGGGATCTGATTTTGTTCCCCCATTAAGCTGCATGAACAACGGAAGATACGAAATTGCTTTATTGACACTGGGAATGACACATTTTCATTTCGGTCACCCTAAACTAGCTCTAAAGGTATATGACGATGATGCTTTCTGTCTTTGACTTCCTTTCACATTCTTTTAACGGGTGTTTGGACTTTGGATATACATTTTAAAACTGATTATGTGATATTCATAATTAGTGTTTTTAACGGGTGTTTGGACTTTGGATATACATTTTAAAACTGATTATGTGATATTCATAATTAGTGTCTGATAATCAACTGTCATAAGACGTGCTGCAAGAGTTTGTGGTTGGATTTGTTTCGCTGTTTGGAGCTGTAATTTTTAGTAGTTTGTGTCCTTGACAAATTCTGGTTATTTAAGGATTAACCGTCTGTCTATAATGACCAAAACAGACATTTTGGTACTCTTTAAATGCATTCAAATTTAAAACATAACTTTTTTTTACTGAATTTATCTTTTGTCAGGAATTATCTGTTAGCTATTTTTAGTAAAATTAGTATAGGTGATTCCAGTAATTATATGTTTTTATAGTATTATTAACAATGAAAATGTTGGTTAAAACAAGATACATAAGTAATCTTAATAAGTTTATTTATTTATTTTTTATTTTTTTGCAGCAGGTATGAAACTAATCATTTGAACCCTAAATATTCAGTTACATATTATCAGAACCACTTTTAAAAAACACAATTTTATGATTTGAAGTTGCAATAATAATCAGCTTGCTTATAAAATTAGGCGTAATCTGATGTTCTTTTGCTTCTCGTTTCAGGTTTTGACTGAAGCAGTCCGCGTCTGTCAGCTGGTACACTTATTATGCTCAAATTATTTTATTTAGTAATTAATAGTTTCTGTAATGTTCTTTTCTATTTGTTTCATGTATGTTTAATTTACTTTTTTTTTTCTACAATTTGTAGCACAGTGATGACACTTGTCTTGCGTACACATTAACCGCCATTTGTAACCTGTTATCCGAAGTTGGTATCTCAAACATAACTGGAATCATGGGAGCATCAGATTCACATGTTTCCACATCAATGTCTGTTCAACAGCAGTTATTTGTGCTTCTTAGAAGATCTCTAAAAATAGCAGATTCCTTAAAGTTAAAGCGTCTTGTGGCTTCCAATCAACTGGCACTGACTAAATTTGACTTAAAGGTAGGTAATAGATACGAGTAAAGGTGCAACATTTGGGTTACTTGGGTAATAAGTCATACGGGTTCACGTCAAAATGGGTAGATTTTTGGTGCAGGGGAAACATATTCAGCCATCACCTTCACCTGTAACACTTACGTAAAATAATTTTTATTTTTTCATTAGTATGGTGTCAATATGTATACCACAGTTTTGTTTTTTTAGAAACAATATCATAAAATAATAAAGTACACGGATGATTCTATGGTTTACCAAAATTTTGGATTTGGTTCCTAGCTTTCCAAAAGTACATGGATGGTCCCCGTGGTTTGCACTTTGTAACACATTTAGTCCCTAGCCAACAAACCTAAAGGTTTCAGCAAGTCCATGTTAATGACTAAATGTGTTACAAAGTGCAAACCACAAGGACCATCCATGGACTTTTGAAAAAAGACGGGGACTAAATGTGTTACACTTATACATTCGTGTACTTTTGGAATGCTAGGGACCAAATCCAAAATTCTGGTAAACCAGAGGGACCATCCGTGTACTTACTCAAAATAATATAAAGGAGGCTTATGTATTAAACATTTACTTTGGGCATCTTTTGACATGTTTATTTATTAAGCTATTCTTTAAGTTTCATAATTTGACCCATTTGAGATAAAACATAACCTGCTCTTAGTTAAAAGGGTCGAACTTGCTACCTCCACTCGACTTCTGTTTTTTTTGGGCATGCTGGTGATTGTGTTTATTGCTAATGCAGCATGTTCAACGACCATTGTTATCTTTCGGTCCTAAAGCTTCAGTTCTGCTCAGAACTAGTCCGACAAACGTGTGCAAGGTACTATGATACTATGATCATACATTGTTGAACCTAACTTTGCAAAATTTTGGAATAAACTAACGTTGATGCCTTGCTTTCGTTCATATTGTAGAAACTTAGATTGAGTTCTCAGTTGATACACCAATTTGATAATGAAAGCTCAGTAGTGACAATTGATGGTGCTTTGAGTACTTCATGGCTAAAGAATCAAAGGAAACCGACAACTACACTTGTTTTCCCCCATGAAAGTGGGCCCAAGAGCAACCGTGATACGTTTTATTCATGGTTACAATCAAGTTCTGTTCCTGGATCTGTGTTGCAGCTTGTGGGGTCTTCTTATTTAGTTAGTGTGACATCTTGGGAGCTATATGGAAGGTACTCTTATTATTATCTTCTAAATGTGGCAGTTTTCACCCGTTTGTTTATTAATGGGTCGAATCAGGTATGCTTTGTCTCTAATGGGTCATATGCGTAAATTAAAAAAAAAAGATTAGCTTCAACGGAAATGGGTTGTAAAAATGTCTTCTAAAACATTTTATATATAAAAAGAAAGTGTTCTTGCCCTATGCAGTTAAATCGGTGATATATCAGTTCCTATTTGCTACAATTGTTAGTGTTTTGCAAGTTGCGAAAGGTTAATTTGTTAATTGTAGGAGAGTATACCGAATTGTTAGTGTTAATTTGCTGTATATATAATTTCTACATGATATTAAAATTATCAATATCCCACCGTGATAACCGATATCTCATATATCGGTCCTTGACTGATATCCAATTTTTTACCGCATTAACTGCATAGTTCTTGACATAATATAATTGTAACCAGATTTAGTTATAAGAATATATTCTTTTGGAAACAGTGATCCGGGTTAATCTGACCTACGGTATAAAGTGACCCGTTTTGGCTTGAACTCATTTGATCTGTTACCCATTTTTCATTTTTGTTATTCGTGAGGTAACATTTTGATGTTTTCTAACTGATTTTAATTTATGTTCTTTAGTGCTTCTCTTGCTCAGTCAAATGCTCTGCTTTTTGCCAACTGTTTTGCTGACTCTTCAAGGTAAAAACATGTCATTTTTAACTGTTTTCATCATTTCGTTTTCATTAAGTTGTGTTACTGTTATGCTCTTATATGGAGTTTTTCCGAAACGGAATTTGTCTATGATTGGTACAGTTCAGCTGATCTTGCATTGGCGTATGGGAAACTCATCCAACATTTAGCTGTGTATAGAGGGTACAAAGGTCAGACTAAATTCTAATGTATTTTATTATATTAAGTCTAAAACTGTTAGGGCACTCCATATATACACTATACATGTAATAAAGTTATAAAAACATAAATTTTACGGAAAATAAGTGCCAAAAAGATCCTGATTATCTATTGCACCATTTAGCTGTCATGTTCCTTTCTCTTGAATGCTTCTAATTCTTTTTGTTCTTTCATGGCTTTTATTATTATTTTTATTTCTTATATACTATTGCTATATTCTGTCAACAGAAGCCTTTGCAGCCCTTAAGATAGCAGAAGCAAAGTTTTTGTCGGTTTCAAAATCTGGAATCTTGCCGGTTAAGTTACAGCTGCTCCATGAGCGCGCTTTACACAGGTGTGTCAGATAATATTACAAAAGTTACAATACTTCGACTATTATTATAATTATTTCAATTCTCTTTGTTTTGAAAAGCATAAGTAACTGAGTGAAATTGCCACGTCTGCTCTCCATGAATCTTTTTTCGTTCTTCAAACTTTGTTATTTTCTCATTTTATTATATAACTTCTTATATTCTAATGATCTTGTAGGGGCATTTAAAACTAGCTCAACAAATATGTGATGAACTCGGAGTTTTGGCTTCTTCTGTAACCGGTGTGGACATGGAGATCAAGACCGAAGCTAGTCTACGCCGTGCTCGCACTTTGCTTGCCGCTAACCAGTTTAGCGAGGTCATTAAATTTCTCCATTTTTTTATGTTGATAATTGTTTTCTCTCCATAAGCGGATGATTTTTCCCAACCAAACAATATATTTTGATATCGGTCATACCACTATGCAAAATTATAGATACTTGGTGTTATAATAGTGATCTAATGAGTAAAGTACACAGATGGTCCCTGTGGTTAACCAATATTTTGGATTTGGTCCCGAGCTTTTCAAAGATATACAAACGGTCCCTATGATTTGCACTTTGTAACGCATTTAGTCCCTAGCTAACAAATCTTTAGATTAGCTGGGGACTAAATGCGTTAAAACCACATGGACCATCCATGTACTTTTGGCAAAAGTTAGGGATTAAATGCGTTACAAATTGCAAACCACAGGGACCATCCGTGTACTTTTGGAAAGCTAGAGACCAAATCCAAAATTTTGGTCAACCATAGGGACCGTGTACTCTACTAGTCTACTTGCATAAAGAACCAAAGATGTAACTATTTCAATTTAAGAAATTGCCGATGTGGCAGATGATGTATTGCAGGTTACCTGCTATCAAGGAAAATTAGTTACTTTGTTTTGAAATCATTCAAAAAGTTTAAAGACTTTTTGTTGTTAACTTAAAAATATTCTAAGATATAGTGGTCGTTAAACAATAAAGAGCGTTCTGAACTGTGCAGGCAGCTTCGGTTGCACATTCTCTCTTCTGCAAGTGTTACAAATTTAACATGCATGTGGAGAATGCAACTGTTCTTCTTTTTCTTGCCGAAATCCACAAGGTACCAACCGTCATATACAGCTTTTTATAATTGTATTTATGTAAAGATTATTTTACATTTTAATTATGATATTGCAGAGATCTGGAAATGGTGTATTGGGAATTCCATACGCATTAGCAAGCCTATCGTTTTGTGAATCATTTAATTTGGATCTTTTGAGAGCTGCAGCCACTCTGACACTAGCCGAGCTGTGGCTGTTGCTTGGACCGAGACACGCTAAAAGAGCGTTAAATCTTATTCATAGTGCTTTTCCTGTAATCCTTGGTCAAGGTGGTCTTTAGCTTCAATCTCGGGCCCACATTGCAGAAGCTAAATGTTACTTGTCAGGCTCGAGCATTTCAGGTGGTCCAATCTAATAAATATTTCTAGAACTATAGAGTTATCCTCATCTTGGTATTGAAAAGCGCGCTTGATTCTTTTTCATAGATATCTGCGCGTTTATTTTTTCAGTTTCAGAAGATCCCAATATAGTTCTTGATTCGTTAAGGCAAGCTCGTGAAGGCCTTGAAGCTTTGGAGGTTAGTTAATTTCTGTTCTAGAAACATTTGGCTAATGATAAAATGTCCAAAATGCCCCCCCTTCCTTAATAAGGACCTACTTGTAGACCAAATTTAAAGTTACAAATTTGAAGCCATGTATTGAATAATGCTGCTGATTTTTTATGTTTTGTTTTCAATTCGTATCATGAGATGGCAGCAGAAGCATATTACTTGATGGCCATTGTGCTTGATAAGTCTGGGCAGATGGAACAAAGAGAAGAAGCAGCAGCCCGTTTTAAGCAACACATTACCACACTTGAAAGTCCCATAAAGCCGGAAGATCCACTTGTCAATTTGTTGTAATGTAACATAATTATAAGTAAATTTTGCTCCAATGACATCTTTAACATTAAGGTGTTTAAAAAATCATATTTAATCTGACATGTTATATGTAAAGAACTAGAGTTGCTTGCAGTCTGCAGTAGTAGCTTTTGATATGCTGTATGTATCAAAATGACTTTAGACATGTGATCTTTATGATTGTCAATGTGCAAAACATGTGATCTCGTTAAAAAAAGGAGCAACTATTGCACCTCGTTTTCAGTATATAAGCAACCTAGATTGATTGAAACAGGTTTGATGGGATCTGAGATTGGGTTTAGTATGAGTTTTCATAGTTGGAACTTATAATAAACAACATTCTACTGAGCAATTTTAATGCATTGAAGCATGAAAATCAACAAAGCATTGAAGAGGAAAGATAAAATCATAAAAGAAGTGGTCAACTTTGGTGCTTTCTAAGATGCTTATTTCCAGTCAAATGGTTTATTCAGTGGTTAACCCAGAAATTATTGTCTGTGGATGCAAATGAGGAGTTTAATCAAAATTTAAAAGTTGTGATCGGGATTTTAGCTTATAAAATATACTAAAAAATTATTTTAAGGGATACATCCACCCACACAAGCTCTAACTTAGGTCAGCCCCTGAGTTTAGTACAACTCAAAACACGGTCAAAAAAAAGTATTCTCATGACCTCTATAGTCACACCATGGATCGTCTGTCCGTAACATTTTTTAAAAGTTTTTTCACACCATTTAAACAACTTTTCTTATGCTAAAAACCTTGGACTTTTAAATCACACTAGTACATATTAAAATTGACTGCTTTTCTGATTATATATATTTAAAAGTAACTTTCTTTTATGAGGGAAAGTTAATATTGAACTTATACTAGTTTCACCAATTAAACTCTTGAACTCTCAAATGAATAAATTTGATGATCCAATCAATGATTTTCTTTGAACAATGTACCAACGAATGAATTTTGTGATCTTTACGAACCACCAGGATTCAAAAAAACTTTTCGTTTTTTTAAACTTTACTAAAGTCAAAAGTAATTTGTTGTTGTTAATGAAATTAACGACATTGTATCATTTAAAGAAATAAATAATTACGTTTAATATTCACTATACATTTAACCGCGTTAATGTTATCCTCGTAAAAATGTTGTAGTAGTACTAATATTTGTTTTATTTATTTCGGCTGTTATACCAATTCCGGATGCAATAATGAATTAACAGGATACCAATATGTAACACCCCAAATTCTATATGCTAATTAATAAAAGATAGAGATATATGAGTAAGAAATAATTGTCAGCCATTAATATAGTAAGCACCAAACTTGAGGGACCAATACTGAATAAAATGAAAGTTCAATTAATAAAAACTAAAAACAGAACACAAACACACACATGGTTTCGATTTTAATGGTTTTGGAGTTTTGTTTGGGAGCCAAGCAAAACTTTCTACAGCAGATGTTCTCTGGCGGGCCGCGAGAGGCACAGGCTCTGCCTCTCGCGCCGCGCGAGCGCCCAAAAGGCAGATTCCAAGTTTGACACTTTTAGCCCCTTAACTCTAAAAAGTTTCTAAAAACCTTTTTAAACACCTTTTTGGCACTTTTAGCCCTCCGTAGCCAATACTTGACATACCCGGGGTTATGCCCGGACATTGTCGAGCTCTCGGTTCGTTAAAAGGTCACTCAGAGGTATAAATTAACATGTTGACACCTTTAATCCCTCCATTATCCAACTTTCACATATTTACAAAATTGAACCCTCTCGTCCAACAAATGGCACGTATGAGAGTTAGGACTTCACAAAGGATCACTCAGAGGCTTATTATAAGCATGTTGACTCCGATGTCACTCAGAGGCTGGGCATGTTGACATATCAGTCACTCAGAGGCCAAGTTTTTAAGCATGTTGACATATCATTCACTCAGAGGCTAATGATAAGCATGTTGACATATCAGTCACTCAGAGGCTTGTTATTTATACATGTTGACATCGGACTGTCACTCAGAGGCTCAGTTTGAGCATGTTGACGCCTTTAGTCCTTATTAGTCTTTAATAGACTATATTTAAAATACAACACGTGTCACTATACTATTGGACACGATTTTACAGGGTGTTACATCCTCACCCCCTTCAAAGAAATCTCGACCTCGAGATTTTATTCAAAAAGATGGGGGTACTTTTGTCGCATAGTGGACTCAACCTCCCATGTATACTCGGGACCTCTAAAAGCGTCCCACTTAACCTTTACTATAGGTATATTTTTCTTCGGAGCTTCTTGACCTATCAATCCTCGATCGAAATTGGTTTCTCAACAAACCTCAGGTTTTCATCTATCTGCACATCTTTATGTAACATTGCTAGCGACTCATCGGCTAGACATTTCTTAAGGTTACTGATGTGGAACACATCATGGATTCCATTAAGCTCTTCTGGCAACCTGAGCTTATAAGCTACAGTTCCCACACATTCGACTATCTCGAATGGTCCAATATATCTTGGGCTCAACTTGCCCTTCTTTCCAAAACGCATCACACCTTTCCAGGGTGATACCTTCAGCATGACCTTGTCCCCTACTTGGAACTTAAGGGGTTTACGCCTCTTATCAGCATAGCTTTTCTGCCTGTCCCTGGCAGTTTTTAGACGATCACGGATTTGCACTATCTTTTCCGTGGTCTCCGGGACAATCTCTGGTCCTGATAGTTGGGCCTCCCCAACTTTTGCCCAGCACACGGGCGTTCTACATTTTCTCCCATATAAGGCCTCAAAAGGAGCAGCCTTGATGCTCGTATGATAACTGTTATTGTAGGAGAATTCTATTATGGGTAAGTGGTCATCCCAACTTCCACCTAAATCAATCACACATGCCCTAAGCATGTCTTCCAGTGTTTGAATAGTACGCTCACTTTGACCATCAGTCTGCGGATTGTCACTAAAGTCGTACTAAAGTCGTGTGCCTAAAGATTGTTGGAAACTTTTCCAAAAGTGAGATGTGTATCTAGTATCTCTGTCAGATACAATAGATACTGGCACACCGTGTAGGGACACAATCTTGTCCACATACAACTTAGCCAATTTATCTGAATGGTACGTTTCCTTAATTGGCAAGAAATGTGCTGACTTAGTCAGCCTATCCACTATGACCCATATAATGTCATTTCCACTTGTGGTATTGGGTAACTTGGTAATCAAGTCCATAGTTATCATTTCCCATTTCCATGTGGGAATTTCCAACTGCTATAGAAGTCCTGACGGTTTCTGATGTTCGGCTTTAACTTGCGAACACGTCAGACACTTAGCTACATAAGTGGCTATGGATTTCTTCAAACCCATTCACCAATAATTCTTCTTTAGATCTTGATACATCTTGTCACCTCCTGGGTGAACTGAGTATCATGTGTTATGCGCTTCTTGGAGGATTAGACCTCTAAGTCCTCCAAAGACTGGAACCCAGATTCTTTAATTGAATCTAAGGATTCCATCCTTTCCAGGCGCTAACTGGTCAACAGTTCCGCCTAATCCCTCATTAGGGATATTACCTCTAATAAGGCTTGCTTTTGCGCATCTAATAGCTTCTCACTTAAGCTATTTCTGAGCTCAATGCTCTTAGCGTTAGTCCTTATTGGTTTAACTCTTTCTTTGCGACTTAAGTCATCAGCAACTACATTTGCTTTGCCTGGATGGTAGCGAATCTCGCAATCATAGTCATTAAGTGTTTCCATTCATCGGCGTTGTTGCATGTTCAATTCTTTCTGATTGAACAGATGCTGGAGACTTTTATGGTCAGTGTATATAATACACTTTGTGCCATACAAGTAATGTCTCCACAGTTTTAGTGCAAATACAACGACACCCAGTTCCAAATCGTGGGTGGTGTAATTCCTTTCGTGCACCTTTAATTGTCATGATGCATAGGCGATTACTTTGCCTTTTTGCATTAGCACACAGCCCATGCCGGTGTGTGATGCATCACAATAGACTACAAAGTCTTCAACACCCTCTGGTAGGGATAACACAGGAGCATTGCTTAACTGTGTTTAAGAACTTCGAAAGATTCCTGTTGCTTTGGACCCCAATTATACTTAACATTCTTACGGGTCAAGGTAGTTGGAGGAGTGGCTATTCTTGAAAAGTTCTCAATGAACCTCCTGTAGTAACCAGCCAATCCTAGAAAACTACGAATCTCTGATGGGGTTTTGGGTACTTCCCAATTCATGATGGCTTCAATTTTGGTGGGATCCACTTGGATACCCCGCTCACTTACCATGTGTCCAAGAAATTGGACCTCTCTAAGCCAAAATTCACACATAGAGAATTTAGCATAAAGCTTCTCTTGCCTTAGCAGTTCTAAGATGCACCGAAGATGTTTCTCGTGATCGGCTTGATTACGAGAGTAGATAAGTATGTCGTCTATAAAGACAATGACAAACTTATCCAGATATGGCTATTTATTAGATCCATGAATGCTGCAGGTGCATTTATGAGCCCAAAAGGCATTACTAAGAATTCAAAGTGACCATATCGGGTCCTGAAGGCAGTCTTAAGAACATCTTCACTTCTAACCTTCAGCTGGTGATATCCAGATCTCATGAAATAACTAGCCCCTTGAAGTTGGTTGAATAAATCGTCGATCCTGGGCAAAGGATATCTATTCTTGATTGTTAACTTGTTTAGCTCTCGGTAATCGATACACATTCGCATCGAACCGTCTTTCTTCTTTACAAAGAGGATAGGGGCTCCCCAAGGCGAGAAACTAGGCTGAATAAAGCATTTCTCCAAGAGTTCGTCTAGCTGCGTTCTTAATTCCTTCATCTCCGTTGGTGCTAGCCTATATGGAGCTCTAGCCACTGGTGCTGATCCTGGTAGGATATCTATTCTAAACTCCACTTGTTTGTCTGGAGGTAGGCCTGGTAATTCTTCAGGGAAAACATCGGGATACTCCGAGATAACTGGTTGATCTTCAAGGTTCGGCTTAGGTTCATTTATGGTTACTTGTGCCAAGTAGATGACACAGCTTTTTCTCAAACACTTGGATGCCTTAAATAACGACACCTTGTCCGGCAATCCATAGTGTGAGTCTCCGGGAATGGTGATCACTTCACCAGATGGGGTCTTAATTTCGATGAGCTTCTTATCGCAGGCAATGCGGGCTTGGTTATGAGATAACCAATCCATGCCTAAGACAACATCGAACCCCGCCAATTTCATTGGCAGAAGAGAGATAGGGATGGAATGATTCTTAATGGATATAGAGCATCCATCAAGAATGGAAGATGTGGATTCTATCGTTCCATCAGCAAGTTCTATCTCGTAGGTTTTATCTAGAGTTCTTATGAGCAGGTTTAATAGTTTACTAAACTTATGGCCAACAAATGATTTATCCGCACCCGAATCGAAAAGAATTCTAGCGTAAATATCATTAATGAGGAATGTACCTGTTATGACATTGTTCTCATTAACGGCCTCCCTGGCATTTATTTGAAAGGCACGGGCATTCCCTTATTGGCCTCTCCAGGCTTTGCATCATTACCTTTGGGTTTCTTAGGGCAGTTGTACGTTATATGCCCTTTTTCATTTCAGTTGTAGCAAACTGTATCCTTAAGATCCTTGCAATCTAAGGTCTTATGCCCTCTTCTTTTGCAGATACCACAGGGTTTGGTTTGTGGATTTATACTACACTGTCCCCAATGCCTATATTTACAATTCTTGCACAGAGGTTTGTCATTAGACGCGTGCTGGTTCTTCTTGAACCTAAAATTTCCTTTCTTTTTAAATCTTTGGGAGTTATTATCCTCTTGTTTCCTTTTTCCGTCAGTTTCAGTCCTAACTGACCTTTGTCTTACCAAATCAAGGGTGAGGGAAAGAGATAGGTCTACAGCGTACCTATAGGTACTAGGCTGAGTAGCCTTTA
Source organism: Scalesia atractyloides (assembly GCA_947069175.1). Classification (NCBI taxonomy): domain Eukaryota; kingdom Viridiplantae; phylum Streptophyta; class Magnoliopsida; order Asterales; family Asteraceae; genus Scalesia; species Scalesia atractyloides. The sequence continues at coordinate 46,563,205 of CAMTDV010000026.1, read as the reverse complement.
CCATGCCCTTTATTTCGGGTGCCAATCCATTTATAAAACGCGCAATGCGTTTGGATTCGAGGGTGATCAAATAGGAAACTAACCTAGATAGGGAATTGAAATCGGAGACGTACTTCCGATAATCTAGGTTTTTCATTGAAAGAGACAAAAAGTCTATCTCTAATTTCTCCACCTCATGGGTTGGGCAGTAAGTTTCCTTAACAAGGTCCACAAACTTTGACCATCCTAAATTGTACAGGTGTACCTTACCTGTTGATTGAATCATGGCTTTCCACCATATTAGGCATCACCCTTGAAGGATTGTGATACGTACTTGACCACATCCTTATCACAATTGATGATATCTACAATCGTTTCCATCTCATCTAGCCATTTTAGAGCTTCCACAGCTCCTTTTTCCTCATTAAAGTCTCGGGCTTACATGAGATGAAATACTTATAGGTGCATCCGTCCTTAGCAGAACGGGACCTTTCTACAAAATCTAATTTCTTTGGTTCACTCTTCACATTTGAAGGTGAACGGAGCTCTCTTTATGAGCTGAAGATGGTGGAATAGATAAGGGTCTAGAGCGAGTGGCACTCGACTCTCTTAGCCTTTCTATGGCCTTTCCCATGGCCTTTTCGACAGCCGCATCAATGCGAGCTTGAAAATTATCATCATATATATTTTTGTTTTCAGCTTTGTTAGATTCAACATTCCTGTGGCTACTTTGTGCTTCATTTGAATTAGCCATCTTTAAGTCTTGGGTTCTATATACCAATAAAACTTTATTTAGCCATGGTATATCAACCATATCGGCTTTCAACATTGGATATAACAATCCATTACCTATACTAGTGTGAATAACATCACAACTCTTAGGCTTAACATAACTATATTTGGCCTAGGTCTTAATAGGACCATCATAGGCAAATTACAGTTTGGACGTAGTCCATATATTATTGGACAGTGGATCACATTGTCACAACTGTCATTGTCATACAAACAATTATATATAGCTCATAGGCTTGTCCCTAATGGACATAATAATTAGGTGCATTGGCCTACATCATATCAGATGTATATGGCATATTAGCCTGTCCCATTGGACATAAATTGGGCACACTGGCCTACATCATATCAGATGTATATGGCATATCAGCCTGTCCCATTTGACATAAATTGGGCACACTGGCCTACATCATATCAGATGTATATGGCATATCAGCCTGTCCCATTGGACATATATTGGGCACACTGGCCTACATCATATCAGATGTATATGGCATATCAGCCTGTCCCATTGGACATAAATTGGGCACACTGGCCTACATCATATCAGATGTATATGGCATATCAGCCTGTCCCATTTGACATAAATTGGGCACATTGGCCTACATCATATCAGATGTATATGGCATATCAGCCTGTCCCATTGGGCGGTTAGTGTGGTTCCTCAAGCCACATTACCAAGAGTATGAACATTCCTTAATGTTACATAAGAATACCTGATTGATTAATGGTCCCGGTCACCTTCGACCTTAACGACCTTGGAGGTTTGGACCTAGTCCCTTACCTCTGGATAGAAGGATAACTTCCCTTAACTATCCTGATAGAAGACCCCTTCATACTTGACTATCATTTCTTGGCCAATATGTGGTCTACGCCACTTGGCATAATCAATCCATTAAGATCTTTTGGAATTATATAGCAGAGCATAAATTTCGAGTAAAATCGAGACACCCGTTTGAAGTGGATGAATACATATATAAATAATTCCAAAAGTACTTCATTAAATTCCAAAGTAGAAATTACAATACTAGAAAATGAAATAAACTGTCCATGCAAGGACTTTAAAGAAATAAAAATGTCCATGCAGGGACTAAAGAAACAACAATGTCCTCGCAAGGACTACATATAATTAGAAGAGACTTCACTCGTCCTTCTTTCCTTTGACCAACTTGGAGAGTTTCTTGAATAACTTGTTTGTCTTCTTCTCCGTTTTCTCTGCTTGCTGCTGCATCTCTTTCATTCTTTCTAAGGCCTCATTAATGGCCTCAAGTGGTGGCGGAGGTTGTGGTTGAGGTTGTGGCATAACCGGTTACTGGTACCTATAAGTTGGATATCCAGTCGGTGGATAAGTAGGTGGGAAAGGAGATGGGTAAAGTGCATTGTGCATAACCGCCTGCATGTAGGGGTCTTGCGACCATGCTTGATAGTCTACCGGTGTAGACGGGTTAAAAGGATCATACCCAGATGTGTCTGGATATGTGGGGATTGGGTTAGTATAACCCGATGGTGGTGGTTGAACAGCAGGTGTTGGTGTTGGTTCCACTATAAGTGAAACATTAGAGGGTCCACCCATTTGTGGGTCCTCTTGAATTATGGGGTAGTAGTTGGGAAAAGGTGGCAGCGATCCCGACCTTTGTCCGGCACGTACCGACATATGTGCTCCACGCTTCCTTCTTGGTGGTTCAGGTGGTGGTTGAGGTTGGTCCACCGGTTCCATGTGGACATCTTCTTGTACTAGGGGTGGTTGAGAGTGATGAGAAGGAGTGTGGGCGAAGGTGAATTGGTTCCAGTATTGGTCCCACTCATTAGGACCTTGGTAGGGCGATCCGACATAGGAGTTTGAATCGCTTGAAATTTCAATGGGATGCATATTTGATCCCGACGGCGGCATCTCCGGGTCGGAGTCCTCATCCATAGGGTTTGGCTGGTTCAACTGATTTTGATTAGCTGGAGGTGTGTTAAAGTAATGGTTAGGGTTAAATTCTTCATGGTAAGAGTGATGAGAATGGGAATGGTGAGAATGGTGTGAACGATAGGAGTGGTGAGAGTGGTAAGAATTTGGGAATGTGAGGGCGAGTGTCTATTAGAGACAGAACGTCTTGTTGGTTGCCAAGGAGATGAATCTCCTGATTCTTGGTAAGCATCTGAGTTATGGGGTTGAGGGGGAATACGCCCCAATGGTCCTCCCCTCAGGACCTTTTCCTCTCCCGCTTTGTCCTCGTACACGTGGCGGCATTTTCCTGTCAAAAATCAATTAAAAAACAATACTAATAACTTAATAATGAAATGAGTAATCCTAGGTCAATGCCTAGACTCGGAAGTCTAAGGAATGTGCTCGTGTAAGTTTGAGATTAAACACAAGAAGATAGTGTTTAATTCTCTCAAACGTTGGCTCTGATACCAACCTGTCACACCCCGGATTTCTAACCCAAATCCACACACCGGTGGGCCCGGTTGGGGAGTATCGTGACGTCAGTTGATAATCATCATAGTCAATTAAACACGACACAGCGGAAGTATTGGAGTAAAATTACTATTACAAACCAAATGTTTGAAAATACAAAATAATATACAGGCTCGTAATAGAAGATCCACAGGTGGATCATAAATTGTACATGGAAAGAATATAAAACAGACTTTGGGCATATTTAGGATTTGCAAGATCCTCTATCACTACCGAGCACTTCCAGCCTATTTTCGTATTGTACCTGTAGTTTAGTCTTTTAAAAATACGCCAGCTTTCGCTGGTAAATACACTCAACTGACTCATTTTGAAAACATTTCAAAAATGTTTTAAGCGCGTATCAGCACCAAAATCTTTTCATAACTTGGGTTAATTGACCGTCCAACCTTGTTAACAGATTTACATATTTGTCCATACATACAGGGCCCGGTACGGAGATCGAGACACAATTAACGTACACACCACTTTGGACTCACTAAGGAGTCAATTCTTCCCAACCTTGTGGGAATGCATAATTGAGCGTCTATCGGGTGTATGCCTACAGTTGCGCTAAGGTCGTGGCCATTTCTATTGTAATGAGCCGAGGATATCCAGGACACGGTAGTTAACCCCCGATGTTTAAATTATCAAACAAAACTGATTAAAACAGAATATGCGGATTTACTAGCTCCGAACCGGCGTTCGATTGATCCCATTTCCGACCAAGCGGTAATAATTTACCGTAACCCAAGCCCGTATAGGGGAAATAAGTCGAGAGTATTTACCTGAGCTAGTCTTCTTTAATTTATAACTCAGTCGTACATAAAAGTACTAAGTGCAGATAGCATTTACTGGCAAGTCTCTAGTTTGGATTATGGCATAAACTAACCAAGTAAATACTAACGGTCTTATTTAAGTCACCGACTTAGACCGACTAGCGTGCTTGATCAAAACATATGACGCTAGATTAAACGATGATCGGATAGACTGTAGTTTAATCCCAACAAGTATCTTGACTTGTTTAATATGGGTAAACTATAAACATTCTGGATTTTGAGACTAAAATGATAAGGTTAAACCCGTTTCAGTTTCCGTAAAATAGTTACATATACGTAATTGTGCGCATATTAGCGATATCGGGTAAACGGATAAGTTATAGACAAGTTCTATATGCCATTATACTTTAAACAAGTTAAAATATCAGTAGGATGTTAACTTACATGCCCGTTAAGGTTTTAAAACGAAACTATGCCTCATAAGGGCATTTCAGTAATTTTATACCGTATAAAAGGAACTTGAATATAATTTAATGTTATAGTTATAGGTATTCTGGAAAAATACTTTATTTATGATATAATATCAGTATGATACCAATTATTTGTGTAATTTATCTTTTATGACCAAACTATGCACCGAAGGGGCATTTTGGTCATTTTACACATAGTTTACAAATTATTTGGGATTCCAAGTTTATAATATGTACCTACTGTAAATATGTTCAAAATAAGCTTTAAAATCAGTAGATATCAAGTCTTGGTCAATAATATGGTTTTAAAACCATACTATGCGCCGAAACGCCGCTTATGTCGTAAAATGGCGTCTTTATGCGATGTTTACGAAAACTGACATTAGAGTCAGATTATAATGTCTTAGATATGTTATTTAATATAACATATCAGTAGGTAAAAGATTTACCTTGAAAAGATTTGATTAAAACCATTTTATGAGCCACAGAGGCTAAAATCGTCATTTATCGACATAGTTTACGGACCTGTTTGAAAATTCAGTTTATAACTTGGTTTAATATCCCAAATAATCCTGCTTATAATATTACATTAGTAGGAAATTTATTTTCAAGCTCACTACCGATTAAAACCTTGTTTTATACAAAAAGGTCATTTTGGTCAAAGATGGCATAATTATGGAACTTGCGCATAAACTTGGATTCTGGTTATGATCATGTAATATAAACTCAGAGGGTTATGCTACATTATATTATGATCATAATGCAACTTTAGATCAGTAGGTAACTAATCTAAATCAGGCCAGAACCGAAAGTCAAAGCAGAAGTCAAACTTTGCGACTTTCGATTGCGAACCGAACCTAGAACAGAAATTGACGAGCCGAACATGTTCTTACATGTTCTAATAATTATTACCAACTTTTTTAAGTGTTAAAACAGGTTTCATAACATATATAAGATAATTTATGATTTTTCTGAAAAATGGCATGTTTGACTTTTTAACATCATAACTTTGACCCGTCAATTGGTCTAGCTAACATGATCTTCAGGAGGTGCCCTTTGTAGGGACTAACACCTAACTTACTATGATCACTTATCCATGTTCATTTCGAACAATGGCTGGACCATAATGGTCTTAACCGAAAGTCAAAGCGTTTTCCGTAAAATGTCACACCCCGACCCGCAGCGGAAAAGGTGATCGAGGCATGATTGGGTTATCATCAAAGCTCATGACATTTATTATAACGTTTCATATTTATTACAATTTAAAGGGAAACATACAATCATAATTACATCATGTCCTACACATCATTCTAGAACTTCATTATTTTCTTCTAAGGCATTTCCTATGTTTTCCTTGCTTCATCCTGTTCACCTGCATCATGTGTAAAAATGTTTTTTTTGGATCAACAAAAAGTTGGCTAGTGAACCTTGTCCGAAAACATTTATTATTTATTTCTTGTTGTATTTAATATGGAAAAAGTTGCGCAATAATCATATATGAACAAACGTAAGTAAACATAAAATAACAAACAAATAGCATACAATATCAAACAATAACATACAATAACAAACACCTTGCATGAATATGTGACATGAATGACAATGTAAATGTTGGCAACGTCTCGTTCACGCTCATAGGTAATGGGGAACGGCTCACGCTCATAGGTAATGGGGAGCAGACGGCTTATGATGAAATGTATGTGCGATCAAGGCTCAATCAAACGGAGCCGATCGTATGTTGGCACGCCTGGTTCACGCTCATAGGTAATGGGGAACAGCTCAACGCTCATAGGTAATGGGGAGCGGCGGCCTATGAAAATGTATGTACTGAAAATGATTAAAATTAATCTAAACAATAATCACACAAACAGATAATACATGATGAATATACATTTGTTCATGGATATGATAGATGCACCATAGTTTAAAAGTAATAAATAATAAGACACATGATACACCCCAAAACGTGATTAAAACGGGGAATTGTAGAGATTCACTCACCTTGGGTGCGTTCGGTGAATGATGTTGAATGCGCACGAGTTTAGAGGATTGATCGACGAGAAATAACTAACCTAATTAATAACGAAAAAGTAAGGTAAATAAATGGATTTTATTAACAAATTTTAATAGGATTTTTGGATATATTTTTGTGAGTTTAAGGCTATTTTCTAACTTTAAAAATGTTATTTTTAAGTATTTTTAATTGATTTTTAATTTAAATAAATAAATAAAAATAATAAAAAAATGTTTATTTTTGACCATTGACCGTTGACTTGTTGACCGTTGACCGGTTCGGTCGGTTATATGTGTTCACTGGGTGAGACTCGAACCCGTGACCTCCCGTACGCGTGCACGCAGCTCTACCAACTGAGCTACGTGTCTAACCCGAAATATTTCTGTTTTTAATTATATTTATATACTATTTAACTTAATCCGAAATTCATTTATTTTTAAAAAGGTTTTAATGTATCGACTCGGTGCTCTCCACAGGTCTCGAACCCGGGATCTGTGGTTTAGTTTGGCACACAGTCCACCGCTGGACTGTGTGTCCAACTTGGTAAATATTCTAGTTTTTATTATACTTAATATCTTACTGAGTTAACCCTGTTTGGTAAAAAAAAAGGCATTTTTATTTCAAGAGAGTGAGGTTGGGACAGGAATCGAACTCGCGACGTGTATGTATTTGTTTGCATACAGTCCACCGCTGGACTGTGTGTCTAACCCGTTCAAAAAAAATGATTTTAATTCATCTTATAACATAACTGAACTTCGTTTTCTTCGTTCAAAACACAGACATCGGTCAAAGCAACTGTTTCTTGTTTAATTCGTTTAACGAATATTATGAGCAATTGAAAAGTGATGAACGGAGCGGGTTTGGGGAAAGAAAATACCAGAACAGGTCGTCGTTCTCAGAACTCCAGCAAAGGTTCGTCGGCTCTGTTTGTGAACTTCGGCTGTTAGAATCAATTAACAGTCTTGTTCGATTAGTTATGAAATTGAGGTATTTAAACAAGGATTAACAGAAGTTTGAAGGGTTATACCGATTCACAGCGTGAGATCAGAAAATTTCAGAAGTTTTCCGGCGAGACTTGAATATTCCGCCTACGTCGTCTGGGATTGATTCTGATGGTTGGATTGAAGTTAGTAACAGTCTAACAACGGATTGAAACGGAAAGAGTCGAGGTATTTACCGTGTAGATGAAATCTCGGTTTTCCGGCGACTTGCAGAGATTTTCCGGCGAGTGAAATTACGTCGAGAATTGGTGTGATTGTGAGCGAAAAGGTTATCAGAGGTTAGAGGGTGTATTTATTGGGAAGAACATCGACGAATTTGGTCTGATTACCGTCTTGATTCGTTGGTCAAAATTTTCCGGCGGTTATGACTAATGTCGCGGACTGGACATCGGTTATAACTGATGTAATAGTTATCATACGCGTTAAGTCACAAGATACCGACGGTGTAGGGCGAATCGTCGGGATTTCCGACGATTGCAAATTGGGCGCGACTTGGACTGGATTTGATTTCTGTGTTTCATTATTTGAATTAATTGTTTCGATATGTTATCAAATAACCAAAGTGGCGGAGTGGTTGGATTAGTGAGAGTTAAGATTTGTAGATTCCCGGCTGACCCGGGTTCGAAACCCGGCATCAGCGATATATTTTTATTTCATTATTTTTGATGAATTTTCAAAAATAAATTTTATATTCTAATATACTTATTAATTATGTATCGTTTAAAATTAATTTGGGCATTAAATTCGCAACGAAATTTTTAACTGGTTGTTCGGTTAATAAACGAAGCGGGTTTGGTTAATCCGGTTTTTGACGGATGTTACAGTATCCCCTACTTTTAGAAATTTCGTCCCGAAATTTAAGTAGTGGCATATTTGTCTAAAAAGGATGGTGTTTAATTTGACAGTTACATACTTAGAATTGTTTGAGGCGGTAACGTTCCTTGTAAGGGTTGAGTACCCTGCTATAGGAATCGCTTTTTGTTGCGTACGGTAAAAATATTGATAAGCAGAGTTGATTCACTAAGTATGATTTCATGTGCAAGAGTTTCGATATGTTTGGAAAGATAAGGTTATATCCTAAAACAAAACTTCTAATACTACAACCTACATGGAACTTCTCATAACCGCCTGACAATGCCTCTGATCCTTTGGCAAGAATACTTATATATAGGAAGTACCAGCGGCGTATCCACCATATTCTTGTCAAATTTTCATTGGTTTTATCAGTAAGTTATGATTGGTTCTATGATGAGACTCTAGAATATAAATAAACACAACAACCAATGTCTGAGTCCTAATTCTGATAGCATACATGTTTGGATGGTGGCACAATCCAATTCCTTTAAATGATGAGATGATATGAATGCTAAATCAGTGAGTATAACACAAACTTCAATCAATACAATACTAAATCCTACATGGAACTTCTCATAACCGCCTGATAATGCCTCTGATCCTTTAACAAGAATACTTATATATAGGAAGTACCAGCGGCGTATCCACCATATTCTCGTCAAATTTTCATTGGTTTTATCGGTAAGTTATGATTAGTCCTATGTGACTCTAAAACATAAACAAACACAACAACCAAAGCTTGAATCCTTGAATGATGACAATACCTCTCTCGTTTGTTATGATGGAGAGGTTAGTCTATGTAGAAAATGGAACACAATCCAATTTCTTTAAATGATGAGTTAATATGAATGTTAAATCAGTGAGTGTAAATCAAATTTCAACCAAGACATTACAAAATCCTACATGGAACTTCTCATAACCGCCTGATAATGCCTCTGATCCTTTGACAAGAATACTTATATATAGGAAGTACCAGCGGCGTATCCACCATATTCTCGTCAAATTTTCATTGGTTTTATCAGTAAGCTATGATTAGTCCTATGTGACTCTAAAACATAAATAAACACAACAAACAATGCCTGAGTCATATTTCTGATAGTATACACGTTTGAATGATGACAGTCCCTCTCTCGTTTGTTGTGATGGAAAGGTTAGTCTATGTAGAAGTGAGACACAGCCCAACTTCTTTGAATAATGAGATTGAAATACGTTGAGATGTATGATGGTATGAATGTTGAATCAAGGAGTATAAAACAAAACTGAAATAATAATTTGCATTAAAATCCTTGGATAAACTTCAAATTTAAAATTGAGACACGTGAGAATTGAGATAACATAAGGAAAACATAAAACTAAGCGGTTGGAGTAGAATCTTGATTGTTGGTGAAGGGGACTAGTTGGGTGGTTTCGTTTGGGCCGTCATTATCTTCAACAGGATTGGCGTTGATGTTGAAAACTCTTCCTCTTGCTGGTGGCCTAGTGGTTGGCTTTTCTTGATTTGCTTGGTTAACTGGGTTTGCTTGAGCTTGGGCGTATATGATGTTAACCAATTGAGGGCACGTGTTTCTAAAGTGGGTAGGGTCGCCACAATTGAAACAAGCTCGAACATATGGGAACATGGGGTATTGGGGTTGTTGATATGTTTGGATCATGTTTTGAGTAGGGGGTGAGGTTTGGTTTTGAGAGGTGCGGCAAACTTTGCTCAATGACCATAGCGTCCACAATTCGCACATAGTCGACAAAGTACGGTAGATGGATGGTGATAAAAACAGGTGTTACATCGAGGGTGAGGTCCAAGGTAAGGCTTCTTATTTGGGTAGGTTGAGTTGGGTGCTACTTGAGTGATTGGGATAGCTTGGAGGGGTACGGCTTGTAAGGCTGGTTGATTGCGTTGGGTGACAGCGAAAAGTTGCTCATCTCGTTTCCTCTTGGAAATGGGTTGAGAAGGGGATTCAGTTTGGGTGGAGTTTGAAATTTCAGTTGATGCTTTATCCTTTTTCTTCTCCTCCTTGAAATCTTTGTTCCGGATTCGGTTCTCGGTGAGCTCTGTAGCTATCTCTATTGCTGCTTCCAAAGTTGCAGGTGTGGTACTTATTACAGAGTCTTGAATCTTTGAAGGAAGACCTTGAATGTAGTGCTCGATCAAACGGTAGTGGGGAGTGAACAAGTTGGGAACCATTTGATTTAACTCGAGGAACCTCTTGTTGTATGTAGTGTGGTCGCCTTCCTTTTGTTTCAACGAATAGAACTCATCCTCTAATTTCTTGATTTCGCTCCTTGGGCAAAACCGTCTTGTCATGATTTCTTTCAACTCTTCCCAAGTCAAAGTTATAGCATCTTCAACACCTCGTTTGGCCTTCTCTGTATTCCACCAAGCAAGTGCTATTCCATATAAACGATCAGTAGCATATCGCACTTTGCGATCATCGGGGCAATCGCAATTTAGAAAAAATGTTTTCCATTTCTTCAAACCAATAGAGAAGAGCGGTGACACCTTCAGTCCCTTCGTATTTTGTAGGGTCACAGGATTTGAAATGCTTGTAAGTGCATTTAGTGGTATTTGGGGGAGGGTTAACAACATTTTGAACTTCTTGATTGACGGGATTAGCGGTAAGGGCTTGTTGGACTTGGACTATAATGTTGGGTATTACGGTAGCCATTTGTTGAGCGATTAGGGCAGCCATGCGCTCGCGAGCTTTTCCTGCTCTCATCTTCCTACGAGCGGAATTAGAAGACATCTACAAGGAATACATATGAAGAGTATGAGTTGGATGTTTTTGGGATCATGTGTCGTATTTAGGAATGAATATTCATAAAATAAACATAGCATAATAAATCTACTACATGCATAGGATGTCTTGGGCTTTGCTCGTAATTGGGCCTTGCATGCCGCCATACTTCACCTTCGTAATCATGTGGGCCCCCATGATTACCGGGTTTTTCATATGGTTCGCATGTGTTTGCCTGGTTACGTACACTAAAACCCGGAGAAAATCGAGAAATATGTAACGTATGATATTCGGAATGTGTCCAGGTGTGGACACGGTGACACCTCAAAGTGGGGTTAGTTCGAACGACGTTTGGTGTGGCATGCTTTGGCCTAATAGGTCCTTCGTACTCTCATCGTTAGTCCCCAGGTAGGCAAACTGGTCCGTTATATTGGATTTATACGAATGCCAACCTAGACAGGACGTTCCGACTACCGGTACTTGTACCCTTACAGTTACTACATGCCCGTCGCAGAACTCACTTTGATGAGATTTGAAAAATGAAAAAAAAAAGCGACAAATCTTGAATAACGGAAGTTTGAAGATGATTTGAATATGTGAATATTGTAACATGTATGATGAATATGTATGTAAGTATGTATGTTTGACTGTAAGTATAATTCACTATGTATCACAAAATGTAATATTGGAAATGTTTGCATGCATTTGTGTATGTAATAAATATGAAACAATAAATATCATAAGTTTGCATGTAACCACATAAACAATTTAAAATCTAGTCAACTATAGTATAGGCTCTATGGGTCTAATAACCTATCCTATATCCCTATAGTCATGGCTCTGATACCAATCTGTCACACCCCGACCCGCAGCGGAAAAGGTGATCGAGGCATGATTGGGTTATCATCAAAGCTCATGACATTTATTATAACGTTTCATATTTATTATTACAATTTAAAGGGAAACATACAATCATAATTACATCATGTCCTACACATCATTCTAGAACTTCATTATTTTCTTCTAAGGCATTTCCTATGTTTTCCTTGCTTCATCCTGTTCACCTGCATCATGTGTAAAAATGGTTTTTTTTGTATCAACAAAAAGTTGGCGAGTGAACCTTGTCCGAAAACATTTATTATTTATTTCTTGTTGTATTTAATATGGAAAAAGTTGCGCAATAATCATATATGAACAAACGTAAGTAAACATACAATAACAAACAAATAGCATACAATATCAAACAAATAACATACAATAACAAACACCTTGCATGAATATGTGACATGAATGACAATGTAAATGTTGGCAACGTCTCGTTCACGCTCATAGGTAATGGGGAACGGCTCACGCTCATAGGTAATGGGGAGCAGACGGCTTATGATGAAATGTATGTGCGATCAAGGCTCAATCAAACGGAGCCGATCGTATGTTGGCACGCCTGGTTCACGCTCATAGGTAATGGGGAACAGCTCAACGCTCATAGGTAATGGGGAGCGGCGGCCTATGAAAATGTATGTACTGAAAATGATTAAAATTAATCTAAACAATAATCACACAAACAGATAATACATGATGAATACACATTTGTTCATGGATATGATAGATGCACCATAGTTTAAAAGTAATAAATAATAAGACACATGATACACCCAAAAAACGTGATTAAAACGGGGAATTGTAGAGATTCACTCACCTTGGGTGCGTTCGGTGAATGATGTTGAATGCGCACGAGTTTAGAGGATTGATCGACGAGGAATAACTAACCTAATTAATAACGAAAAAGTAAGGTAAATAAATGGATTTTATTAACAAATTTTAATAGGATTTTTGGATATATTTTTGTGAGTTTAAGGCTATTTTCTAACTTTAAAAATGTTATTTTTAAGTATTTTTAATTGATTTTTAATTTAAATAAATAAATAAAAATAATAAAAAAATGTTGATTTTTGACCATTAACCGTTGACTTGTTGACCGTTGACCGGTTCGGTCGGTTATATGTGTGCGCTGGGTGAGACTCGAACCCGTGACCTCCCGTACGCGTGCACGCAGCTCGACCAACTGAGCTACGTGTCTAACCCGAAATATTTCTGTTTTTAATTATATTTATATACTATTTAACTTAATCCGAAATTCATTTATTTTTAAAAAGGTTTTAATGTATCGACTCGGTGCTCTCCACAGGTCTCGAACCCGGGACCTGTGGTTTAGTTTGGCACACAGTCCACCACTGGACTGTGTGTCTAACTTGGTAAATATTCTAGTTTTTATTATACTTAACATCTTACTGAGTTAACCGGTTTGGTAAAAAAAAAGCATTTTTATTTCAAGAGAGTGAGGTTGGGACAGGAATCGAACTCGCGACGTGTATTTATTTGTTTGCACACAGTCCACCGCTGGACTGTGTGTCTAACCCGTTCAAAAAAACTGATTTTAATTCATCTTATAACATAACTGAACTTCGTCTTCTTCGTTCAAAACACAGACATCGGTCAAAGCAACTGTTTCTTGTTTAATTCGTTTAACGAATATTATGAGCAATTGAAAAGTGATGAACGGAGAGGGTTTGGGGAAAGAAAATACCGGAACAGGTCGTCGTTCTCAGAACTCCGGCAAAGGTTCGTCGGCTCTGTTTGTGAACTTCGGCTGTTAGAATCAATTAACAGTCTTGTTCGATTAGTTATGAAATTGAGGTATTTAAACAAGGATTAACAGAAGTTTGAAGGGTTATACCGATTCACAGCGTGAGATCAGAAAATTTCAGAAGTTTTCCGGCGAGACTTGAATATTCCGCCTACGTCGTCTGGGATTGATTCTGATGGTTGGATTGAAGTTAGTAACAGTCTAACAACGGATTGAAACGGAAAGAGTCGAGGTATTTACCGTGTAGATGAAATCTCGGTTTTCCGGCGACTTGCAGAGATTTTCCGGCGAGTGAAATTACGTCGAGAATTGGTGTGATTATGAGCGAAAAGGTTATCAGAGGTTAGAGGGTGTATTTATAGGGAAGAACATCGACGAATTTGGTCTGATTACCGTCTTGATTCGTTGGTCAAAATTTTCCGGCGGTTATGACTAATGTCGCGGACTGGACATCGGTTATAACTGATGTAATAGTTATCATACGCGTTAAGTCACAAGAAACCGACGGTGTATGGCGAATCGTCGGGATTTCCGACGATTGCAAATTGGGCGCTACTTGGACTGGATTTGATTTCTGTGTTTCATTATTTGAATTAATTGTTTCGGTATGTTATCAAATAACCAAAGTGGCGGAGTGGTTGGATTAGTGAGAGTTAAGATTTGTGGATTCCCGGCTGACCCGGGTTCGAAACCCGGCATCAGCGATATATTTTTATTTCATTATTTTTAATGAATTTTCAAAAATAAATTTTATATTCTAATATACTTATTAATTATGTATCGTTTAAAATTAATTTGGGCATTAAATTCCCAACGAAATTTTTAACTGCTTGTTCGGTTAATAAATGAAGCGGGTTTGGTTAATCCGGTTTTTGACGGATGTTACATAAAACGCTTGACTCTTGGTTATAAAAGCTTATAAACGAAAATGCACAAGGAAGGAACACTTACCAGTGATTCCTAGGGTGCAAACGAACTATGTTGGATGCTCATTTTAGCTAGGAACTTCCAGAGGAGGGAGAAGAGTGAATAAATGAGAAAGGTGCAAGTTGTAATGTGAACTTAAGCACCTATTTATAGTTGGAGAACTCAAAGGATGTGAAGCCAGGTGTTTAGGGGTGTAAGAGGAAGCTTACAAGTGTCCCAAAACGTGGCATAGCAGTTTGGGAAGCCATGGTTTCGATTTTAATGGTTTTGGAGTTTTGTTTGGGAGCCAAGCAAAACTTTCTGCAGCAGATGTGTTCTCTGGCGGGCCACGAGAGGCACAGGCTCTGCCTCTCGCGCCCCGCGAGCGCCCCAAAGGCATATTCTATTTTTGACACTTTTAGCCCCTTAACTCAAAAAAGCTTCTAAAAACCTTTTTAAACACTTTTTTGTCACTTTTAGCCCTCCGTAGCCAATACTTGGCATACCCGGGGTTATGCCCGGACATTGTCTGTAACATCTGTCGAAAAACGGGTTTTCAAAACCCGCTTCGTTTATTAATCGAATAGTCAGTTACATTTTTCGTTGCTTATTTAATGCTCTTTTTAATTTTAAACAATACATAATTAAGAAATATATTAGAATTTATAAACTATAATTAATAAACAATAAAAACGGTCGAAGAAAAAAATAAATGTCGCTGCCGGGTTTCGAACCCGGGTTAGCCGGCTCATTTAACACACAAGCAATTCACCACTCCGCCACTTGATTCTTTTGTGTAATCAATGAATCATATAAAACTTAAGTTCCACCGTGAATTCATCTGTCTGCGCCAAGAACTGAAACCGATCATCGGCTTTCAAATATCCAGAGACGTTTGAGTGATCGCGAGTTACTGAATATAACCGATAAATCAATTACAACCCACGTTCTCAATCAATTCTGCCTTCGAAGAACTCGATTCATATGATTTTCGATATTGAAAACCGAAATCATATTACTCCTGATTTGCACTAATAATTCCAACGTCTCACATCTCGGAAACAATCGCAACACTCTCAATTTCATTTTCGCTCTAATTTCTGTTCGTCGGAATCGTTATCTGCTATCGCCGGACTTTCGCCGGAAAACCGAATCTTACACAAAATCGGTAAATTCTCGACTCTTTCGTTTTCAATCTATTGTTAGACTATTACTAACTTCAATCCTTCAACCAGAATCGGTCCCAGACGACGTTGCCGGATAATCAGCACTCGCCGGAAAAGTTCTGGAAATTTCCGAATCACATCTGTGCGGTACAACATCCTTAAATCCTCTTCTGTTTTAATTATTTCCGTTAGCAGTAATAATCAAACAATTAATCCAATAAGATTTGATTAAACAGTCGAGTTATGTTTCTGGGTATTAAGTCGATTGAAGAAGATGAAGTTGAAATGAGTTTAAAGGAATATAAAATCAGTAAATATAACGGGTTAGACACACAGTCCAGTGGTGGACTGTGTGCAAATTACAAAGCATGCGCCTCGAGTTCGATCCCTGACACGACCCTATCTTCTGAAATAAAAATGTTCTTTTTTTAAACCGAACCATATTAACTCGCTGTAAGATGTTAAGTTTAATAAAAACCAGTAATTTAACCAGGTTAGACACACAGTCCAGCGGTGGACTGTGTGCAACGTTAAACAACGGGTCCCGGGTTCGAGACCTGTTATATGCACCGGTTCGACATAATTAAAATTCTTTTTAAAATAAATGAATTCTGAATAATTTAAATAGTATATAAATATAATTAAAAACAGAAATATTTCGGGTTAGACACGTAGCTCAGTTGGTAGAGCTGCGTGCACGTGTACGGGAGGTCACGAGTTCGAACCTCACTCAGCACATACAAACACAAAGTCCGAACCGGTCAACAGTTAAAGTCAACGGTCAACATTTTTTTTTAATATTTTTTTATTTATTTAATCAGAAAATTATTTAAAAATACTTAAAAATAATATTTTTAAAGTTAGAAAATGTCCTTAAACTCACAAAAATAAATCTAGAAATTCTATTAAAGTTATGAATTAAAATTATTAATCTCTAATAAAATTCATTTATTTACCGAACCATTATGTTATTATTTAGGTTAGTTTATCCTTGTCGATCAACTCCCGAAACTCGTGCGCATTCAACATCATCAAAAGAACGCACCCAATGTGAGTGAATCTCTACCAATTCCCCGTTTTAATCACATTTTGGGGTGTATCATGTGTCGCTTATTATTTATTACATTTAAACACTTGTGCATCCATCATATCCATGATCAAATGTGTATCCAATATGTATCAATTGTTTGTGTGGTTAATGTTTAGATTAAATTTATCATTTTCAGTACATACATCATCATAGGCTCGTCTGTTCCCCATTACCTATGAGCGGAACTGTTCCCCATTACCTATGAGCGGAACGTGGCGTTGCCAACATATGATCGGCTCCGTTTGATTGAGCCTTGATCTCACATACAACATCATAGGCTCGTCCGTTCCCCATTACCTATGAGCGGAACGTGACGTTGCCAACATATACATTATCATTCATGTCATATACTCATGCAAGGTGGTTTGTGTTTGTTTGATTATATACGTTTGCTCACATATGATTATTGCACAATTTTTCCATATTAAATGCAATAAGAAATCAATATCAAATGTTTTTAACAAGGTTCACTCGCCAACTTTTGTTGACCCAAAATCCCCCATTTTTACACATGATACAGGTGATCCAGTTGCAGCAAGAAACATATAGGACGGCCTAGAAGAATAAATCAGATTAGGCTTTGGATTGTTTACTTAGTTACTTTTTCCTTGTAATTGTATGAACTTGTTTGGAATATTGAAGTTGTAATTTGAATTTAATAAATATGAAACATTTTAGTAAACATCATGAGCTTTGGTGATAACCCAATTATGCCCGACTCTTATTCCGCTGCGGGTCGGGGTGTGACATTGTCGAGCTCTCGGTTCGTTAAAAGGTCACTCAGAGGTATAAATTAACATGTTGACACTTTTAATCCCTCCATTATCCAACTTTCACATATTTACAAAATTGAACCCTCTCGTCCAACAAATGGCACGTATGAGAGTTAGGACTTCACAAGGATCACTCAGAGGCTTATTATAAGCATGTTGACTCCGATTTCACTCAGAGGCTGGGCATGTTGACATATCAGTCACTCAGAGGCCAAGTTTTTAAGCATGTTGACTTATCATTCACTCAGAGGCTAATGATTTAAGCATGTTGACATATCAGTCACTCAGAGGCTTGTTATTTATACATGTTGACATCGGACTGTCACTCAGAGGCTCAGTTTGAGCATGTTGACGCCTTTAGTCCTTATTGGTCTTTAACAGACTATATTTAAAATACAACACGTATCACTATACTATTGAACACCATTTTACAGTGTGTTACAGTAGAGGATACTGTAACATTTATCGTAAAATGGGTTCTAAAACCCGCTCCGTTTTGTACTGCAAATATACGTTATGATGTTCGTTATGCGTTTGTGTTAAACATTTATTAGTATTAAATAATAAGTAATAATAATTAAGTTTAAATAAATAATAAAGTTTAAATAATAATAACATAAACTAAAATTTAACAATAAAAATTTAAAACAAGAAAAGGGTGTGGACCGCGGGTATCGAACTCGGGTCTTCACCCAAACAAAACATACAACACACCACCACACCACACACACACATCTGCTATAATTCTAAAATAAATGATATTTATATTAAATCAACCTTCCAAAATCAAATTCAAGAAAAATCAGCCAGTAATGGCTGAGGTCTTCGTTGCAATCATCAACATCAGTTTCTTCTGCGAATTTAACTTGTAAAACAGTTTCCTAATCTTGAATTTAACTCAATTATAGGATCATTAAGATGTAATCGGTTACCCAATTATAACTACATTTAAATCTTTAACCGAAACGGTCGAAACTGAAATCCAACTTGAACCCACACTTTCAACTATAAGTAGTGAGCTTTGAACTCATATAGAACTCGCACACTCTCAAACAAGCTCTCTGAACCCCCCTGTAAACTCTGCTCTCGAATTCACACTCGCCGGAAAACTTGTTTTGTTGCCGGAACTTCACCGGAGGAATCAAGCTACTTTCTGTTCAGTATAAACATCCGCGAATCTTTTTCTTTTATTAATTTCTCTTATCTGTAGTAACAAATCAATTAATTCAGTGGGTTTCATCGGATACTTAAAAACAGTATGTTAGAAATGAAGAAGATGAAGTAGAAATAGTATATAAGAAGAATTAAAAACGGTAAATATACCGGGTTAGACACATAGTCCAGTGGTGGACTGTGTGCATTTTAAACAAACAGACCCGGGTTTGAGTTTCACACACGGTTCTGATTTCCTTAAATAAACCAAACCTTTTTATAACTATTATATAAATCAGTCCAGATAGTGTATAAATCTAATTAAAATCTCATATCTACTGGGTTAGTCACACAGCCCAATTGGTCGGGCTGTGTGCAACACGGAGCTTAGGTCACGCGTTCAAATCCGGTCGGTTACATGTTTCTGAAATTATCAAACCTTTTTAAAATGTAATCAGATTATGGTTAGGCTTAGTATGTGTGTATATATATATATATATATAATTAAATTCAGATATATGTTGGGTTAGACACGTAGCTCAGTTGGTAGAGCCGCGTGCACGTAAACGGGAGGTCACACGTTCGAGTCCCACATGCTGCGTATAATTCCGAATTTGACCTGGTTCGACCCGCTAAGGGTATATGTTTTTTTTAATTAACCTTTTTGTTTATTTTTCTCCAAACACTATAAAAAATATATAATAAAATAAGTCCATTTTTAAGCATAAAAATTAGTAACAAATACTATAAAAGTATCTAAAAAGCCTAATAAATTTCAATACTAATTTTAAATAAAAGAAATATATATACCGAATTATTACGTGAATATTTAGGTTAGTTTTCTCGTCGGTTGGAATCTTTTAATCGTGCGCGCTCGTTATCAAATCAAGAACGCAACCACTGTGAGTGAATTCCTACAAACTTCCCCTTTTTATTCATGTTTTGAGGTGTATCATGTGTTGTTTTATTTATATCATTTATTCAACGTTTGTGATACTACCATTATATGAACTAACGTGCTATGTGATATTTGGTTTATTGTGGTTTGTGGATATACTTTCTCATTTCAGTAAAGTTACCACATTAGGCCCATCAGTTCTCTATTTCATACGGGTAGAGTATCGCGTTGCCTAATTAGATCGGCTCCGTTTGATTGAGCCTTGATCTCCCAGCACATCACTTATCGTGCTCACATGTACATTGCTAGATGATTATATGGTTTGTGGATAGATTACATATACGTTTGCTCATATTTGGATTATGCACATTTTTATTAAATCAATCAACATATCATTTCTTTCTAATGTTTAAACGGGATTCACTCGCCAACTTTTGTTGACCCAAATCTCTAGTTTTTACACATGATACAGGTGAACAGGTTGAAGTAAGGAACACATAGGATTGGGCCTTAGAAGAAAAATAAAGCGTTATTTGAATGTCATGTTTAGAGCATTTTGTGCTTGTATGGTTTATGTGTTTGTTGGAATATTTCTTTTTAATTTGAAATAATATATAAGAAACTTTTATAATAGTAAATGTCATGAGCTTTGATGAAAACCCAATTATGCCCCGACTACCTTATCCGCTGCAGGTCAGGGTGTGACATTGATCTTGTACGAGCTCGGCTAAAGGCGGCACAGGACTGACAAAAGTCGTGTGCAGACAAAAGGAGGCGTCCTATTGAATCCAAGTGGGAGATCGAGTATTGTTAAAAGTCTCCCCATGGTAGGGTGTGATTCGATTTCGTAAACGAGGGAAGTTGGGTCCTCGTTATATTGGGCCATATAAAATTTTAGCTCGTATTGGAAAAGTAGCATATCGACTAGAATTACCCCTAGCCCTAGATGGTATTCACGACACCTTTCATGTGTCACAATTACGAAAGTGCCTTACGGATGAAATAACTCATATACCACTTGAAGACATTATGGTTGATGAAAGGATGAATTATATCGAAAGACCGGTAGCTATAAAAGATTTCAAAGTAAAAATCCTACCTAACAAGAAAGTTAAGCAAGTGTTAGTTCAATGGCAACACAGGAGGGGATCGGATCTCACTTGGGGGAGGATGAAATGCGAAAATATTACCCAAAGTATTCAGGTTTCGGGACGAAACCTTCTCTAAGGAGGGTGGATTTGTAACACCCCAAATTCTATATGCTAATTAATAAAAGATAGAGATATATGAGTAAGAAATAATTGTTAGCCATTAATATAGTAAGCACCAAACTTGAGGGACCAATACTGAATAAAATGAAAGTTCAATTAATAAAAACTAAAAACAAAACACAAACACACACATCAGTGATGTGTGTGTGCACCGACTACAACTAGGTGAAGAAGAACAAGCTTTCAATCTTACAAATCTACAAAATTGAAAGGAAAACTGAAGTTAAAATCAATGCATGAGCTGAGATTCCTGATCATCTAAGTGTTCTTAACACCAAGTAAGTTAAATTTTATGTTCTAGTGATGAATGAGAAAGTGGGTTATGTGTAATCCGTGAATGTAGTATGAAATTGAACATGCATGTTAGTTAATAACGATGTGTAGAAGTTGTAATGTGCTTGATTTTGACTATATTGATGATTTAGGATAAAATCCATTTGTAATTGAAGAATGATGAAGGTTAGTTAGTTCATGCTTAAATTAGAGCAATGTTGAAGTTGAAGTAGTGTTATGGAAAGTATTTTGATGGATAATTTGATATAAAACATAAAATGCATGGTTATGATAATGATTTATGAGAATTGAATAGTTATGTTAATCCATATATGAACTAGGAAGAATGTGCTTAAATTACTTGTATGTCATGCTTAATTGATGGTACGCACACCACATATTTGATGAAATTCCTTGAATTGAATTAGTTGGGTTTTAACGCTAAAACTTGTTTAATCGATGAATTAGTATGGAAATGGGATTATATGCGGTTAATTAACGTCATAATCGAAAGTCAAAGTATGAGTATGTAATGAATATTGTAGAAGCTAAAGATGTGATGTTGCACCTTATAGGAGTGAAGAAAGAAGAAGATACAAGCCAACTGAAAGCACTTGAAGCACAAGATCGCGGTAAGTTTATATGAATTTCGTCTACTCTTAATGTGATTTAAGATGATATTTTCATTATATTGATTTTATTCAAAGTGGTAGTATAGATATAGTAAATTGATGAATTGAGCTTGAAGCAATCGTTAGAAATGAGAAAGTAAAAGATACGTTTGCTTCCGTTACTAACGGATGAGGATGGATAGAGATAATTGAATATTTTTATTGGAAATGGTATAATTCGTTGTCAAATGAGCTAAGGTGAACGAATTACTATAAGAATGAAATAGTTATTATGTTGACTTGATACGAATGGGTCAAACAATCCAAGATAGTAATTAATGTAGTTTAAGTGATTATTGATATGTACTTACTAATTATGTTTTCATAATATGAATGATAGGTAAATCACATGTCTAAAATTGGCGAGCTTGGGACGAGCACATCTTATTGCGCTTTTTGCGCTTCCGATTATGTTTGAACGTCAAACGGGTCAAAACTACTTTTAGATTTTAAAGATGTAAATTTTATACTTGGGTCTTTTGTAAGTGTTATAAATTGATACTTGTGGTTTGGTAAATTGGTTTTAATGTTATTAAGAAGGTTTTGACAATGACGAATACGAAACCAAATTTTAATGGTAATTTAGTCAAAACTCATGTTATGAAGGTAATGCTTCAAATCTTTTGGCGTTTTGACTTTCAATGAATATGGATATTTCACAATTGAATTCTCATTGCAACACATGAGGTAAAATACTTGTATTAAATTTAACACATGATAACCCAATACAAACAAAATAAAAAAAAACACATAAAGAAAAGATGTGGGAAGACATTAAGTCGTATGTCTTCACACGGGTAAAGAAAAGATTAAAGTCTGAGTGTATAAACTAAATAAAATAACTTTATCTTTTAATTTTCCTTCTTTTTATTTCTAGCCTCTTTATAGTATTTTCTTTTTCCTAGTACACCCATTTGGCATTAAGACTCATGGGTGTTTTATACTGTCCTTCGCCACATCAACTTTAATAGTGTCCTATGGCGCCCCTCCCCTGTTTCCTAGGTGTTAAGTGTGGTTGAGAGGGAGGGCGGGGGGCTATGGAGGGGGTTTAAACCCAGTAACAAACGCCAATGGCATGTGAATATGGGGCTAATATTTTAAACCAATTATTTTTTCCTCTACTTTTTTGTATTTTGTCTAATAGGGGTTTTATCTTACACTGTCCTCTCTCTTATATGGTGTATATATGGTTCTGACGTAACACTATAAAGCCCCTAGGACTTTAAACCCCATCCACCAGCCTAAAAAAATCACCATTAATTCATTAAGTATTTACAAAAGCAAAGCTTATAATAATACTATCCAACAATTACACTAACCCCCTACATTCCTATAATAATCCAACATAACCCCCCCCCCCCCCCCCCCCCCCCAAATAAGAAGAGGGCAGTGACACAATAATGAGAAGATGCAAACCACCACACATTGAAACAAAAACACAACATGATGACGGCCACTACCAGTGAAGAATTCAACGTGGTGGTGGTACCGTCGGACCGTTACGGTGTGGACCCAAGGCCCTTTACGTCATCCAATGACACCTGGCACGATCCTGCCTATAACGATGAAGAGTTTCCGGCACTTGATGCGTTGCACTTCTTCCGCATCGAATCGGGTTCTGATAAATCCGGTAATCGTATTGTTCGGATCGTCGGTAAATACTTCCCAGGTACGCTGTGAATTGTAATTCGTGTGATTTAGGGTTTTTAGATTTTCACCTTTTATTGCTTGTGTTTATGAAATAGTTTTGGTTTAGGGTAAGAACAAGTGGTGGGGTTTGAAGAAAGTAACTTGATTATTACAGTAAACAATAATTTATGTTAGATTAAAGGAAAGATTTTTGAAGGGATTACTGTTACACACAACTAACTAACTGTAATCAATGAATTTGGGGAATTTTATAGAAATCTTGATTGATTTGATTATTATCTTAATCAATCTGACAGATAAAATGTTGTAGCTTTTGGTTTGACGATGCACTAGATTGAATATACATACATACGTACGTACGTACGTACACATGGAAATGAAGATTCATCTTTTTGTTTACATGGAAATGAAAAATGTATCAAAGTAACAGTCTTTTCGTAGAGGAATTACTAATCTTTATGATTAAAAGCTTATATATCATTGTATTGTACAATGTTTGTAATTAACAAATGAATACAGCCCCAGTTATCGGTGGAGAATGGCTAAAGAAATACATAATATACAAATTATCAACCGAGTTGCCAGAAGGGCCGTTTTGTATCGTTTATATGCACTCAACCGTGCAAAACGAATACAACAACCCGGGAATCACCATTTTGAGGTGGATTTATGAACAACTTCCTTCAGACTTTAAAGACAGGCTTCAGGTTTTCTATTTTGTTCATCCTGGTCTTCGTTCCAGGCTTCTTATTGCTACTCTTGGTCGGTTCCTATTAAGCGGCGGGTAACTTTCATATTATAGGATATTTAATAAATAATTAAACCAGATAATTTGTTGTTATAAATTGGTTTTCGTATTTCTTTTAACAGGTTATATTGGAAAGTGAAGTATGTAAGTAGGCTGCAATATTTGTGGGATGTTATGAAAAAAGGATCAATTGAGATTCCTGAATTTGTAGTTGAACACGATGAAGTTCTTGAAAAAAGGCCACTTACTGATTACGGGATTGAACCCGACCCACTTCACCTTACTGGGCTTCCTTCCTCAAATTACGCGTATGGAAGGTATGACAGGTGGACTTCTGGAGACCTTATGTCCGACTGTAGATGTGAAAAATAAAACTTCGCTGAATGTGTGTGTGATGGATGTTAAGCATTGTTTTTAAAAGTAAGTTGAACAAGTTACTAAATATGAATGTACTTGTGTTTAATGTTACTACTATCATGCTGATCTCAGACAAAATATCCATAAGTAAAATGATAATTTTTCCAACAAACACACACATAACTTTCATTGGTGTACTCAACGTCTTGTTCTAGCGCCCATCCGTAAAAAAGACGAAATGTATAAGAGCATGAACAATGTAGAAACTAAAAAAACCCCTCCCACAAACTTTTCCCAAGTGATACATTTCATCCCACAAATCTTCTTACATTTTCACATCACCATTTTCTTTTACATTTATTTCTTACTACGTGCGATGCAACGGGGGAGGCATTTTGTATTGCGATATTCGTATAATATTTATCGTAGCATCAATGTGGTGAATATATGTCATAAGCGTTACACATGTCTAGTAACTAATAGATTTAATGTCATTGTAAACTCATATTTATTTGCAATTTCATGCTGCCTTTGAAAAGTCATTAATGTCCAATGAAAGGTAGTAAAATGCAGTTGACTTTGAAAAGTCAAGAATGTTATAAGTTTGATTAAATTTTCTATTTATGTTATATCTAAGAGGATTTGTTAAACTTTTGTGACCACAACTTGAAAGTGCCGAATATGGTCTCATTTCCAGAGGTGGTGAACCACTTAGACGCTAATTAACATAGATAACCATTCATTTTGGGACATGAATCTTGATTGCACTTGCAGGTACAACATTATGTTATCTCTTCATTAGTGAATAATATATTTTATAAAGAAAACAATATTAATGATGAGAAAGATCAAGAACTATTCAGAAACAAGAAATCCACAGGTTAGGTACTTGCGTTTTATGAACATTTGCAACAGATCCCCAAGACCTACAACTTATCAATTCAATAGGATTCAAAATTAAACCAACAATCAGCTTTGTTTGACCCAACTCATTACCCATCTTTCTTGTCTAGCTAAACATCATAAACATTTATCAGCCATAATTTGACTTCAACTCCTTCAACTAACGCAACACCTTTTATTTATTTCTTCAGCAGGCTGTTATAGGATAGATTTTGACACATTGACCAACCCAACCAGGTAATGTGTCAGCATATGTCCGTGAAGCCATATTACATACATAGTCGAAGTTGAACATCTTCGGTTGTAGCAGCAATAATGTTGTGAGACGTGGCTAAATGGCATGGTTGTTCTCTAAACCTTTCCTGGCCTATCAAAATCCATCACAACCTATGAAAAAGAAAACACTAATAAAAGTTCAGTCTGTAAGAAATACAAAAGCACACAGATCCTTGTGTAATAGTTCATGTGTAATTATCAATTTCTTTAAATCACAAATTATCTGCTCTTAAGCCATATAATAAACTCATTTTTGCAGATGATTTAGGTAACCTACATATTTTCAAAATCAATAATAAACACAAAAATATTGCTAATATTCTTGCCACATCTAAATAATTGTTCATTATTTTATCCTCACCACAATCAAAACTAGAAAGTTTATAGAACTCAATTAATAATGACATTCTCGTGTGGCTAACATTTACATTACCTTTTGTTCAGAAAATTTTTGTTTTCGTTTGTCATTAAAAGGGTTAACTCTTGATTCGTCTGAGAGACATTTTGCACTTGTAGCATCTAAATCATGATTCATGAAAAACAGATGCTAGCATTTAGTAAGATTAAAGATAAAATAAATCATTGTGTCGACACATTTACACATCTAAATCACCTTTTCATATATAGCAAACCGGAGAACAGGGTACATGGTTTGATTGATCAACGAATGAGTTGTTCGCTGAACAAAAACAAAATAAATCATGGTAAGGCTGACAAATGGGCCGGTCGAGTAATGCGTCAAAAAGGGATCGGATCAAAATGGGCAATGAAAGACTATAATATCACAATACCTCCACAAGTGCATCATTATTTTAATACACTTAGGTTGACTTTCTATCCGTTTGTCCCATTTAACTGTTTTTATTTAAACTAGTTGTTTTCAATATTTACCTATTTGATCCATTAGAGACAAAAGTATAACATGAATCAACCTGTTTATCCATTAATGGGTAGAAATTGCCATATCTACATAATTACTCTCCAACTAGGCATCCTCAGTTGGTAGAGGCTTTTGGCTCTTAGTGGGAAGTCCTAAGTTCAAATCCAGGCAATGATGTAAATAAAGGAATTTTGGGGCTTTCTTTTGAGGATTCTTGGGTGTTGCCCTCCTTATCCCAGAGGTCCTCTGGGTGTTGCCGTTCAAAAAATAAAAAAAAAACACAATTACTCATTATTTTATTCTTTTACCTTTTTCCTCAGCCGGCTTTTTCTAGCTGCCTCGCGGTTCCGAGCTAGCTGTCTTAATGTCTAAAACTTAAAAACAACCAAATGTAGAAAGAAAAAAAAAGGTAATAAAAACATCCTACCTGAATACGAAGAGCAGCTACCGACATACCAGCAAGATCATGAATATTCAGACCTATAATAAATTAATAACATCCTTCCTGAATACTACTACCAGCAACTGCTAGCAATGCCTCAGCCAAAACACATCCATCGAGACCCAGCGAAAAACATTCTTCCCAACTTTCAAAAATTCATGTTGCGTTGACCCTTTTTTTCAAACTGAGCCTAAAACTGCAAGAAAACATATTTAAAAAACAAGGTATAACATGTGACTGTCTTCATAATAAAGTACCTGAAATAAAATAACATGTAAAAAGAACCTATTCACACATATCACCTGGAATAAAAAAGAACATTAAATATAAAATCAAATTTAATGGAACAAATTATACAACTTTGGAAGGCTTTACTTTAGCTGCATAGCTCTGATTATGACTCCGTCAGTCAAATGGCATGGAGTCATGATTAATAGAAAAATAAAATTAAATCAATATATAATATAATACATGATTAGATAGAAGAACCTAAGCAATTATCCTTTTCTTTTTAATCCAATGGCACCTGCTAATTTATTTAAAGAAAAAGGTAGCAATTAATTTTAGTGCTATATATTTGTAAAATAACAAGATTGGGTAATGTCATGTAGGAGTAGAACAGACAGACAGACAGAAGGTGGTTTTTCTACAGTCAATGCCTTATGACATGCGCCGAAGACCTATAATAAAATTGTGAAACAACCTTACCAAAACCAAAAAGTGAAGAAAGTGTGGATTGATCTTAACAAAGAATCAAAATTAGATGACACTGTTGGCTCCGTCGAAAATTGTAAGTACGTTGACATAAGTGGGTCGGTGTGTGCCTCTATCGCTTGCTAGCTACTCTCTTTGTGCATTATGAACGAAGAAAAAGGTGGCAGGTGAGGTGTGTTTGGGGAATTTCAAAATTTGTAATTGGAGCTCAAAAACCTACATTGCCTCCAAATTTCAAAATCAAGTGCCAGGTTACTCAATGATTTTCGGAGTTTTAGCTTCAGTTTGTTCTACTTACCTGCTGCTGGGGTTCTTTTGGTGTATGCTTCTCTGTTTCTAGTTGCTTACTAGATGTTCCTCTACATTTTTTGGGAGTGGAATAAATCTTGCAGCCGTTAAAAAAGGCATTTACCCATTTCACTAGTCTTGTTTAATAAGTTTTTTACTATTTCTTCTTTCTGATACCAAATTACTCTTGAAGAGTTAAGATCCATATAAACTTTGTTTTATTTAAAAACGATAAATTGAATTTCAATTATCCTAGTTTAATAAGTTTTTTTAATATTTCTTCTTTCTAATACCAAATCACTCTTCAAGACTTAAATCCATACAAACCTTAGTATTATTTAAAAACGACAAATTAAACTTAAATAATCACAACTTTCTCAGTTTGTCCGATAATAATCCCAACTCAGTTATTTGCCGATAATAATCCAAACTGATGCACTTTTGGCCGATAATAGTCTGCGTTAAAAATAGCTCAACGGAGGTAAGTTTTTTTTCTGAATTACAAACCGATGTTTTAGGGCTTTTGATTAGATCGAGGTCCCGAGTTGATTGATGTAAAATTTATCTTGAAATACTACCCAAAAATGACGAAAACGGTGCTTCAATTCGGGTGGTTTAAACTTCCATAACAAAAATCAAGCCGTTTGGAGCACCGTTTCGAGATAACTTTTACATAAATCGACTCATATTCTCGTTCTGATCAAAATCCCTACAACATCGGTTTGTAAATAGGAAAAAAAAACTTAACTCCATTAAGCTATTTTTAACGGCGGACTATTGTCGGTCAAAATTGTATCAGTTCGGATTATTATCAGCAAATAACTGAGTTGGGATTATTATCGGCAAAATGGAGAAAGTTGGGATTATTTAAATCCAATTTGCCTTTAAAAACAACAAGAATAGATATTGAACATTGATTAACTGAATTAAGAGCTAAGATAACAATAACTATACTATTTAATGAGATTCAATGGTGTTTTACTCATTTTTCATTAACCACTAATTCCATCCGGTTTTTAAAACTAAAATAACTTTTATATACTTTAGTATTTTATTTAAAAAAACAATACTATAAAATCAAGCATTTTTATCTTTAATATGAGTATAATATTGTTATACGTTAAAAATGACATTTAAAAAAGAAGTTGCAAAATAGTATTTTATAACTATGCTAATAAGTATAATCAACACATATATAAGCAACATATGAATTTCTATAATTAGCACATACCTATATAATTGTAAACAACACATACGTACACACTTATAATCAACACATAATTTATATAAGCAACACATTAATTTTATAAACATCATATACGTATATAATCATAACCAACACACATACAAGCAACACATGAATTTGTATAATCAGCACATGAATTTGAAACTGATTTCATAATTTTAAAAATTTTTAGAAACCAACTTTAAAATAAAATACAAAAATATCCTTTATACATGAATTATAGAGATAACACGTGACATGTTATAAATAGTTCTTACTGTTTTTACACAAAATGAAGTTTTTATATCATCCTACCATCACATCATTGTTCAATTCCAGAAAATTTACAATCACACAGTTTGTACGTACAACCCCCCACTTTTCCCTCACCTCTTTCACCTTCAGATCTTCATTAAACAAACTCATCTTTAATCAACATTTTCCCTCACCTCTTTAGTTGGAAACCCGTTGCTTTTTGTTTAGGGGTTTAGTTTTAGCCGACACACAGCTCAAGCATGTGGAACTGGAGACGACCCCGATAGGGATAGCAAAGCTGAAGAGATTTGCTGTGACGGTGTCGACTAATGCACTTTTGTATAACATTGCGAAGGAAAGGAAACTTTGAACCAGTTTCGTTTTGGGTTTGCGAAGAGGAAAGAAAAAATGGTGATTTGATTAACCAGATTGATACTGAAGAAGATGAATTAGAAAAAGGGTAGATTGGTAATTTTCACACAAAAATATATAATTAATTTTTAGTTTCGGGTAAATAGGTAAGCAATGCTGGGATAGATATGTAAATATCTGTTGTGAAACAACGGTCTATTAGCAACTAATATATATGTATATAAACATGAGAGCTAGACTATGAAATCATATAGAGAATAGAACATGGAGAATTCTTATTCATTCATCTAAGATCATATACAAATGCCATCATATATAGGCACTCACATTAGTACAATAGTAAATAAGAGAAAGGGGTTATACATGTGGAAGGTCACTACATAATGGATGCATTCATAGATAGGGGTTATACATGTGGAAAGTCACTACATAATGGATACATTCATAACACTCCCTCTTGACTATCCGCATGATGGAATACTATTCTTTAATACGCTTAATGATGTTGCCTCATTAAAAACCTTGCTAGGAAAACCCAATGGGACAAAACCTCAGCTAAGGGAAAAAGAGTGCAACGTGTATTGTCTCCCCCTCAATATAATATGTATCATTTCAAGTAACAAGTGCCAATCTTCTATGAAAGTTGTTGAAAAACTTTTGTAGTAAGTGATTTGTCACTTGATGTGCAATCTATTAATGAACTTGATGTATGATCTTCATGTAAAACTTTAATTACCTTCTCTTGTAAGTAGATACCATAAGATCCATGCATGTGTTTTGTTATAATCCCTACATTTACAAAACTAACCAAACTTGTTGATGGGTTAGTAAAATATGAACCCATACCTTTCGTACCTTAAGGGTATAGAAAATAAATGTTTTACTCATTACACTATCTCCTCGTCATACACGAGTTAAATCTTGCCAATAAATTTAATGGTATATGTTCGTGTATAGTTAGCAAGATATATTAATACAATTTGTATTGAATTATGGTACTTCATGGCCAAGGATCTTTGCTTCTTTGATAGAAGATGATAAAAGTCATTTTTTATCTATATCAAATATTTGAACATCATTAAATGTACTTATACCAAAAGCTTTGTCCATATGAAAATGTCCAACATTTTCTAGATGTATTATGATTGATGGATTATAATATAAACGTATGTCCTACGTATCGAGCCATAAATTTGCAATATTGTATTTCATTTGCAAATTCTTGCTTAAATATTTGAGTTCTTTTTTTTTCTCTTCTGGAGATTCAATGACATCATCAACATATATTGCAATACTTGTAAACCTCATATCGTTCTTTTAATGAAAACAAATGGACCAACTTCACCATATGTATTTCTCGTTTTCGAGCTCACTGGTGAGTCAATTATATCATATTTGACTCGACTATTTTAGTCCACACATATTTTTTCAACTTCATATAGTATGCTCTTGAGGTTTTGACATCAATGCTTCTAGTATTATCAATCCATGAGAGAAGTCGTTCCATCTTATCCATATATGCATGTGCTTTCACTCTTCAGGAGTTTTGCTATATAAATTTTCCCATTTAACACATAGAGATCTATATCATGTAAAAGTGTCATGAACACTTGCTTTTATCTCCAAAATCCATATTGTACCATGCGTGTACACTATTTATTAAGATATCACAATCACTGGGTACAAGTTTTCAATGTATGTTTATTGGTGCATAAGAATCACCTAAGAAGTTTTGATTCACCTTTAAAGAACTCAATTGCTTTAAGAAACTCATCAGGAGTTCAATCGTATTCAAAAATGAATCTGTATACAACGATCATATTGTTCTCGAGAACTTACTTTACATGAATTACATAATTTAAATCCTTCAAGGACTTCCATGTAAACTTTAGTATCTAAATGATACATAACATTTATAAGACGCATATCAATTCTCTCTTCATATTACCAGACTAATTAAATACTGGAAAGCTATTGCATCCACCATTGGAGAATACATCTCCTCATAATTAATCATAGGTCTTTGCGAAATCCTTGTGCCATCAATTGTTGATCCATATAAAAGACCTAATTATATTAAATATATTTTACAACTTCTTTTTATGGACTACTGGGCCGTAAGCTTTCCATTTCAATAGAGAATTCAACTCTGCCTCATTTGCGTCGTTCCATTTTGGCCAATCATTTCTTTGTATTTATTCATAGGCAGATTTTAAATCTTGATCCTCATCATTTCATCTTTTCAAGCGCTATATATACAAAAGTATAACGACGTCGATTTTGTTTCGATTCCATACACTTCTAGACATGATATAATTTACTAAGAGCTCTTTATTTTCAGGTACCTGAGGTTCTTCCAGAACCATCATGTCTAATGTCTCTTCAAGAAACCTTTTTTTTACTATAACCTCGACTTGACCATCTTCTTCGTTACTTGCTCCAATTTTTCGAGGAACTTTTATTTTCTTGGAATCGACTAGTCTACCACGCTTCAGGCATGCAATAGACTCATTAATATATGGTTTGCCCTACTAGGACAATTAACTTAATTGGAGCATTAGCAGTTGACTACGTGACTTACTAAGTCACTGTATTTAGGTCAGTTAACATGTCTGGTGATTGATTCTTTAATCTAGGTAACGAATTATCTTTTGAACTTCTTGTTCACACAATTTAGTTTGAGGATCAATGATAATTCATGCATACCCATTCCTTTTTCAGCTGCAATTAATCTCCCCCTAATGTTGAAAATGTTAATTTACTTAAAGTAAGATTTAACGAGCCATAAATAAATCTCTCGTTAATTGCTCTAAGTATGTAATCATAAATAGTATTTTCATCCAACATATATTCCCAACATTATTTGTGTTTCAATCTTTTTGCGTTGTGGTGGATCAATTCCAATGTATAAAAAGATTTGATGGGAAATATCTGGTTCCTGACCAAAACCAACTATAATAGGGAGAAACTATTACAACATGTTGGCTTGATGTGAAATAGTGTTACCGCATGTAAAATCACATGTGCTCAAATATGAACTTTTGCTCTATTGATTATTGTCTTTGCAATCAATTTGTAGACGTTTGATCATCGTCTTCAACAAAAGCAATTTGTGTCTTAAGCATTTAGAAAGTTCAATACTTATTCCAATAATCATTAGTAACATGGATACTAAATTCAATGTTATAACCACCATAAATATGATAATATGGAATAATATGCTTGCTATCTCATTAGCTAAGCTACACACAACTTCAAGTTGTAAATTTGATGACCATTTATACGATGCATCGATTTAAAAACACTAAATGGGATCATGTTGTCACACCCTGACCCGCAGCGGAAATGGTAGTCGGGGCATGATTGGGTTTTCATCAAAGCTCACGACATTTACTATAAAGTTTCATATTGATTATTTCTCTTTAAAGAAGAAGTTACAATAAACATATAAGCACAACATGTTCAAATACATTTTTCATGACTTCTTTATTTTTCTTCTAAGGCAATTTCCTATGTGTTCCTTGTTTCAACCTGTCCACCTGTATCATGTGTAAAAATAAGGTTTTGGGTCAACAAAAGTTGGCGAGTGAATCTTATGAAAACATTTGAACGAATTTATTATATTAGAAAAAAAAAGTGCATAACCACATATGAGTAAACGTAAATGTAAATTTAATCACAATACACATAATATCAATTAATGCACACGTACACACCAAATGATGAACAATGAGATCAAGGCTCAATCAAACGGAGCCGATCTAATGAGGCACGCGATGTTCAACTCGTCTCCCACGAGGAACTGATGGGCCTAATGAATGATTTGCACGTAACTTGACAAAATGTAAACACATCACAACAAACAATATTTACATCACATGTTTAGATCGTATAATGGTAATAGCACAAGTTTGAATAAACGAAAATAAATAAAACGACACATGATACACCCCAAAACATGATAAAAAGGGGAATTTGTAAGAATTCACTCACTGTGGTTGCGTTCCTGGATAATGATGAATGCGCACGAATTTTTGATTCAACCGACGAGGGAAAACTAACCTAAATAATCACGTAATAATTCGATAAATATATATATTCTATTTGAGATTATTATTTCTAATTAATGCCTTTTATTAGATTTTTAGATTTGTTTTTATTGTATTTATTTCGAATTAAAACAAAAAGTCTTATTTTTTAGGTATTTTAAAGGATTTTTAATTGAAATAAATAAAGGAAATAGTTATTAAAAAAATATACCTTTAACAGGTTTGACCGGGTCGAACCGATTTGACTTCTAGAATTATTGGCAGCGTGTGAGGTTCGAACTCGTGACCTCTCGTTTACGTGCACACAGCTCTACCAACTGAGCTACGTGTCTAACCTGTAATATATTGGAATTTAATTATCTATATATACTTACTGAGATAACCTTATTTTTTGATTAGTGAAAAAGGTTTTGTACTTTGTACAGACGGTGTAACGAACCGGTCTCGAACCCGCGCCTCACGCTTCGTGTTGCACACAGCCTGACCAATTGGGCTGTGTGTCTAACCCGAAGAATACAAGATTTTAATTAATCTTATATACTAACTGAGTTGTTTTATATATATGTTATAAAAATGTTTGCGATGTGTAGGGAAATCGGAATGTGTTTAAGACTCGAACCCGGGACCATATGTTTCAAGTGCACACAGTCCACCATTGGACTGTGTGTCTAACCCGGTATTTTATCCGATTTTAATTATACATATAAACTGTTTAATCTTCATCTTCTTCATCGAAATAACCCAGGTTTTGATTTGTCGATCCCATTTTAAAATAACCATTGACATTGCTATATGTTGAATCAAAGCAGAATAAAACTAATTTCAAAACAAAATTTCAAGAATTACCGGTGACTGAGAGGTTTCGATGACAGATTCCGACGAACAGAAATGAACTCCGGCGATTTGTGGATTCTTTTATGGCGAAACAGAGACTTGGGTAACAGCGTAAAAGAAGTAGCTTGATGGGTGATTTGAGCGAATGAGGAATTGAAAACAAGGGGTATTTATAGTGTGTTCGAGCCACTCACCGATTTCAGTTTCGATGATGAATTTATGGTCCATGATTAAGCTTCGGTTATGAATCATTGGTTCAACGTTTTTATTCCGGTAAACACGTTTCGAAGAGGGAAACAGTTACGAGATTTTGGGTGTGATGATTTGAACATCATCTGGTGGTTACAGATCTGCCAGGTCTTGCAGAATTTTAATATAAGGTTTAAATATTTTCAGCTATAGCACATATGTGCGTGTAGCGTAGTGGTGAAGTCCGTGTGTGTATTAGCGGGAGACCCGGGTTCGAGACCCGGCTACTCCTTTTTTTATTTTTTTTTTTTTTTTGATTTAAGTTTTTATTTATTATATTCTTTTATTAATTAACATTTTAATTATGAAGTTTATTTAACCAAACAATATATATATATATATATATATATATATATATTCATATATAAATAAGAAACACTAAATAAATGCGTAACGAGTTATTTAATAATTACATGAATCTCAAACAGAGCGGGTTTTGAAACCCATTTTTTGACGGATGTTACAGTATCCCCTACTTTTAGAAATTTCGTCCCGAAATTTAAGTAGTGGTATATTTGACTTGAAGGGAGGGTGTTTTAATTTTGACAATTACATAATTAGAAGAGGGTGAGAGTTTCAGTTTTATTTGAGGCGGTAACGTTCCTAGTAAAGGTTGAATACCCTGCTACAGGAATCGCTTTTTGATGCCTAAAGTATAAAAATGCGGAATATGGATAAACAGAGTTGATTGACTAGGTATGATCTCATGCATAAGAGTTTTGAGAGAATTGATATGTTTGAAAAGATAAGGTGATATCATAAAACAAGACTTCAACCATGACGATTTATATATAGGAAGTACCAGCGGCGTATCCACCATATTCTTGTCAAATTTTCATTGGCTTTGTCAGTAAGTTATAATTAGTTCCATGTGACTCTAAAATCTACAAAACAACCACAACAGCCAAAACCTGAGTCTCGAATCTGAAAGGATACAACCACAACAACCTACACGGAACTTCTCATAACCGCCTGACAATGCTTTTGACCCTTTGACAAGAATACTTATATATAGGAAGTACCAGCGGCGTATCCACCATATTCTTGTCAAATTTTCATTGGCTTTGTCAGTAAGTTATAATTAGTTCCATGTGACTCTAAAATCTACAAAACAACCACAACAGCCAAAACTTGAGTCTCGAATGTGAAAGGATACATGACTGAATGATGACAGTACCTCTCACGTTTGTTTGATGAAGGGGCCAGTCTATGTAAAAGTGAGACACAACCCAACTTCTTTAAATGATGAGATCGGGATACGTCGAGATGTATGATGATATGAATGTTAAATCAATGAGTATAAACAAAACTGTAATATCATTTCGTATTAAAATTCTTGGATACATAAATTCCCAATTTATAACTGGGATACGTAAAGATTGAGATAACATAAAGAAAACATTAAAACTAGACGGTTGGAGTTGAGTCTTGACTCTTGGTGAGGAAGGCTAGGTGGGTGGTTCGTCTGGGCCGTTATTATCTTCAACAGGATTGGCGTTGATGTTGTAAGCTCTCCCTCTTGCTGGTGGTGGAGCTGGGTTTGCTTGATTTGCTTGATTTGCTTGGTTAACTGGGTTTGCTTGAGCTTGGGCGTTTATGATGTTAACCAATCGAGGGCACGTGTTTCTAAAATGGGTAGGGTCGCCACAATTAAAACAAGCTCGAACATATGGAACTATGGGGTATTGAGGTTGTTGATATGATTGGATCATGTTTTGGGTAGGGGGTGAAGCTTGGTTTTGAGGGGCGCGACAAGTCTTGCTCAAATGACCATAACGCCCACAATTAGCACACAGTCGACAAGGTACGGTAGATAGATGGTGATAAAAACAGGTGTTGCATTGAGGGTGAGGTCCAATGTAAGGTTTCTTATTTGGGTAAATAGAGTTGGGTGCTACTTGAGTGATTGGGATAGCTTGGAGGGGTACGGCTTGTGGAGCTGGTTGATTGCCTTGGGTGTCGAAATTTTGCCCATCTCGTTTTCTCTTAGGAGTGGTTTGAGAAGAGGATTCGGTCTGGGTTGAGTTTGAGGTTTCGGATGATGCCTTATCCTTCTTCTTCTCCTCCTTGAAGTCTTTATTCCATATACGGTTTTCGGTGAGCTCTGTAGCTAACTCCATTGCTGCTTCCAAAGTTGTAGGTGTGGTACTTATTACAGGGTCTTGAATTTTTGAAGGGAGACCTCGAATGTAGTGCTCGATCAAACGGTAGAGGGGAGTGAACAAGTTGGGGACCATTTGATTCAACTCAAGGAATCTCTTGTTGTATGTGGTATGGTCGCCCTCCTTTTGTTTCAAAGAGTAGAACTCATCTTTTAATTTCTTGATTTCGCTTCTTGGACAGAAACGTCTTGTCATGATTTCCCTCAACTCTTCCCAAGTCAAAGTCATAGCATCCTCAGCACCTCTCTTGGCCTTCTCTGTATTCCACCATGTAAGTGCTACTCCGAACAAACGACCGGTAGCATATCGCACCTTGCGATCATCGGGGCAGTCGGCAATTGAGAAAAGTGTTTTCCATCTCCTGAAACTAATGGAGGAGAGCGGTGACACCTTCAGTCCCCTCGTATTTTGGAGGATCGCAGGATTTAAAATGCTTGAAGGTGCATTTAGTGGTATTTGGGGGAGGGTTGACAATGTTTTGATCTTCTTGGTTGATTGGGGTGACTGGATTAGCGGTAAGGGCTTGTTGAACTTGAACTACGATGTTGGGTATTACGGCGGCCATTTGTTGAGCGATTTGGGCAGCCATGCGCTCGCGGGATTTTCCTGATCTCATACTTCTACGAGAGAGACTAGAAGACATCTACAGGGAATACTTATCGAGAGTATGAGTTTGACGTTTTAGGTGTCATGTGTCGTATTTAGAAATGAACATTCACAAAACAATTGAAGAAAATTAATTTGTTACATCCATAGGATGTCTTGGGCTTTGCTCATGTTTGGGCTCCCATATGTCCCCTTACTTGGCCTTGGTAGTCATGTGGGCCCCCATGACTACTGGGCTCTGGTAGGGTTCATATTGGTGTTGGCCTGTTAACACTTGCGCCACCCGAATGAAAATCGTAAAACATGACAGCAAAGTATAAGGTCGGAGGGTGTCCTGGTATGGACATAATGACAACCCAAAGCATGCCACACCAAACGTCGTTCGAACTAACCCTGCTTTGAGTTGTCATTGTGTCCATACCAGGACACCCTCCGACCTTATACTTTGCTGTCATGTTTTACGATTTTCATTCGGGTGGCGCAAGTGTTAATAGGCCAACACCAATATGAACCCTACCAGAGCCCAGTAGTCATGGGTGTAACACCCCTGCCCCTCGTATCATCAATATTGTCCGCTTTGCCCCCGATGGGTGGCCCATCCAGGAACTCACGGCTTTGTTTTTGGTTGCCCTGGTGGAGACTTCCCAGGAGGTCACCCATCCTAGTACTACTCCCACTTGAGCACGCTTAACTGTGGAGTTCTCCTCTCATCCACTAGCATTAAGCCCAAAACGCGTTGGTGATTTTAGAGGCAGGGCATTACTTATGAGTCAGGAATCTCTCCTGTCCACGGACGATGTTGGGAGGTATGCCATTAGGTGTTATAATCACCCCCTAAGGCACTCATCGTCATCAATGAGATTTTGTCCCAACATGTAGGAGGTTGCCATTATCCTCGATGAGGTTTTTTTTGCCCCACATTTGGGAGGTTGCCATTAGGTGTTACAATCACCCCCCTAAGGGACTCATCGTCCTCGATGAGGTTTTGCCCCAACATCCCGAACGGCACAGGAGTGGCTCTGATACCAATCTGTCACACCCTGACCCGCAGCGGAAATGGTAGTCGGGGCATGATTGGGTTTTCATCAAAGCTCATGACATTTACTATAAAGTTTCATATTTATTATTTCTCTTTAAAGAAGAAGTTACAATAAACATACAAGCACAACATGTTCAAATACATTTTTCATGACTTCTTTATTTTTCTTCTAAGGCAATTTCCTATGTGTTCCTTGCTTCAACCTGTCCACCTGTATCATGTGTAAAAATAGGGTTTTGGGTCAACAAAAGTTGGCGAGTGAATCTTATGAAAACATTTGAACGAATTTATTATATTGGTAAAAAAAAGTGCATAACCACATATGAGTAAATGTAAATGTAATTTAATCACAATACACATAATATCAATTAATGCACACGCACACACCAAATGATGAACAATGAGATCAAGGCTCAATCAAACGGAGCCGATCTAATGAGGCACGCGATGTTCAACTCGTCTCCCACGAGGAACTGATGGGCCTAATGAATGATTTGCACGCAACTTGACAAAATATAAACACATCACAACAAACAATATTTACATCACATGTTTAGACCGTATAATGGTAATAGCACAAGTTTGAATAAACGAAAATAAATAAAGCGACACATGATACACCCCAAAACATGAATAAAAGGGGAATTTGTAAGAATTCATTCACTGTGGTTGCGTACCTGGATAATGATGAATGCGCACGAATTTTTGATTCAACCGACGAGGGAAAACTAACCTAAATAATCACGTAATAATTCGATAAATATATATATATTCTATTTGAGATTATTATTTCTAATTAATGCCTTTTATTAGATTTTTAGATTTGTTTTTATTGTATTTATTTCGAATTAAAACAAAAAGTCTTACTTTTTAGGTATTTTAAAGGATTTTTAATTGAAATAAATAAAGAAAATAGTTATTTACCTTTAACAGGTTTGACCGGGTCGAACCGGTTTGACTTCTAGAATTATTGGCAGCGTGTGAGGTTCGAACTCGTGACCTCTCGTTTACGTGCACGCAGCTCTACCAACTGAGCTACGTGTCTAACCTGTAATATATTGGAATTTAATTATCTATATATACTTACTGAGATAACCTTATTTTTTGATTAGTGAAAAAGATTTTGTACGTTGTACAGACGGTGTAACGAACCGGTCTCGAACCCGCGCCTCACGCTTTGTGTTGCACACAGCCTGACCAATTGGGCTGTGTGTCTAACCCGAAGAATACAAGATTTTAATTAATCTTATATACTAACTGAGTTGTTTTATATATATGTTATAAAAATGTTTGCGATGTGTAGGGAAATCGGAATGTGTTTAAGACTCGAACCCGGGACCATATGTTTCAAGTGCACACAGTCCACCACTGACTGTGTGTCTAACCCGGTATTTTATCCGATTTTAATTATACATATAAACTGTTTAATCTTCATCTTCTTCATCGAAATAACCCAGGTTCTGATTTGTCGATCCCATTTTAAAATAACCATTGACATTGCTATATGTTGAATCAAAGCAGAATAAAACTAATTTCAAAACAAAATTTCAAGAATTACCGGTGACTGAGAGGTTTCGATGACTGATTCCGACGAACAGAAATGAACTCCGGCGATTTGTGGATTCTTTTCCGGCGAAACAGAGACTTGGTGAACAGCGTAAAAGAAGTAGCTTGATGGGTGATTTGAGCGAATGAGGAATTGAAAACAAGGGGTATTTATAGTGTGTTCGAGCCACTCACCGATTTCAGTTTCGATGATGAATTTATGGTCCATGATTAAGCTTCGGTTATGAATCATTGGTTCAACGTTTTTATTCCGGTAAAGACGTTTCGAAGAGGGAAACAGTTACGAGATTTTGGGTGTGATGATTTGAACATCATCTGGCGGTTACAGATCTGCCAGGTCTTGCAGAATTTTAATATAAGGTTTAAA
This sequence comes from Scalesia atractyloides, assembly GCA_947069175.1. Classification (NCBI taxonomy): domain Eukaryota; kingdom Viridiplantae; phylum Streptophyta; class Magnoliopsida; order Asterales; family Asteraceae; genus Scalesia; species Scalesia atractyloides. Next base: position 46,522,320 of record CAMTDV010000026.1, on the reverse strand, counting down.
TATTTTCAGCTATAGCACATATGTGCGTGTAGCGTAGTGGTGAAGTCCGTGTATGTATTAGCGGGAGACCCGGGTTCGAGACCCGGCTACTCCTTTTTTAATTTTTTTTCTTTTTTTGATTTAAGTTTTTATTTATTATATTCTTTTATTAATTAACATTTTAATTATGAAGTTTATTTAATTAAACAATATATATATATATATATATAAATAGGAAACACTAAATAAATGCGTAACGAGTTATTTAATAATTACATGAATCTCAAACAGAGCGGGTTTTGGAACCCGTTTTTTGACGGATGTTACACATGTTTCGATATATACATCCTTCATTCATTCTATATTATTTTAGGGATTTATACCATTAATTGGCAAATAAATAATTTCCCTTAAGAGCAAACATAATATGCTATCAACTAGAAGAATCTTCAATTTCTTCATTATATTTCACATCATCATTGACTCGGTGTGGTCTAACGGTCATACCAATAAAGTAAATAATCATGATCCATAAACTTATGGTTTATGATATTGTATATGTATTACTTGCACATATGTAATACAAAACATAAGATATGAAAGAATGTATTATAACTTCAAAGTTCAAACCATCATGTTATGTAATCACTAGTTTACCACTTTTGGTGGTCGATATCATGACTATCATTATAATACTGATATTCGATCTCATTATTAGCTTCACTATCTTATAATTTCTGATAGTTTGATCTCTTATTAACATGATGATTGTTGCACTTCTGATGGTCAATCTCATTATTAATATGATCATCATTACAATTTTCTCAATGATGCCAATGATCAATATATATTCACTTCATGCATCAGAGTAAAACCATAGAATTTTTTACGGTTTTCCATTATTTTCTCAAACATATAGATATACAGTCGTTTCAAACCGTTTATACCCTTTAAATGATATTGCTGTATATTTGAGGTTTGACAAAATTTGTTTTATCCGATTTCCCTTACAAATAAACTTCTCTTCATATAACGTCAATTGAGAAGTAATTATATGTCCGAGTCATATAATATTTCTTTTATACTTGATAATGAGATACAAGGAGTATGACACTTTGGGTGTCAAATCGAAGCATATTTCTAATTTTTCATGAGAATGACAATAAGCCACAACTTTGGTTTAGTCGTTCTATTCGGTATTATCAATGCAAAGAAGTGATAGCAAGCTATAGATAGCAACAAATCATAAAATACATGACCTTATAGCATGTCATCATATAAAAACAACTTATGATGGGCCTTTATAAAATAAGAAACCTTTTTGTCACTAATAAGCAAACGCATATAATTTATGTAATAACTTATTATGGTATAACCGAACATAATATCTTATATATTTTGAACACTTACTTTAAAACTTAAACATATATCTCTTTCAAGTTCTCAGATCATTTATTACTTGTATTTGAAAATTTTATTTGAAAAATGTAATACTGATGAATTACATAACATACTCATTTTTTTTTCTTCTCAAATATTGATATTTTAAACAACTATACATTGTACATATGAAGCAATAGCAGTAGTCACTATTTTATACTAGCAATAGTAATAGTTAATATGCAAATAAATTGTTAAACATTATGACATGGCATAATGAATGCATAAGAGGTACCGACATCGCTAGAAAATGTTTCTCTAAAAACAACTAATGATATCTAGCAATATTAATCTATTATATGAATTTCTTATATGCAAAATTTGTTATAGCATTAACCTTAATATAAGTATCAAACGATATTTGCATAATCATGTTATAATAATAATAATAATAATAATAATAATAATAATAATAATAATAATAATAATAATAATAATAATATATTGCATTATAAGTTATATAGTTTATTTAAAACTAAATCAATTGATGTTTACTCACATAACTCATTTATATCTAATTATGTAAAAGTTTTTTTGGCATGCTATGTATTATCAATGACTAATGAAAACAATTAATTACAGAATTCATATCCATTTAAATTATAAACTATACAAAATGAAAATCTAGTACATAAATCATGTATATATTACCACCAATACAAACATATATACCTAATATAATTGCATTGTTTAGTCCATAAATATTGAGTTCCATACCTTTTAATATTGAATATTGAATTCAATTGTTTTTCATGGATTCTAAAAGCACATATAATATTCTCTAGATTGCAAATTAACTTCCTCAAATCAAAATAATTCAACAATTTTATTTACAACTTAACAATGTTAATAAAGAAGCATAAATATATGATTATGGTGGCTCAAAGAATATGTAGATGAGCATCACTAGATTGTAAGAGTCCTAAACAACATATATTAAATTAACTAATTAAATGATAATCTAGCCAATTTAGAATAATAGAAATGATCATTTGTAAAAGAGAAAAATAAAATAAATATTCATAATATCGTCGTCGTCAACGAAAACTATAGTTATTCAGTTAATAATGAGTATTAGAAAAAGATGAATTAGTCAATTGTAACGTCATAATATATGATGTAACATCTAAATCCTGATGAATACCAACATGCTAATATATATAATTACTTCTATCGTTAAATGAAAAAAATATATAGATAAGAGTTCAATCATGAGACTACATCCTAGAATTTATAGTAATGATCAGTTTTAGGTTTATATATATATATATATATATATATATATATAAGTGTCACCCGTAAGATTGATGTATCATCATCAAATATAATATAAATAATCATACGAAGAATCATATCTTTATTAGTAGAGATAGTTGCATAATTATTGGGTTCCTTTCTCAACATGCGAGATTGAGTTAGGTTGGAAAATAATGCACATCAAAGGCAAGGAAAAAGGGATACCAAGGGTGGCAAAACACATAGAGCACGTTCGTGCTGATAACGTGTTGTGAAACAACGGTCTGTTAGCAACTAATATATATATATATAAACATGAGAGCTAGACTATGAAATCATGTAGAGAATAGAACATGGAGAATTCTTATTCATTCATCTAAGATTATATACAAATGCCATTATATATAGGCACTCACATTAGTACAATAGTAAATAAGAGAAAGAGGTTATACATGTGGAAGGTCACTACATAATGGATACATTCATAGATAGGGGTGTGAAAAGTCACTATATAATGGATACATTCATAACAATATTCCTATTTTTAATGTCTAGTTTAGTTTTTGGTATCGTAAAAATAGATTTAATATGATTAGAAAATAGAAATTACTATTTAACTTGTAAGTATTGGTTAGATTACTATATGAGTTGAGGTCAAATTCTAAACTTCGGAAAGAAAATAAATTGAACATTACATAACTCAACCCAACTATGTACTAAACTAAACAATACATAATGTAAAAATCAGGTAGTTTTGTATTTTTTTAATTTAATATATACACTTTTAAATGTATTTTATACAACTATAAATACCAATACCAAGTAAACTTTATATATGTTAATTTAAACTTTTTATATAAAATTTATAAATTTGTTAAAATAAAATTGGTTTAAAGTTGAATTTGGGGAGTTAATATTCATATATCCCTCTCCTCAGTCTCTCTTTATATATACATAGAGAGATAGAGTGAAAAAAGAATATGTGAATAAAATTTAAGGGTGTAAAAATAATAGAATTATAATAATAACAATAAAATAAAACAATAAATACCCAACCCCTTTTGAAAAACAAGTAGGCCACTATAAAACATGCCAAAGTACATGCGCCGCAATGAACCGTGGTTGGCCTCATGTCAACTCACTGTCCATGACTACTAGCTACAAACGTTTTTAACATACATTAAACAAGAAGGATGATTCTTGTAATATTACTGAATATAAATGATAAAAAGTTGAGTTACTCTGGTACTAATATTGGGTAATTTCAGTGCGGCTGGACCTTGGGAGGTTTAGGATTCGAATTTGTGTAGGGGTTCAATTCTTGACAGGAGGTTTCCGTTGCCATTAAAAAAAAAGTAAAAAACTGATTCCTACTATTTACACTAAACTTTTTATTAATTAAATTAAGTGATATGACATTAATAAATTCAAATTTGTGTTTTTCTTTTATAACTTCCTACGCATATGTTTTATAAAATACGAATATGGTTTTGTGATGTGCATATTTTTATCTACGTTTGATATAAATTTTATAAAAAAACGGAGTATATCAAATATAACGTTTTATAGGTCGTTATAAAATTTTATATTGCGTTTTTTTTTTAAATTTACATCAAAACGTAGATAAAAATAAGCATATCACAAACCGTATTCTTTTTCTAATAAAAGATTATATATCGGAATTTATAAAAAAAAACACAAAATTGAATTTTATTAATATCACATCACTTTGTGTAAATAGAATCACCCTATAAATATTAATATCACATCACTTTTTGTAAATAGAATCACCCTATAGATAACGAGATGCACAATTTCAACACATATAAAAGACAATTTACGAAAAAAAAAAGCCGACCCACTTGACATTGTTTTTTTATTTCATTCATTTTTTTGATAGAAGATCATCTAAGCTTGAGTTTTGACTCGAGTTTTGACTCATTTAATATAAGAGAGCTTAAATTTGACGTATACAATTATTACGTATAAACATATGCACATCGTTCAATAACAACATAGATGGATTCCGTTCAAGGTGAACCATTTCGCTTGTAGGATGTTACAAAATAAATCTCCAATTGCAGTCAATTCGCTGTCAAGGGGTGTAAACGTAAAACTGAATGATGTTGCCCGCCCGTCCCTTGTGTGAATCGGAGGCTGAATCGGTTGACCATTTATTCATGTTTTGGTCACAGTCGGCAGAAATCGAGAAAAAAATGCTGGTGCATTTGGGTCACAATAGCACGAACAAGTCTCAACTGGAGTGGCCTCAAGCTAGAGATGGGCATAATCGGGTTTTATTATTACCCGGAACCGGTTCCAACCCGGAACCGGTTCTGCTCGGATGTCATTGGAACCGGGTATGGTGTGGAACCGGGTCCAGTTCCTACCCGGGTTCACACCCAAGAATATGGAACCGTGTAGAACCGGGTACGGGTATTATGGAACCGGGTATGGTGTGGAACCGGTTCCTGTGTGGAACCGGTTCCTGACAGTCGAAAATCTGATTTTTTACTGTTTAGAACCGGTTCCTGACAGTCGAAAATCTGACTTTTACTGTTTAGAACCGGTTCCTAACAGTAAATCCTGACTTTTACTGTTCAGAACCGGTTCCTGACAATCGAAAAATCTGACTTTTACTGTTCAGAACCGGTTCCTGATAAAAATGTTACCGTTATAACCGGTTCCTGATAAAAATGTTACCGTAGAACCGGTTCCTGATTAAAAAAAGTTACCGTTGGGAACCGGTTCCTGTTCGTCGAAATCGGTTTTTTTATATAAACCCCTCCCTACTTACCATTTCAACTTACAAACTCACCATCATCAACTTACAAACTCAATCATCTTCTCAAAAATCTTGCAAAATACCTATGGCAAGCAACGAACAAGTTGTTACTGTCTTAGAGACGAAAAGAAACCCAGCTATATGGAAGAATTTTGATCTCTGTTTAATGTCCGACAGCCACGAGATGGCTAGATGCAAAGCTTGCGGAAAATTTATGAAGGCCGCAGCCAACTCAACCCTTAAGAAACACACTGAGCGGCATTGCCCAGTGACGAAGGCAAAGAAAAATGAGACGGGAAAAGGTTCCGGCACCGGTTCTTCAAATGTTTGATGTAACCCGTTTGGTTTGGTGTTTTAATAAAGTTTGTGTAATGTTTCTTTCTATTGTGTTTGTTATTTTTGTGTTTCTTTCTATCGTTAGTCTCCACTTTTTCGGCTATAACCGGTTCCAAAGGTAACATTTTAACGGTATAACCGGTTCCTTCTAGAACTGCATTTCCGGGTACTGATGGAACCGGGTACTAGTGAAACCGGGTACGGGTAGGAACCGGTTACTACCCGATTCAAATGGTAAAATTGTGGAACCGGGTTGGAACCAACGGGGTATTTTGAACCCGGAACCGGTTCTACTTAATGTCGGGTAGGAACTGGAACCGGTTCCAGTTCGGTTCTACCGGTTCGGGTTCGGAACCGGTTTTTATGCCCATCTCTACCTCAAGCAGGAAAGGTGTCAAGGTTCATTACCACTATTTAACCGAGAGCATATATAGGTCATTTTCTCTATTTTGCATTTATAAACTTGTAAAAAGGTTTAAATAACAGCAATTACCACATCTTTTTGCCCAACATTTATTGTATTTTCACGATGACACTATTTTTAAACCGAAATCCTCTAAACAAGTACATATAATCAACACCATGATTTAAGATTTAAGAGAACTTGAAAAAATGGGAACATGTTGCTTAGAGATGTCTAGCATGCAATGCAACTATACATCTTAATACCTTCATCAAACCAGATGGTCTAGTCTCCAATAATTAACCCTAAAAGTTCTGAGTATACACATATATCCAGCTCTACCAAATAAAAGAAAACACAACAAATTAAAACTAAGCTTAGCAGAAAGTACCATGAAACTTTCGTCATTAAAATCAAAAAGGGGGCATAAGTCAATGAGCCTGTGCCCCCAGAAGAATATTAGTGGCAGCATTGATGTCGTTTCTGGCATGAACAAGGGCTTGTCTGGCTGAGTTTCTATCGAACCCCATTGAAACCAGTGTTGCAATTGAATCTTCAGGCGGATCAGAGGCGGATGATGTCGGACCACCATAATTACCCTGAATTAAACCAAACATGTAGATTTTACACCCAGAAAATCCACATGTTTACAGTTTCTCTAAAGCTAATCAATGTGGTAAAGGTGAGAAACGATTGTTAAGAGTTACCGGTGAAAAATTGAGACAGTTAACTGTCATTTTCATCCATGTGGTTTATCCAACTATGTCAGTCCAGGCCAAATTTGTACCATTTCCATCCCTGACATTCTTAAGACATGCCAATTCTGACCAAAAAACTAACGTCTGTTAAAACCTGCTGTTTAGTGAAGGGTAAAAATGTCATTTTCCTTTTATAAAGGAGTGAGATTTTAATAGGGTTTAAAAACAGAAAATAAAAGAAAAATGGAAAACGACGTTTATACCCTTCATTAAACAACAGGTTTTAACATACGTTAGTTTTTGGACGGTACTAGCATGTTTCAAGAATGCCGGGGACGGAAATGGTACAACTTTGAAATTTGGTCTGAACTGGCGTAATTGGACAAACCACAGGGACGAAAATGGTAGTTAACTTAAATTTTTATTACCTCCACTTGACGAGCGGCAAAAGATGGTGGATTTCTAGGTGGTGGAGCAGATGATGTACTACCGACAGACGGCAAAGAAAGCCTTGAGAAGAAAGAGGTTATGAACTCTGGGAACTGAAATCGTGAAAAGAACAATAACAACATTTATACTTGACACTTTTTAAAACATTAGTTGTCTTTTCAGTAATAACAACCTAATGGTTAAATGGTTTATTTGTTTTTTTTCCTTCTTTGTGTCAATGATAATATAAACATTTTTACTGAGCTACTTACTTTTGTTATATTAGCTGTAGCAAAAAATGCAGAATAAATAATACTTAAAGAAAAAACAACATACCTTAAGCCTACGGATGCGTAGCACGTTTGAACGATATAGAGAACCAGCAAGGATGCCACATAGGCCTGGTATTAAGGATCTTTTCCAGGATGACAATAGAAGCTGTACATTGTTTACAAATCCAATGTGACCACATGCAAAGAAAGTAAAGTAGAAAGAAATAAAACAGATTCAAGACTTTTAGATATGTAACTTAATTAACAGCCTTCAAGTTATAAGACTAAACTTCCATTTACCTGAAGACCAGCTAAATAAATAAAAGATTTGTCGGAGAAAGACACGCTAGATACACGGAACCGGGTTGAAACTGGAATGTCGAAAAAGAATGGTACGAAGGAGGAGAATATGAGACCGTAGGGTCCAGATGTGAGCATACTCAAAGCTGGATCTGCAGACATTAAAGTATAGAAGAATTCAAATTAGGGCTTGTTTTAACTAACATAAATAGAAGTAAACATAGTGATCATGCAATAAACTACAAAACGAAGGAAGAATGCTGTAACACACCATTGAGGAACGCTTGGGCAAAAAGTTGTAGCAGTGTAGAAACGATTATAGAGAACAAGACGAACACCTGCAGACAGTGAAACGTTCATTCCAAATACCATAATGCATAGGACACCACTATGTACACACAACAAAAGGTACATGACTACTTACTGTGGAGTGCGTAATTGAAAATAAACAACAACAAATTAAAGGTAGGTTAATGTGTCGGCGAAATTACTTACAGAATATTTGTTGGAGCCTATTTGTCTTTCAAACACACGAAAGTAGTAAAGATGATATGCGCCAAACATCAGCTCTGGTGTAGATGAAAATGCAAAAACTGAAACAATCAGTTTCCATAACTGGAGCTTCTTCCAGATATCCTGTCATGTAAAATGACAATAGATCAACAAGTGACTCAGAAAGTGTGAACTTAATTAACATTGAGGACCTCACTACTCAAGCTTGGAATTTACTTAACTCACAATGTGTCACAGATACTACTATAAGCATTATTTGCCTATATATTTATATATAATTTATAGGCAAATTTTAGAGACTTGTATAGAATTTAAAGGTTAGGGACTCTCAGGGGAGGTAAGGATTAGTCTTAGCTAAATCTTCGTGTCTTGGCCTATCCCACCCTTTCTGCTTTGCCTTTCTTCCTAAGGTGTCCATGCTATACTGCTATGACAGTTACCTTCTAGGTATTTCTTGATCATTTTTCTCTTCTCTTCTTTTCTATTCTATTATCCTCCCCATTTTATTTCTTCTATTATAGATATACGCTCTATGTCATGAATGTATTAAAAAAGTATCTTCGGGAGCTGGAGTCTAACCTCTCTATCACTTGGGATGGAGGTAAAGTTTGCCCCCATCTCATCCTCCTCAGACCCTACTTTCTGAGAGGACTGGCTACGTTTATTTGTTTGTAAATCTATATACCCAGAGCATTTCGAACCCATGACCTCCACTTTGGAAAGTCATGGGGCTGCCAATGCACCATAAGGTCATTGGCTCTAAGCTTAGTTGTTAAACACATATCCAATAGCTACACTAAACAACTAAAATTAAAAGAATCTCAGTGGATGTTCTAATACCAATTGTGCGGCCTATCATGATTCCAATCCATTCATTCATTCAGTCATTCATTCAAACAAACCACTAGCAGCCACACGAGACCTAAACTGTCAAACAATCAGTTCCTTTCAACTTTCATTTTACCTTCTCAAGTTCACATATCCAATCATCCTAATTAAAAAACAATCAACTCCTATTCTCCAACTTAAACCTAATTCACAATCTCAAATGACATGATAAACCAATTAAAACGAAAACCGAACCTGATGAGAGAACCCTAGCTTGTTCGAACGACCTTGGATCCCAAACAGGATCGTAAACAGACAACACGCAACAACGAAAGTTCTAGTGATCGGAGCATTATCTGATGAATCAGCAAACGAATTATGAACAATTTAGTGATAGAGAACTGAAATGAGATTAGTTGTTAAAGTTACGTACTGAAACCAGATGGACCGCCGTTCATCTTGGGACCAATGTCCTTCAATGTTGAGAGGGCCTTTGGTCTGTTTAGATTTGTTCTCCGATCTGTTATTATTCTGGTGATGATGATGATTGTTTGAGGGCTTGTAACGGTAGGTTAGGGTTTGCTTGTGTCAAAAGCTAGCTAGTGTTGTTGTGGAATTACAATATCTCTCTATTTATTTTGGCTTCACTTTTTTGCTAAAACTTTGTTTCTGAGTAATGTCATTCTTTTAAGCTTCTCTCTTTCGTATCAATTAATTTAAAGTACATCTAAAAAAATATGTGTTTTTTAAGATGTTAATGATGTATATCTTGAAATAATATATTTTCTAAGATTAATTATATATATATACCCTTTTATAAGTTTTAAAATTTCATATATACCTAATAAAAATTTAAAATATTATAAATGCCTTTATAAAGTAGTAAAAAATCAAATATACCCAACGTCTTAAAACCAATATAATAAATGATTATTTTACGCTTTTTTACTTTTAAGTTTTCATATATGCTCACATTTTAAATTCATATTTTTATATAACAAATTTTTAGCTTAAGTTTATTTTTACCTATATTTTTTCTAATTTTACTTATAAATAATTGTATACTCCATATATAATATTTAAGCTAAACATATTATGCTAGAAATAAGTAAATATAATATTTGAAGTTAAAGATCATGTATGAGATTTCAAATTTTAAAAAAAAGTAAGGGTAAAATTGTCATGTATTAAATTGTTTTTCCTAAATTGGGTATATATATGATATTTCACCTACTTTATAAGGGTATATATGATATTTATAAAATTGCATGGATATATGATATTTTGCAAGTTTGTAAAGGTATATATGAAATTGCCTCTTTTCTAGTAACATTTACCGTTTAGAATAGCTTATTAGATGGGTAACAATCATTTTTTATTTTAATATAATTAGCTAACCTATGATTTAGAGTTTACTTTAACACTTTATTTTAACATATTGACACTAATTACCCCTATAGTCTTAGAGCATCATTATTTTACTTTTATTGATGAGATATACACAAACATTTATAGTTATTTGTAGATTTCTGCCTTCTAATGTAAGCCTCACCATTTCCAACTGCTAAGATCTCATCCAAGTAGTTGTGTTTCTAACTCATGAATCTAATGTGTCGTTGTTATTAAATATGGTTCTTGATATCTCATACTTATTCAAGTGTGTATCTTTCTACAATGTCTAAATTACTGATTAGAAAAAAATGGTTTATCTTATTCTGATATTTCTAAAATCTTATTCTCACACCCTTTTACTCTATCTCTTTCAACCCTTTTACTCTATCTCTTTCAATATGTATTTATGTATATATAGAGAGAGATAGAGGAGAGGAGTGTGGAGATATTTACACCCTTAGAAAAGTTATACATGACCTTGAAAGTTATACATGACCTTGAGAAGAATAACTCCCCTCTAGCATATAAGTGATAATAAAAAGCAAAGCTAAACAAATGCAATGACACTGAACTATAGAAGCCATGGGAAGATCCTCCACATTTTTCGCTAGATCTCTAAGACGTAGGTGGTTTCGACGAGTCACCCATACCCCATGAAATTACTTTTTTTAGTATGTTTTAATCCCGACCGAATCCAAGAAATTTTCACATCAACACCCAAGAAATTTTGACACCGATGAAGGAAGAATGAAATCGTATCATTGGAGTTTTTCTCCCTACATCCGAAAACAATGAGCTCTTATAACATGTGATCGAGGAATCGTGTAGAGATAAAGAGTGTTGTCATATCAATATTGCTTTTAAGTTACCTAAATTCATCTTTAATTATTAAATGAAATTTATTTTTAACTTATCATTCTATTTTTAAAATTTAGAGGCAGAGAATCGGATGTCGTTAAGCCGGAATAACACCATGGCATTAGGCCACCCGCCATACTCTTCCATGATTTCTACTACCATTTCAACAACACATCACCATCTCCTTCCTTCCCTCGTCAAGTAATCCATTTTGGTGGACCCTTCAAATGCTTTCTTTGACGATTCCCGTTTCGATGAAGTTTCCTTGTCTCACTTTGCCCCTCCTTATTGGGCGTTGAGATTCTTGTATTTCTTGTATTTTTGTCCTTGTCAAATAGACGATATCCTCATTAGTGTTAATGTTGCAAGGCGCATCCGAACAACCAACACTATATTCGATTGATTTAGATGTTTTAGACCTACGGACTCTTTTTACAATATACCAACTCCCAAAGTGGGGAATCACCCTTTTAAATTTGGCGGTGGGGAACCAACTATCTTCAAAACTTTGGTGTCACTTGTCCCACTGGCCGGTTGACAAGGGCGTTGTTGTAAATACCATTGAAATTTGAGATCTTCTTACTCATGTCCCCCTCACTTTGAATTAATCAAGTCGACTTTTCAATATGGTTCACGTTGTAATAACACATGAAATCTTTTGGAAATGTGGTTCTAAAAATTTTGTGATGTGCGCAAAATGCAACATATAAATTAAATCAAACAATGCATAAAATCAACCCTTTTCGGGATTACTGCTGGAAAAAGCATGTTTCTTTGTTTACTTTTAAATCACAGGATCAAAAGAGCTTAAACGAATAAAAGGAACAAATTAACAGTAGAAACCAACACAAATACAAAAGAAGGATTGACATGACCTGTCAAACCCCCATCCACATCCAAAACAACAAAATAAACGAAGACAAAAGCTTAGGTATGAGGTTGTACCCACCAGGCATGGGTCGTGCCCAATTAATATTCTCTGCAGAAAAAGACAACAGCAACAAACAAACCAACACGAGGTCGTGGTCAACTATAAGATACGCATAATCTGCGATAGTACATAAACTACATTGACCACAACGCCGGTCCGTGACACCACGGGGCGTGTTAGTACAAGACCTGACATCTGTAGTTTACAAAGCGAGAGAAAAAGATGACCATGGGGCCGTGCAAGATGGGCACGGGCCCGTGTCTTCCCTTTGTTTCTAGCTATAAATAGAGGTGCTTGGTTCAAGAGAAAGACATCCCTTAACAACCCACTTCTCTCACACTTGCCATCAGTCCACCACTACAACACCAACACCCACCACCATCATCCACATTTTATCTTTTAGAGTGTAGTAGTCTCGGGATCCAAGATTGATTGTAACAGTTCTTGTCAAACAAAGGCTATGCTTGGTTAAATCTCTTACATCACTTGGTGAAGACAAATCTTTTATGTATTACTTTTGATTTCCAACCTTTGGCCACTTTTTAATTGGGTATGTATTAATAACTAGTTTTTTATATTGAAAGTAAACTTTGGTTATACATTTCTCCATGTTTCATTGATTCACTCATTCGTGTGTTTACGGTTTATATAAAGCACGTTAACTACCTGGAAGGGGGTTAGAAGGGTGTTTGGGTAAAGTTCTTGCCTCGTTTAGTGTATAGATCCTGAGAGGACTTGATTCAAGCTGATTAGGGCTTCCTTTGAGGCAGATAACATCAAATCGTGGGAAGTAAGAACGACTTGAATCACTTATAAATAAACTACTATTAAAACTTTATCCGGCCTTGCGGGACTGTATCCCTGCTGACTCAGACCAATATGGCCGAGGGTAACATCGCCTTCACAAGATGGGCCTACCACTTTTCGCATTAATAACTTATTTAATTATCTTTCAAAATTCCGACCTTGCGGGACTGTATCCCATCTGACTCAGATCAATATGGTTGAGTGTATCGTCACCTTCACAAGAGGGGCTTACCACTATAACTAAGATAATCTCTTAAAAAACCCAAAGTGCGAAAATCATCAAAAGATACATAAAAGAGGAGTTGGAACCACTTGTCTACTTGTTTTTACATTTTTAATTATAGCTTTTATCTTTTAAAACTTTCAAAACTTTTATCAAAATTTGGTTAGATTAGACGTTAACGATAAGCCGATATTAAAAGCTCTTTTGTACTTGGATGACCTCTGTATCTTACCATCACTATACTACGTTTACGAGGGGTGCACTTGCCCTAACGTGTGTAGAGTGATAGTATTGTATCATGTTTTATAAATTTAAAACTTGATCCACGAGTAAAAAGTGCTTAAAATATAACCAAAATTATAACCACGCTCAACCACGACAAGTTTTTAGCGCCGTTGCCGGGGACACAAGGATTTTTAGAAAGCTTAAAATTAGCAGCCTAATCAAATTATGTACATCTTTCAAAACTGCGCGCCCATTTTCAAAACTTTTTTATTTTTACAGCAGGTCTGCCATGGGGCCGTGCCACTTAGCTACACCCTCGTGCTGCAGATATTTTAGAAAACTTTTTCAAACACCAAGATACAGGCTAGCACACGGGGTCGTGCCAGTTCAGCACAAGGTCGTGGTCATTCCCCTGTTAATTTTTATTTTTCTATTTCTTGATCCCGAGGCTCGTTAATCTTCTATGTATCTTCCAATGGATTACTACTTAGAAGATTACAACCACTAGTATATTGAGGATGATTACGAGGAACCATATTGTACCATTTGCGATGAATCTCATTCGGTGCAACACCATTACCTATTTAAGCCATCACCCTCATACACCACATATGAAGGACCTAGGTATGAGCTCCCAAACCTAAGCTTTGATTGGGATACCAATCCGTTTGAAGCATACGATACGCCAACAACAATCGTTCCCGAAGCTTAAAGCCTTATACAAAGTCTCAAAATTTTAGAACTCTTACTCAAGAGATCTCACGAAAAAGAGGAGACCGTTTGTACTAATGAGGTAATAATCGAAGAGGTAAAAATAAAAGAACCACAAAAGGAAAAACTCATGCATGAACCAAACCACGAAGGAGGTAAGTCTAAAAATGATAATTTCGAAATAAAACAAGACTTTCAAGAAATTCACATTTTACAACCTTCTTTTGAAAATCATTGTTTGGTATCTTCTCATGCCAAGTTTTTAAAAGAGCTAAACATTACTACTAAAATCGAAGAAATAGTTAGCATTAACTTAACAAATGATCAAACTTTGCTAATAAAAGATGAACATCATGAATTAAACATAAAACTGGTACCGTGTTTTTTTCAAAACATATTCTTTAGTAACGTGTTAATTGATAAAGATCTTTGTGTTAACATAATGCCAAACTACATTTTCAAAAATTTGGGTACTAGTGATCTTTTTCCTCTTATATCTCTCTAATAGAAAAATGATAAAAGCTAATGGAATGATTGAGGATGTCTTAATTCAAACAAATCAAATGGTAGTACCAACCGACTTTGTCATCCTAGATGATGCTCCGCTCCTGTTAGGACAATCGTTCATAAAAACCCATCAAAACTTAGTCAAACGGAAGCAAAATAACCTACCACTTCAATTAGGGACCGACAAAAGGTACGTCAATCTCGACCAATCAATGAAATATCCAATTGGCAATGACGACCCCTAATTGAAGATGAAGCAGAGCCACCATAATAGAAGAAACAGAAGAACAACTTGTCGAAGAGGAGAACGCCATCAAACAAACCTTTTTGGCCATCGACCTTAATAAAGAAGAAAATAAGCGGTCTCTTGAAGACCCACAGTCGTTCAAACTCAAGGAACTACCAAAAGGTCTAGAATATGCATATGCATTCTTAGACGATCATGGTAAGCTCCCCGTCATCATTTCTTCAAAACTAACCCTTTTTGAAAAAGAACAATTAATAAAACGTTTGATAAAACATAAAAAAGCAATCGCATGGATACTTATGGACATCAAAGGCATCAATCCATCTATGTGCACACACAAATTTTGATGGAAGATGACTATAATACGGTAATACAACCAAAGAGAAGAGTAAATCCAAACGTCCAAGAACTGGTTAAAAATGAAGTCATCAAGCTACTAGACGCCATACTCATCTAGCCTATCTTCGATAGCCCTCGGGTAAGTCCCGTCCAAGTAGTACCAAAAAAAGGAAATGAAAAAAATGAACTTATACCAACAAGAACCGTCACCGGATGGAAGGTTTGTATTGACTATCGTAAATTAAATGAGGCAACAAGGAAAGACCACTTTCCTTTGCCATTTATCGACCAAATGCTAAAAAGACTATCCGGTCATAATTTTTATTGTTTTTTAGATGGTTTCTTCGGGTATTTTCAAATTCCCATGGCATCGGAGACCAACTTTTACATGTCCCTGATGGAACCTTTGCTTATCAACGCATGCCTTTTGGTCTATGCAATGCCCCACAACATTTCAACGTTGCATGGTGGCCATCTTCCACGACATGATAGAAAAAACCATGGAAGTTTTCATGGACGATTTTTCTATATTTGGAGATACATTTGACCAATGCCTCGATAATCTTGAACGAATGCTACCCCGATGTGAGGAAACTAACCTCACCCTTAATTGGGAAAAATGTCATTTAACTAAAGGAATAGTACTCGGTCATAAAATCTCAAGCGAAGGAATGGAAGTTGATCAGGAAAAAATAGCCACTATTTCCCGATTACCTCCCCCATCCTCCGTTCGAGCCATACGACGTTTCCTAGGACATGCCGGATTTTATAGGCGATTTATTAAAGACTTTTCAGAAATCTCAAGACCTCTAACAAAATTACTTGAAAAAGATGCCCCATTCATCTTCGACAAGGAGTGCAATATATCTTTTCTTGTACTAAAAGAAATGTTAGTCAATGCACCAATCTTGATGGCACCCGATTGGAAATTATCTTTTGAAATCATGTGCGATGCAAGCGACTATGCAGTTGGAGCCGTCTTGGGACAACGAAAAGAAAACCATTTTCACCCAATATATTATACAAGTAAAACTCTTAACTGTCACACCCCAACCGATGGCGGAAACATCAGGGTGGGACGAAATAGATTGCTCGAGTCCTCATAACACTAGATTGTGACAATAATTAAGATAACATAATTTCATTTCATTTTAAATATTCGATTACAAAGCTTTAGAAACAAAATACAACAACAACATGTCAAGTAAAGATACATGGCCTTGGTCAAGAAACACGTCCTACAATACATAAATAAAAGCGTGTTTTCTGGTCTGTCCTATTAGATTTCATCAATGTCGACATAATCAACCTGCAACATGTTAAAAGTATATTCAACACAAAGGCATTGGCGAGTACACAAGTTTAATATAGCATAAGTATGAACAAAATTTTTAAACAAATCCACATGGCAAAAATAGTTAACTAGATTAATGTATCATGGCATGCAATTTACAAGTCAACCCTCTAGTGTACCGCAAGAATTAGAATACTTAACATGATCTTAAGAATACGGGCGATGCATTACTCCTATAGCGGTATACATGTTAAGGGGAGGCTCGTATGATGTTAATGACAAGCGAATCACATGAGAATGTTCCAAGAATACAAATCATGTATCATGTATTTTAGCATGTATGATGGATTGTTTGTGTTTGCATAAAGTATAGGTGTGATTGTGTGTATTTTTTGATAGATTAAACATGTTGCAACCAAAAGTGTAAAACAAAAAGGGTGTTTGGGTGTACTCACGGTTACGCAAGCTTCCTAGTATTTCGTGCATAGAGTGCTCAGTGATGCAACCCAAAGTTACCCTACATGGGTAAATAGGTGGGCGTGAGTATACTGAGTTGAACGAGAGATCCAGATTCTGAAGCAGAAAGTACGGAAAGAAAACGGAAAAAATGCCACTTCGTACGAGGTGACCACTTGTGAGAGGGGATCGGCTCTCCTCCGTGAGCACCGGACTGACTTGACTCAACTAACAGAGGAGGAATTCATTGCTAGCGAGTTAGACAAACAAACAATCAAGTATGCTGCTTAAACGTCGTTACTTCTTATATTAATAAACGTGAAAAGTTACAGACGAGTAAACAAACAGACAGGGCTTTGCCTCAGTCACACATCAATACCTATACACACAACACTCAAGCTCCACTATATATAGGCCAACATGGCTGGCACAAGGAGTGAGGTTGTTGACTCGTGCGAGTGGTGCCTCGTACTAGTGACAAGGTGTCACTCGTACGTGCCACAAATGCTCACTCGTACGAGCCATCTAATAAACATAAAATCTGACAAATATAAGCCCTATATACATGACCAACTTATCCTAGACGTATGCAATAGACATTGTGCACCAACAAACTCCCCCTTGGATGTTGCCGCAGTCTTAGATAGTCTTCAAAAATTTCTTCAAAAATCTTTAAAATCGATTGACATTTAGTGTCCAAAGAAATGTTTTTATGGCCTACGAAGCTCCTCAGATGATATTGGTGTTTGATCTGTAGGAGGAGGTCGGTTGTAAGTGTTGCCAAAACCAAAACTTCGTGGCGATGCAATCCTTGATCTCTCGGCAATCCTTGCTATGCTCTTCTCCTTTTTGCGTGCTCCTTTTCTTCAAGCTTTCTCCAAGAAGTGTTCCATGTTTTACCTGAATGTATATCATTAGCATAAGAAACATTAACAATCTTCTGGAATTGTAACGCCTACTCTTTGTCTTTCTCTTCATAACTGATCTTAATAAAGAATAGACATTCAATATCCTTCTGAGAGTAGTTTACTAGCCACATCGGGTCTAGTACTCGAATACCACGCCATAAACCATAGATTCGCTTGTGTGCAATGACGTATTCAGTTAATTCTTCTGTGATTTTCCAAGAATCTTCATCTGATTGGACACAATTACTACTTCGCCTGTACTCGAGTCGTAGTTCTACCATTTGCATATCTTGTTCCATTTTGATCAAAAGCATATTCTTAACCACTCGTGGCCTTTTTACAATCAACGTAACATCCTTTTCTAGAGTTACTGGATCAATCTTGGTAATTCTTTAGGGATATGCGGCTTCCAGCGATTAAAACAATGTGTATCTTCGAACTTTATCAATTTCCACAACCGTTGGTCATGAAATTTCATCTTCAGATTGGTCGTCTTTGTCTGCACAAGCTCTTTGATATCCCAGAATGGCAGGGTCTTTAACTCGCTTAAGTATCTAAAATACTGGAACCCATATTCCTTTTTTATAGCATATACGTCCAATTCTTCGATCCAATCCCAACTGATAATGTCCCCTAGAGAAACATCAGCATCGTGAGTAAAGAATGGCAGGGGACTTTTGAATTTACGTTCTTCGGGTAACTTTTTTAACCATAATTTTCGCATCTCAACAATTTCCTCTTTTAATAAATGTTTAGGCACACTTCCTTGCTTCACAGCCTCTTCCACCTTTTGTTTCAACAAATCATCGTTTGCGGCTGAAAACATTTCATTGAAGGTTGGGAAGTCATCCATACACTCACCGGCATAATTTGTTGTATCATCGTCATCTGAATCATCCTCCACGACAACCTTATCATAGCCATTTGCTTCAGAGATATGTTCGAAGTGATAATCTTCAGGCTTGAAAGCGCTGATGTCGTTAAGCTCATCTTTAAAGTCAAAGTCAAATGATTCTTCATCCATTTCTAACATCTTAGCAATTTCTAACTTTTTATAACTGTGGTGTGAGAGGGGATCGGCTCTCCTCTGTGAGCACCGAACCGATTCGACTCAGCTAACAGAGGCGGAATTCATTGCTAGCGAGTTAGACAAACAAACAATCAAGTATGCTGCTTAAACGCCTTTACTTCATATATTAATAAACGTGAAAGTTACAAACGAGTAAACAAATGACAGGGCTTCGCCGTAGTCACACACAAAAACCGATAACACACAACACTCAAGCTCCACTATTTATAGGCTAACGTGGCTCGCACAGGAGTGAGTTTGTAGGCTCGTGCGAGTGGTGCCTCGTACGAGTGACAAGTACGAGCCACTACAGCTCACTCGTATGAGCCACTAAAAATACACAACCGACATATCCTAGACGTAGGCAATAGACATTATGCACCAACATGTGGACATATTCTCCTTCTCCCACATCGTGTTCCAAGTAAAAGATCCTTGGTTTAGGCACAACAGGAATAGTCGACACAGCAATCACTGTGAGAATTCCCGCCTGCTGAGAATCCTTCAAACTATCATAAGACTCCCCGTGAACTTGGTCAGAATCAAGTTGGTTTGTCGAGTCATCCAAGTACACAGAAATATGAATATTCTCATTAGTTCCAGAATCTGTTACAAGAATACCTGATCCACCCTGATCATTATCATCATCCGTCCTACCACTACCAGGTTTCTCTTTAGACGCATCTCTGGCTTCATCTATATCCTCATCATCTTCCTCAAAAGAATCAATCTCCTCATCAATTTCCTTTAACATCTTTCTTTTCTTCAAGAACTCCTGATGCTTCTCAGAAAGATTCGACATATCGATTTCCACATCTTTCGGTTGTCCTATCAAAACGAAATTCATCGTCGGCACATACACCACCAAATCAGAAGATACTAGCGCAGATTCAGCTTCTGGCGCAGATTTATCTTCCAAAGGATTCTCTCCGACCTTTCCTTTCCTTTACCTTGAGCATCAGATAACTCTTTGGTAATTCATTCATGTTCTGCCACCCTTTCTCTCCCTTCCTCCTTCTCGATCTCATCTATCTCAGCTACAAGATTAATGCCAAGCTTTTTGTTAAGAATCTTCTGAAATAAGCTCACCTGTCTCTAATTTCTGAGGCGCTGTTCATAATATTCCATCATACGCTTTCGTAGCCTTTCATTTGCTGACACAAAACTTGCCAATATAGCCTCCAGACTCTTTCTATCTTCTTCAAGATTCTTTATATGCTCTTATAGCTCGACAATCTTCACATTGTTCAACATGACTTGATTTTCTAACTCTGTCAGCCTTGAGTCATTGAACATGTCCGTTGTAAACTCTTCCCCCTGGAATATCTCCAAAGTCAAAATCAAATTGATCTTCTAACCTTGAGCCCTTTGAAAATTGGGGAGGAGATTGAGTCTATGAGGTTGAGGAGTTGGTTGTGGTGAAGGTTGTGGGGTTGGTTGTGGTGAACGTTGTGGAGGTGGTTGTGGTGATGGTTGTGGAGTTGGCTCAAAACTCGGTGCTTTAGCAGCCTTCTTCTTCATCTTGCGCTTTGAACAAGCTGTTGGAGAGTCTGTTTTTCTGGATGTTGGCCTCTTAGCTGGCTTGACAATAGGAGTATCACTATCAGAATCTGATGGTACGTAAGTTGTATCGTCCTCTCCTATTTCTTTTCTCTTTCATTCTTCAGCTTTACGTGGTTCCTCTGCCAACTGCTCTAATTCCTTCTCTTTTTCTCTTTCTCTTTGCCCAACAATCCTATCCTTAGAATCAGTACTCGAGGAGGATGGCCCTTTTTCTCTACTAATCTCTCCTTCAGTTCTTCCAAAGGCCTGTTGCTTAATGTCTGCAGAAACTGTTTCAATGTTTTCTTCAGCCTGAAGAGGTTCTTCGACCTGTATATCTTTAGTTTCCGGTTCATCAATCAGACTTGTACCAACTGAAGCACACTTTCTTTGTTGAGGGGCAGAGGATGAGGATGTGGCACCTTGTTTTCTCTTGTACCCTTGCTCCCCATTTTGTCTTTTTAGTGAACCAATCACTTCTCTTTGACACAAACCCGTCTAACGCTTCAAGTTCATCACTCTCATCATCACTATCATCTTTTCTCCATTTCCCCTTTGGCGGCGCCACATAATCTTTGCAATGATTGCCCCAAAAAACGGCTTAGCATTCGGGAAGGCTTTCAAATGTAGATTCATCTTCTTCAGTGTGGATACATCCATGTGCTCAAGTTTCAAAATATCTTCTTTCTTTTTCTTCAAAATTAGGTGAAGATGATCCAGCAACATTTGAACGAACCTCAGGCACTAAAGAAATTTCTCTCTTTGTATATTTTGTACCATCTGCATAAAGATAAGCTTGGAGAAGTTGTATGGCAGATTGAGGGATCAGTGCTGTAATCATGCACATTTGGTAATCAACCAAGTCATCAAAACCTCCCTTTCGGTATCTGAGAGCGTGTATGACACTGTGTGCAATATATCGGAAGGGTGCACTCAAATTTCCCTTTTTGAACGGCATTGCGTTAACGTACCCTACGTATCCCATCATGAAAAGCACCCCTTGACCATATATTCTGGATAACCAGTTGGGTCTTCCGCATGATCTTTGAACTCTAACACTTTCCAGATCAAAATCTTCAGTGATTTTAACTTGAACATCTTCGTTGTTGATCCTCACTGCAGAAAAGATTGCGTTTTCTTCCTCATTGTATTCAGCGGCATCCCAGAATTATTTGACGTGCGATCGGTAGGCCGTGTGTTTATCGGTTAAGGCCTTCGTAATTGGTAGACGACCCAAAAAATCAAGCACTTCTCTGTACGCGGCAATCTCTAGAATATTCTCGTCTAATAAGCAGCAAATATTGTGGAACGGAGAAAATGAAGACTTTTTGACCTGCGCACACAAAAAATTTCCAGCACGTAGAAAAAATTTCAAACTTTTTCCAAAACTTTGACACTCGTACGAGTTAGATTAACATTAAGGTAATGGTTCAAGTTTGAACAAACCCGCTCGTACGAGTAACTGCTCGTACGAGTGATTCCTCGTACGAGTCAATGAATTGATTCACATGAAGGTCTTACTCGTATGAACAACCACTCGTACGAGTGATGAGAAATATTTGACTTTAAAAACTTACTCGTACGAGCGACTTTTCGTACGAGTCATGAGTCCCACATAATAACACCTTTTCAATCCGAACTTAAAATTTGAAAATTTTAACAAATTGAATGAAGATTTAGAAGCTAAAAGGGCCGATTTGTACGATTTTGTGTTCAATTTTACATTTTACTGGTTCAATTATCCTAAATCTATCTTTATGTCCTTATAGTCCGATTTCGGCACGGTTTAAATATTGTATTAGTACCTTTCCCATCGAAAGCAGTGTGCAAATCAACCTCCCCGAAGTCTCAAAGATAAAGAAATTTGATCTAGAAGTGTGAAGAAAGAACTGGATCGCACAAAGAGTTTCTTCAGTCGCACAAAGTCACATATGTGACTCGTGTGAGTGAGTGTCCCTTTTATATGCACCAAGTCACTCGTACGAGTTATCATTCGTACGATTGACACTTTTTATCACTCGTACGAGTCAGATAGTTACTCGTACGAGCCAGTTCTTTTCACTTTGTTTCTTTTTGATCTTTTGCGAATTTATCTGTTTTAACGACACACTCAGTTGACCAAGTCCAAGCTAATGACCCCGGTTAACCGATTTGCCTACCAAGTCCAAGTTAATGACCTTGGTTGACCGCTGTTTGACCAAAACAGATGTTTTACGAAAAAATTTAATGTTTTAAGTTAATGAACTTTGTAACGTTTCAGAACTCTCCCTTTCTAGATTAGCTCCTAGCCCGTACACTTTCAGCTATCCTTCAGCAATTGTTGCTTTGACTTGGACAAACGGTACTTCATCATCATTAGACGAAAAACTAAGATAAAAATCAAATCTCTTTGTGTTTTTTCAAAGTTTTGCTAAAAATAATCTTTTTGGGTTTTTCTAAAAAAGTAATAAAGTAAGTAAAGACGTTTTCACAGACATTTTTGTGAGTTTGTGTTAGAGGATCACATCAGATATTTAGACAAATCACCAGTACCGTTGATCTTGGTAAAAACTTTAAGGTCCTAAACAAATTTACTTAGACTGCCAATATACTTTTCCACTTAAACCTCTATACATTTCTCAATTATTTCAAGATATGCTAGGTAAATTTAAGGAACATGAAATAATTGTCTTTCCTATCTCAGAATATACTCCAGCATCAAGATTCCCAGAATTTCATCTCACAGGTGAATATATCTAACTGATATCTGTAAATGGGTGAATTGCGAGGCGTTGAGAGCTCAGGTTAGTACTTCCGTACAGAGAAAGAGATGAAGGCTCGACTTTAGGTGGTGTTCCGTTTAGGAATCTTTTTGTATCGCAGATGTCGTACCTTTTTATGACATATACTCATTTTTTGTGCAGCTTTTGGAGGTGAATAATGTGCAAAGTATTATACAAGTTCTAGGTCATTGCCGACGCAAAATCAGAAGAACTCGAATAATACCCCATATATCAACTAAATATAAAGTCCTAGTATCACAGAATCTGGCATTCTTTCAAACGAAATTTCAGAGTACTAAGTCCATATATTAAAGAGATGTTGACCCACAAAATACTCAGTTTGTCCACTGATGTAATATGATTACCTCTTTTTCACAAAACTCTTTTTGTATTTTTTTTAATGTTTTTGTATTTTTCACAACTTTTCTCCCCCTAAAATCAAAAACATATTTTTGGATTTTTGTTTTTAAGAAAGTAAGAGAAGTATTTACATAAAAACATGCATCATACCGATGAGAATCACGTTAAGTCCTCGTCATCCTCGAATTCAACCTCATCTCATCCCCTGATGTCAGATTTCTTAAACCATTTAATTTCAAAAGATTTTTAAATATTGATCTATCAAAAGCTTTGGTGTAAAAATCTGCTTTTTGGTCATCAGTGTGGAGTTTCTCAATTTGAACCAACTTTTTCTCGTAACAATCATGGATAAAGTGGTGTCGAATTTCATGTGTCTAGTGCGTGAGTGTTGAACCGGGTTTTTAGTGATATCAATGGCCGCCTTGTCATCTACGTATATGAGCGTGTCAAGAAATTGCAGTCCGAAGTCTCTCATCTGCTGTTGTATCCACAGTATCTGGGAACAACAGCTGGATGCCAAAACATATTCAACTTCACATGTAGAGAGAGCAACCGCGGTCTGTTTCTTGCAATGCCATGTTACCAAACAGGTTCCGAAGAACTGGCACTCAGCTGTTGTAGATTTGGCATTGAGCTTGCAACAACTGAAATCAAAATCTGAATAACCCACGAGATTGAATTCGTCATGTCGTGGATACCATAAGCCGGTGTTGGGCATCCTTTCAAGTACCGTTGGATTTGACTGATAATGGGCACACAGGCATGTAAGATACATGATATTAGGTCTTGAAGCTGTGAGTTACATCAAGGATTTGATCATGGAGCGATATAATGTTTCATCGATTTTGACTCAATGAACATCTGGACAAATGCCGTGGTTGGTGGTTAATGGAGTTGATGCTAGCTTAGTTCCTGTCATGTCAAATTTCTCTAACACATCATGAACATACTTCGTTTGGTGAATGAAGATGCCATCAGGTAATTGTTCGACCTGAAGTCCTAAGAAAACCTTCATCTCCCCCATAGCACTCATTTCGAACTTTCTTTTCATGACTTCTTCAAAGTCCTTACACAGCTTCTCATTTGATGATCCAAAGATGATATCGTCCACATATATTTGTACGAGGATCAGATGTCTGTCTACTTCCTTGGTAAAGAGGGTCTTGTCTACTGTTCCTCTAGAGAAGCCGTTTCCTAGAAGATGTTTGGAGAGCGTCTCATACCAGGCTCTCGGGGCCTAGTGTAGTCCGTATAATGCCTTGTTTAACAGATAGACCTTATCCTTGTGTATTGAATTGACAAACCCCAGTGGTTGGCGACGTACACCTCCTCGTTTACGTTTTCGTAAAGGAATGCTGACTTTACATCCAATTGGTACACCTTGAAACCTTTCCACGAAGGAAAGGCCAAGAAAATGCGGATAGCTTCAAGAAATGCGGCAAGGGCGTAGACCTCGTTGTAGTCTATCCCTTCTTGCTGATGGAAGCCTTGGACTATGAGCCGAGCTTTGTTGCGAACCACGATACCTCTATCGTCTCTCTTGCACTTGAAGACCCAACGGGTATTAATCTTCTTGTGATTGTCAGGCAGGTCAACAAGCTTCCAGACTCCAAGTTTCTGGAATTGCAACAATTCTTCTTGCATTGCATCCACCTAGCTTTCTTCCTTAATAGCGTGTTTCCAGGATCCTGCTTCTACTTGAGAAACAAAACAACTGTAAGAAAGTCTGGTTTATAGTGGAGCAACTTTAGTATAAAAACAACTAAGATCCTTAGTGATCTAATTTCGATTTTTCACTCCAGTTTGTAAGTCGCCAATAATGTTTTCTAACGGGTGGTAAGATAGTATCTTTGGCATCACTTCGCTTGGAACGTCTACTTGACTTTGCAGATTTGTGACAACTTCATCAGCAACCTGTTAGAGGACGTAGCTTCATTTATGTTATTGGATTCATCAGCTTGAGTATTTAGACAGCTTTAAATCTGTTCTGATCCTTCATCAAAACTGGTTCCTCCATCGTCAAAAGTAGGTTCGCGATTAGAGTCAGCATCAACTGGTTGATGGGAAGACGGTCCAGTAGCATTCACATTTGGTTCATTTACTGATTCTTGCTGAGTGTTGCTTGTACCTGCTTCAGAAGAGTTTGAGACTGGTAGTGATGGGGAAATCACCAACGGTCTTGAAACTTGTTCCTGA
This sequence comes from Scalesia atractyloides, assembly GCA_947069175.1. Taxonomy (NCBI): domain Eukaryota; kingdom Viridiplantae; phylum Streptophyta; class Magnoliopsida; order Asterales; family Asteraceae; genus Scalesia; species Scalesia atractyloides. The sequence goes on along the minus strand of CAMTDV010000026.1, from coordinate 46,496,274 downwards.
TTGGAGATATGATGCTGTTGATGTAACACGACAAGTTCTTCTTCTAAAGGTACATCTGGTAGGTCGAAGGAATTCCACAACCCATCATAATTGAACAGCCAAGGATCACCAGGTTTCTGTGTAGGCGTTGTATATCTCTGGCAATCAACATGTTGTGCTAGAATAAACTGGTTTAGGCTCGGCAAGAAGGCTCTCTTTTGTAGACTAGCATAACCTACGAAAAATCCTTCCAAGGGTTTGGCCCCAAATTTACCGTCTGGGTCTAGAACAGTACCCGACAATCTAAATGTTTCCAAAAACGCTAGATTCGGTTTCTGATGGTTCAGTAGTTCAAAACATGTCATGTTGTGAGGCTTGACTGTCAAAACACGGTTAAGGGTGTAACACGCAGACGCAACGGCTTCTCTCCAGAAACTAATAGGAAGTTTTGAATCAGCGAGCATTGTTCTTGTAGTCTCAATCAGTGTACGATTCTTACCTTTAGCTACTCCATTTTGTTGAGGAGTATAGGGGGTGCTGAATTCGTGAAGAATACCCTTAGCGTTGCAGAATTCAAGCATTCTCTTGTTCTTGAACTCAGTAGCATTATCGCTGCGGATTTTCTTGATTGGTAGGTGATATAGATTTTCCAGTTTTCTAAAGAGAATCATAAGATTTTCATATGTTTCATCCTTACTCTCCAGAATGAAAACCCACGAGAATCTTCAGTAGTCATCTGTCACGACTAGGAAATATAGATTTCCAGAGATACTTTTCACGTTTACTGACCAAAAGAGATCCATATGAAGCCTTTCTAGTGGAAGCTTGATGGAGTTAAGAAGCTTTTTCGGGTGTGATTTCTTGTGCTGCTTCCCCTTTTTGTAGCTAAGACAATCATCTGATAAGTGAAAATTGTTTAGATTAACACCCTCCACTAGGTCGTTATGCACAAAATAGTTCATTTCTCTTAGGTGAATGTGCCCCATCTTACAATGCCATAGAATTGACTTTTTCTATGTAGCTTTAGATACAAAGCGTTGAACCTTCTTTGAAGTTGTGAGAGAGGATCGGCACTCCTCTTATGAGCACCGGACTGATCTGACTCAGCTAATAGAGGCGAATTCATTGTTAGCGAGTTAGACAAACAAACAAGAAAGATATACTGCTTAAACACCTTGATTTGTATTGATAAACGTGAACGGCTACAGAAAGAGTAAACAGTTTGATAGGGCTTCGCCGTAGTCACACACCAATAGCTCTAATACAACACTCAGGCTCCTCTATTTATAGGTCAACATGACTTGCACAGGAGGAGTGTGTGTATGACTCGTGCGAGTGATGCCTTGTACGATTGACAGGGTGTCACTCGTACGAGTCACTAATCTCACTCGTACGAGCCATGTACAAAACAAATAAACCATATATTAACAAACAATGTTTGACATTCTAAGCCCTATATACATAACCAACATATACTAGACGTAGGCAATAGACATTATGAACCAACAAACTCCTCCTTGGATGTTGCCGTAGTCTTGGATAGTCCAGATCTGACAATTAACAACCAAAGAAACATTTCGGTGGCCTACGACGCTCCTTAGAGGATATCAGCGTTTGGTCTGTAGGAGGAGGCCAATTACATTTGTTGCCAAACCGAAAGATCCTTAGCGAAGCAATTCGCGTTCACTCAGCTATCCTTCCATCATTCTTCTTTTTCTTTCGTTTCTCTATCTCCTCCAGCTTCCTCCAAGAAGTGTTCCATGCTGTTCCTGAGTGTATATCATTAGCAAAACAGACATTAACAATCTTCTGGAACTAGAGAGCTTGCTCCTTGTCTTTCTCTTCAAAACTAATCTTGCTATAAAATAAACATTCAATATCTTTCTTCGAACAATTTACTAGCCACATCGGGTCTAGTACTTGAATGCCACGCCATAGACCATATATGCGTTTGTGTGCTATGACGGCTTCGGATAATTCCTTGGTAATCTTCCAAGAATCTTCATCTGGATGAACACAAATAACAACTTCACCCGTATTAGAATCGTAGTGCCACCATTTGAAGATCTTGAAGAAATCTTGTTCCATCCTGATTAGAGGCAGATTTTTCATCACTCGTGGCCTCTTTACAATCAACGTAACATCCTTTTCTTTTGTTACTGGATCAATCTTCGAGATTCTTTTAGGGATATGTGGCTTCCAGTGAATAAAACCATGCGTAACCTCAAGCTTTATCAATTTCCACAGCCGTTGGTCACGAAATTTCATCTTCAAATTAATCATCTTAGTTTGAACAAGCTCTTTGATATCCCAGAATGTTAGGGTCTTTATGTCGCTTAAGTATCGAAAATATGGGTTCCCATATTCCCGTTTAATCGCATAAACATTCAGCTCTTCGATCCATCTCCAGCTTATAATATCCCTCAAAGAAATGTTAGCATCACGAGTAAAAAATGCTAAGGGACGTTTGAATTTACGTTCAGCTGGTACTTCTTTAAAGCAACGCTTCCTCATTTCAGCAATTTCTTCTGCAGACAATTGTTGAGGAACGGTTCCCTGTTTGACAGCCTCTTCAACTTTGCGCTTTTGAAGATCATCATTCTCGGCTGCAAACAATTCACTGAAAGTTGGGGAGTCATCTGTACCCTTGTCGGCAATATTAGTATCATCGTCATCAGAATCATCCTCCACGACAACTTTATCATACTCATGAGCATCAGAAACATGTTCGAAGACATAATCCACAGGCTTGAAAGCACTGCTATCGTTAAGCTCCTCTTCGAAATCAAAATCAAATGTTTCTTCGTCCACTCCCATATTTGCTATTTATTCTTTTGATTAACTGTGACAAACTCACCTTCCTCCACATCATACTCTAAGTACAAAATATTCGGCTTGGGCATGACAGGAACAGGTGACATATCAGTCACTATGAGGATTCCTGCCTGCTTAGAATCCTTAGAGCTCTCATACTTTCCCTGATCATTACCATCTTCCACTTGATTTGCAAAATTATCCAAGTACACAGAAAAATCGATATCATCATTCAAATTAAATTCTGTTAAGAGGATACCTGAACCACCTAAATTGTCATCATCACCACCATCACTGTCATCATCAGACTTATCAGAAAATACATCATCGATATCATCCAAGTCTTCATTTCCTTCTTAGGATTCTTAACAAATTCATCTTACCTCGGCTTCTATTTCTTTCTCCATCTTTCTCATATCGATCCATTCTCGATGTTTAGCTAAAAGATTTGTCAAGTCAATGTCAACATCCTTTGGCTTTCCAATCAATATAAACTTCTTCGAGTTTGCACACACCACCACTTCAGAAGATATTGCCACAGATTCAGCTTCTGGCTCAGTTATATTAATCATAGGTTCCTCACCAACCTTTGCTTTACCTTTCCCCCGAGCATCAAATAACTCTTTTGCAATGTGTTCTCGCTCAGCAACCCTTTCTCTAGCCTCTGCTCTTTCAATCTCGTCTATTTATGCAGCCAAGTTAATTCCGAGTTTCTTCGTAAGAATCTTCTCAAATAAGCTCATTCTTCACTGATTGCTGAGGTGTTCTTCATTATATTCCTCCATTATGTTCCTCAGTCTTCGTTCTCTAACACTATACTGGCCAAAATAGCCTCAAGATGCTAGTTTTCTTCTTTCAGCCCTTTGATTTGTTCTTGGAGTTTAGCAATCTTTACACTATTCAGCATAACATGATTTTCCAACTCTCCAATACGCGTGTCATTGAACATATTTGTAGAAAATTCTTCTCCCCCTAGTATATCACCAAAATCGAAGTCAAATTAATCTTCAAGTCTGGTTCTTGTGAAGAACTAGGGTTGAGACTGAGAAGGTTAAGCTTGAGGAGTAGGTTATGGTGTAGGTTGAGTTGGTGGAGATGGTGGTGGTTGTGGAGTTGGTTGAGGAGATGGTGATGGTGGTGGTTGAGGAGTCAGTTTGACATTCACTGCCTCATCAACCTTTTTCTGCACCTTTCTCTTAGATTTGTCTTTCGGAGAATCTGTGCTTCTAACTGTTGGCCTCTTGAGACATCTAGAAGATTTCTTAGAAGATTTGCGAACAGGGGTGTCGCTATCGGAGCCCGAAGGTACATAAGTCGTATCATCTTCACCTGACGCTTTACGTTTCTTCTCTTCTGCTTTTCATTGAAGTTCAGCCAAACGTTCAAATTCTCTTTCTTTAGCTCTTTCTCTCTATCTGACAATCCTATCCTCTTGATCAGTACTAGAGGAGGATGCCTCTTCAACGATTCCTTCCTGAACCCCAAACGCTTCTCGCTCAATATCAGCAGCCAAAGTTTCAACATTTTCTTCTGGCTTTGATTCATCTGCCATCCTCGTGCTGTCAGATGCACGTTGTTTCTTTTTAGGGGCATTGGAGGTAGATGTGGATGTTTGCTTTTGCTTCGACCCCCTACCCCTTCTTATCTTCTTTAGAGAACCATACACTTCTCTTTGCAATAAAACCATCCAACGCTTCTAATTCCTCATCTTCATCTCCACTATCATCTTTCCTCCACTTCCCTTTTAGCGGTGCTACATAATCTTTGTCAAGAATAGCCCCGAAGACAGGCTTGGCATTTGGGAAGGCTTTAAGATGCATATTCATCTTTTTAGAAATGATACATCCATATGTTCCAGCTTTAAAACATCATCTTTCTTCTTCTTTAAATTTGGATGTAAGTGGTTGAGTAATATCTGAACAAAATGCGGCACGCGTTGTATATTTTGGACCATCTGGGAGAAGATCAGTCTCGAGAAATTGTAGGGGAAGTTCAGAATAAATGTTGTGATCATGCACATATGATAATCAATCAAATCATCAAAGCCGCCCTTTCTGTGACTGAGGGCATGAACAACACAGTGTGCAATATAACGAAATGGAGCACTCAAATTTGCCTTCTTAAACGGAGCTGCGTTAACGAAACCTGCATAACCCATCCTCTAGAAGCACCCTTTAACCATATACTCTGAGAAACCAATTGGGTCTTCTTCGTGATCGTTAAACCCTAATAACGTTCGGATCAAATCTTCAGTGATCTTGACTTGAATATCTTCGTTATCAATCCTGACAGTGGACAAAATCGTGTTCTCTTCTTCATTAAATTCAGCGGCATTCCAAAAGTATTTAACATGAGAACGATAAACCATGTGACGGTCAGTGAGCGCCTTGGTGATAGGAAGTCGGCTTAAAAAATCTAGAACTTCTCTATATGTTGCGATTTCAGGAATAGTCTCGTCCAAAAGACAACATATGTTGTGAAACGGTGAAAATGACGACTCCTTGATCTGCAAACATAAACATTGCAAACACTTAGAATATTTTCAAAAATTTCAATTTCTTAAACACTCGTACGAGTCTTATACTTTGACAAGAAATTTAAGTCTGAATCAAAACCCCACTCGTACGAGCCACTACTTCGTACGAATGAATAACATACTTGGCAAATTTGAAGGGTTTTTGAACAAACTTCCTCGTACGAGTGATGCTTCATACGAGCCACAAAGATATAAATGTTTAAGGTCCTACTCGTACGAACAATCACTCGTACCAGTGAATATGATAAACAGACATTTGAAATCCTTGTTTGTATGAGTGATGATTCGTACGAGTTACGAATCGCACCAAATAACACCTAATCAAACCGAACTTAAAACGTGTATATTTTAACAATTTGAAGGTTGATTTATAGGTTAAAAGGGCCGATTTTAATAATTTTGAGTTGAATTTTATATTTTACCGGTCCGATTATCCTAAATCTATATTTTATGTCCTTTTGGTCCAATTTCGGCATTATAACGGCTCAAAACAAGCATTAGTACCTTGCCCATCGAAAGAGGTGTGCAAATTAACCTCCCCGAAGTATAGATACGTATTGTAGATCAAGAAAATGAGTGATAAGAACTGATTCGCACAGAGTATGCTCTCAATCGCACAGAGTCAATAGTGTGACTCGTGCGAATGAACAACCCTTTTACACTCATTCAAGGTTCACTCGTACGATTAATGCTTCGCACGAATGAAGCTTTTTGTCACTCGTACGAGTCAGTGTGTCACTCGTATGAGTCAGTTCTATGCACTTTGTTTATCTTTTTGATTTTTTTGTGACATTTTATCTGTTTTTATAATCCACTCAGTTAACCAAGTCCAAGTTAATGACCCTGGTTATCCGATTTGCCTACCAAGTCCAAGTTAATGACCTTGGTTGACTAATGTTTGACCAAAACATATTTATTATAAAATTTAAAGTTTCAAATTAATGAACTTTTTTGACGTTTCAGGATATTTTCTTTTCTGATTAGCTCCCAGCCCATTGTCTTCAGCTTTCCTCCAGCAACTGTTGCTTTGACTTGGACTTACGATATTTTCATCATTGGTAGACTAAAATCTAAGATAAATTGCTAAAAATAAGCTGAAAATCTTTTTGGGATTTTTCTGAAAAGAAAGAACAAGTAAAGATGTATCTATATACATATTTTTTGTGAGTTTTGTGTTTAGAGGATCATATCAAGTATTTAGACAAATCACAAGTACCGTTGATCTTGGTAGTAACTTTAAATTTTTAAATAGATTTACCTAGATTGCCAATATACTTATCCACTTAAACCTCTACACGTTTCTCAATTGTTTCAAGATATGTTAGGTAATATTAAGGAACATGAAGTAACTGTGTTTCCCATCTCAGAATATACTCCCGCATCGAGATTCTCCAAATATCATTTCACAGGTGAATATATCTAACTGATATCTGTAAATGGGGTGAATTGCGAGACCTTGAGAGCTCAGGTTAGTATTTCCATATAGACAAAGAGATGAAGGCTCGACTTTAGGTGGTGTTTCATAAAGGAATCTTTTGAATTGCAGATGTCGTAAATGTTTATGACATACTCATTTTTTGTGTAGCTTATGTAGGCGAATAATGCGTAAAGTATTATACAAGTTCTAGGTCATTGCCGACGCAAAATTAGAAGAACTCGGATAATACCCCAAATATCGATTAAATATAAAGACCTAGTATCGCAGAATCTAGCATTCTCTCAAAGGAAATTTCAGAGTACTAAGTCCATATATCAGAGATGTCGACCCACAAATTACTCAGTTTTAAGTTTATATCTTTAAGAACAATTTACTGAACGAGTGAAGCTTATTGGCACATGCAGTAAGACCTGTTTAATTACTTGTTTAAACATTCCATATCTTTAGCATACCGTGATTGTCAACTGATGTAATGTGATTACCCCTTTTACACAAAAAACTCTTTTTGACTTTTTAATGTTTTGAATTTTTCACAACTTTTGAATCATAAGACTTTCAAACGTTTCATCTTTACTCTCCAGAAAGAAAACCCATGATAATCTAGAAAAATCATCTGTCACGACCAGGCAATATAGATCTCCAGATATGCTTTTCACGTTTACTGGTCCAAAAGATCCATATGAAGCCTTTCGAGTGGTAGCTTGATAGACTATAGAAGCTTTCTTGGGTGTGATTTCTTATGCCGTTTCCCCTTCTTACAGCTCAGACAATCATCAGATAAATGAAAGTTCTTCAGATTAACACCCTCCACTAGGTCGTTGTGCACCAAATTATTCATCTTTCTCAAGTGAATGTGCCCTATCTTCCGTTGCCATAAAATTGACTCCTTCTCGGTTGCTTTAGAAACGAAGCATTGAACCTTCTTAGATGCAGTGGATGCGATGCTCATGTCTAGGACATAAAGATCATTCTCTCTTGGAGCGCGCATAAGGATCCACTCTTCAGGAATTCTGAATCCCGGCTTGAGAATTAAGCATTCTTTGTCGTTGAAGTGTGTTGTGAACTTTTTGTCACAAATTTACGAAATACTCAGTAGAATGTTCTCTAGCTCCGCAATGTAGTTCACCTTGTCAAAGGAAACCACTCCATTCGTAAGAATACCTTCTCCTACAATTCTTCCACCCTGAGTTCTAGCAAAACCAACGTAACCTCCCCGGATAGCTTTGACGTCGTGCAACAACGCAAGCATCCCAGTCATGTGTCGGGAAGCTCCACTATCCATAATCCATTTTGACATGATCAACCTTGGGAGCCCCTGCACACACGAGGAAGAAACTATTTAAACAAAGAAACCCAAGCCTGCTTGGTCTTGGGTGGGTTAGGAATATCAAACTTTGGACCAACTTTGATCTTGACATTCTGTTTGATCTCTGTTTTGGCTAGAACAAGTGATTTCAGTTCTGTCGAAGATGGTTTGACTTTAGCAACCCAAGTTTGTGTTTTCAAATTTGCCCTTTTAGAATAAAACTTTGAATCCTTTTGACGATTCTCGGTGGAAGTTTCACCAATTTCAAATTTAGAATTTAGTTGAATCGTTGATTTTACATTTTTATGGATTCATTGTTTCTTTTCAGAATTTTTATGGGTGCAAACATGGGTGTCTTTTGTTTCACATCTTTGGTAGATCTGTTAGAGTTGAAAACAGGTTTTGGATTTCTTTGGGAACATTGTCGTGCAATATGACCAACATTGTTACACTTATAGCACTTCCTACTGTCTTTTCGAACAGAGGAATACGAATATCGTTTTCCACTATCTTTTTCTTCTTGAATTCATCATTGGATTGCTTACCAATGATCTCTTTTTCCTTTTCTGTAGTTGTCCCATAGACAAAATTGATTTTCTTTGTAAAGTTCAACTTTTGAAACCTGTTGTTCGTTCTTTGCTTTTGAAAACCCAACCCAGCTCTCCTGTTTTCAGGATAGTCTCTGTTCCTTTGGTGGTAGGGTTTGTTAACACATTTTAATTTAGAATAAAATGATGCATCCTATTTTCTAAATCGGAATGGCTCACCTCAACAAGCTTGAACAACTTTTTAACATGATCCAGATTGACATTCTGAATCAGGAAATCCTCATCGGAATGTTGTTTATCTGATCCATGCATTTTGTATACAATGACGTTTGGATCAATGTTTAAGCTATTTTCTGATGATTCACCATCGAATTCGGATTTTTCCGATTCATTGTGCAAAACACTTTCAACCACAACCACATCAGACTCACACTGATTTTCTGGTTTGGTGTAAGTAATATCAATGTTCGCAGGCAGCTCGTTTGTCTTTTCAGTTTTTAGTTTTAAGTTGAGCCCCTTCTCCATCCCCGATGGTTTCTTACTAGCGTAGCTATTCCACATGGGTGGTGGAACACGATCATAACTTGCACCTTTGTTTTCATCAATTTGATTTTCTTCCTCGTTTTCAAATTTTGGAAGAATGTGATCAATGACGTATGAACTTGTAGAATAACTGATTAACAATTTGTTAACCCCTTCTGTTTCTATTTTCATTTTTTCAAGTTCATTTTTAGCTCGGAAATTGTATTCAAATGAATATTAATGGCCATTTGTTTGTCCATTACAGTTGACTTGAGCATTGAAAGTGTTCCGTCGTTTTCTCTGATCACTTTTTCAAATTGTTTAACAGATTTGCTTAACTTGTCGCAAGCTTCTTTTGTTGAATTATAATCACATGACAAATTATCTGTATAACATTTCAGCTCATTGTATCGTGTTTCCTTTTTAACACACTCACTGCACGACTCTTGGCACTTTATGCAAGGTGTTTCTTTCATCGACTCATTTACAGACACGTTTACCTCATTCACATTTACCATACAAGATTTGTTGGTCTTTTCAGTCAGCTTTTTCATTGTCTCATCAACTCTCTCTTCTTCTTCAGGCTTCTTCTTTTCTTCACAAGACGATCGATGGCTTGGCTCAAAATAACCTGCAAAAGTTTTAAGAATGTCATTAGGCAAGAGATGTTTAAATTCACTATTTAACAATTCCTCTTCTTCTGACGATGTGTTGTAATATTCTTCAGGAGATTCGTCAAAAGATGCCTCTGAATATTCTTCAGTAACTTCAGGCTCTTCAATGATTTATGCGACCAATGCTAAACTTTCGTTCTTCGTGATGTACTTGTTGCAGTTGAAACCTTCGTCCTCCTGAGTAACGACAAGAGCTTTGTCTTTGGAGTTTAACGGTCCATCTTCGATTTGCACCATTCTTGTTTTAGGTTGAGGATGATGATAAATAGCTTTCTTGCAATAATTGTCAGCAAAAGGGTTTTGAATGCCCTGAACCTCTCTATTTGGACATTCTCATTTGAAATGCCCATTCCCTCGACATTTGAAGCATGTAACTTTGGACTTATCGAAGCCAAGTTGTCTTTTCCGGTAATCTTCATGAAACGTTGTGCTCTTCTGACAATGGAAGCCATACACCATTTAATGTCAATCAATTCCATCTCAACCAGATCAATCTAATCATAATCCTCTCTCGTCATCTCTGAATTCCCAATTTTCCTGTTAGTAAACTATCGTACGATTCAAGAACCGAGGCAAGTATGACATGTGTTGCTTTGCAGTGTTCTCGTCGAAGTTTTGAGCATTTTGGAAATCAACAGCAATATTGCATTGTAGAACCCGTTGATTGGGATTAGATTGATTGTTCTGGTGATTCTGTGAATTGCTTTAACTATGGGATGATTGTGGACCTAGAGGCGTATTTGGGTTGACAGACGCAAAAGATTGAAATCCACTGGCTTTACTTGACTGTGACTTGGTGTGTTGAAAGCGCTAAAGGCAGTTTGAATTTTTGGAGACTGTATCTTCGCAACGGACTACCCTTATAATATAGATTTACATCTTGTTGCATTTGGGCACCTTTGCTCTTTTTCATTTTTTGCATCTCGAGCTCGTGCCCTTCCAATCTCTCAATAAATCTTGGTAAAGATAAATTACCATACTCTGTGCCATTCTTTAGAATAGTCAAGTAAGTAGACCATTTTCCTTGAGGTAGAGAGTCTGTCAGCTTATCGACCAATTCTTCATTTGTCTTCACAATTCCCACGCACTTCAATTGGATCACCAAGATAGTATCGTTCAATCAATTGTTTCATCGTCTCTCCCTTGAACAAAGTAAAGATATCGAATTCTTTACTTAGTAACACTCTCTTTCCCTTCCGAAGCTGCGCGCTTCCTTGGAATTTTAACCGTAAAGCATTCCATAAGGATTGAGCTCCATCATCATCATGTTGTAGAAGTGCCAATATATCTTCCTTGATGGCTTGCTACAAGTTGTTCATCATTTTCTTCTCGTTAATGAACTTTTCTCTTTCAAATTCCGAGAGTTGAGTTAATGTTTTCTCAAGACCATTCTCTCCAATCAGAGCTTGATATTTCGCTTTAATGGCAAACCAGCAGGTGAAATGATTTGCTTGAACCCAGTTCATAACTCTTTCACTCCAGCTATCATAGTCTTCAAGATTCATTAGCTTTGGAGGCTTTGTCATCGTGCCCATCTCGTTTTCAAGCTTCATATTCTGAGCTGCGGTGGTTGTAACTGCTGAAGCAGCAAATGCATTGTAAAATTCTTCTTTCATTTTTTCTGCAAAATTTCAGAAACACACTTTCGAAAAAAAACAATGTTTAGAAAGACAAGAAATACGAAATTTTAAGAAAAATTTCTTAAAAATGTTCTTTTTGTGAATGACAGAGCTGCTCGTGCGACTCAGATAGTCGTGTGAGTAATATACTCGTGCGAGTCAAAGATTCGTACGAATGAGATGTTCGTGCGAATGAAAGGTTATTCGTGCTAATGACTTGTTCGTGCGAATTACTTGCTTGTGCGAATGACAATTCTGTAACTTGTAGATTTTAAGAAAAACTTGTTTACTTGTTCATACGAGTGTCAGATTCGACGGATGGCTGTTCGTACGAGTTGTCTCTCTACTCGTACGAGTCAGCTCAGGTCACCAAACGAATGATTTTTACAATTTTCGACATGATTTAGTTTGATTTAAGATTTGAAATTTTCAAGGATTGATTAGAGTTGATTTTAACATGATATACTAAAATCCTAGTCCAATTTGTCCATGAATTCATCCAAATTTGAGATCTGGGTAAAAAGTGTAGATGTAGAAAACTCCAATGGTTGAATCTGGATCTGAAACTGTTGGTAGTATGCAGAAAGTTGATGTTTATCCTCAAATTAGGCCTCAAGGCTCTGATAACACTTGTGAGAGAGGATCGGCTCACCTCTTATGAGCACCGGACTGATCTGACTCAGCTAACAGAGGCGGAATTCATTGTTAGCGAGTTGGACAAAGAAACAAGAAAGATATACTGCTTAAACACCTTGATTTGTATTGATAAACGTGAACGGTTACAAAACGAGTAAACAGTTTGACAGGGCTTCACCGTAGTCACACACCAGCAGCTCTAACACAACACTTAGGCTCCTTTATTTAGGTCACATGACTCGCACAGGAGGAGTGTGTGTATGACTCGTGCGAGTGATGCCTTGTACGAGTGACAGGGTGTCACTCGTACGAGTCACTAATCTCACTCATACGAGCCATGTACAAAACAAATAAATCATATATTAACAAACAATATTTGACATTCTATTCCCTATATACATAACCAACATATCCTAGACGTAGGCAATAGACATTATGCACCAACAGAAGTAGTGGATGCAACGCTCATGTCTAAGACATAAAGATCATTTTCTTGTGGAGCGCGCATGAGGATCCACTCCTCAGGAATTTTGAAGCTCGGTTTAAGAATTAAGCATTCCTTGTCGTTGAAGTGGGTAGTGAATTTCTTGTCATAGATTTGCGAGATGCTAAGTAAGTTGTTCTCAAGCTCAGCGATATAGTTCACTTTGTCGAATGACACCACTCCGTTAGTGAGGATACCTTCACCCACGATCCTGCCTCCTTGTGTTCCAGTAAACCCAACATATCCTCCCCAAATAGCTTTTATGTCGTATAACAACACAAGCATCCCTGTCATGTGTCGAGAAGCTCCACTGTCCATAATCCACTTTGAAATAGTTGACCTCGTGAGCCCCTGCACACATGTGAAAAGAGAACTTACTTAAATAGAGAAACCCAAGCCTTTTTGGTCTTAGGCGGGTTTGGGATAACACATTTTGGCTCGACATTTTTCTTAACCTCTTTCTTTACCTCCACTATTGTTCAACCTTTGATCCTTTTTCTGTTTTAGGTTTAGTTGAAACAACGTTTGTGTTTACAACAACAGAAGATGATTTGTTCTTAGCAACCTAGGTTTGTGCACTTGAAAACGCTTTCTTTGAGTAAATCTTAAGATTCTTTTGTTTAGTTTTCTTTGATTATTCACCAATCTCAAACTTTGAAAAATTTGCAATGATTGGTTTCACATTTAAGTTTGACTTAGCATTTCGTTTCAAAATTTTCTTTAGCACAAACTCTTGACCTTTCTGTTTAACATCTTTTGTGCATTTTCCAACTTCATGAGCAGGTTTCATTTTGTTTGGTTTACATTGACGTGCAATGTGCCCAACTTTGTTACATTTGTAACATGTCCTACTGTCGTTTCCAACAGAGGCTTTCGAAACTTGTTCACGGAGTTTTCTTTCTTGCTCAATTTCTTTGTTTGATTGTTTACCAATGATTTCCTTTTCATTAACAGTGTTAGTTCCGTAAACAAAGTCAATTTTTTTTGTAACACTTTGATTTTGAAATTTGTTGTTTCTTTTCTTTTCAAACCCTAACCCAACCCTTTTGTTCTCAGGATAGCTTCTACCACTCGGATGTTAGTCTCTGTGAGACCCTTTTGGTTTTAAGTAAAGAGCGGCATCTTGCTTATCAAGATCAGATGTGTTGACTTCAGTCAGCTTAAAGAACATATCAACTCAGTATAAGTTTACATTTTAGAGTGGAAATTCCTCATCCGAGTATAGTTTATCCGATCCTTTCAGTTTGTAGACAACTATATTAGGATCATTATTTAAATCATCCTCTGATGCTGAAATGAAGTTTTTGTGAAAACTTTTCTCACTTCCAGAATGTGATCTTGACTCAGACTTTTCACTGCTTGACTTTGCACTTTCATAAACTATGATTTCAAACTCATTTTTGAAAACATTTTTGACCACTTTGGTTACCACATCAGATTCACAATCTTTTTCTGTTTTGTACAAGTTACATCGATGTTCTCAGGCAGCTCATTACCATTTTTAGTAAACAATTTTAAGTTTAGCGCCTTTTCCACCCCACCTGGCCTTTTCTTTGCATAGCTATTCCACATGGGTGGTGGAACATGATCATAACCTTTACCTGGTTATCAACAACTTTCTTTTCTTGTTTAACCTTGATTTTCGGAAGAATGTGATCAATGACATATGAACTGGTAGAATAACTGATTAACAATTTGTTAACCCGCTCAGTCTCAATTTTCATTTCTTCAGTTCACTTTTCAGCTCAGCAATCGTATTTATATGCATGTTTATGGCCATTTGTTTGCCCATAATGGTTGCTTTGAGCATTGAAAGTGTATTGTCATCTTCTTTGATTGCTTTCTCATATTGTTGAATGGTTTTGCTTAATTTGTCATATGCCTCCTTTGTTGTGACATAATCATATGACAAATGATCAGCATGTGTTTTGAGTTCATTATATTTTTCGTCCTTTTCAACACACTCCTTGCACGGCAATTTGCATTTTAAGCATGGAGTTTCCAACTCGACATTATGAGTTTCCTCATTATTTTTCAAAGTTTCACTTACCGACTCATTTACCAATTCAACACTTTCTACCTGGGCGTGCTCAATAACTACCTCGTTCAAATTTGCCATTAAAGCCTTGTCAGCAATATCAGTCAGAGCTTTGATGATCATCTCCTTGGTTACATCAATCAATTCGACAACTTCAGACTTTTGTTCTTCCTCACATGTGGGTTGATGGCTTGTATTGAAATAACCTGCAAAAGTGTTAAGAATATTAGTAGGCAAAAGATGTTTAAACGCACTGTTTAGAAGTTCTTTTTCCTCAGATGAAGTTTCATAAATTCTTCCGGTGCCTCATCCAAGGATGCCTCTGTATATTCTTTAGCATACTCAGGTTCTTCAATAATTTCAGCTACTAATGCCAGACTTTCACTCTTTGTGATGTACTTATTCCAGTTGAAACCTTTGTCTTCTTGAGTGACAACATGTGCTTTGTCTTTTGTGTTTGATGGACCGTCTTCAATCTGCACCATTCTAGTTTGGGGTTGAGGTCGAGATATATGGCCTTTTTGTAATAATCATCATCAAAAGGGTTCTGATTGCCCTTGACCTCTCGATCTGGACTCTCTTTTGAAATGCCCCTTCTCTCGGCATTTGAAGCACGTAACCTTGGACTTATCAAAGCCTAGTTTGCCGTCAAGTCCTCCCGGATTATCTCTTCCAGTAATTTCCATAAAACGTTGAGCTCTTCTGACAATGGAAGCCATACACCACTTGATATCACTCAATTCCATTTCAACCCGATCAATCTTATCGTAATCTTCTTTTGTCATCTTCGGATTCCCATAATTTCCAGCTACCAAACTTTCGTACAATTCATGTACCAAGGCAAGTAGGGTTATGTGTTGCTTTGTGGTATTTTCGTCAAAGTCTTGAGCATTCTGGAGGTTTACTGCGATATGCATTGTAAGATTCGTTGATTGGGATTAGATTGATTGTGCTAGCTGTTCTGTGGATTGCTTGAACTTTGGGATAATTGTGGTCCTAGAGGCGTATTTGGATTGAAGGAAGCAAAAGATTGAAATCCACTGGTTTGGGTTGATTGTGGACTTGGTGTGTTGATGGCACTGAAGGCATTTTGAATTCTGGGACTCTGTATGTTTGCGACAGGACTACCCTTGTAGTATAGATTCACATCTTGTTGTATCTGGGCGCCTTTGCTATTTGCCATCTTCTGCATCTCTAGCTCATGCCCTTCTAATCTTTCGATGAATCTCGGTAATGAGAAATTACCATACTCCGTGCCGTTCTTTAGAATAGTCAAGTAAGTAGACCATTCTCCTTCAGGTAGAGAATCTACAAGCTTATCGACAATTCTTCGTTTGTTTTTACAATTCCCATACGCTTCATCTATACCACCAAGTGACAGTACCTTTCAATCAACTTTTTCACTGTCTCTCCCTTGATAAGAGTAAAAATATCAAATTCTTTACTCAATAACGCTCTCTTTCCCTTTCGTAGTTGCGAACTTCCTTGGAATTTTAAACGTAAAGCATTCCATACAGATTGAACATCGTCATCGTCCTGTAGTAGCGCCAAGATATCTTCTTTGATGGCTTGCTGCAAGATATTCATCATCTTCTTCTCATTAATGAACTTTTCTCTTTCAAGCTATGAGAGTTGAGCTAGCATTTTCTAAAGACCAGTTTCTCCAATCGGAGCTTGATATTTAGACTCAACAGCAAACCAGCAAGTGAAGTGGTTAGCTTGAACACAGTTCATGAACCTTTCACTCTAGCTATCGTAGTCTTCTAGATTCATAAGCTTTGGGAGGCTTTATTATTGTTCCTATTTCATTCTCGAGATTCATATTTTACGCTGCTGTAGTGGTAACAGCTGAAGTAGCAAACGCGTTGAAAAACTCTTTTTCCATTATATCTGCAATTTATCAGAAACACAAACTTTCGACAACGCTGATTAGATATAATCTGAAAAGAACACGAAAGTTAAGAAAACTCCTTAAAATGTCCTTCGTGCGAGTGAACCAATACTCGTGCGAGTCAGGTGCCTCGTGCGAGAGAGAGAGAGATACTCATGCGAGTAACTCTGCGTGCGAGTCACATACTCATGCGAATGATTGTCTTAGAACTTAAAAATTTTAAGAAAACTTGTTTTTCTTGGTCGTACGAGTGCCTATTCGTACGGATGGCTATTCGTACGAGTTGCCCTTCTGCTCGTACGAGTAGCTCAGGTCAACAAACGGAAGTTTTCTGCAATTTTCATCATGATTTTGTTCGATTTTAGATCTGTAAGTTTCAAGGATTTGTTAATGTTGATTTTAACATGTTATACTAAAATCCAAGTCTAATTCATCCATGAAATTATCTAGATCTGAAGAATGTATGAAGAAAGAGTAGATATAGAAAACTTCAATGGTTGAATCTTGATTTTCAACTACTAAACTTGTTGGTTGTCTGTTGAAACTTGTTGTTTTTCCTCAAATCAGGCCTCAAGGTTCTGATACCACTTGTGAGAGGGGATCAACTCTCTCCGTGAGCACTGGGACTGACTTGACTCAACTAACAGAGGCGGAATTCATTGCTAGCGAGTTAGAAAAACAAACAATCAAGTATGCTGCTTAAACGTCGTTACTTCTTATATTAATAAACGTGAAAAGTTACAGACGAGCAAACGGACAGGGCTTCGCCTCAGTGACACACCAACAACTATACACACAACACTCCAACTCCACTGTATATAGGCCAACATGGCTGGCACAAGGAGTGAGGTTGTTGACTCGTGTGAGTGGTGCCTCGTACTAGTGACAAGGTGTTACTCATACGAGCCACAAATGCTCACTCGTACGAGCCATCTAATAAACATAAAATCTGACAAATATAAGCCCTATATACATGACTGACATATCCTAGACGTAGGCAATAAACATTATGCACCAACACCACTTCGTGCGAAGTAACAGTCTACTTCATGCATTGTGACTGATCACTTCATGCGAAGGGTCTGTTTTTATAATGTTTTAGCTCATTTTGCACCCATTTCAACACTGGTTTTCTTGAACAGGGTATTAGCAATGAGGCAAAACAGTCTAGAACCATACTACTTAATCAGAAGCGATTAAGATTTGTTCTGATTAGTTTATTAAGAAAATACGAGAGTTATGTATAGTTTAAGTGTTCAACTTGGTCATAGATGTCAAGCATGGAGATGTTAAATCTAATTATATGATTCACCAAAGTACAAGGTTGCAATAACCCGGTTGGTCATGAACGTACAAAAGGTAAAATGTAAATATGTTCAAGCGAGGTGTGGAACTTAATTCGGGTAGCCACGGCGCCCAACGTTCTCACTTGCTAGAACACTAATCCAATCCTATGAGGATAATGAACTAGGTTAGCTTTCAACACTTGGTACAACGAGAAGTAGTAAAAGAAAAAGATAAGTTTTTGAAATTGCAATATGTTAGTGAGTTAAACTCACTTAGAAGAAGATAGTTCTATCGAAAATAAAAAAATTTGAGAGTGAGAGTGAGAGTGTATGGAAGTTGGAGATGGTGAAGTGCGTCTGTATTTATAGGAAAACAGGTCAGTTCGTACGAGTTGGCATCACTTCGTACGAAGTGGTATTCACTTCGTGCGAAGTGACTTGTTTGGTCCATTTTCACGTGTTATAGCTGGTCGTTTAAGTATTTTAAGCATGCATGAATGATGTATAAGTATAATTGTAAGCAGAATTGAGCATTCGAGTATTTCAAGTATGAGTTTCTTACATGAAGTCACGTATTAAAGATTGTAAAGTATGAATCAAGCATATTAAAATGTATAAGTATCAAATAAAGTTTCATTATGATCATAGTCCCAGAGTACAAAGGTTGAAAATGAAAGATACGATTACGATAGGAGTTTCCAAATATAGAAATTCGAATACACTTTCTAAATAAGGAAAGTCTAAAAATGCAGAGCGTTACAGTGTCCCCTCCTTCAGGGAATTTCGTCCTAAAATTTATTCAAGAGGAAGACTCAAGGAAGAGATGCGGATACTTAGTCTTCATCTCACTCTCGAGTTCCCATGTAAATTCAGTGCCACGTTTGCCTTCCCATCGAACTTTGACTATGGGAATGCAACTGCGCCTAAGTTGCTTGATTTCTCAGTCCGTGATTTCGATTGGTTTTTCCACAAAGTGCAAGACTCATTGATTTGGAGATCGTCAAGCGGTACATAAAGTTCTTCTTCAGCTAGACACTTCTTTAGATTCAAGACATGGAACGTTGGGTGCACATTGTTTAGTTCTTGAGGTTGGTATAGTCGATACCCTACCTTGCTAATCCTTTCGAGAATCTTGAAAGGACCTATGTAGCGAGGAGCGGGTTTGCCTTTCTTACCAAACCTGATTATGCCTTTCCAAGGGGATACCTTAAGAAGTACATGATCACCGATGTTGAATCCCAAGGGTTTTCGTCTCTTATCTAGGTAGCTCTTTTCTCGACTTCTAGCCTTGAGCAGATTGTCACATATTCGCAAAATCTTGTCCGTCGTTTCTTTTATGAGCTCAGGACCAGTGATTTGAGCTTCTCCAATCTCGTGCCAGCAAATAGGGGATTGACACTTTCGACCTTAAAAAGCTTCATTAATACTAGCGTGATAACTGTTATTGTACGAGAACTCTACCAAAGGTAAGTGTGAATCCCAGTTGCCACCAAAATCGATTACGCATGAACAAAGCATATCCTCAAGAGTTTGGATAGTACGCTCGCTTTGACCGTCAGATTGAGGATGGAAAGCCGTACTAAGATTAAGATGAGTGCCAAGGGCGGATTGAGACGTTTGCCAAAGACGAGAGGTGAAACGATCATCACAGTCCACTATGATGTCAACGGGGATACCATGACGACAAATGATTTCATCCTGTAGATACGAGCGAATTTCTCGACTTTGTAATCTTGACGAATGGGGAGAAAGTGAGCGGATTTGGTGAATCGATCGATGATTACCCAAATACTGTCATGACTAGAGGAAGTTCGAGGAAGCTTAGTGATAAAATCCATAGACATACTCCCCATTTCCAGACATGAATTTCTGGCTGTTCGAGTAAGCCAAAGGGACGTTGATGTTCAGCTTTGACCTTAGAACAAGTAAGACATTTTGAAACGTAGGTGTCGATATATTTCTTCATACCATGCCACCAATAGACGTACGAAGGTCTTGGTACATCTTGTCAGCGCCAGGATGAATGGAATATCGAGATTGGTGGGCTTCCTTCATCAAAGTGTTGCGAAGGTTGCTGCGATTTGGAATCCGGACACGATCGAGATAGTAGAGAATACCATTGGATTTAGACTCAAGCTGATTTTCAACACCACACTGCATCTCATTGTAGAGATAGCTCTCGTTAATGGATGAGCATTGTGCCTCACGCATTAGCTCACGATGGTTTCCGTAGGTTTGAAAGGAACGAACGCTCTTTACATGAGTTTTACGACTAAGTGCGTCAACTACAACATTTGCCTTACCTGGATGATAGCGAATCTCACAGTCATAGTCGTTTAACAATTCTACCCAACAACGTTGACGCATGTTGAGTTTCTTTTGATCGAAGATGTGCTGAAGGCTCTTACGGTCGGTGTGACATTTGTACATTTTTAGTCATTGAACAATTTCGAAACATTTTTGTATTTAACAAAATCTTGTGTTTTATTTGTGAGAATATATATTTTTCAATCATTATACAATCCTGGACATTTTTATTCAATAAAATCTTGCATTTTATTGGTAAGAATGCAAAAATGTCAATCATTACACAAATTCGGTCATTTTCATGTTCGATAAAGTTTTATACACTATTTACGAAACGCGTAACCATACAATCGAACGAACCGACATCCACAACATTTCCAGACAAAATTGAAGTTACACATGCTTTAACTACTTTATATAACCTAAATATTAGGTTAAGAGGGGTTAAAAATGACAAAACCTGGAAATACAAGTCCAAGGACCAAAATTGTCAAACAAAGTTTGCTTTTTCACCAAGTTTGCCACCCATCTCCGATTTTTTACACCTTGAACTCATTTTGCCACACTTAATTTGGTGTGGACGCATGTTAGAACACTAATCCACACTTGGTAACACTTGTCATCACCTCCTTAATCCTAAAACACTACAAACACCCTTTAATTCATCCATTTTTTTTCACACCAATTCCGAAAAACTTCAAAGCAAAGTGTGAAGTTCTTATTTGTATCCTTCTTGAAGCTTGTTTCAAGCCTTTGGAAGCCTCCTATCTTGAGTTCTGAAAGTGTTCTTCAACACAAGTGAGTACTCTTCCTAGTTCTTTCATTATTTTAGCTATTTTGAGCTAAAAGTCAAACAATTTGGCTTCCTGTTTGACTTTCAGCTCTGACCATTTTGGTCAAGTCAAAGTTCAAATTGAACTTTGCAATGTTATCGTAATCATGAAAATACCCTTGCGATTACACCTTCTGATTACCACGTTTAGTAGGCGAGATGACGAGTCAAAGTTGTACAAGTTAAAAGTAAAATACACACACACACACACATATATATATATAGTTTGGCTAGTTATATGATGAGTCGATTTTATGTACTTTTAAAGTGCCGAAAACACCATTTTGGCGCATAAAATAGTTTTAAACATGTAAGAACATAGTCTTGACATCTAAACTTATATTATAACATAATTAAACTTGTTTTGACATATAAGACTCATCATAGGACTTATTTAACCATCCAAACCCATAGTTACGCTTGCGACCCGTTAAAGTGGCATAAACCATTTTAACAAGTTGTAACGGGTCAAAGCACTTAGAAACTCTTCTAAATCAGAATGTAAGGTATTATAAACCATATCATATGATTCCCAACACTTGTTTGGTTTATAAGACCTCATTCTATCCAATCCTCCGTTTAAAGTCTCGACACACTAACATAGTATTCCGATACATTAGGGCACACTTAAACTCTTCAATCCTTGAGCTTTGTTTGATCATTTGAACAAGACATTTACGCAATCCCAAGTGAGTACATAGCCCCCTCTATTACGTTTTCAAATGTTTTGGGGTGATTCATATGTGCCTATCACTAATTTCTTGTTTTCGTGACATTATACATGTTTTGCTTATCTAGTACATATAGCACATGATTTCAAAGACATTTTGCTTCATATGTTTGCTTAGCATACCTAGTACATGATTTCAAAGACATTTTTGCTTCGTACGTTGACTTAGCATACCTAGTACATAATTTCGAAGACATTTTTGCTTCGTATGTTGACTTAGCATACCTAGTAAATGATTTCAAAGACATTCTTGCTTTGTGTGTTGACTTAGCATACCTAGTACATGATTTCAATGACATTTTGCTTCATATGTTTACTTAGCATACCTAGTACACGATTTCAAAGACATTTTTACTTTGTATGTTGACTTAGCATACCTAGTACATGATTTTAAATACATTTTTGCTTGGTATATTGACTTAGTATGCCAAGTACAAGATTTCAAAACATTTTCATGACTTACTTACATTGTTAAGACATATTGGTGCGTTGAACATACGACAATACATTCATTAACATTGATCACGCCGACCGGTAGTATGTAATGGTATCATAGGATTGACAATCTCGTTCCCGCTTACTAGGTTGATTTGGAAGTGACTTTAGGGAATGATGAAATCCGATGAACATTTGATAAACCTTTGACTTTCTAAGGGTTTATCCGACTGTCAACAAGGCTTGAATGTATTCGCCAACAATCCATATATATGTGTCTACACAATAAAAACAATTGATTTATAAGATAAGAGTTTTTGTTTAAACAAGACCTTTGTTTATTCAAAACATATGTTTTATACAAGACATTTTGAAGAGACAAGACATTTTCGTTATTTTACACAAGACATTTATTTTATGGTTTAAACAAGACTTTTGTTTGCCATACAAGATATTAGTTTATACATAGAAATTTGTTTATAAAAGGTATTTGGCTTATATATGACATTAGTTTAAACAAGGCATCTCACTTGTTGGCTCATGGTAAGTGATTTAAATGACGAGATGTGTGTAATATGATAAAAGCATGGTGGATACGCCGCTGGTATTTCCTATATATAAGTGCTTTCATTATATTACATAATGTAGCATTATCTAAATCACTTCAAACAAAATACAAGACATGACATATTTTATACAAGGCATGAGTTATTTTGGTTATTAAGTAAACCATGCATCATTTCTTTTAAATCATTTGATTTTCATATGATTTCATAAAAGAAACATTTTTGTAAAGGATCATGGCTACTTTTGTAATAGTTGAACATTTCTTTTAACTTTCAAAGCCATGAATCGTCATCACAAAACCTATGTTACTCATAAGCAATTTTATGCTGACGTTTTATTTTCACATATGTATCAGGAGCTAATGTTTGACTTTGAGCATGCTTCACATAGGGCGGACTTGGCCTTAGTAACTTCAAAATTTGCAAGAGAATTTTATGTTTTTGATTTCATTCTTCCATAACAATATAAACAATTAAATTCAATAATACAAAACTTTATATACCATGTGTTGTGACACAATAGTTCTGTGACATGACTCCCCGATGTTTCCGCCGCGGTTTGTGGTTTTACGCAGTCGGCGTGTTACTGAAAGATTGGTATCAAAGCTCATGGTTATAGGGAATTAGGTTATTAGTAATAGTTTGATGTAGACTATAACCTTCCTAGGTCCCTAACACAAGTTATCTTGTGTTGAGATCTTAAAAAATACCATCACCTATCCTTAGGTGATTACCAAAACAAATTCACAAGTTACAAATTCGTTTTGAAAATCAATCATCTATCCTTAGATGATTTGTTTTTCGGCTTCATGCCTTCAAAGTTTTCAAAATCTCGTCAAAGTTTGGGTTTTAATAATGTGAACACATGCAATCTGGAAGGGTGGATGCCTGTACCCTGAGTTTTCTGTCTAAGGCTAGAGTGTTCGTACAAATCCGGATTATCAGACCAGTCACTCTTACCTGGGAACTCTTGGGGTGAGTGTCCACTTCTAGGCTCAAATATGTCTTCGCGATACATTATAAAGACCCGGTTACTTTGATTAGTTTCTATGTGTCGTTTGGTTGTTGTAGGTAACGAATAGATGATCACAATCCTTATGTTTCGTTGATATTTTTAACGTTTTCTTTTGACTATCCAATATCAATCTCACCCGTTTTCTATCATATTTCCTTCTCTATTAGAATGCCTCCTCATCGAAATGCTTCTCAGGACGCCGATATGGCGGTAATGATAGCTCAGTAGATAGCTATTGTGCTACCAAATCTTGTGACTCAATTAAACCAAGCCAACAATAACAAAAACAATGCACATGTTTTGTGCAACTTTAAATAATTCAATTCGGCTAAACCGCTCAAGTTTAGTGGTTCTGAGGGAGCTACTGGGCTCCTACAGTGGTTTGAGAGCCTTGAGAGCACATTCCGTCATGTTCAACGTCCAAATGAGCACAAAGTAGAATTTGCTTCGAGTGTATTCCAAAATAGGGCGCTCACATGGTGGAACAAGTGGTGAGAGATAGGGGAGCTGATGTTGCAATGGCTCAGACATTGGAAGAGCTTCGACCTCTTATGATGAAGGAATTCTGCCCAGACCACGAGCAAAGAGCACTTGAGAACGAATTCCATGACCTGAAACAAGATAGTGGAGAACATCGTGCCTACACTGACCTTTATGAGGAGCTAAGTTTGTTATGTCCTACTATGGTCACGCCCTTGGATGAGGCTATTGAAAAGTACATTGATGGCCTTCCTGACCTAGTTCAGGTCATAGTCACTGGTAGCAACCCTGCTACAGTCAAACAGGTTATCGAGTTGGCTGCAACCTTGACTGACTCGCAAGTCAAGAAGGGTAAACTTTTTCGCAAAGGCGACAAGGAGAAATCTACAAGACTGCACATGGGAAACAAAAGGGAAACAAGGCCGAAACCTCCAAGAAGTCTAGGAAGCGTAAAGCTTCCAAGAATTTCGCTGTTGTTACACAACCCAACCAAGCTGCTCCCAATCAACCAGCACAGCCTCCCACCAAGAGACAATATGCCGGTACTGCACCTCTGTGCAACCAGTGTGATAGTCATCACCAACCCCATCTACCGTGCTATCATTGTACCAATTGTGGACGATATGGCCATCTGGCCAACACTTGTCATTTTGCTCCTGCCCCAAATCAAGTGGTTTGAAATCCTGTTCAACCACAAGCCAATCCTGCACGACCCCACTACCCACCTGGATCCTGCTACAATTGTGGTGATCTTACTCACTTCCAAAACAACTGCCCGAAGCTAGTTAATACAAATCCAGCCCAGGGACAAGCATTTACATAAATGCTAATGAGGCTCGTGCTAACAATGACGTGGTTAACGGTACGTTCCTTGTCAATAATCAGCCTGCTTCTATTCTTTTTTATTCGGGTGCCGATATGAGTTTGTATCCTTAGATTTTGAGCCTTATCTTTTAACACCACGAACCAAAGTAGGAAAACCCTTAACAGTAGAGATAGCTAGTGGCGAACCTCTTGTACTTGATTCTGTTATTCGTAATTGCCAATTGAACCTCAATAACCATCTTTTTTCTATTGATCTCATGCCAATGCAACTTGGGAGTTTTGACGTCATAGTAGGCATGGACTGGTTAACCAAACACTATACTGAAGTGATCTGTTTTGATAAGATTGTTCACATCCCTCTTTTGTCTGCTAAAATCCTAGAAGTTCGTGAAGAGAAACCCTCTCATTGCCTTTAACTCATGACATGTACCCAAGCCCAAAGATACCTACGAAAGAATTTGTAGCCTTTTTGGCACATATCATAGAGGAGAAAAGCAAGGGTAAGAGTATTCAAGACATCCCCATTGTTCGAGATTTTCCTGAGGTGTTTCCTGAAGAACTACTTGGTTACCCCCAACACGTCAAGTCAAATTTCGTATATATCTTGTACCTGGTGCCAACCCAATTGCCAAATCCCCTTACCGTCTTGCACCGTCTGAAATTCAAGAGTTGTCAAAACAACTCCAAGAACTTTCAGACAAAAGGATTTATTTGTCTGAGCTTTTCAACTTGGGGTGCTCCTGTCCTATTCGTGAAAAACAAGGATGGATCCTTTCACATGTGCATCGATTATCGTGAGCTCAACAAACTCACGATTAAAAATTAATATCCCCTACCTTGTATTGATGATCGTTTTGATCAACTACAAGGTGCTACATGTTTCTCCGAGGTTGATCTACGTTCTGGGTATCACTAGCTTCATGTCCTCGATGAAGATTTTACCAAAACTGCTTTTCGCACTCGATACGACCATTACGAGTTCACTGTCATGCCCTTTGGTTTGACAAATGCTCCTTTCGTCTTCATGGACTTAATGAATAGGGTTTGTAAACCTTATTTAGACAAGTTCATCATTGTTTTCATCGATGAAATTTTGATTTATTCGAAATCTCGAGCCGATCACAAACGTCATCTTCAACGATGGAACTCCTAAAGAAAGAACAACTATATCCCAAATTCTCTAAGCGTCAATTTGGCTGAAGGAAGTTCAATTTTTGGGACACATCATCAACGAACAAGGTATACATGTAGATCCCGCCAAAATCAGTGCGATTAGGGATTGGAGTACACCTACTACTCCTACCAAAGTTCGTTCATTTCCCGGTCTAGCTGGCTATTACCGCCGCTTTATCGCAAACTTCTCCAAGATTGCGGTTCCCCTTACTACTTTGACTCAAAAGAATAAACCTTTTGAGTGGGGACCCAAACAAGAAGAAGCTTTTCAGACCTTGAAACAAAAGCTTTGTGATGCTCCTGTTTTATCCTTACCCAATGGCAACGACGACTTTGTCATATACTGTGATGCATCGAATCTAGGCCTTGGCTATGTTCTCATGCAAAGAGACAAAGTCATAGCCTGTGCATCAAGACAATTGAAAATCCATGAAAAGAACTACACAACTCAAGATCTTAAGTTAGGTGCCGTTGTTTTTGCTCTCAAAATTTGGAAACATTACCTCTATGGTACAAAATGTGTGGTTTTCACTGACCACAAAAGTCTCCAACACATTCTTAATTAGAATAAACTGAACATGAGACAACGACGTTGGGTTGAACTTCTAAACGACTATGACTGTGAGATTCGCTACCATCCTGGTAAGGTGAATGTCGTAGCTGATGCTCTTAGTCGTAAAGAACGTGTCAAGCTACATTGTGTTCAAGTTCGACCTGATATCCAAACACGTATTTTTGAAGCCCAACACACTTGTGTAACCCAAGGTTTGTTGAAAAACGAACTACCCCATCATCTCGAGTTTCAACATGAAACAAAAGACAATGGGTTACTCTACTACATGAACCGTTTATGGGTTCCAAGCCAAGATAATCTCCGCACCCTATAGATGAACGAGGCTCACAAATCTCGTTATTCAATTCATCCTGGTGCAGACAAAATATACAAGGATCTTCGTAACCAATATTGGTGGCAGGGTATGAAGAAGGATATTGCCTTATACGTATCCAAATGCCTAACTTGTCTAAAAGTTAAGGCAGAACATCAACATCCATCTTGTTTGGAAAGGGGAAAACATTGCTATGGATCTCATCACCAAACTACCCTGTACTTCTAGAGGTCATGATGCCATTTAGGTAGTCATTGATCGTTTGACAAAGTCAGCATACTTTTTGCCAATTTCTAAGGCTCTATCTGCTGACAAACTTGGGAAGATCTACGTTGATGAGATAGTATCTCAACATGGTGTTCCTTTAAACATCATATCGGACCGGGATGCTCGATTTTCATCTCACTTTTGGAAGACCATGCAATCTGCCAAGGGAACCAAAATTAACGTGAGCACTTCTTATCATCCTCAGACAGATGGATAATCCGAAAGGACGATCCAAACATTGGAGGATATGCTTAAAGCTTGTGTGATCGACTTTGGTGGTAGTTAGGATTCGCATCTACCTTTGATCGAATTCTCCTACAACAATAGTTATCACTCCAGCATTAACATGGCTCATTTCGAAGCTCTATGCGGTCGAAAATGTCGTCACCTATCTGCTGGAATGAGGTTGGCGAAGCTCAGCTCATCGGACCAGAACTCATTCTAGAGACTACAGACAAAGTTAAGAAAATACGCGATAACCGTTTGACAGCTAGAATCGTCAAAAGAGTTATGCGGATTAGCGACGCAAGCCCTTGGAATTCCAAATTGGTGATCACGTCCTTATCAAGGTATCCCCTTGGAAAGGTGTGATTACATTTGGAAAGAAAGGAAAACTTGCACCTCGATATGTGGGACCATTTAAGATCATTGAGAGGGTCAGAAAGGTGGGCTACAAACTTGAGCTACCTCCTGAGCTTGGGAATGTTCATCCAACTTTCCACGTATCCTATTTAAAAAGTGTTTGGCTGATGAAAACCTCCACATCCCTCTTGATGAATTTCACATTGATAACACAATGCACTTTGTCGAGAAACCTGTGGAAATATTGGACCGTGAAGTCAAGAAACTCAAACACAAACGCATGCTGATTGTTAAAGTTTGCTTGGAGTCCAAACGTGGCCTAGAGTTTACCTGGGAATGAGAGGATCAAATGAAGGCAAAATACCAGCATCTTTTCTCACAAGTTTCCTCTAATTAAATTTCAGGACGAAATTTCCTAAAGTAGGGGAGACTGTGACATTTGTACATTTTTAGTCACTGAACAATTCTGAAACATTGTTGTATTTAATAAAATCTAGTGTTTTATTTGCGAGGATGTATATTTATCAATCATTATACAATCGCGAGCATTTTTATTCAATAAAATCTTGCATTTTATTGGTAAGAATGCAAAAATGTCAATCATTGCACAAATTCGGTCATTTTCGTGTTCGATAAAGTTTTATACTTTATTTACGAAATGCGTAACCGTACAATTGAATGAACCGACATCCACGACATTTCCAGACAAAATCCAAGTTACATATGCCTTAGCGCCTTTATATAACCTAAATATTAGGTTAAGAGGGGTTAAAAATGTCAAAACTTGAAAATACAAGTTCAAGGACCAAAATTGTCACTTTTTCTCCAAGTTTGCCACCTATCTCCGTTTTTGACACCTTGCACTCATTTTGCCACACTTAATTTGGTGTTGACACATGTTAGGACACTAATACACACTTGGTAACACTTGTCATCACCTCCTTGATCCTAAAACACTATGAATATTCTTTAATTTATCCATTTTTTTCACACCACTTCAAAACACTTGAAAGCAAAGTGTGAAGTCTTCTTTCTATCCTTCTTGGAGCTTATTTCCAGCCTTTAGAAGCCTCCTATCTTGAGTTCTGAAAGTGTTCTTCAACACAAGTAAAAACACCTTCTAGTTCTTTCATTATTTTAGGTAAAAGTCAAATAGTTTGGCTTCCTATTTGACTTTCGGTTCTAGTTTAGTGCCTATTTCTTAGTCGTAAGTCGAGCGGTTTTACTACCGCTTTGACTTTCAAATCTGACCTGTTTAGTCAATCTTAGGATTCGACTAAGCGCATTTTTATGACCATAGTAATTTAGGGAATAATGCTCTGAGGTTATACCTTATAGTCATATAGTTTGGTTAGTTATATGATGAGTCGATTTTATGTACTTTTAAAGTGCTGAAACCACCCTTTTGGTGCATAAAATGGTTTTAAACATGTAAGACTATAGTTTGACATCTAAACTGATATTATAACATAATCAAACTTGTTTTGGCATATAAGACTCATCATAGGACTTATTTAACCATCCAAACCCATAGTTACGCTTGTGACCCGTTAAAGTGGCGTAAACCATTTTAACAAGTCATAACTGGTCAAAGCACTTAGAAACTCTTCCAAATCAGAATGTAAGATATTATAAACCATATCATACGAGTCCCAACACTCGTTTGGGTTATAAGACCTC
Source organism: Scalesia atractyloides (assembly GCA_947069175.1). NCBI lineage: Eukaryota > Viridiplantae > Streptophyta > Magnoliopsida > Asterales > Asteraceae > Scalesia > Scalesia atractyloides. The sequence goes on along the minus strand of CAMTDV010000026.1, from coordinate 46,466,724 downwards.
ATTCTATCCAATCCTCCGATTAAAGTCTTAACACACTAAAATAGTATTCTGATACATTAGGACACACTTGAACTCCCAATCTTTGAGCTTTGTTTGATCATTTGAACAAGACATTTACACACTCCCAAGTGAGTACATATCCCCCTCTTTTACGTGTTCAAATGTTTTGGGGTCATTCATATGTGCCTATCACTACTTTCTTGTTTTCATGACATTATACAAGTTTTGCTTTGTAGGTCCACCTGGAGGATCAAGATAAACCTGCTTCCTTGTTCATGCAACACACATACTAGTGCGGAATCCAAGTATGCATGCAAACCAAAGCAAAGTAGAAGACACAAAGGATAACCAAAGATTCAATATCTTGATTAACTGATGAGAACTAGTACAAACATATACAAACAATGTTCATACAGACTCTATGCATTCACTCTGTGCTCTCAAAGTCTCAGCTTAGTATCCACTGGTCACTCGCATGAACTCTCTCACACATGCATTTTCTACTGAGAAGGTCATGTCTGCTTATATAGTGCCAACACCAAGCAACAGTACAAAGTATGTTGCTGGTCATATGAAACACCAAAAGACACGGAAGACATTCTCCAAATAGACTCGTACGAATTAACTGGCTCGCACGAATCAATAACATTGCTTGTACAAATCAAGATGAAAGCTTGATTGTGTAGGCTTGATCGTACGAATGGTGTGACTCGTACGAGCAACATCTTGCTCGTACGAAGCATTCCCACTCGCACCAATTGTTTTCTTTGGAGATCGTGCCACAGACATGACGTACCTGAGACTCAACAGTATGCACACATGCATCTGTTGTACACAGACATTCTGATCGTCGTACTAGATCAAGATAGGAGGATATCTTGATCTGGCCGACACGACCAATCTATACAGACACAGTTCAGAAGGACCGTACAATTACAGACGTAACTTAAGAACAAGCTACAAACACAAAAGTGTATCAACAAACTCCCCCTTGGCTGTTGCTTGGTCTTCGATCTTCATTTCTTGAACTGCCTGCTATATCAACAAACTCCCCATGAAGATAATCAATCCATAGTTGATTGAGGATCAAGTTTTCATTGTTTTTTCCAGACTCATCAAACCTTTCCTGTTTCCTCTTGAGTGTCACTTGAGGTAACTAGATCGGTCACGATCTACTGCACATTACAGTCTACCATTGGTGGTGGAACAAAAACTTTTGGTTGTGAGGACGAGGCCAAAGCAGTAATAATACCAGGGTCTTCAGAATCTTGATCACGTTTACGCTTGATCTCCTGTGCTTTGCATCTCTTATTACACAGAATGTTCACTCGCTTTATGCTCATTTCAAAGACGTCTTTAATACCATTGAAGCCTTCTACCAGTTTAGCATTACGAGAATGATACCATTCCTTCAAGTTGTTATGCTTAGTAGACAATGTTTCTACAGATTGTTGAACAGCCACACTACGTTCTTTCAGTCGGTTCAACTCGATACCCCTAGAGTTATCAGCTGCTCACATCTGTTTTAGCTGAGTTGCCCTTTCTGCATCTGCAACCTTCAGTTGCTCATTTTCTTTCCTTAACTGTGCAATTACAGAATCCTGTTTTCTAACAGTCTCTTTCAAAGAATTTATCTCCAATTGTTGCTTGACAGCTATGTTTCAGTTTGAAGACATAAATTCTAAATGCTTGTTAATCTGCATTGCCGCAGCTTGCAACTGAGTGAACAGAAGTTCCACCTTCTCATCTTGAGCCATTTCAGAGAACAAACGACTTCCTCGTTTAGACTTTTGTTGATGAGCTGTGGGTTGGGACTGTTGAACTGAAGAAGTAGTAGGTTGCGATCGAACTGAAGTATCTTCAGCTGAAATTCTTTCAGCTGCTGTGGTACTTGATGGTTGTGGTTCAGGAGCTGTAGCAGCATCTGTCATTACAGGTTCAGTTTCCTCCATTGTAAAGGTAGACTGAGTTTCTTTAACTGGTTCCTATACAGTTTCCTGATGTGAGGTTGTAGGTTGTATGATTTCAGGTTGAGCTGAGGAAGTATTCGTGGACGAACTCCGTTGTTTCTTTCTACTCTTGTCACCAACTGAAGTACCTACATCATTAGCACCACAATTACCATCAATATCACCATCATCACCATTTCCCTTTTTATGAAATCTATCTTTGATCATTTTCTCCAAGATAGGTTCTTCATTATCAGAATCACTGTCATCATGGCGCCACTTGTCGTTTTCTAGTGCAACATAATTGTTGTTTGCCAGAAAATAGAACAATCTTCGAGGAGGTGTGCTTTCCTTGTAACGTTTTGCTGTAACACCTTTAAAGATTTTCAATTGATGTTCCATTATAACTTCTACTTTTAGAACATCATTGTCATTCTTCGGAAGATTCGGATGTTGCGTATTTAAGATCATCTTAAGAAACCGGGGAACATCCAAAACTTGTTTCCACCATAACCAGTTCTACTCAGGTTCTCCTTCATGTTTGCGAAAATATACTTTGAAATACTGAACGGTTTGTTCAATGTCAAAGCTATCATCATTCCAACCAAGTCGTTATTTGCCATGTCATAACCACTTCGTCTATTGCTCAAACACTGAATTAGAACATGTAGAAAGAACTTGTATCGGAGTGGTAACCATGCTTTATTGATTTGTCCTACCAGAAAATCTCTGACACACTTCACAAGCATCAAACATCCACGTTGACGCTTCAACGCCACTGAGCATGGAGCTTCAGGATCATCACCAAACTGCAATACTGAGTTAATGATTTCGGCAGTCACGTCTACATCCAAGTTGTTTACTTTTCCGTGGATGACTTCCTTACCATTAACTTCAGTGACTTTAGCTGAATCCCAAAATCTTTTGATCAACGTCTTATATACTGTAGTCTTGTGCGTGATAGCATATTTTATCCTTGAGTTGCGTAAAAACTTCATTATACAATTGTACTAAGCAAATTTGTCTTCCGGATCCAAGTAGGCCACCATATTATGTCTTGGCTCAGACATAATTTCCACTTCTGACTTGTTAGTCCTCTTTGTTGCAGGTTTCTTTTATGTTCTTTTTGTTCCATTCTGTACGCATAAGTCAAATAGGATAAGAACACAAAATCATCAGGGAATATACACAAAAAGTTTTTATTTCAAACTTTATGTATGTATGTATTCCCTGAACAAAGAAATACTAACGCATACGAATAACAACTTATTCGTGCGAAGAACAACTTTTTTACGAACTTTTGATTTAAAAACAAGAAACTGATTCATTCGTATGAATCTAGTTCGTACAAACAACCTTCAAAATAAGTTACTTGTTTTTCGTTAAAGATTCTTCGTTTCAAGTTTGTTGTTCTTATCAGTCATGGTCACATTTTAAGTTAAGCATCTTCAAAGTATGCCAAACATTTTTAAGAGTACCTTAAAGAAATCAAAAACAACTTGAAGAGAGGTGTAAGGATGATGTGAGCAAAGTGAAAGTGAAGTTCCACCACATAACTTCATTTCCTTTTATACGACATCATTACTCACATGAAATACCCTTGGATCGTACGAAGCACTGCCCTTCGTACGAACCATCATTGGTCCATTCGTACGAGATACACACTCGCACGAAATATCTCTGATTCGTACGAATCCAAGTTTTTCAAAAACTGGATTTCAATTCTTCGAGGACCTTAGGTTTTTCATTGACCTGTTTAACAACTTTGCACATATCCACACTAATCACAAAGTTAAGTTAGGAATAGTGCTTTTAAACAGATTTTGTTTCTTTGAGATGAGTTTACCATTGTAAGAAAGTACTTTATGAAGTTGCGATATCCAAGCGAATGGTTTTTTGGACGGATCTTGGTAGAAAACCTTTGAGCTTCAATTTTGGCTAATTCAAAAAGGAACTTAATTTAGCAACAAAGTAAACTAAAATTAAAACAACTACTAAACTATAAACTATATATCTACCATATAATCTTTTTCAGAGTTTCAAGGTAAGAGTATCATACCAGCTTTTAATCTTATCAAAAACAGGTTTTGTTTAAACATCAAATTAAATAAATAAGTATTCAGCTATGATTATCGGTATTGTTGTCCACATAAGCTCAACTTATCAAATGTAATCATGATTAGGAGATATGATTAATGTATGATTTATACTTACTAGCCAGTGTTCAACCACTTCATGACACATTCCCGGTATCAAGATATGCACGAGAGAAAATCTTACCAGTGAGTATACAGCTTATCATCTGTTTTGACGTATATGATGTGAGATACACACTTATTTTGATTGAAAACAAGCCCTATGTGATTAAGTAACTTATTGATGAGGAACTTGATTTTTAGATGCATGCAGGGCACATGAGTAAGTCCATGAACAGGTTAGTACCATCGTACCGACAAAGAGACGAACTTAGCTCCCGCATAAAGCTGTGATATTTTATCACTTAGTTTTGGGTGAATGTGATATTTTTATCACTTATTAATGGTCGTATGCAGTATTTACATGTATGTATGGTATCATGGAAGTTCTAGACTTGCGTCACCATTATTTTTCGGCAAAAGATTCAACCATGATACCCAGGTGATAAGTCAGCATAAAGACCGCATATCTTAGAACCTCGGCACACTATCAAACGAAATTTCGGTACCAAGACCATATGCCAATGAATGGTTCCCACCTGGCTTGCAGTCCGTTAAGTTTATATCAACCTGCACATTTTAATCTGATTGTGAGCCTACCGATACATCATTAGTAAAGCTACTTATTAGTTTTCGTTCTTTGTTCTTGACTGTTTATGACAGATCACTAGTGTATTTCATCATCTTCAACTTATCTATCCAAGAAACTAATTTTTGATTTTTGGTTTTTCTATTGTTTTTGTATTTTTCTGAATTTGTCTCCCCCTTAAATAAAGAAGGTAATAAAAACTTTAACTAAATAAAATACATATTTTTGTATTTTTTTTGCATTTTCTCATGTTTTTGTATTTTCTTAAAATATACCCCCCCTAAAATATATAACTAAGAGAAAATAGAAAATCTTTTTGTAATTTTTAGATTTTTAAGAAACTATTTACGAGAAAAGATTTTCCAAAATGAATTACTCGGGTTTCACCTTGATGCCATTGACCAAAAGAAGATAGTCAAAACGAGATTTGTCAAAAGCTTTGGTAGGTCAGCACGTTGTGATCGGTGTGGATTTTAACAACATTGATATGTTTCTTTTCATAACAGTCTCGTATGAAATGATACTTAATCTCAATGTGTTTGGTCTTTGAGTGCTGTACATGATTACGAGTAATCTGTAAAGCAGCTTCATTATCAACAAAAATAGGAGTAGTTAGAAATTCAAAACCATAGTCGCGCATATGTTGTTGAATCCATAGAACCTGAGAGCAGCAACTGGAAGCCGAAATATACTTAGCTTCACTGGTTGACGTAGCTACACAAGTCAACTTCTTGCATTGCCACGTGACTAGGCGATTTTCCAAAAACTGACATCCTGCTGATGTTGACTTTGCATCGATCTTGCAGCCACTATGATCAGAATCACTGAATGCTGTCAGATCAAAGTTATCATCCTTAGGGTACCAGAGACCAGTGTCCGGGCGACCCTTTAAATAATGAAAGATCCTTTTCATAGCCATCAAATGAGAAACCTTTGGACAGGACTGGTAGCGCGCCAGAAGACATGTCGGGTACATTATATCGGGTCTTAAAGCAGTAAGATACATGAGAGATCCGATCATAGCACGGTAGAGAGATGGTTCCACATGTTCACCCATTCCGTCAGGAGTAATCCCATGATTCTGAGCTAATGGAGTTCCTAAAGGCTTTGAGTCTTCCATTTGAAATCGCTTGAGAATATCCCTGACGTACTTGGTTTGATGAATGAAGATTCCTTCCTTTGATTGCTGAACCTGCAAACCTAAGAAGAAAGTCATTTTCCCATGGCGCTCATCTCAAACTTCTCCTGCATAACCTGCTCGAATTCTTCGCACATTCGTTCGTTGGTAGACCCAAAAATAATATCATCAACATATACTTGCACTAGCAGTAAATCCTCGTTCCTTTCCTTGATTTAGAGAGTACAATCGATCAATCCTCGTCGAAAACCATTCTTCAGAAGATAGGTAGACAATGTTTCATAGCAAGCCCTTGTAGCTTGATGAAGACCATATAACGCCTTGTTGAGAAGCCAAACCTTGTCAGGATGGATTGGATCTTCAAAACCTGGTGGTTGCTCAACATATACCTCTTCCTCAACCACACCATGAAGAAATGCACTCTTCACATCCATTTCATAAACGGTGAACTTCTTGTAGGATGCATAAGCCAAGAAAATTCTTATAGCCTCAAGTCGTGCAACCGGTGCATAAACTTCATTGTAATCAATGCCTTCTACCTGATTAAAGCCCTGGAAAATGAATCGTGCTTTGTTTCTCATAACAACACCTCGGCCATCCTTCTTGCATTTGTACACCCATCGTGTACCAATCTTCTTGTAGTTATCAGGTTTGTCAACTAACTTCCACACACCCAACTTCTGAAACTGCTAAAGTTCTTCCTGCATGGCTTCAACCCAAGAGTCTTCTTTCATTGCCTCCTTCCAAGATTTTGGTTCAACTTGGCAAACATAGCAGGCAAAAGACCAATCGTCCTGTCCCCCAGATTCTTATTTCTGAATACAGGCCAGCATTCTGGTTGTTCCGAAGCTGTTACTCGTCTGCACACCACTTTGGACATCTCCAATAATATTCTGCTGAGGATGGGTATTATGGATTGGAGTTTCTAAAACATCGGGAACTCGAGAGTTTATACCCAAGTTGTTGATATTCATATCAACAGTCAAATCGAGTGCTGCATTGGATGAGGAAGTAGATGCATGACCTTCAGTCATCCCTTGAGGTTGTATATTTGACGTAACATCTGAAATTCCAGGGACCGCACCAAAGGTTTCTTCATTTGCATCATGAAACTCATCATCTTCTGATGAAACATTATAATCTGCAGCATCTTTGAATTCCTCATTTTGAACAAGATTGTTAATCGAGGTTGACACTTGAGGGTTAACAATAATTGGTCGAACTAATGACGAGTCAACTGCCGTATCACTTTCCAGTAACATTTGAGCTGCAGCAGATGCATTATCAAAAGTTGGTAGATTAAAGGAGTTGAACAGTCCATCATAGTCAAACATCCAAGGAGCACCCGGATCTCTTACTGATTCTGTGTGTCTCTGAACCTTGACTTCACCCCATTCTTAAATCTTCTTCAAAGACAAATTCAACACCCTGAAATTCGGAGTTGCATGTCCAAGAAAGAAGCCTTCGATAGCCTTCGGACACAACTTTCCATGTGGATCAATCATAGTGCATGGAGCTCCAAAAGGTTCTAAGAAAGAAACATCCAGTTTCCTTTTATGTAGCAACTCAAAACATGTTTTCCCGTGTCTCTTCACCGTTAGAACTCTATTCATCGTGTAACATGCTGTAGCACTTCTCTCCAAAATTGAACGGGAAGTTCTGATTCTACTAACATGGTTCTTGCTGTTTCAATCAAAGTTCTATTCTTCCTCTCAGCGACACCATTCTGTTGTGGAGTGTAGCGAGAACTGTACTCATACAAAATGCCCTTTGAAGAACAGTACTCATCCATAACTTGATTTTTAAATTCGGTGCCATTATCGCTTCTGATTCTCCTTACCTTCAGATTGTACAAATTTTCTAACAGCATCAGGAGATTCTTGAGGATTTCAGGAACTTCATTCTTGTGTGCCAGCATATTCACCCATGAAAATCTGGAGTAGTCATCAGTAACTACTAAACCGTAGGAATCACCAAAGGTAGTCTTATGTTTCATAGGTCCAAAGAGGTCCATGTGAAGATGTTCCAGAGGCATATTCACAGTGTTGATCTTCTTCATGGGATGAGATTTTCTAACTTGCTTGCCTTTTGACACGATACCCATACGTCTTGAAGATGAAAATTCTTGATTGGTACACCATTCATAAGATTATTCTTCACCAAATAGTTCATTTTCCTCAGGTGAATGTGTCCCATTCGTCTATGCCAAGAGATTGATTCCTTTTCGGTGAATTTTGAGACATAACATGTGACTTGCGCAGACGTTGTAATAGCTTGGCTCATATCAAGAATATACAAGTCGTTAATTCTTGGAGCCGATAAGAGAATCCATTCTTTGGGGATCTTGAATCCGGGTTTCAGCACATAATATCCGGTATCCTCAAAATGTAATGTGAACTTCTTGTCGCAGATTTGAGAAACGCTAAGAAGATTGTGATCAATTTGACGCATATAATTGATCTTATCAAAACTCACAACACCATTGGAGACCATTCCCTCTCCAGTGATGTATCCACCTTTTTCACCAGCAAAGGCAACATAACCACCCCGAATGCTTTTCACATCATACATGAGCCGTAAGTCGCCCCTCATGTGCCTAGATGCTCCACTATCAACAATCCAATGACTATTCACAGTTCCTCCTGGAACACCCTACACATTTCAAAAACCAGATCAGCTAGAGATGGGGACCCAAGCCTTAGTGGTCTTGGGTCGCCCTTTATCAGCAAGAAGTGTGATTTCTATTTCTTGATGATTTGCAAATTGTGAGCCTCCTCTTGAACCATTACCGGTCTTAGGTTTCCAAGATTTATGTAATTTACCAGAATTACTATTATTTACAGTTTTAACAATTTCTGGTTTTATTAAATTGAAGATCTTGGATTCCATTCTGAAGAATCCGGTTTAAAGCCTTTTCAATTGCTTTTACTTGTTTACGTTTCTGTTTTTCTTCTTGTTCTTTAACAATTCTTTTGTTTTGTTTTGGAGAAACAGATCGACGTTGGTAAGTTGGTTCAGGAGTGATTCTTTCAACAAATCTTGGTTTGGCTGGATTTGTACAATTTTTGATAATGTGGCCAAATTCTCCACATTTGAAACGTGTTCTCCTTTCAACAAAATTAGGAGATCGTGTTTCACGGCTTGATGTTGAACTTGTGGGTCTTGAGGTACTGGGTTCATTTTCATTACACCCATTTGTATGTTGAGTGTAATTATTTTGACTGTTTCTTTTCAAAATCTTGACTTTGTTTACAAAATCTACATTAGACATGTGTTCAAAAGTCTCGACTTTATCAGTACCCTTAGAACTCACAAATTTAACATTCTTAAGCTTCTTCTTGTAGCGAGAGCCTTTTGCTTCAACATTTGGTTGTGGAACTTTAAGCTTTTCAACTCGCTTCTCTTGTTTTTCTCTTGAAAATGATAATGGTTGTGATTTGGTTGGCTTTTCCTTCTCTAAAAATTTGGTTGTTGAATTTTCAAACACTTGATCTATAGAGATTGGATTTACGTTTTTAATCGGAAAATCTTTGTTAGAGTAGATTTTCTTATCTCCAACCAGAGTATACAACACATTATCTGTTTCATTTGTAGACACTTTTGTCTTAACATATTTCTTAGGATCATTCTCTTGATTTTCAATAGGTTTAGTATTGGGAGCAGTAGAGAGTTCTACTCCTTTCCGTTTATCAAGAGATTGATCCTGATCACTTCAGAATGATTCACCATCTGATGTATCATCTTTCTCTATTTCAGATGGATTTTGATCAACATCAGATGACGAGTTTTCTTGTTTGCTAGGTACTTGTGAGGAATTGTCTAGTTTGAACCCTAATCCTGCTGCAAATTCTTCAGGATTGAGTAGTATGGAGGGTTCAAAGCGAGGCATCTCCTCTTCATTAGGAAATTTGGTATAGTCGTGTTTCATCAGGGGTGGACACAACTTATACCCAATGTATTTAACATCTCCTTTTAGTTTTTGAACATCAATGATATGATCAAGCACATATCGGGAGTTAGAATAACTGTCCAATTTAAGCTTGATTGCATCATGTTCTTATTTGGCGATGCCCAACTCTTTCTTTGTTTCTTCAAGGAGATTAATGTAGTTATTAATTCTTGTCTGTTTATTCAAAACTGTTTTTGTTAATTCAGAAACACTTTTCTTTAGGGTTTCTATGCCAGATTTGAGTTCTTTTTCGTTTCGAGTTAAAGCTAAGTTCGCCTATTTGTATTTAGATAGTTCAACAACTAACTTTTGATTATGACTATTGATCGTTTCATATTTTGTTTTTAATTGCACAGTCATTGCAAACTTTAGGAGAGTCGGAATTTACCTGACTTGTTGAACCGAAAACATTCGCCATGAAGGCAGTATGATGAGGAAGGGCTGCACTATCTGTAAAGAATCTTTCTGTATCTGTTGATGCAACTTTAGCTTTCTTCATCAAACCCACCTTTTCACTCTTCATCTTCTCAGCTTCACTCAGCAACTTTCTGACCTCAGTATCACTTCCTTCTCCGATCTCTAAATTAGATCCATAACCACCCGAACTTGAGCATTCTTCATCAGAACTACCAGTATACCCTGAAGTATCATCATCATCTGAGCTATCAATGTTGTGAACATGCTTGATTCGGTTGATGATCTTGGCGTAACATACAGTTCCTCCATTACTCCCATTTCCCAATTGAACTGACCAATTGCATCCTTCATCGGCTTGAACAACTAAAGCTTTGCTATTTGAAGGTCCAGATTGATTGGTGTGTTTGGGTTACCAGCAATCACTATTCATCTATCATTGCTAATTTGGGCTGTATTGGATGGTTGTGGTTGGTTTCTGTAGGGGTAGTGATTGCCTTGTTTGCTGGGCCTCGTGCACTCACGTTTGAAGTGCCCTCTTTCTCCGAAGTTGAAGCAAGTAACGGCATTTTTATCATCACCATATTTTGTATCCTTCTTGCTCTCCAAACTGGTTCTTCCTGTTCTGCTCATGTAATCCTTTGCTCTTCTCACCGCACTAGCAAACGCCCACTTGATATCCATTAGCTCCATCTCATCTTTGTCTATCTGTTGGTAGTCTTCATTTGTCAAATTGATGTTTCCAATTTGACCAGCTACCAATCCGCAATAGGCACTGACCATGGTGTTTAGAAGTTCCATATGCTCTTGAGCAACTTCTACGCTGACCTTGGACAGATGAGATGTGTCAAGTCTGACAGTGTTGGGGTTTGCAAATTGAATGTTGTTTCCATAGAAAGCATGTTGAGGAGCTTGCTATGGAACTTGAGGTGCTAGATCTCGTGGTTGTGGTAGAAAGGCTTTCAGATCAAATGCTTGTCCATAAGCTTGAGTACTTAAGCTTGCAGACTGACTTGTTGAACAGGTTGTGGTAGAAAGGGATTCACATTTGATACAAACGCGGGAAGCTTTGCTTGCTGATTTGCACTAATACCTGTATTAATACCTCCGAAGTACATCTCATGGTTTTGTGGAACAGTGACTCTTTGTGCCTTCCGAAGTTCTTCTTCGTTCTTGTTCTCTAGTTTCTGCACAAATTCATAAATACTTATTGAGTCCAAAACACCTGTATGTTTTAACAAGTCAATAAATTGACCCCATTTCGGTGGTAACGCATCAGCAAATCGCATCAAAATTTCTTGCAGAGCTGCTAACACTTTGTAAGAGTACATTTCGCTAAGAAGATGGTAAAACTGTGTGATCATGTCGTTCAACGTTTCATTTTCCATGAACATAAAGCCGTCAAACTCCTTCTTAACCAGATCATGCCGAATTTTCCTGCTTGCAGCATTCCCCTCTCATATCGCTTCCAAAGTATCCCCCAAGTTTTTTGTGGTTGTAGAATACACAAACTGATGATAAATATCTTTGTGAAGAGCTTGTGTTAGGATAGCAAATGCCTTTTTCTCTAGATCATATACCTTTTTGTCACTCTCATCTAGATTGGCTAAGGAGGTTGGATTCGATCCAGCTTCTTCGAGTGATTCTTTGTAGGGTGTAGTAAAACAGGTCCACAATTCTGTGTTCTGACCGTGAATATATGTGTGAAAACGACTCTTCCACGAAGGATAATCGTTCATATGGTTTAGCTTCGGCGACGGTTATTACTCCCAGTTTCACTCTCGCTCATTAGAAGAGTTTGGAAGCTCTGGTTCTGGTTTGCGACACACGCGCATTGATTTGCGGAAATCATGGCCCTATGTTGAGGCATCAATGACTTAACCTATGAGGTTGCGGAGCTTTGCGAAGACTCCTGATTTGTGTTCGAACCACTACTCCAATCCCACGGATTAGAACTCATTATATTTTCATGATTATGAAAAATTGAAAGGTTTAAAGTTTTAATTTTTTAAAATAACAGTTCCCTTTTAAAAATTCACAATTTTGGAGAAAATACAAATTTGAAAACACAAATCTTGAAAAGCTGAAACACGAAAAACACTTACTGAAGAAGGTTATTCGTACGAACCAATGTTTCGTACGGATAAATGTTCTTCGTACGAACAAGATAATTCGTACGGAGGATCTTCTTCGTGCGAACTAGGTTGTTCGTGCGGATGACTAGTCTTTCGCACGAGCAGCTTGGTTCTTCGTGTGGATGGGTTATTCGCACAAGCTGTTTTTCGCAGTGTTTCCAAGAGGAATCTTTTGCAGGGTTGGTTTGGTGAAAACTTTCCTTTTCTTGTACAGACTTGTTTTCAAAAGTGTTCTGTTGTCTATCCAATTTTAGCTAATAAGACAAACATTCCATCAGTTTTTACAATTATAACAGTCAAAGTCCAAATGTTAGAAAGTTGGTTAACCCTACAACACAATTCCGATGAGTTTTCCCGTGAGTTTCTTCTACAAATGTGTTCAACTTGAACCAAAGAAAATTTTAAGAAAAACCAGATTTTAACATGTCTCCATGTATTCTAACTAGGTTTTTATGAAAATTTTCTAGATATAACAGATTTTAACTAAGTTTTAAGTTAGTTATCTTTTCAAAACTTAAGTTTTCTGCTAGAAGTTCAAGAACACTTCAAGAAACCTACAAACTAGCTCAGACACAACACTAAGCTTGGTTTTGAACAAGGAAGAGAGCCAAAGCTCTAATACCACTTGTAGGTCCACCTGTAGGATGTAGGATCAAGATAAACCTGCTTCCTTGTTCATGCAACACACATACCAGTGCGAAATTCAAGTATGCATGCAAACCAAAGAAAAGTAGAAGACACACAGGATAACCAAAGATTCAATATCTTGATTAACTGATGAGAACTAGTACAAACATATACAAACAATGTTCATACAGACTCTATGCATTCACTCTGTGCTCTCAAAGTCTTAGCTTATTATCCACTGGTCACTCGCACGAACTCTCTCACACATGCATTTTCTACTGAGAAGGTCATGTCTGCTTATATAATGCGAACACCAAGCAACAGTACAAAGTATTTTGCTGGTCAGACGAAACACCAAAAGACACGAAAGACATTCTCCAAATAGACTCGTACGAATTAACTGGCTCGCACGAATCAATAACCTTGCTTGTACGAATTAAGATGAAAGCTTGATTGTGTAGGCTTGATCGTACGAATGGTGTGACTCGTACGAGCAACATCTTGCTCGTACGAAGCATTCCCACTCACACCAATTGTTTTCTTTGGAGATCGTGCCACAGACATGACGTACCTGAGACTCAACAGTATACACACATGCAACTTTTGTACACAGACATTCTAATCATCGTACTAGATCAAGATAGGAGGATATCTTGATCTGGCCGACACGACCAATCTATATAGACACAGTACTAGATCAAGATAGGAGGATATCTTGGTCTTTGAGTGCTGTACAGGATTACGAGTGATCTGTAAATGAAGTTTGAACCCTAATCCTGCTGCAAATTCTTCAGGATTAAGTGTTACGGAGAGTTCAAAGCGAGGCATCTCCTCTTCATCAGGCAATTTGGTATAGTTGTGTTTCATCGGGGGTGGACACGACTTATACCCAATGCATTTAACCTTTCCTTTTAGTTTTTGAACATCAATGATATGATCAAGCACATTTCGGGAGTTAGAATAACTGTCCAATTTAAGCTTGATCACATCATGTTCTCATTTAGCAATGGCCAACTCTTTCTTTGTTTCTTCAAGGAGATTAATGCAGTTATTAATTCTTGTCTGTTTATTCAAAACTGTTTTTGTTAATTCAGAAACACTTTTCTTTAGGGTTTCTATGCCAGATTTGAGTTCTTTTTCGTTTCGAGTTAAAGCCAAGTTCGCCTCTTTGCATTTAGATAGTTCAACAACTAACTTTTGATTATGACTGTTGATTGTTTCATATTTTGTTTTTAATTGCACAGTCATTGCAAACTTTAGGATAGTCGGAATTTACCTGACTTATTGAACCGGAAACATTCGCCATGAAGGCAGTATGATGAGGAAAGCCTGCACTATCTGTAAAGAGTCTTTCTGTATCTGTTGATGTAACTTTAGCTTTCTTCATCAAACCCACCTTTTCACTCTTCATCTTCTCAGCTTCACTCAGCAACTTTCTGACCTCAGCATCACTTCCTTCTCTAATCTCTGAATCAGATCCATAACCACCCGAACTTGAGCATTCTTCATCAGAACTACCAGTATACCCTAAAGTATCATCATCATCTGAGCTACCAATGTTGTGAACGTGCTTGATTCGGTTGATGATCTTGGCGTAACATGCAGTTCCTCCATTACTCCCATTTCCCAATTGAACTGACCAATCGCATCCTTCATCGGCTTGAACAACTAAAGCTTTGCTATTTGAAGGTCCAGATTGATTGGTGTTGTTTGGGTTACCAACAACCACTATTCTTCTATCATTGCTAATTTGGGCTATATTGGATGGATGTGGTTGGTTTCTGTAGGGGTAGTGATTGCCTTGTTTTCTGGGCCTCGTGCACTCACGTTTGAGGTGCCCTCTTTCTCCGCAGTTGAAGCAAGTAACGACATTTTTATCATCACCATATTTTGTATCCTTCTTGCTCTCCAAACTGGTTCTTCCTGTTCTGCTCATGTAATCCTTTGCTCTTCTCACCGCACTAGCAAACGCCCACTTGATATCCATTAGCTCCATCTCATCTTTGTCTATCTGTTGGTAGTCTTCATTTGTCAAATTGATGTTTCCAATTTGACCAGCTACCAATCCGCAATAGGCACTGACCATGGTGTTTAGAAGTTCCATATGCTCTTGAGCAACTTCTACGCTGACCTTGGACAGATGAGATGTGTCAAGTCTGACAGTGTTGGGGTTTGCAAATTGAATGTTGTTTCCATAGAAAGCATGTTGAGGAGCTTGCTATGGAACTTGAGGTGCTAGATCTCGTGGTTGTGGTAGAAAGGCTTTCAGATCAAATGCTTGTCCATAAGCTTGAGTACTTAAGCTTGCAGACTGACTTGTTTGAACAGGTTGTGGTAGAAAGGGATTCACATTTGATACAAACGCGGGAAGCTTTGCTTGCTGATTTGCACTAATACCTGTATTAATACCTCCGAAGTACATCTCAGGGTTTTGTGGAACAGTGACTCTTTGTGCCTTCCGAAGTTCTTCTTCGTTCTTGTTCTCTAGTTTCTGCACAAATTCATAAATACTTATTGAGTCCAAAACACCTGTATGTTTTAACAAGTCAATAAATTGACCCCATTTCGGTGGTAACGCATCAGCAAATCGCATCAAAATTTCTTACAGAGCTGCTAACACTTTGTAAGAGTACATTTCGCTAAGAAGATGGTAAAACTGTGTGGTCATATCGTTCAACGTTTCATTTTCCATGAACATAAAGCCGTCAAACTCCTTTTTAAACAGATCATGCCGAATTTCCTGGTTGTAGCATTCCCCTCTCCTATCGCTTCCAAAGTATCCCACAAGTTTTTCGTGGTTGTACAATACACAAACTGATGATAAATATCTTTGTGAAGAGCTTGTGTTAGGATAGCAAATGCCTTTTTCTCTAGATCATATTCCTTTTTGTCACTCTCATCTAGATTGGCTAAGGAGGTTGGATTCGATCCGGCTTCTTCGAGTGATTCTTTGTAGGGTTTAGTAAAACAGGTCCACAATTCTGTGTTCTGACCGTGAACATATGTGTGAAAACGACTCTTCCACGAAGGATAATCGTTCATATGGTTTAGCTTCGGCGACAGTTATTACTCCCAGTTTCACTCTCGCTCATTAGAAGAGTTTGGATGCTCTGGTTCTAGTTTGCGACACACGCCCATTGATTTGCGGAAATCATGGCCGTATGTTGAGGTATCAATGACTTAACCCATGAGGTTGCGGAGCTTTGCGAAGACTCCTGATTTGTGTTCGAACCACTACTCCAATCCCATGAACTCATTATATTTTCTTGATTATGAAAAATTGAAAGGTTTAAAGTTTGAATTTTAAAAAATAACAGTTCCCTTTTAGAAATTCACAATTTTGAAGAAAATACAAATTTTGAAAACACAAAGCTTGAAAAGCTAAAACACGAAAAACACTTACTGAAGAAGGTTATTCGTACGAACCAATGTTTAGTACGGATAAATGTTCTTCGTACGAACAAGATAATTCGTACGGAGGATCTTCTTTGTGCGAACCAGGTTGTTCGTGCGGATGACTAGTCTTTCACACGAGCAGCTTGGTTCTTTGTGTGGATGGGTTATTCGCACAAGCTGTTTTTCGCAGTGTTTCCAAGAGGAATCTTTTGCAGGGTTGGTTTGGTGAAAACTTTCCTTTTCTTGTACAGACTTGTTTTCGAAAGTGGCCTGTTGTCTATCCAATTTTAGTTAACAAGACAAACATTCCATCAGTTTGTACATTTATAACAGTCAAAGTCCAAATGTCAGAAAGTTAGTCAACCTTACAACACAATTCCGATGAGTTTTCTGGTGAGTTTCTTCTACAAATGTGTTCAACTTGAACAAAAGAAACTTTAAGAAAAACCAGATTTTAATATGTCTCCATGTATTCTAACTAGGTTTTAATGAAAATTTTCTGGATATAACTGATTTTAACTAAGTTTTAAGTTAGTTATCTTTTCAAAACTTAAGTTTTCTGCTAGAAGTTAAAGAACACTTCAAGAAACATTCAAACTAGCTCAGACACAACACTAAGCTTGGTTTTGAACAAGGAAGATAGCCAAAGCTCTAATACCACTTGTAGGTCCACCTGGAGGATCAAGATAAACCTGCTTCCTTGTTCATGCAACACATATACCAGTGCGGAATTCAAGTATGCATGCAAACCAAAGCAAAGTAGAAGACACACAGGATAACCAAAGATTCAATATCTTGATTAACTGATGAGAACTAGTACACACATATACAAACAATGTTCATACAGACTCTATGCATTCACCTTGTGCTCTCAAAGTCTCAGCTTAGTATCCATTGGTCACTCGCATGAACTCTCTCACATATGCATTTTCTACTGAAGTCATGTCTGCTTATATAGTGCCAACACCAAGCAACAATACGAAGTATGTTGCCGGTCATACGAAACACCAAAAGACATGAAAGACATTCTCCAAATAGACTCGTACGAATTAACTGGATCGCACGAGTCAATAACCTTGCTTGTACGAATCAAGATGAAATCTTGATTGTGTAGCCTTGATCGTACGAATGGTGTGACTCGTATGAGCAACATCTTGCTCGTACGAAGCATTCCCACTCGTACCAATTGTTTTCTTTGGAGATCGTGCCACAGACATGACGTACCTGAGACTCAACAGTATGCACACATGCAACTGTTGTACATAGACATTCTAATCGTCGTACTAGATCAAGATAGGAGGATATCTTGATCTGGCCGACACGACCAATCTATACAGACACAGTACATAAGGACCGTACAATTACTGACGTAACTTAAGAACAAGCTACAGACACAAAAGTGTATCAACATGCTTATCTAGTACATATAGTACATGATTTCAAAGACATTTTGCTTCGTATGTTGGCTTAGCATACCTTGTACATGATTTCCAAGACATTTATGCTTTGTATGTTGACTTAGCATACCTAGTACATGATTTCAAAGACATTTTTGCTTCTTATGTTGACTGAGCATACCTAGTACATGATTTCAAAGACATTTTTGCTTCATATGTTGACCTAGCATACCTAGTACATGATTTCAAAGACATTTTTGCTTCATATGTTGACTTAGCATACCTAGTACACGATTTCAAAATATTTTCATGACATGCGTACATTGTTCAAGACATATTGGTGCGTTGAATATACAATGATACATTCATTAACATTGATCACGCCGACTGGTAGTGTGTAATGGTACCATATGATTGAAAATCCCATTCCTGCTTACAAGGTTTGCTTGGAAGTGACTTTAGGGAATGACAAAATCGGATGAACATTTGATAAACCTTTTTCTTTCTAAGGGTTTATCCGACAGTCAACAAGGCTTGAATGTATTCGCCAACAATCCATATATATGTGTCTACACAATAAAAGCAATTTATAAGACAAGAGTTTTTGTTTAACAAGACCTTTGTTTATTCAAAACACCTGTTTTATACAAGATATTTTGACGAGACAAGACATTTTCGTTAATTTATACAAGACATTTATTTTATGGTTTAAACAAGGCTTTTGTTTGCCATACAAGATATTGGTTTATACATCGACATTTGTTTATAAAAGACATTTGGTTTATACATGACATTGGTTTAAACAAGACATCTCATTTTTTGGCTCATGGTAAGTGATTTAAATGACGAGACGTGTGTAATATGATAAAAGCATGGTGGATACGCCACTGGTACTTCCTATATAAGTGCTTTAATTATATTACATAACGTAGCGTTATCTAAACCACTTCAAACAAAATACAAGACATGACATATTTTATACAAGGCACGAGTTATTTTGGTTATTAAGGTAACCATGTGTTAGTGCTTAATGTCTATTGCCTACGTCTAGGATATGTCTGTAATGTTTATAGGGTTTACACGTCAATGTTTATTTGTTAAAAATTAATTTTTTATGTTTTGATAATATGCTTCATATGAAGGATATACATGTTTCGTACGAGTGTCTTACTCATACGAAGCACAAGTTCGTACAAAATATAGTCAGGTCACTATTTAGCACGCATTTTGGTACGAGTCATGTCAACCTATAAATAGGGAAGTGTTGTGTTAGAACTAGTTAGTGATTTGTCAATTGGTACGACGAAGCTCTGCCAGTTTGTTTACTAGCGTCTGTATTTGAACTTCATTAATACAACAGAAGCAGTTAAACAGTAAGTACTATCTTGTTTGTCTTGTCTACCTCTCTAGCAATGAATTCCGCCTCTGCTAGTTGAGCGAGATCAGGTCGATTGCTCATTTCAGGAGCTCGATCCCCGTTCACAAGTGGTATCAGAGCCTTGAGATCTGATCTACTGACAGACAACAAGTAGTTACAGGCTACTAGGTGTTCAGACGTGGATTCTTCTTCATCTTCATCTTTTTCTTGACCTATACTAGATTTTGGACGAATTTTGAACGAATTCATGGACAAAATGGACTAGGATTTTAGTAATTCAAGTTAATCTTCAATCTAATCAATCCATATCATAACTTGGATTTAAAATTGAACTAAATCATGTTGAAATCGATAAAAAATTTTAGTTTGGAGACTGAGTTATTCCGTACGAGTTTCACATGAAAAATTGACTTAACTTTTTGTACGAACGAATTTAAAATTTCATACAAACGAAGTCTAAAAAGTTCACAGAATTTTACAAATTTTTCAGATTTTCAAAGTAATTCGTACCAAGTTAACATTCATACGAGTATCTTACTCGTACAAAATTCTTTGATTCGCACGAATTATTGTTTGTGTGAAAAAACAAACTAATTGTTTTGAAAACTTATTTCGTACGAACAGTTTGTCCGCACGAAGAATTTTACGATCTGATCGGTTTGTTTTCGAAAAGTGTGTTCTTAATTTTTCACAGGAAAAATGTCTGAGCAACTTTACAATGCTTTTGCCACATCAGTCGTTACCATTGCAGCGGCTCAAAATATCAATCTAGAGAATGAGATGGGAACAATGACAAAACCGCCAAAGCTCATGAATCTAGAAGACTTTGATAGTTGGAGTGAAAGGTTTATGAACTGGGTTCAAGCTAACCACTTTACTTGCTGGTTTGCAATCGAGGCAAAATATATCTCACCAGTTGGTGAAAATGGTCTTGAAAAGACCCTTGATCAATTCTCTGATTTTGAACGTGAAAGGTTTATCAATGAAAATAAAATCATGAATATTCTTCAATAATCGATTAAAGAAGACATCTTGGCTTTACTGCAACATGATGATGATGCTCAATCTTTTTGGAATGCTCTTTGACAAAAGTTTCAGGGTAGTGCTCAACTTCGCAAAAGCAAGAGGGCGTTGTTAAGCAAAGAGTTCGATGTATTCACACTGATTAAAAGAGAAACGGTAAAGCAGCTGATTGAGCGATATTGTCATATGGTGGTTCATATGAAGAGAATGGGAATTGTAAAGACAAATGAAGAGCTTGTTGACAAACTAGCTGATTCTCTACCGCAAGGTGAATGGTCGACTTACTTAACCATGCTAAAAAATGGAATTGAGTACAACAATTTCTCGCTGCCTTGTTCATTGAAAGACTGGAGGGTCATGAATTAGAGATGCAAAAGATGGCAAAAAACAAGACTGTTCAAGTTCAACATGATGTTAATCTTTATTTCAAGAACAGTTCTGCTGCTCAAATTCAAGCGCCAAAGATTCAGACCGCTTTCAGTGCATATAGTTCACCAAGCACACCACCAACTAAGACAAGTGGCTTCCAATCATTTCCATTAGTTGATCCAAATACACCTTCAAGCCAACAGTCTTCTTTCAGATCAAACCAACCCCAGAACAACCAGACTACTGCATCATCCAATCTAAATCAAAGAGTTTTGCAATGCAACATTGCCGTTGACTTTCAGAATGCGCAAAATTTTGACGAAAAGACAGCCAAGCAACACATGTCTCTACTTGCTTCATTTCTTGAATCGTATGATAGCCTCGTTGCTGGAAAGATTGGAATTCTGAAATGACACGTGAAGATTATGATCAAACTGATCCAGTCGAAATGGAGTTTGTTGGTGCATAATGTCTATTGCCTACGTCTTTGATATGTCTGTAATGTTTATAGAGTTTACACGTCAATGTTTATTTGTTAAAAAGTAATTTTTATATGTTTTGATAATATCCTTCGTATGAAGTATATACATGTTTCGTACGAGTGTCTTACTCGTACAAAGCACAAGTTCATACAAAATATAGTCAGGTCACTGTTTAGCACACATTTCGGTACGAGTCATGTCGACCTATAAATAGGGAAGTGTTGTGTTAGAACTAGTTAGTGATTTGTCAATTGGTACGGCGAAGCTCTGCCAGTTTGTTTACTCGCGTCTGTATTTGAACGTCATTAATAAAACAGAAGCAGTTAAACAGTAAATACTATCTTGTTTGTCTGTATTTGAACTATTCAAAATCAATCTAAATTTGAAATTGATGAAACATCACACAAAATTCAACAAGTAGATTCAAAATTTTATGTTAAAAGGGCCAAACCACAAACACAAAAATGGGTTGCTAAAGTTGTAAAAATCAAACCATCCAAGGTCGAACAAAAACCTTCTGTTCTAAACAAAACTAAGTTTAAAAAGATTGATAAAAATAAAGTGGGTCTAAAATTTGACATTCCAAACCCACCCAAGACCAAACAGGCTTGGGTTTCTTTGTTTAAATGAGTTTTGATAATCATTTGTGCAGGGGCTCTATTCGATATTGTCAAAATGGATAATGGATAGTGGAGCATCTCGCCACATGACAAGAATGCTTGCGTTGCTCAACGACGTTAAAGCTATTCGAGAAGGGTATGTAGGATTTGCTGGAACGTAGGGAGGAAGAATTGTCGGAGAAGGGATTCTCTCGAATGGAGTTGTATCGTTTGATAAAGTGAACTATATTGCTGAACTTGAGAACAATCTGCTTAGTATATCGCAAATTTGTGACGAGAAGTTCACGACACATTTCAATGATAAAGAATGTTTAATCTTAAAACCTGGTTTCAGGATTCTTGAAGAATGGATTTTGATGCGAGCTCCAAGAGAAAATGATTTATATGTTCTTGACATGAGCATCACTTCTACCACGTCAAAGAAAGTTCAATGCTTTGTTTCTAAAGCTACCGAGAAAGAGTCTATATTATGGCATCGAAAAATGGGGCACATTCATCTCGGAAAGATGAATTTTCTTGTGTATAACGACTTAGTGGAGGGTGTTAATCTTAAAGGTTTTCATCTATATGATGATTGTCTTAGCTGCAAAAAGGGGAAGCAGCATAAGAAATCACACCCGAGAAAGCTGTTGAATTCGATAAAGTTACCACTAGAAAGGCTACACATGGATCTCTTTGGGCCAATCAATGTCAAAAGTATTTATGGAGATCTATACTGCCTTGTCGTTACAGATGATTATTCTCGATTCTCATGGGTGTTCTTTCTGGAAAGTAAGGATGAAACATTCGAAACTCTTATGATCCTCTTCAGAAAACTTGAAAATTTATATCATTTGTCCATTAAAAGAATTCGCAATGATAATGGAACAGAGTTTAAGAACAAGAAGATGCAAGAGTTCTGGAATGAAAAGGGGATTCTTCATGAATTCAGCGCCCCCTATACACCACAACAAAATGGAGTAGCTGAACGAAAGAATCGCACACTGATAGAAACTGCAAGAACAATGTTAGCTGATTCGAAATTAGCGATCAGTTTTTGGAGTTAAGCAGTAGCATCAGCTTGCTATACCCTAAATTGTGTGTTGACAGTTAAGCCTACAAAAGGACATGTTTCGAGTTACTGAATCAACGAAAGCCCAACTTAGCATTTTTAGAACCTTTTGGATCACCGTGTACCGTTTTGGATCTGGTTGGAAAATTTGGAGCCAAATCCTTGGAAGGATTTTTTGTTGGTTACGCTACTCCTCAAAAACGTGTTTTCTTGCCGAGTCTGAACCAGGTAGTTCTAGCGCAGGATGTAGATTGTCAAAGATATACAACGCCTACGCAGAAACCTGCGGATCCATGGCTGTTTAACTACGATGGATTGTGGGATTCATTTGATTTACCAGATGTGCCAACAGAAGAAGAACTTGTTATGTTATTTCAACAACATCAGTTATCTAATCAAGAACAAGTTCCTAGACCATTGGTGATTTCGACATCATTATCTGCCAACACGTCTGATGTCGGTCAAAGTTCTTCTGTTCAAGTTCCTGTTCTTATACCAAATGTCAATACTGCTGAATCATCTGCCCAACCAAATGCTGATGCTGACTCTGATCGGGTACCAACTTTCGACGATGGAGGATCCAGTTTTGATAAAGGATCTGAACAGATTGAAAGCTTTTTGAAACAACAGGCTGATCAGTTTAATTCTAAGAATAAAGCTTCTTCATCTGTACCGGTTATCGATGAAATTCTAACAAATCTGCAGCCACGACTAGATGTTCTAACTGAAGTGATACCAAGAACACTTTCATATCATTCGTCGGAGAACATCATAGGCAGCTTACAAACTGGAGTGCAAACTCACAATCAGATCAATAAAGATCTAAGCTGTTTTTGTACTAACATTGCTCCACTTCAAGCTCAATTTTCTCATAGTTGTTTTGTTTTTCATGTTGAACCGGGAAGCTGGAAAGATGCGTTAAATAAAGAAAGTTGGGTGGAGGCAATGCATGAGGAGTTGCTTCAATTCCAGAAACTTGGAGTCTGGAAGCTTGTTGACCTGCCAGATCATCACAAAAAGATTAACACAAGATGGGTCTTCAAGTGCAAAAGAGACGATCCAGGAGTTGTGGTATGCAACAAAGCTCGACTTGTGGTTCAAGGTTTTCACCAGCAAGAAGGGATAGATTATATTGAAGTCTATGCCCCAGTTGCTCGTCTTAAAGCGATTCGCATATTCTTGGCCTTTGCCTCATGGAAAGGGTTCAAGGTGTACCAATTAGATGTTAAATCTGCTTTCTTATACGGAAAAGTGAAAGAGGAGGTGTACGTCGGCCAACACCGGGGTTCGTTGATCCAGTGCACAAAGATAAAGTCTATCTTTTGAATAAAGCCTTATACGGTCTTCATCAAGCCCCAAGAGCTTGGTATGAAACGTTATCGAGTCATCTTCTGGACAATGGCTTTATCAGGGGAACAATAGATTCTACCCTCTTCCCAAAGGAAGTAGATGGGCATCTAATCATCATACAGATATATGTGGATGATATTATCTTTGGATCGACAAATGATAAGCTGTGTAAAGACTTTAAGGAAGTCATGAAGCACAAATTTGAAATGAGCGCAATGGGGGAGATGAAGTTCTTTCTAGGACTTCAGGTTGATCAGTTGCCTGATGGTATTTTTATTCATCAGGCGAAATTTGTTCATGATATATTGGAGAAATTCAATATGACAGGAGCTAAACCAGCATCTACCCCGTTAGTTCCAAATCACGGCATTTGTCCAGATCTTATTGGTGAAAGAGTTGACGAAACTTATATCGCTCCATGATCAGATCCTTGATGTATCTTACAGCTTTACGACCAGATATCATGTATCCAACGTGCCTGTGCACCCGTTATCAGTCTAATCTAAAAGAGTCACACCTGCTTGCTGTCAAACGCATAATGAGTTATATGAAGGGCTTTCCAAGCACGGCTTGTGGTACCCTAGACATGATGATTTTAATCTTGTAGGATACTCAGATTCTGATTTCGGATGCTGCAAACTGAATACAAAGTCTACAACGGCCGGCTGCCAGTTCTTCGGAACCTGTTTGGTAACGTGGCAGTGCAAGAAACAAACTGCTGTTGCTCTCTCTACTTGTGAGGCTGAACACATTTCGGGATCCAGTTGTTGTGCTCAGATTATCTGGATACAGCAACAAATGAGAGATTTTGGTACAAATTGAGAAAATCCACACTAAGGACCAAAAGGCAGATTTTTATACCAAAGCTTTTGATAAAACAAAGTTTAATAATTTGTTAAAGCTAAATGGTTTTAAAAATATGATCTCAGGGGATGTATTTGAGGATGATGACGCCTAATGTGAATTTTTCATCGGTTAAATGTTTTTCTGTACATTCTTTCTTATAAATTTTAAATTTTTTTATTCAAAAATATGCTTTTTATTTTAGGGGGAGAATGTTTGAGGAAAATACAGAAACATTAAAAAGACAAAAAGACAAAAATAGTTTTGTGTAAAAGAGTGATCATAGTAAATCAAAAATGATAGCCACAGTATGCTAAAGAAATGTATTGCTTAAAAGTGATTAAGCAAGTCTTACTATATATATGCCAATAGAATTCACTCGCTCAGTAAATTGTATTCAAGATATAAACCTAAAAAGTAAAACTGAATAACTTGTGGGTTAACATCTCTCAGATATATGGACTTAGTACTTCGAAAATTCGTTTGAGAGAATAACAGATTCTGCGATACTAGGTCTTTATATTTGATTGATATCTGGGGTATTATTCGGGTTCTTCTGATTTTGCGGAAGCAATGACCTAGAACTCCTATAATACTTTCGCATTATTTCCCAAAAGCTGCATGAAAATATGGATATGTCATAAGCAATACGACATCTGCAGTTCAAAAGATTCCTTATTGGAACACCACCAAAAGACGAGCCTTCATCTCTCTGTCTGTACGGAAGTACTAACCTGAGCTCTCAAGGTCTCGCATTCACCCTATATACATATATCAATTCGATATATTCACCTGTAAAATGACATTCTGGGAATCTCGATACGGGAGTATATTCTGAGATAGGAAACACAGTTATTTCATGTTTCTAATATTACATTAACATATCTTGAAACAGTTGAGAAACGAGAAGAGGTTTAAATGGACAAATATATTGGCAATCTAGGTAAATTTGTTTAAAAGCTTAAAGGGTGTTTCTAGATCAACGGTACTGATGACTTGTATATATGCTTGAAATGATCCTCTAAAAATGCAAAATTCACAAAAATATGTTATTGCTTTCGAAAAATATCTCAAAAACTCAAAAATATTTTCAGTTTTCTTAGCTTGATAGTCTTATTTTTAGTTTACCGATGATAAAGACACTGACGGTTGGATTCATAACAACATCTTGCTGAGGGAAATCTGAAATCATGGATTAGGAGCTAATTTTTATCAAAAAGATTACATGAATGTCAATAAAGTTCATTAATTTGAAACTTTACATGTTAAAATAAATCTGTTTGGTCAAACATGGTCAACCAAGGACATTAACTTCGACTTGGTAGGCAAATTGGATAACCAGTGTCATTAACTTGGACTTAGTTAATCAAGTGGGTTTTAAAAACAGATAAAAATGGATAAAATGAAAAAGTCAAAAATAAAATTAAAAATCGAAATCAAAAATCAAAAGTTCAAAATTTCAGCGATGATTCGTACGAAATTCTTTATTTCGTATGAAAAAAATGATCAGCTTTTTGTACGAACCAATATTTCGTACGAACCAATTATTTCGTACGAAGCAAGTCTCCACTATATAAGCTTTTGAATTTCGTACGAAAAAAGGTTATTTGTTTTTGGAGAACTGTTGAACGAGTTAGAGAAGTTGGTACGAAACATCTGCTGAAATTCTTGTTCTTGGCTTGTTTTTTATCCAAATCACATTGGGAAGGTTGATTGGCACACCTTTTACAATGGGGAAGGTAATTTTGCAGAAATCATGTCGTTATAATGTCAGATCTGAGTAAATCGAACTTAGAACTTAGATCTAGGGAGATTGGACCGATAAATCTTAAAATTGACTTCAAAAATGATAATATCAGCACTGATAACCCAAAATTGACTATTGATTTGTTAAAATCGACATGTTTTAAGTTCAGATTACACTTAGTCATTTTTGGGACGACGATTGTTTCGTACGAAGAAATGAATCGTACAGAATAAATTTCAATGTTTTGATATTTTGTGCGAAGAAATGGTTCGTATGGAATAATTTTGTCTTTATTTTGATTGTTCCAATTGTGTACGAGGAAATGTTTCATACGAAGTAAGCGTGAAATATTGAATGTTAAAATTGGTTTAAGTGTTTGCTTCGTATGAAATGTTATTTCGTGCAAAGTAGATAGAAAAAGATGAAAGTCAGATTTTTGCTAAGTATCTGCTTCGTACAAATTTGTATTTTGTACAAATGAAAAGTGTTGTTTTTGGAAAAAAGTTTAATATTTTTTCTAACACTTGTTTGTTATGATTGTGAACAGACCAAGAAATCTGCATTTTCACCATTTCACAATATTTGCTGTCTGACGAATGGATCAATTCCTGAATTTGCCGCATTCAGAGAAATTCTCGATTTTCTGACACGGATACGAGTTACCAAAGCTCTGACAGATAGACACACTGTTTATCAATCTCATGTGGAATTCTTTTGGAACGCAGCTGAATATAGTATTGAAGATAATGCTATTATTTCTGCAGTAAGAATTAATGACGAGGATGTTCAAGTTAAAATTACAGAAGATTTAATTCGAACGGTGTTGGAGTTTAAGGATAACGAAAATGATCCTCCAGGCTTTTCTGAATATATGGTGACGGGTTGCTTTTATAGGATGGGATATTCTGGATACGTTAATGCTGCACGTTTCAAGAAAGCAAAATTTGAGCGCACCATTTAGATATTTGGCTCATGTGATAGCTCATGGTTTGAGTCATCGAAAAGGAGGATACAATGATATTGTAGATTATCAAATGTGCATGATTACAGCATTAATCCTGAAAATACCATATAACTTTTCAAAAGTTATTTTTACGCATATGGTACAGAACATTCAGAAGGAGAAATTCTTGCAGTATCCGAGATTTGTTCAAATGGTGCTTGATTATCTTCATCCGGATCTAAAGAAAAGTGAAGATGATATGTTGAAGCTGGAACATATGGATGTATCTACACTGAGAAAGATGAATTTTCATCTTAAGACGGATCCTGTTGCTGAAACCCAAAGCTGCATCTTCATCAGCTCCTAAAGTACAAAAGAGAAAAGCTACTTCTGCAGCTGAAAGTTCGGGTCTAAGAGACGAACTAGATGTTGAAGAAACTGTTGAAGATATGGCTACAGAGATGGAGCATCAAGCTTTTGGTTCTGACAAAGTAGCTGAAGAAGTTCTATCGTCAAGTACTCATTCAGAAGATAGACGAGCAGGTGAGAAGAAAAGAGTAGAAAAGTTAGAAAAGAAACGACAGGGTGAGCTTAAGCGTAAAGTAGAGGAACGTAAACGTAAAGCAACAGGTGAGGATGATACGACGTATGTTCCATCCGAGTCTGACATTGAAGATGTTCTTCGTACTCCAATCAAGAAGAAACAGAGAAGAATGAAGTGATCTGCTGCTAGAGTATCGCTAAATGTTATTCCGAAAGAAACTACTGCTGAGCCTATTGTTGAAGAAAATGTGGATGAACCGTCACAGGATATTCCATCTCCACCACAACCGGTTCAGCCAGAACCAGCTCAGCAACAACCGTAACAACAGCCAGCTCAGCAACAACCACAATAACAGCTAGCTCAGCAACAATCGCAACAACAGCCAGCTCAGCAACAACCACAGTCATCTCATCTGAAACAACCTCATCCAACACAGCAGCCATATGAGTCACAATTGTTTTTTGATGATATTAGTTTAGATGATTTACCTGGAGGTGATGAGTTTCGATTTGATGATCCAAGGGTTGATGATTTGCAAAAACAGGTTATGATGAATACTGTAAGGATAGCTAAATTACAAGAGCAAATCAATAAGCTAACTGCTGAAAAGCTCGAAATGCTGGAACGAATCGGAGGGTTGATTGTTGATAAGCAGCAGTTAGAAGCGATGTTGGCAAGTATAGTATCTGAGAATGAAAGGTTGCGATTACGGATGGCAGAATATGAAGAAGAGCGTTTGAGGAATGATAGAAGAATGAATATGTTTGAGAAGATTTTGGAAGAAAATTGGGTTTGAATATTTCTGCCGAGATAGATGTGATAGAACGAGCAGAAGCAAGAGAGCGGGTTGCCGAAAAGGAACGTCTATCTAAGCAACAATCTGACGCTCAGGGGAAGGGAAAAGAAAAGATAGTGGAGGAACCTATGATTGACGAAACTGCGCAAGAAGCTGGGTCTGTGCCAGTAACATGTTGGGATATTGTTGTTTATGAAGAGCCGAGGAAGTTTATCTTGATAGGACGGCCAACAGATGTGGATATTGCGTCGCTTGATATTTCTCAAAGGCATCGGGACTGGCTGTTAAAGAAAAGTTTGAGAAAGAAATAGAAGAAGCGGCTGAAGAGATTGAAAAGGAAACATAGTTAGAGGATACTAATGTTGATATTGATGAATCTAGTAGTTCGGATGGTGATGATAATGATGATAGTGTTGGTGGATCTGGAATTCTTGTAACTGATTTAAGTATTAATGAACCAGTAGATCTTTCTGAGTATCTTGATGATTCTGCGAATCAGACCACTGAAGAAGAAAAGACAAACAAAGCCGACAAGTTTGTTAATGCTCAACAGGCAGGAATTTTCACAGAAAAAGTTATATCTTTTGTTCCTGTCGTACCAAAGCCGTTTGTGTTATATCTTGAGCATGACGTAAAGGAGGGAGAGTTTGTTCACAGTTACTTAAAGGAAGAAATAGCGGTGATGCTTGGAATTAGTGAAGAGAAGTTTGATTTTGACTTTGAAGACGAACTAAACGAGATAGATGCTTTTGAGCCAAACGCATATGTCCTCGAAGACGTGGAAGATGCAAATATGCACGATAACGTTGTCGTGGAAAGTGATTCTGATGACGATGCTAATGTTGCCAATCAGGGTACAGATGATTCCCCAACGTTTACTGATTTATTCGCAGAGAGATGTTACAAAGAAAAGTATCTGAAGTTGCTAAAGAAGGAACCATTCCTCAGCAAATGTCTAAAGCTGAAATTGCTGAACAAAGAGGAAATGGTTTCGCGTGAATCCAGCTGAGCGTAAATTTAAAAGACCCCTAGCATTCTTTGCCAGAGATGCTGAGATTTCTATAGGGGATATTCTAAGATGGGGATGGGTTGAAGAACTTAATGTGTATGCGATAAAGAAGGAATTTGGTATCCAACACTTCAGATATTTGAGTGATATCAAAACATTGCCGTATTGGGATATAAAGGAGCTTGTTCAAATAAAGATGATAAATCTAAAGATGAAGTTTCATGATCAAAGGCTTTGGAGATTGATTAAGTTTGAAGCTATGCACGGTTTTACACATTGGAAACCTCACTATCCTCATCGTATTATTAAAGTTGATCCAGTAACGAACGAGAAAGGTGTTAATTGATTGTGAAGAAGCCGCGTGTGATGAAGAACACGCCTCTTATTAAAATGGAATAAGATTTCTTCAAGATCTTCAAATGGTGGCACTATGATTCGAGTACAGGTGAAGCTGTTATTTGTGTACATCCAGATGATGACTCTTGGAAAATCACTAAGGAATTAACCGAAGCCGTCATAGCGCACAAACGAATATATGGTCTATGGTGTGGCATTCGAGTACTAGACCTGATGTGGCTAGTCAACTGTTCAAAGAAGGATATAGAATGTTTATTCTACAGTAAGATAAGTTTTGAAGAGAAGGATAAAGAAGAAGTGCTCCAATTTCAGAAAATCGTTAATGTGTGTTTTGCAAATAATATACATTCTGGATCTAATTGGAAGACAACTTGGAGGAAGCTTGAAAAGAAAGAGACAAGGAAAAAAAAGAAGAAAATGAAGCTCGAATTGCAGAACGTGCAAGAATAGCATCTCTTAGGAGCTTTCAGTTTGTGAACCGACCTCGTCCGACTGATCAAACACCAATTGCTTTTGAGGAGTGTCACAAGCCAGTGAAGAGATTTTTTGGACGTTAGAGTCAAATCTAGTTGAAGATTTTTGAAGACTATCCAGCCTGCGGCAACATCCAAGGGGGAGTTTGTTGGTGCATAATGTCTATTGCCTACCTCTAGGATATGTGTAATGTTTACAGAGTTTACACGTCAATGTTTATTTGTTAAAAAGAAATTTTATATGTTTTGATAATATGCTTCGTACGAAGGATATACATGTTTCGTACGAGTATCTTACTCGTACGAAGCATAAGTTCGTACGAAATATAGTTAGGTCACTGTTTAGCACACATTTCGGTACGAGTCATGTCGACCAATAAATAGGGAAGTGTTGTGTTAGAACTAGTTAGTGATTTGTCAATTGGTACGGCGAAGCTCTGCTAGTTTGTTTACTCGCATCTGTATTTGAACGTCATTAATACAACAGAAGCAGTTAAATAGTAAGTACTATCTCTGATACCAGTTGTGGTCCCGTGGTCGGTGGCGGTTCTAGACGGAAGCTTTGGGGATAGAACATATTCGGAAGAACGAAATAGACGTGTAGGCACAGAATCAGCGGAAGCTTTTCAATTCATTCATTAATACCGAAAGAGTATACATCTTGACTGGCTGGTGGAGTTCCTGGAGAGAATCCGCCAGCGTTTCCCCTAAGGGAACTTCCAAAAACTTACAAACAATGAACACACAACACCTATTTATAGACATGACAGCTCGTGCGAACCAAGCATGTTGTCATCCGTATGAAGGAGTCATCCGTATGAAGGGTCATCCGTACGAAGCACAAAGTCACTTGTACGAGGCACATGTCACTCGTACGAGCCAGTACTTGTTCGCACTTGGGCTGTGTGTTCATCTTTAATCTATACAATATTCAATACACACTCTTTCTAGCCTATTCGCACAGTGGCAAGCATAAAGTGCATCAACAATTTCCCCCTTGGACGTCAATGTCGAATCTTGAACTTGAAATCTGAGAGCTGTGTTTGAATATTCTGCAACTTCAATCGGGTATCTGTTGACGTCGTAATTCCCCTTGATTGAAGATCCGGGTTTGCATTATCTACGTTAAAGCAACATTCCCCCTGAAATAATTTTCTCCAGGAATTGATCTTCAGGTCGTTGTTTGCACGGTTCAGAACCTCCTCTGATTTGCTTGATCTACAAACTTTCTTGAATAATCACCAACTTGAAATTAAACAACGCAGTTTCTCCATTTCGACGTTTAAGCATATCCGCGTTAGGTTTAGCGCACCCCCCTTTATGCTCGATCCTCCGATCTTCAAAACCCAACCGGCAATAGACAGAAACTTCGATATACCACCCTGAAAAACTTCAAATCAATAAATATTCGCAAAAATCTTCTCGATCAGCAAATCATCAGAAACAAACTATCTGGTGACATATCGAATTTGAGAAACATTCTTCGGCAATCAGAATCACATTCTTCCTTTTTAGCCACAATAACAGATGTATAGCTATCTCCGCTGGAATGGGGCACTGAAACTACAAGACATCCTTGCTTTCTGGCGGTTAGTCCAAAAACCAGTTCATTTGCAATGCAGAGTTAATGATAGAATGACGTGTGTACATCGACGTCGTCGTGTGTGCTTCCACTTCCACATCGGGGATCAGGTGGTTAGCCCTTGAGCATCAATCTGAAACATGATCTGAAAATTCTGAACATTCTTCTGATCACGACATTCCAAATAATGAGCCTTCGATCCTCTGTCTTTCCTAGATGACCTGTAGTGTGAACCACCTGGATACTGTTGCAGTGTCACGAATTTCAAAAATGCCAGAATTTTAAGATATACGTGAAAATTTTTATTCCCTCTCATATTTGTGAATTCTGACGTCGAGTTCTTATGGGAATGCAGATTACGGTGGGATTGCAGCATATGATATTTCAAATTTTGTGGAAAATTTCCCAAAATTTGCAGTTTTGATCAAATGCTGACTAAACTTTAAGAGTCATTAATAATCACTACACCAGATGATCAACGTTTTGCTCAGGTATCATTGACTACCCCACAATCTTCATCCCTTGCGATCGTATCATCAAATCTATACGTTGAAGCTCTAGAAGGTATCCCGAACAGCTCAAATTTGACGTTAAAATCTCGAAAAAATTTGTAATCACCAAATTTTTTTTGGACACTCGTCTCGTTAATACGATCAATTTTTTTAATAGTACTTATCAGAGCTATGGTACCGATTCATTCAATCTAACAGTTAATGAATCACCTACGCTCATGAATTTTGGATGTATGAGGGGTTTTAGACATAAAACAGCGAATAAATGGACAATCCACGGATATAATGTCAAATTGAAACCATAGGATTGTTAGAAACTGATTTTTGACCAGATATGTGTAAAAATCGTGTCAAAATTCAAAGAAATAAAGATTCTGGATCGAAAAACATATCAGTTTAGCTCATACGGAGCATGGCTCATGGAGCAACGGCTCGTACGGAGCAAAAAAAAATTTTGATCGTATTGACGAGACGAGTGTCCAGAAAAAATTTGGTGATTACAAATTTTTCGAGATTTTAACGTCAAATTTGGGCTGTTTGGGGACACCGTCTAGAGCTTCAACGTATAGATTTGATGATATGATCGCAAGGGATGAAGATTGTGGGGTAGTCACTGATACCTGAGCAAAACGTTGATCATCTGGTGTAGTGATTATTAATGACTCTTAAATTTTAGTCAGCATTTGATCAAAACTGCAGATTTTTGGAAATTTTTCAGAAAATTTGAAATATCATATGCTGCAATCCCACCGTAATCCGCATTCCCATAAGAACTCGACGTCAGAATTTGCAAAATGAGGGGAATAAAAATTTTCACGTATATCTTAAAATTCCGGCATTTTTGAAATTCGTGACACTGCAACAGTATCTAGGTGGTTCAGACTACAGGTTATCTGGGAAACACAGAGGGATCGAAGACTCATTATTTGGAAT
Organism: Scalesia atractyloides; assembly: GCA_947069175.1. Taxonomy (NCBI): domain Eukaryota; kingdom Viridiplantae; phylum Streptophyta; class Magnoliopsida; order Asterales; family Asteraceae; genus Scalesia; species Scalesia atractyloides. Next base: position 46,432,923 of record CAMTDV010000026.1, on the reverse strand, counting down.
GTCGTGATCAGAAGAATGTTCAGAATTTTCAGATTGATGCTCAAGGGCTAACCACTTGATCCCCGATGTGGAAGTGGATGCACATACGACGACGTGGATGTACACACGTCATTCTATCATTAACTCTGCATTACAAATAAACTGTTTTTCGGACTAACCGCCAGAAAGCACAGATGTCTTGTAGTTTCAGTGCCCCATTCAAGCGGAGATAGCTATACATATGTTATTGTGGCTAAAAAGGAAGAATGTGATTCTGATTGCCGAAGAATGTTTCTCAGATTCGATGTGTCACCAGATAGTTTGTTTCTGATGATTTGCTAATCGAGAAGATTTTTGCGGATATTTATTGATTTGATGTTTTTCGGGGTGGTATATCGAAGTTTCTGTCTATTGTCGGTTGGGTTTTGAAGATCGGAGGATCGAGCATCAAGGGGGGTTCGCAAAACTAAACGCGGATATGCTTAAACGTCGAAACGGAGAAACTGCGTTGTTTAATTTCAAGTTGGTGATTATTCAAGAAAGTTTGTAGATCAAGCAAATCAGAGGAGGTTCTGAACCGTGCAAACAACAACCTAAAGATCAATTTCTGGAGAAAATTATTTCAGGGGGAATGTTGCTTTAACGTAGATAATGCAAACCCGGATCTTCAATCAAGGGGGAATTACGACGTCAACAGATACCCGATTGAAGTTGCAGAATATTCAAACACAGCTCTCAGATTTCAAGTTCAACATTCGACAGTGACGTCCAAGGGGGAAATTGTTGATGCACTTTATGGCCGCCACTATGTGAATAGGCTAGAAAGAGTGTGTATTGAATATTGTATAGATTAAAGACGAACACACAGCCCAAGTGCGAACAAGTACTAGCTCGTACGAGTGACATATGCCTCGTACGAGTGACTTTGTGCTTCATACGGATGACTTCTTCGTACGGATGACAACATGCTTGGTTCGCACGATCTGTCATGTCTATAAATAGGTATTGTGTGTTCATTGTTTGTAAGTTTTTGGAAGTTCCCTTAGGGGAAACGCTAGCGGATTCTCTCCAGGAACTCCGCCAGCCAGTCAAGATGTATACTCTTTCGGTATGAATGAATGAATTGAAAAGCTTCCGCTGATTCTGCCTACACGTCTACTTCGTTCTGCCGAATCTGTTCTATCCCCAAAGCTTCCGTCTAGAACCATCCCCGACCACGGGACCACAAGTGGTATCAGAGCCTTGAGATCTGATCTACTGACAGACAACAAGTAGTTACAGGCTACTAGGTATTCAGGCGTGGATTCTTCTTCATCTTCATCTTTTTCTTGACCTATACTGGATTTTGGACGAGTTTTGATCGAATTCATGGACAAAATGGACTAGGATTTTAGTAATTCAAGTTAATCTTCAATCTAATCAATCCATATCATAATTCGGACTTAAAATTGAACTAAATCATGTTGAAATCGATAAATTTTTCAGTTTGGAGACTGGGTTATTTTGTACGAGTTTCGCATGAAAAATTGACTTAACTTTTTGTACAAATGAATTTAAATTTCATATGAACAAAGTCTAAAAAGTTCACAGAATTTTACAAATTTTTCAGATTTTCAAAGTAATTCGTACCAAGTTAACATTCATATGAGTATCTTACTCGTACGAAATTCTTTGATTCGCACGAATTATTGTTTGTGTGAAAAAACAAACTAATTGTTTTGAAAACTTGTTTCGTACGAACAATTTGTCTGCACGAAGAATTTTACGATCTGATCAGTTTGTTTTTGAAAAGTGTGTTCTTAATTTTTCATAGGAAAAATGTCTGAGAAATTTTACAATGCTTTCGCCACATCAGTCGTTACCGCTGCAGCAGCTCAAAATATCAATCTAGAGAATGAGATGGGAACAATGACAAAACCGCCAAAGCTCATGAATCTAGAAGACTTTGATAGTTGGAGTGAAAGGTTTATGAACTGGGTTCAAGCTAACCACTTTACTTGCTCGTTTGCAATCGAGGCAAAATATATCGCACCATTCGGTGAAAATGGTCTTGAAAAGACCCTTGCTCAATTTTCTGATGTTGAACGTTAAAGGTTTATCAACGAAAAGAAAATGATGAATATTCTTCAACAATCGATTAAAGAAGACATCTTGGCTTTACTGCAACATGATGATGATGCTCAATCTTTATGTAATGCTCTTCGACTAAAGTTTCAGGGTAGTTCTCAACTTCGCAAAAGCAAGAGGGCGTTGTTAAGCAAAGAGTTCGATGTATTCACACTGATTAAAGGAGAAACGGTAAAGCAGTCGATTGAGCGATATTGTCATTTGGTGGTTCATATGAAGAGAATGGGAATTGTAAAGACAAATGAAGAGCTTGTTGACAAACCAGCTGATTCTCTACCGCAAGGTGAATGGTCGACTTACTTAACCATACTAAAGAATGGAATTGAGTACAACAAATCTCGCTGCCTCGTTTCATTGAAAGGCTGAGGGTCATGAATTAGAGATGCAAAAGATGGCAAAAAACAAGACTGTTCAAGTTCAACAAAATCTTTATTTCAAGAACAGTTCTGCTGCTCAAATTCAAGCGCCAAAGATTCAGACCGCTTTCAGTGCATATGGTTCACCAAGCACACCACCAACTCAGTAAAGTGGCTTCCAATCATTTCCATTAGTTGATCCAAATACACCTTCAAGCCAGCAGTCTTCTTTCGGATCAAACCAACCCTAGAACAACCAGACTACTTCATCATCCAATCCGAATCAAAGAGTTTTACAATGCAACATTGCCGTTGACTTTCAGAATGCGCAAAATTTTGACGAAAAGACAACAAAGCAACACATGTCTCTACTTGCTTCAGTTCTTGAATCGTATGATAGCCTCGTTGCTGGAAAGATCGGAAATTCTGAAATGACACGTGAAGATTATGATCAAATTGATCCAGTTGAAATTGAGTTGATAGATATAAAATGGTGTATGGCTTTGATCGTTCGACGTGCACAGGGATCTATGGAAATCACTGGTAAAGAAAATTTGGGAGGTTTGGATGGGAAACTTGGATTTGATAAATCCAAAGTTACTTGTTTCAAGTGTCGGGAGAAAGGTCACTTCAAAAGAGAATGTCCAAACCGAGAGGTTCAAGGAAATCATAATCCTTTCGCTGATGACTATTACAAGAGAGCGATCTACCACCGACCTCAACCAATAACAAGAATCATGCCGATTGAAGATAAGCAACCTGAAACTAAAGATAAGGCATTGGTTGTTACGCAAGAAGACGAAGGGTTTAATTGGAACAAGTTTATTTCGAAAGGAGAAAGTTTGGCGTTGGTGGCTGAAATTATCGAGGAACCGGAAGAAGAATCGGGGGCATCTTTTGATGAAGGACCTGATGATGACGATTATTACTATCATACTTCATCAGAGGAGGAGGAGCTTTTGAATTATCCATTCAAACATCTTTTGCCTAACGATGTTTTAAAAACTTTTGCAGGATATTTCGCACCAAGTCAACATTTGACAGATGAAGAGCAAAAGAAATCGGTTGAAGAAGTCAAAGCTGATGAGAAAATGGAAATGTTGAAAGAAGACATCATTAAAGCTTGCATGGCAAATGACAATGAGGTAAACGAGTCAACATGTGAGAGTGTGATTCAAAAACCTTGTTTAAAGTGTGCAGAGCCGTGTGGTGAGTGTCTTGTAAAAGACAAAAGATTTGCTGAATTGCAAAGTTTAACAGACAATTTTTCAAGCGATTATAAATCTACAAAGGAAGCTTATAACAAATTGAGTGCGTCTGTTAAACAATATAATAAAGCACTCAGAGAAAATGACGCAACGCTTATGATGCTTAAAGCAACAGTGATGGATAAACAAATGGCTATTAATATTCATCTAAACACTATTGCTGAACTCAAAAGTGAGCTTGAAAAAATGAGAATTGAAACTGAACGGGTTAACAAATTGTTAATTAGTTACTCCACAAGCTCATACGTCATAGATCACATTTTACCGAAAATCAAAAATACTGAAGAATATAAAAATAGTGAAACAAAAAGTGCTAGTTATGATCGAGTTCCACCACCCATGTGGAACAGTTATGCATCTTAAATTGAAAACAGAACAACTGCCTTCGGATATCGATGTAACTTACACTAAAAATGATGGTGAATGTGACTCTGAAGTGGTAAATAATGCGGTTGAAAAAGTGTTTAAAAATGAATCTGAAGTGTCTGAGTCTGAACAATCTGAGAAGTCAAAGTCTAATGATATATCAGAAAATAGTTTAAATGTTGATCCCAATGTCATAGTTTACAAAATGAAAGGGTCTGATAAACTATTTTCGGATGAGGACTTTCCGATCAAGAATGTGAAAAAGGATTGTGTAGATAAAATGTTCAAGCTTATGGAGGTAAGTCATGATGATTTAGATAAACATGATGCATCATTCTATTCTAAATAAAAAACTAACGACCGACCTTACTATCGTAAAAATAAAGATTATCCGGAAAACAAACGAGCAGGGTTGGGTTTCCAGAAGCAACATAAAAACAACAGGTCCCAAAAATTGAATTTTACAAAGAAAAACAATTTTGTTTTTGGGACAACAACAGAGAAAGAAAAGGAGGTCATCGGAACACAATCAAATGATGATTTTCTTAAAGAAAAAGAGAAACAAAAACAGAAACAAGTTTTGGATACCTCTGTTCATAAGGATAGCAGGACATGCTTTAAATGCAAGCAAGTTGGGCATATCGCACGATATTGCTCACAAGAAAGTTCAAAACCAGTTTCCTATCCGAAAAAGTTCACCAAGGATGAAAAACAAAAAGCACCCATGTTCGTGCCGAAACAAATTCTTAAAAGAAATAATGAATCTCATTAAAATGTTAAACCAACAATTCAAACTCAATCTAAATTTGAAATTGGTGAAACATCACACAAAATTCAACAAGTAGAATCAAAATTTTATGTTAAAAGGGCCAAACCACAAACACAGAAATGGGTTGCTAAAGTTGTCAAAATCAAACCATCCAAGGTTGAACAAAAACATTCTATACCAAACAAAACTGAGTTTAAAAGATTGATAAAAACAAAGTGGGTCCAAAATTTGACATTCCAAACCCACCCAAGACCAAACAGGCTTGGGTTTCTTTGTTTAAATGAGTTTTGATAATCATGTGTGCAGGGGCTCCAACGTTCGATATTGTCAAAATGGATAATGTATAGTGGAGCATCTCGCCACATGACAGGAATGCTTGCATTGCTCAACTACATTAAAGCTATTTGAGGAGGGTATGTAGGATTTGCTGGAACGCGGGGAGGAAGAATTGTCGGAGAAGGGATTCTCTCGAATGGAGTTGTAAACGCGGGGAGGAAGAATTGTCGGAGAAGGGGTTCTCTCGAATGGAGTTGTATCGTTTGATGAAGTGAACTATATTGCTGAACTTGAGAACAATCTGCCTAGTATCTCACAAATTTGTGACAAGAAGTTCACGACACATTTCAATGATAAAGAATGTTTAATCTTAAACCTGGTTTCAGGATTCCTTAAGAATGGATTTTGATGCGAGCTCCAAGAGAAAATGATATATATGTTCTTGACATGAGCATCGCTTCTACCACGTCAAAGAAAGTTCAATGCTTTGTTTCCAAAGCTACCGAGAAAGAGTCTATATTATGGCATCGAAAAATGGGGCACATTCATCTCCGAAAGATGAATTTTCTTGTGCATAACGACTTAGTGGAGGGTGTTAATCTGAAAAGTTTTCATCTATCTGATGATTGTCTTAGCTGCAAAAAGGGGAAACAGCATAAGAAATCACACCCGAGAAAGCTGTTGAATTCGATAAAGCTACCACTAGAAAGGCTACACATGGATCTCTTTGGGCCAGCCAATGTCAAAAGTATTTCTGGAGATGTATATTGCCTTGTCGTTACAGATGATTATTCTCGATTCTCATGGGTGTTCTTTCTGGAAAGTAAGGATGAAACGTTTGAAACTCTTATGTACCTCTTCAGAAAACTCGAAAACTTATATCATTTGCCCATTAAGAGAATTCGCAGTGATAATGGAACAGAGTTTAAGAACAAGAAGATGCAAGAGTTCTGGAATGAAAAGGGGATTCTTCATGAATTCAGCGCCCCTTATACTCCGCAACAAATTGGAGTAGCTGAACGAAAGAATCGCACACTGATAGAAACTGCAAGAACAATGTTAGCTGATTCGAAATTAGCGATCAGTTTTTGGAGTTAAGCAGTAGCATCAGCTTGCTATACCCTAAATCGTGTGTTGACAGTTATGCCTACAAAAAGACATGTTTCGAGTTACTGAATCAACGAAAGCCCAACTTAGCATTTTTGGAACCTTTTGGATCACCGTGTACCGTATTGGACCAGGTTGGTAAATTTGGAGCCAAATCCTTGGAAGGATCTTTTGTTGGTTACGCTACTCCTCAAAAACGTGTTTTCTTGCCGAGTCTGAACCAGGTAGTTCTAGCGTAGCATGTAGATTGTCAAAGATATACAACGCCTATGAGGAAACCTGGGGATCCGTGGCTGTTTAACTACAATGGATTGTGGGATTCATTTGATTTACCAGATGTCCCAACAGAAGAAGAACTTGTTATGTTATTTCAACAACATCAGTTATCTAATCAAGAACAAGTTCCTAGACCATTGGTGATTTCCACATCATTACCGGTCAACACGTCTGATGTCGGTCAAAGTTCTTCTGATCAAGTTCCTGTTCTTGCACCAAATGTCAATACTGCTGAATCATCTGCCCAACCAAATGCTGATGCTGACTCTGATCGGGTACCAACTTTCGACGATGGAGGATCCAGTTCTGATAAAGGATCTGAACAGATTGAAAGCTTTTTGAAACAACAGGCTGATCAGTCTAATGCTAAGAATAAAGCTTCTTCATCTGTACCGGTTATCGATGAAATAACAAATCTGCAGCCACGAGTAGATGTTTTAACTCAAGTGATACCAAGAACACTTTCATATCATCTGTCGGAGAACATCATAGGCAGCTTACAAACTAGAGTGCAAACTCGCAATCAGATCAATAAAGATCTAAGCTGTTTTTATACTAACATTGCTCCACTTCAAGCTCACTTTTCTCATAGATGTTTTGTTTCTCAGGTTGAACCGGGAAGCTGGAAAGGTGCGTTAAAAGAAGAAAGTTGGGTGGAGGCAATACAGGAGGAGTTGCTTCAATTCCAGAAACTTGGAGTCCGGAAGCTTGTTGACCTGCCAGATCATCACAAAAAGATTATCACAAGATGGGTCTTCAAGTGCAAAAGAGACGATCGAGGAGTTGTGGTACGCAACAAAGCTCGACTTGTGGTTCAAGGTTTTCACCAGCAAGAAGGGATAGATTATACTGAAGTCTATGCCCCAGTTGCTCGTCTTGAAGCGATTCGCATATTCTTGGCCTTTGCCTCTTGGAAAGGGTTGAAGGTGTACCAATTAGATGTTAAATCTGCTTTCTTATATGGAAAAGTGAAAGAGGAGGTGTACATCGGCCAACCACCGGGGTTCGTTGATCCAGTGCACAAAGATAAAGTCTATCTTTTGAATAAAGCCTTATACGGTCTTCATCAAGCCCCAAGAGCTTGGTATGAAACATTATCGAGTCATCTTCTGGAAAATGGCTTTATCAGGGGAACAATAGATTCTACCCTATTTCCAAAGGAAGTAGATGGGCATCTAATCATCGTACAGATATATGTGGATGATATTATCTTTGGATCGACAAATGATAAGCTGTGAAAGACTTTGAGGAAGTCATGAAGCGCAAATTTGAAATGAGCGCAATGGGGGAGATGAAGTTCTTTCTAGGACTTCAGGTTGATCAGTTGTCTGATGGTATTTTTATTCATCAGATGAAATTTGTTCATGATATATTGGAGAAATTCAACATGACAGGAGCTAAACCAGTATCTACCCCGTTAGCTCCAAATCACGGCATTTGTCCAGATCTTATTGGTGAAAGAGTTGACGAAACTTATGTCGCTCCATGATCAGATCCTTGATGTATCTTACAGCTTCACGACCAGATATAATGTATCCAACGTGCCTGTGCGCCCGTTATCAGTCTAATCTAAAAGAGTCACACCTGCTTGCTGTCAAACGCATAATGAGTTATCTGAAGGGCTTTCCAAGCACCGGCGTGTGGTACCCTAGACATGATGATTTTAATCTTGTAGGATACTCAGATTCTGATTTTGGATGCTGCAAACTGAATACAAAGTCTACAACGGCCGGCTGCCAATTCTTCGGAACCCGTTTGGTAACGTGGAGGTGCAAGAAACAAACTGCTGTTGCTCTCTCTACTTGTGAGGCTGAACACGTTTCGGGATCCAGTTGTTGTGCTCAGATTCTCTGGATACAGCAACAAATGAGAGATTTTGGTTTGCAATTTCTTGATACGCCTATATATGTAGATAATCAGGCCACGATCGACATTACTAAAAACTCATGCCAACACTCATGCACTAAACATATCGAGATTCGACACCACTTTATCCGTGATTGCTACAAGAAAAAATTGGTACAAATTGAGAAAATCCACACTAATGACCAAAAGGCAGATTTTTATACCAAAGCTTTTGATAAAACAAAGTTTAATAATTTGTTAAAGCTAAATGGTTTAAAAAATATGATCTCAGGGGATGTATTTGAGTTTGAGTTTGAGGATGATGACGAACTAATGTGAATTTGTCATCGGTTAAACGTTTTTCTGTACATTCTTTCTTATAAATTTTTAAATTTTTTTTCAAAAATATGTTTTTGATTTTAGGGGGGAATGTTTGAGGAAAATACAAAAACATTAAAAAGACAAAAAGACAAAAAGAGTTTTGTGTAAAAGAGTGATCATAGTAAATTAAAAATGATAGTCACAGTATGCTAAAGAAATGTATTGTTTAAAAGTGATTAAGCAAGTCTAACTATGGATATGCCAATAGACTTCACTCGTTCAGTAAATTGTATTCAAGATATAAACCTAAAAAGTAAAACTGAATAACTTGTGGGTTAACATCTCTCGGATATATGGACTTAGTACTCCAAAATTCCGTTTGAGAGAATGCCAGAATCTGCGATACTAGGTCTTTATATTTGATTTATATCTGGGGTATTATTCGGGTTCTTCTGATTTTGCGGAAGCAATGGCCTAGAACTCCTATAATACTTTCGCATTATTTCCCTAAAGCTGCATGAAAATATGGATATGTCATAAGCAATTACGACATCTGCAGTTCAAAAGATTCCTTAATGGAGCACCACCTAAAGACGAGACTTCATCTCTCTGTCTGTACGGAAGTACTAACCTGAGCTCTCAAGGTCTCGCATTCACCCTATATACAAATATCAATTCGATATATTCACCTGTAAAATGACATTCTGGGAATCTTGATACGGGGGTATATTCTGAGATGGGAAACACAGTTATTTCATGTTTCTAATATTACATTAACATATCTTGAAACAGTTGAGAAACGAGAAGAGGTTTAAATGGACAAATATATTGGCAATCTATGTAAATTTGTTTAAAAGCTTAAAGGGTGTTTCTAGATCAACGGTACTGATGACTTGTATATATGCTTGAAATGATCCTCTAAAAACGCAAAATCACAAAAATATGTTATTGCTTTCGAAAATATCTCAAAACTCAAAAAGATTTTCAGTTTTCTTAGCTTGATAGTCTTATTTTTAGTTTACCGATGATAAAGACACTGACGGTTGGATTCATAACAACATCTTGCTGAGGGAAATCTAAAATCATGGGTTAGGAGCTAATTTTTATCGAAAAGATTACATGAATGTCAATAAAGTTCATTAATTTAAAACTTTACATGTTAAAATAAATCTGCTTGGTCAAACATGGTCAACCAAGGTCATTAACTTGGACTTGGTAGGCAAATTGGATAACCAGGGTCATTAACTTGGACTTGGTTAATCAAGTGGGTTTTAAAAACAGATAAAAATGGATAAAATGAAAAATGAAAAATCAAAAATAAAATTAAAAATCAAAATCAAAAGTTCAAAATTTCAGCGATGATTCGTACGAAATTCTTTATTTCGTATGAAATAAAATGATCAGTTTTTTGTACGAACCAAATATTTCTGTACGAACCAATTATTTCGTACGAAGCACGTCTCCACTATATAAGCTTTTGAATTTCGTACGAAAAGAGGTTATTTGTTTTTGGAGAACTGTTGAACGAGTTAGAGAAGTTGGTACGAAACATCCGCTGAAATTCTTGTTCTTGGCTTATTTCGATCCAAATCACATTGGGAAGGTTGATTGGCACACCTTTTACAATGGGGAGGTAATTTTCCAGAAATCATGTCGTTATAATGTCAGATCTGAGCAAATCGAACTTAGAACTTAGATCTAGGGAGATTGGACCGATAAATATTAAAATTGACTTCAAAATGATAATATCAACACTAATAACCCGAGAATCGACTATTAATTTGTTAAAATCGACATGTTTTAAGTTCAGATTACACTTAGTCATTTTTGGGACGACGATTGTTTCGTACGAAGAAATGAATCGTATAGAATAAATTTCAATGTTTTGATATTTTGTGCGAAGAAATGGTTCGTATGGAATAATTTGTCTTTATTTTGATTGTTCTGATTGTGTACGAGGAAATGTTTCGTACGAAGTAAGCATGAAATATTGAATGTTAAAATTGGTTTAAGTGTTTGCTTCGTATGAAATGTTATTTCGTGCGAAGTAAATAGAAAAAGATGAAAGTCAGATTTTTGCTAAGTATCTACTTCGTACAAATTTGTATTTTGTACAAATGAAAAGTGTTGTTTTTGGAAAAAAAGTTTAATATTTATTCTAACACTTGTTTGTTATGATTGTGAACAGGCCAAGAAATCTGCATTTTCACCATTTCATAATATTTGTTGTCTGACGAATGGATCAATTCCTGAAATCGCTGCATTCAGAGAAATTCTCGAAAAATATTTTCTGACACGGATACGAGTTACCAAAGCTCTGACAGATAGACACACTGTTTATCAATCTCATGTGGAATTCTTTTGGAACGCCGCTGGATATAGTATTGAAGATAATGCTAGTATTTCTGCAGTAAGGATTAATGACGAGGATGTTCAAGTTAAAATTATAGAAGATTTAATTCGAACGGTGTTGGAGTTTAAGGATAACGAAAATGATACTATAGGCTTTTCTGAATATATGGTGAAGGGTTGCCTTTATAGGATGGGATATTCTGGATACGTTAATGCTGCACCTTTCAAGAAAGCAAATTGTCCCATTTAGATATTTGGCTCATGTGATAGCTCATGGTTTGAGTCATCGAAAAGGAGGATACAATGATATTGCAGATTATCAAATGTGCATGATTACGACATTAATCCTGAATCTACCATATAACTTTTCAAAAGTTATTTTTACGCAAATGGTATAGAACATTCAGAAGGAGAAATTCTTGCAGTATCCGAGATTTGTTCAAATGGTGCTTGATTATCTACATCCGGATCTAAAGAAAAGTGAATATGATATGTTGAAGCTGGAACATATAGATGTATCTTCACTAAGAAAGATGAATTTTCATCTTAAGACGGATCCTGTTGCTAAACCAATATTCGGTGCGGTTATTGATAAAGATTACATTTCACCAGCACCAGGCCATTGGAGAAAGGATGATAGTGGAGATGAAGCTGAAGAACGTGAAGCCTTATTATGTTGGTGGCAAAAAGAAGTCCATGGTTTATAAAAGATGGTGGAAAAGGTGTGAAACCCAAAGCTGCATCTTCATCAGCTCCTAAAGTACAAAAGAGAAAAGCTACTTCTGCAGCTGAAAGTTCGGGTCTAAGAGACGAACTAGATGTTGAAGAAACTGTTGAAGATATGGCTGCAGAGATTGAGCGCCAAGCTTTTGGTTCTGACAAAGTAGCTGAAGAAGTTCTATCGTCGAGTACTCATTCAGAAGATAGACGAGCAGGTGAGAAGAAAAGAGTAGAAAAGTTAGAAAAGAAACGTCAGGGTGAGCTTAAGCGTAAAGCAGAGGAACGTAAACGTAAAGCAACAGGTGAGGATGATACGACGTATGTTCCATCCGAGTCTGACATTGAAGGTGTTCTTCGTACTCCAATCAAGAAGAAACAGAGAAGAATGAAGTGATCTGCTGCTAGAGTATCGCTAAATGTTATTCCGAAAGAAACTATTACTGAGTCTATTGTTGAAGAAAATGTGGATGAACCGTCACAGGATATTCCATCTCCACCACAACATGTTCAGCCAGAACCAGCTTAGAAACAACCACAACAACAGCCAGCTCAGCAACAACCACAACAACAGCCAGCTCAGCAACAATCGCAACAACAGCCAGCTTAGCAACAACCACAGTCATCTCATCCGAAACAACCTTATCCAACATAGCAGCCATATGAGTCACAATCGTTTTTTGATGATACTGGTTTAGATGATTTACCTGGAGGTGATGAATTTCGATTTAATGATCCAAAGGTTGATGATTTGCAAAAACAGGTTATGATGAATATTGTAAGTATAGCTGAATTACAAGAGCAAATCAATGAGCTAACTGCTGAAAAGCTCGAAATGCTGGAACAAATCGAAGGGTTGATTGTTGATAAGCAGTAGTTAGAAGCGATGTTGGAAAGTATTGTATCTGAGAATGAAAGGTTGCGATTATGGATGGCAGAATATGAAGAAGAGCGTTTGAGGAATGATAGAAGAATGAATCTGTTTGAGAAGATTTTGGAAAAGGAAATTGGGTTTGAATATTTCTGCCGAGATAGATGTGATAGAACGAGCAGAAGCAAGAGAGCGGGTTGCCGAAAAGGAACGTCTATCTAAGCAACAATCTGACGCTCAGGGGAAGGGAAAAGAAAAGATAGGGAGGAACCTATGATTGACGAAACTGAGCTAGAAGCTGGGTTTGTGCCAGTAACATGTTGGGATATCGTTGTTTATGAAGAGCCGAGGAAGTTTATCTTGATAGGACGGCCAACAGGTGTGGATATTGTGTCGCTTAATATTTCTCAAAGGCATCAGGACTGGCTGTTAAAGAAAAAGTTTGAGAAAGAAATAGAAGAAGCGGCTGAAGAGATTGAAAAGGAAACAAATTTAGAGGATACTGATGTTGATATTGATGATTCTAGTAGTTCGGATGGTCATGATAATGATGATAGTGTTGGTGGATCTGGAATTCTTGTAACTGATTTAAGTATTAATGAACAAGTAGATCTTTCTAAGTATCTTGATGATTCTGCGAATCAGACCACTGAAGAAGAAAAGACGAACAAAGCTGACGAGTTTGTTGATGCTCAGCAGGCAGGAATTTTCACAGAAAATGTTATATCTTTTGTTCCTGTCGTGCCAAAGCCGTTTGTGTTATATCTTGAGCATGACGTAGAGGAGGGAGAGTTTGTTCACAGTTACTCAAAGGAAGAATTAGCAGCGATGCTTGGCATTAGTGAAGAGAAGTTTGATTTTGACTTCGAAGACGAACTAAACGAGATAGATGCTTTTGAGCCAAACGCATATGTCTTCGAAGACGTGGAAGATGCAAATATGTACGATAAAGTTGTCGTGGAAAGTGATTCTGATGACGATGCTAATGTTGCCGATCAGGGTACAGATGATTCCCCAACGTTTACTGATTTATTCGCAGCAAAAAGTTCAAAGATGTTATAAAGAAAAGTATCTGAAGTTGCTAAAGAAGGAACCATTCCTCAGCAAATGTCTAAAACAGAAATTGCTGAACAAAAGAGGAAATGGTTTCGCGTGAATCCAGTTGAGCGTAAATTTAAAAGACCCCTAGCATTCTTTACCAGAGATGCTGAGATTTCTCTAGGGGATATTCTAAGTTGGGGATGGGTTGAAGAACTTAATGTGTATATGATAAAGAGGGAATTTGGTATCCAATACTTCAGATATTTGAGCGATATCAAAACATTTCCGTATTGGGATATAAAGAAGCTTGTTCAAACAAAGATGATAAATCTAAAGATGAAATTTCATGATCAAAGGCTTTGGAGATTGATTAAGTTTGAAGCTATGCACGGTTTTACACATTGGAAACCTCACTATCCTCATTGTTTTATTAAAGTTGATCCAGTAACGAACGAGAAAGATGTTACATTGATTGTGAAGAAGCCGCGTGTGATGAAGAACATGCCTCTAATCAAAATGGAACAATATTTCTTCAAGATCTTCAAATGGTGGCACTATGATTCGAGTACAGGTGAAGCTGTTATTTGTGTACATCCAGATGATGACTCTTGGAAAATCACTGAGGAATTAACTGAAGCCGTCATAGCGCACAAACGAATATATGGTCTATGGCGTGGCATTCTAGTACTAGACCCGATGTGGCTTGTCAACTGTTCAAAGAAGGATATAGAATGTTTATTCTACAAAGTTTTGAAGAGAAGGATAAAGAACAAACGCTCCAATTTCAGAAAATCGTTAACGTGTGTTTTGCAAATAATATACATTCTGGTTCTGATTGGAAAACAACTTGGAGGAAGCTTGAAAAGAAAGAGACAAGGAAAAAAGAAGAAAATGAAGCTCGAATTGCAGAACATGCAAGGATAGCATCTCTAAGGAGCTTTCAGTTTGTGAACCGACCTCCTCCGACTGATCAAACACCAATTGCTTTTGAGGAGCATCGCAAGCCAGTGAAGAGAGTTTTTGGACGTTAGAGTCAAATCTAGTTGAAGATTTTTGAAGACTATCCAGACTGCGGCAACATCCAAGGGGGAGTTTGTTTGTGCATAATGTCTATTGCCTACGTCTAGGATATGTCTGTAATGTTTATAGAGTTTACACGTCAATGTTTATTTGTTAAAAAGTAACTTTTATATGTTTTGATAATATGCTTCGTACGAAGTATATACATGTTTCGTACGAGTGTCTTACTCGTACGAAGCACAAGTTCGTACGAAGCACAAGTTCGTACGAAATATAGTCAGGTCACTGTTTAGCACGCATTTCGGTACGAGTCATGTCGACCTATAAATAGGGAAGTGTTGTGTTAGAACTAGTTAGTGATTTGTCAATTGGTACGGCGAAGCTCTGACAGTTTGTTTACTCACGACTGTATTTGAACGTCATTAATACAACATAAGCAGTTAAACAGTAAGTACTATCTTGTTTGAAACTGATACGTTTTTCGATCCAGAATCTTTATTTCTTTGAATATTGACACGATTTTTGCACATATCTGGTCGAAAATCAGTTTCTAACAATCCTATGGTTTCAATTTGACATAATGTCCATGGATTGTCCGTTTATTCGCTGTTTTACATCTAAACCCCTCATACATCCAAAATTCATGAGCGTAGGTGATTCATCAACTGTTAGATTGAATGAATCGGTACCGTAGCTCTGATACCAGTTGTGGTCCCGTGGTCGGTGGCGGTTCTAGACAGAAGCTTTGGGGATAGAACAGATTCGGCAGAACGAAGTAGACGTGTAGGCGCAGAATCAGCGGAAGCTTTTCAATTCATTCATTCATACCGAAAGAGTATACATCTTGACTGGCTGTCAGAGTTCCTGGAGAGAATCCACCAGCGTTTCCCCTAAGGGAACTTCCAAAAACTTACAAACAATGAACACACAACACCTATTTATATACATGATAGCTCGTGCGAACCAAGCATGTTGTCATCCGTACGAAGGAGTCATCCGTACGAAGGGTCATCCGTACGAAGCACAAAGTCACTCGTACGAGGCGCATGTCACTCGTACGAGCAAGTACTTGTTCGCACTTGGGCTGTGTGTTCGTCTTTAATCTATACAATATTCAATGCACACTCTTTCTAGCCTATTCACACAGTGGCGGCCATAAAGTGCATCAACAAGGTTCACATCTTGTTGCATGTAGGTGCCTTTGTTCTTTGCCATCTTCTGCATTTCTAGCTCATGACCTTCTAATCTTTCGATAATCTTGGCAATGTGAAATTACTATACTCTATGCCATTTTTCAAGATAGTCAGATATGTAGTCCATTCTCCTTCTTGTAAAGAATCAGCCAGTTTATCAACTAGCTCATGGCCTTCTAGCTCTGGTACCACTTGTGGGAGGATCGGCTTTCCCCCAAAAGCAAAGGACCAAACTCGAGCTAACCAATATGCACGGAATTCATCGTTAGTAAGTTTGACAAAAGATCAGATCTACTGTTTAAATGCTCTCGCTTCTTGTATTAATAAACGTTGAAATATTACAGACAACAAACTGACAGGGCTTCGCCTTAGTATCAGTAAAAACAGCTATGGACTCAAGACCCCAACTCTTCTATATATAGACATAACAGATTCACACGAGTTGGAGTTGCCACTTCGTCCGAAGAGCACTTCATACGAAGTGGCCTATATACATACGCACAAATAGAAATTTGAAAATTAAGCCCTATTACATACTCGATATGACCCTAAGACGTAGGCTTTAGACATTCTACACCAACATCTTAAGTGCCATTAATCTTTTACAAGACCGTGGAACAAGAGTGGTAGATCTATCGAGTGTAGCGAGCCCCACTCATGGGTCCTTGTGTGGCTACATGCAGTGCTTTTGTTGTCCCAGCCGGGTGGACCAGAGGAAATCATGTAGGGTTGAGTACTTCCTATGTCGTCACACATATTAATGTGCTTGCAAAAGATTAATGATCATCAAGTTCATTGACGCTTTACATACCACATATTTTCATAGACAAATTCTCAAATGTTTTTAAGATTCATTTGGTGTGCACACAAAATGGATGAACTCGCCAACTTTTGTTGATGTTTTCAAACTTACATGTATTTCAGGAAATTGAAGTGGATGTTGGTGCGGTTTGTTAGGAAGTTTTCACGGATAACAAGTAGTCAATGTCATCCGTATTTGAAGGGTTTGGTATATATATTCTGTCTTTAAACAGAATATAGGATGCAAAGCCTTAATGCTTAAAAGTTATTTTGAACAAGCCTTTTGTAAACTTTAATTACTTATGTCGTCCTTTATTACCAAACAACTTGTGGCTTGTAATGTTTATTTATGGTGAATGGATGAACGTCGTGCATGCTTTTATTTCATATATCTAGTTCCACTTGGAGGATCAAGATAACCTACTTCCTTGTTATCTAACACACATACGAGTGCGGAATCCACGTAAGTAAGCAAACCAAAGAAAAGTAACAAACACAAGATAACCAACGATTCACTATCTTGATTAACTGAAGAGAGCTTAGTACAAACACATACACATAATGTTCATACACACAAGGTATTCCTTCTATGCTCTCTCTTTCATGAACTGAGAAGTGCATGTCTATATATAGGCCCAACACCCGGCAACAGTACGAAGAATGTCACTGGCTGTACGAAGCACTACAAGAACCATGAATAACATTCATCAAAGAGTTGCTCTTACGAACAACCTATGGCTCGTATGAATAAGTAACTCGCTCGTACGAACAAGCAAATGTCTTTGTTGAATGTACATTCGTACGAACATGCAATGGCTCGTACGAACAAGTAACTTGTTCACACAAAGCACAATTCACTCGTACGAATATGGTGTTCTTCAGAAAACCCTCCTATCAGACATACTGCATAGTCAGCAAGATCAGAAACACAAAACTTAATAGTATGCACACATGCAAGTGTCTTACAACACAGAAAAACTAAACGGCGTACTAAATCAAGATAGGAGGATATCTTGATTTGGTCGACACGACCAAACTTTATAGACACAATCAAACAAAGACCGTACAATTACTAATGTAACTAAGAACAAGCGACAGACACAAAAGTGCATCAACAAACTCCCCCTTGACTGTTGCTTGGTCTTCGATCTTCATTTCTAATGGACTGCTACACCCAAATTCACTAAACACTTTCAGCCAAAAGTTGACTGAAAAACAATATCCTCAATACTCTCCAAAACATCAAACCTTTCGTGTTTCCTTTTGAGTATCACCTGAGGCAACTGGATTAGCCATGATCTACTGTGCACTAGACTCTACTATTGGAGTTGCAGCAGAACTTTCTGGTTGCGCGGATGAAGCTAGAACATCAGGATTACCAGGGTCTTCACTATCGTGATCATGCTTACGTTGGATCTCCTGTGCTTTGCATCTTTCATTCCACGGAATGTTTTCCCGCTTTCTACTCATTTCAAAAGTGTATTTAATACTATTAAAACCTTTAACCAGTGTAGTATTACGAGAATGATACTAATCTCTCATTTCATCATGTTTAGCAATTAAAGTTTCGGCAGATCGTTGTACAACCACACTATGTTCTTTCAGCCTATTCATTTCAATCCCACGAGCGTTATCAGTCGCTCGCATCTGTTGTAGCTAAGCTGCCCTTTCAGCATCCACAGCCTTCAATCGCTCATTCTCCTCTCTTAATTGTGCAATCTCGGTAGCCTGCTTTTCAACAGTTTCCTTCAAAGAATTTATTTCAAACCGTTTCTTAATAACTGTCTGCAGATTTGAAGACATAAACTCTGACTGCCTATGAATATGAGTTGCCGCAGCTTGTAGCTGAGAGAACAAAAAATCCACTTTCTTATCCTGTTCCATTTCAGAGAATAAAAAACTGCGTTGTTCTGTTCATTGTTGATGAATTGCGGACTGGGATTGTTGAGCTGAAGAGGTAGTGGGTTGTGGTTGAACTGGAGTAGTCGCAACTGAAGGTGTTTTAGCTACTACGGTAGCTGCAGGTTGTGGTTCAGAGGTTGTAGTGGGTTCCAACATTAGAGTTTCAGCCTCTTCCGTTGTGAAGGCAGACTGATCTTCTGCAATTGGTTCCAGTATGGTTTCTTGTTGTGTGGTTGTAGGTTGTGTGATTTCAGGCTGAGCTGATGAAGCTTCCATAGACTTTTTGCTCTGTTTCTTTCTACGAACCGCAATTTTCTTTTTGCGAGCTTGTTAAGTCTCAGCATCGGATGGAACATAGTTAGCATCTGGATCTGTTGGAATCTTTCTAATCTGCCTAACCCCACGCTCTTCAACATAGCATTCATATCCAGGTTCAAGCGGATTGTCATCAGAATCCAATTCTTCATCCTGGTGTTTACCCTATCACCACCTGTAGTATCTACACCACTCGCACCACCATCACCGTCATCATTACTATCATCATCACTATCATCATCGTCATCTTTATCCTTTCCCTTTTGATGACCAAACTTATCTCCGATCATCTTCTTCAAAGTTGGTTCTTCATTATCAGACTGACTATCATCATGGCACCACTTATCGTTTTCTTGTACAACATATTCATCATTTGCCAGAAAACCAAACAACTTACAAGGAGGTATGCTTTCCTTGTAACGTTTTGCTGCTACTCCTCTAAATATCTTCAACGAATGTTCCATCATAACATCAACTTTTATAACATTGTTGTCGTTCTTCGGAAGGTTCGGATGTTGTATATTCAAGATCATATGGAGAAAATGAGGATACATCCAAAACTTTTTTCCACCAAATTCGGTTCTTCTCAGGTTTTCCTTCATGTTTTCAAAAATATACTTTGAAACACTGAACGGTTTGTTCAATGTTAAAGCTACCATCATCCCAACTAAGTCGTTATTAGCCATGTCATAACCACTTCGTCTGTTGCTTAAACACTGAATTAAAACATGTAGAAAGAACTTGTAATGGAGCGACAACCATGCTTTGTTTAGTTGTCCAACAAGAAAATCTTCGACATATCTCATTCGAAGCAAGCATCCATGTAGACACTTCAACAGAACTGAGTATGGAGCTTCAGGATCATCACCAAGTTGCAATGCAGAATTAATTACTTCAACCGAAATATCTACGTCTAAGTTATTTACTCTTTCATGGATAAGTTCCTGTCCATTCATTTAACAACTTTAGCTAAATCCCAAAATTCCTTGATCAATGTCTTGTACACTGTAGTTTTATGTGAGATTGCATAATGTATCCTTAAGTTACAAAAAAACTTCATTATACCATTGTACTCAGCAAATTTATCTTTCGGATCTAAGTAGGCAACCACGTTTGTGTCTCCGTTCTGACATAATTTCCACTTCTGTCTTGTCAGTTTTCCTTGTTGCGGGCTTTATTTTCTTTTCTTTTTGTGCCATCCTGTACACAAAAGATAACCATAATAAGAAGAAACATAAATACACTAGGGAATATACTCAAAAAGTTTTTACTTTGAACTTTCTGTAAGTATGCATCCCCTTGACGAAGAACTACTGACACATACGAATAAAAATTTACTCGTACGAAGAATAACTGACTTATACAAACAACAACTGACTCGCTCAAATAAGTGATTGACTCGTGTGAGTACCTGGCTCGTACGAACAATCGGATACTCGTACGAGTGATAATTCACTCGTATGAAGGAGAGTCAACTTGTCCGCACAAAGAACTTCAAGTGAAGATTATTCATGAAGGACTTGTGTTTCGTCAACACAGGTTCTTCGCCTGAAGTTTGTTGTTCGTGACAGGTAATGACAAGCAGTCAGTTAATGTTCAATCTGTTCATCTTCAAGGTATACTAGCATTGTCAAACATACCTTAAAGATTATCATAAACAACTTAAAAGGAGTGAAAGATTGGACAGATGATGTTTCTTCTTAGAAGGATGAAGTGAAAAAGGTGAAAGTAAAGTTGCACTGAAGAACTATATCACCCTTTATACTTTATAGCTTTCCTCGCACGAAGAGCCTTAGTTCATACGAGAACTGCCAGCCGTACAAAGACTGTCTTGTACAAAGAACCAATGACTCATTCATACGAAACACAACCATCCGCACGAGTGATCATTGACTCATTCGCACTGACAGCTATCAATCGCACAAGGAACTTTTGATTCGTATGAGCGACAACTGATTCATACGAATCTAGGTTCCTCTAAACTGGAACATCAGTTCTTCATGGACCTTAGGTTTTTCGTTGACCTGTTCAGATCTTCGTACATATCCACACAGATCACAAGTTAGAAAATGTGCACATTAAACAGATTTTGCTCTTTGTAATGAGTTTACTTTTTGCAAAAAGGTAATTTATGAAGTTATGATAGCAAGACAAATGATTTTTAGGGCGTATCTTGGTAGAAATCATTCGAGCTTCAACTTTGGCTAATTTAAAAATAATTTTATAAACATAGTAAACTAAAACAAATACTAACGGATAAGAACAAACTGTACATTAACCAGCAATTTTTTGCGAGTTTTAAGGTAAGAGAATCATACCAGCTTTTAATCTTGCCAAGAACAGATTTTTGTTTAGAACATAAATTTAAATAAATTTTCTACCATAATTATCGGTATTGTTGTCCACATAAGCTCAACTTATCAGATGTAGTCATGATTTGGAGATAAGATTAATGTATGAATATACTTACTAGCCGGTGTTCAACCACTTCACGACACATCCTGTATCAAGACATGCACGAGAGAAAATCTTACCGGTGAGTATACTACTTATCATTTGTTTTGACGTATAGATTGTGAGATACTCACTTATTTTGATTGAAAACAAGCCCTATGTGATTAAATCACTTATTGATGAGGAACTTGATTTTCAGATGCATGCAGCACAGGAGTAAGTTCGTGAACAGGTTGGTACCATCGTACCGACAAAGAGACGAACTTAACTCCCGCATAAAGCTGTGATATACTATCACTTATTTATTTATATATTTTTATCACTTATTGATGGTCGTATGCATTATTTACACGTATGTATGGTATCATGGAAGTTATAGACTTGTGTCACCGTTATTTTTCGGTAAAAGATTCAACCATGATACCCAGATGATAAGCAAGCATAAAGACCGTATATCTCATAACCTCGGCATATTATCAAACAAAATTTCGGTACCAAGACCACATGCCATTGAATGGTTCCCACCTGGATTTCAGTCCGTTATGTTTATATCAACCTGCACATTTTAATATGATTGTGAGCCTACCGATACATCATTAGTAGAACTACTTATCAATTTTCGTTTTATGTTTTTGACCATTTTTGACATATGACCGGTGTATCATCATCTTCTCTTATCTTTCCAAGAAACTCATTTTTTATTTTTGGGTTTTCTGTTGATTTTGTATTTTTCTAAATTTTCTCCCCTTAAATGTAGAAAGTAAATAAATAAAGACATAACTAAATAAAAGACATATTTTTGTATTTTTGCATTTTCTTATGTTTTTGGATTTTCTTGAAATTTTCTCCCACTAAAATGTAAAAAGAAAAAATGGAATTTTTAGTTTTGAAGAAAATATTTACGAAAACGATTAGCCAAGGATGATTTACTCGGTTTTTACCTTGATGCCATTGACCAAAAGAAGATAATCAAATGGTGATTTATCACAAGCTTTTGTAAACAGGTCGGCACGTTGGTGATCGGTGTGGATTTTAACAACATTGATAAGTTTCTTTTCATACAATCTCGTATAAAATGATACTTAATCTCAATGTGTTTGGTTTTTGAGTGTTGTACAGGATTACGAGTGATCTGTAAAGCAGCTTCATTGTCAACAAAAGTAGGAGTAGTTAGAAATTCAAAATCGTAGTCGCGCATTTGCTGTTGGATCCATAAAACCTAAGAGCAGCAACTAGAAGCCGAAATATACTCAGCCTCACATGTTGAAGTAGCTACACAAGTCTGCTTTTTTGCATTGCCACGTGACTAGGCGATTTCCCAAGAACTGACATCTTGCTGATTTGACTTTGCATCGATCTTGCAGCCGCCATGATCAGAATCACTGAATGCTGTCAAATCAAACTTATCATCCTTAGGGTATCAGAGACTAGTGTATGGGCGTCCCTTCAAATAACAAAAGATTCTTTTTACAGCCATCAAATGAGAAACTTTTGGACTTGACTGGTAGCGAGCTAGAAGACATGTTGGATACATTATATCGGGTCTTGAAGCAGTAAGATACATAAGAGATCCAATCATAGCACGATAAAGAGACGGTTCCACATGTTCAACCATTCCATCAGGAGTAATCCCATGATTTTGAGCTAATGAAGTTCCCAAAGGCTTCAACTCTTCCATTTGTAATCGTTTGAGAATATCCCCAACGTACTTGGTTTGATGAACAAAGATCCCTTCCTTAGATTGATGAACATGCAAACCTAAAAAGAAATCCATTTCTCCTATGGCGCTCATCTCAACTTCTCTTGCATCACCTGCTCAAATTCTTTGCACATTATATCATTTGTATACCCAAAAATGATATCATCAACATACACTTCTACTAGCAACAAATCCTCATTCTTTTCTTTGATGAAGAGAGTACAGTCGATCAACCCATGTCGAAAACCACTCTTGAGTAGATAGGAAGACAACATTTCATATCAAGCTCGTGGAGCTTGATGAAGACCATATAACGCCTTATTGAGAAGCCAAACCTTGTCAGGATGGATTGGATCTTCAAAACTAGGCAATTGCTCAACATATACTTATTCTTCAAGCACACCATGAAGAAATGCACTTTTCACATCAATTTGATAAACTGTAAATTTCTTGTAGGATGCATAAGGCCAAGAAAATTCTTATGGCTTCAAGACGTGCTACCGGTGCATAAACTTCATTATAATCAATACCTTCTACCCGATTAAAGCCCTGGACAACCAATCTTGCTTTGTTTCTCACAACAACTCCTCGGTCATCCTTTTTGCACTTCTAAACCCATCTAGTACCAATCATCTTGTAGCTATCAGGCCTGTCAACCAATTTCCACACGCCCAACTTCTGAAACTTCTGAAGTTCCTCTTGTATTGCTTCCACCCATGGGTCTTCTTTCATTTCCTCCTTCCAAGATTTCGGTTCTACTTAGCAAACATAGCAGGAAAAAGACCAATCATTTTGTTCCCCAGATTCTCTAATTTCTGAATACAAACCAGAATTCTAGTTGTTTCTTAGCTGATTACGTGTCTGCAATCCACTCTGGACATCTCCTAT
Organism: Scalesia atractyloides; assembly: GCA_947069175.1. Taxonomy (NCBI): domain Eukaryota; kingdom Viridiplantae; phylum Streptophyta; class Magnoliopsida; order Asterales; family Asteraceae; genus Scalesia; species Scalesia atractyloides. The sequence continues at coordinate 46,408,980 of CAMTDV010000026.1, read as the reverse complement.
AATATTCTGCTGAGGATGAGTATCATGGATTGGAGTATCAAGAACATCGGGAACTCGAGAATTTATACCCAAATTGTTGATATTTAGATAAACAACTAAGTCGATGGCCGGAATCGACAAAGATGTAGAAGAATGACCTTCAGTCGTCCCTTGATTTTGCACATTTGAAGTTACATCAGAAATCCAGGAACAGGAGCAGAAGTAGCTTCATTTGCACCATGGAACTCATCATCTTCTGACGAAACATTATAATCAGCAACATCTTCAAAGTCCTCATTCTAAACAAGATTATTAACCGAAGTAGAAACTTGAGGGTTAACAATAATTGGTCATACTAATGACGAGTCAATCGCAGTATCACTTTCAAGTAACATTTGAGCTGCTGCAGACGCATCATCAAAAGTTGGCAGATTAATGGAGTCAAATAGTCCATCGTAGTCAAACATCCAAGGAGCACCCGGAGCTCTTACTGATTCAGTGTATCTTTGAACCTTAATGTCACCCCATTCAACTAACATAGTTCTTTCCGTCTCGATAAGAGTTCTATTTTCCTCTCCGTAACACCATTTTGTTGTGGAGTATAACAAGAACTATATCCTTGTAAAATGCCCGTAGAAGTACAGAACTCATCCATAACTTGGTTTTTGAATTCGGTACCATTATCGCTTCTGATTCTCCTTATCTTCAAATTGTACAAATTTTCAAGTAGCGTGAGGAGATTCTTGAGGATTTCAGGAACTTCACTCTTGTGTGCCATAACATTCACCCATGAATAGCTTGAATAGTCATTAGTAACAACTAAGCAATATGCATCGCCAAAGGTAGTCTTGTGTTTGATAGGTCCAAAAAGGTCCATATGAAGACGTTCCAGAGGCATATTAACAGTGTTAATTTTCTTCACAGGATGAGACTTCTTTGCTTGTTTTCCCTTTTGGCACGATATAGAGACGTCTTGTAGATGAAAATTCTTAACTGGTACACCATTCACAAGATTATTTTTCACCAAATAGTTCATTTTCCTCAAGTGAATGTGTCGCATTCGTCTAAGCCAAGAGATTGACTCCTTTTCAGTGGCTTTTGAGACAAAACATGTAACTTGTGCAGACGTAGTAATAGCTTGGCTCATATCAAGAATATACAAGTCATTTATTCTTGGAGCCGACAAGAGAATCCATTCTTTGGAATCTTGAAACCAGGTTTTAGCACATAACAACTAGCATCATCAAAATGAACTGTAAACTTCTTATCACAGATTTGAGAAACGCTCAGAAGATTGTGATCATTTTGACGAACGTAATTGATCTTGTCAAAACTAACAACAGCATTGGAAACCATTCCTTCTCCAGTGATGTAACCGCCTTTATCTCCAGGAAAAGCAACATAGCCTCCCCTAATGCTTTTCACATCATAAAGGAGCCTTAAGTCGCCTGTCATGTGACGTGATACTCCACTGTCAACAATCCAATGACTATTCACAGTTCCTCCTGGAACACCCTACACACTGCATTACCCGATTAGTTTGAGATGGGGACCCAAGCCTTACTGGTCTTGGGTCGACCCTTATCATCAAGAAATGTGATTTCTATTTCTTGATGATTTTGAAACTTTGTGCCTCCTCGTGAAACATTACCGGTTTTAGGTTTCCAAGATTGTTGGTGTTTACCAGGTTGACTATTATTTACAGATTTAGACATTATCATTTGTAAATGTAGAGGCAATCGTCTTGAAAGATTTGATAGTTGCTTTGTTTCAGATTGCACAACGGGAGTAGTAGAATCACATAAAATATGATTCTCAATTGGAATTTCTACCCCTTTCTTTTTATCAAGAGATTGTTCCTGATTGATCTCGTTTGACTCATTATCTGATAAGTCATCCTCTTTTGTTATTGATAGACTTTGATCAATAACAGATGATGAGTTCTCCATCTTTCTGGATTCATTTGAGGAATTGTCCAGTTTAAACCCTAAACCTGCTGCAAACTCTTCAGGATTAAGAGGTACAGATGGTTCAAAACGTGGCATTTCCTCCTCGTCATGCAATTTGGTATAATTGTGTTTCAATGGTGGTGGACACGATTTATACCTAATGCATTTGACATCTCCCTTAAGTTTTAGAACATCAATGATGTGATCAAGCACATATCGGGAGTTGGAATAACTCTCCAATTTTAGCTTGATTGCATCATGTTCGCATTTGGCAAGGGCTAACTCCTATTTTGTTTCTTCAAGGATATTAATGTAGTTATTAATACTAGTTTGTTTGTTCAAAACTATTTTTGTTAATTCAGACACGCTTTTCTTAAAAGTCTCAATTACAGATTTGAATTCTTTTTCAGTTCGAGTTAGAGCCAGATTTGCCTCTTTGCATTTTGACAATTCAACTACTAAGCTTTGATTGTGACTGTTAATTGTTTCAAATTTAGTTTTTAAGTCAACACAGTCACTGCATATCCTAGGAGAGTCGGATTTTACCTAACTTGTTGAACCTACAACATTAGCCATAAAAGTCTTATGATGAGAAAAGGATGCATTGTTGGCAAAGAGTTTCTCCATTTCCTTTGATGCAACTTCTGCTTTCCTTATCAAACCAGACTTTGACTTTTCAGCTTCTCTGCTTCTTTCAACAACTCATTGACTTCAGTATCAATCTTTTCCCTGACATCCGAATCTGATCCATAACCACCAACACTTGAGCTTTCCTCGTCGGAACTCCCATTATACCCAGAACTATCATCATCAGAAGAGTCAATACTGTGAACATGTTTGATCTGATTGATTATCTTAGCATAACAGGCAGTTCCTCCTTGAGTCTCATTTCCCAACTGAACTGACCAATCACATCCTTCATCTGCTTGAACTACTAACGCTCTGCTTGTGGTGTTTGAAGGCCCAGACTGGTTGGAGTTGTTTGGGTTGTTAACAGCTACTATACTTCGTTCATTGTTAACTTGAGTTGTGTTGGATGGCCGTGATTGATTTCAGAAAGGGTTGTGATTTCCTTGCTTGTTAGGTCGAGTACATTCACGTTTGAAGTGACCTTTTTCACCACAGTTAAAGCAAGTAACAACATCTTTATCAAATCCATACTTTTGTGTCTTTCTTGCTTTCTAAACTTGTTCTTCTAGTTCTACTCATGTAGTCTTTTGCTCTTCTAACTGCACTAGCAAATGCCCACTTAATATCCATCAAATCCATTTCATCCCTGTCTATTTGCTTATAGTCTTCATTAGTCAAATTGATGTTTCTAATTTGACCAGCGACTTGACCATAGTATGCACTAATCAGAGTGTTCAGAAGTTCCATGTGTTCCCAAGAAACTTCTACACTAACCTTGGAAAGATGTGAAGTATCAAATTTGATGGTATTAGGATTTGCAGGTTGAAAGTTGTTACCATAGAAAGCTTGTTGAGAAGATTGTTGTGGAACTTGAGGTGTAACAACTTGTGGTTGTGGAAGAAAGGCTTTAGGATCAAATGCTTGACCATAGGTTTGAGCACTTGAGATAGCAGATTGATCTGTTTGAACTGGCTTGGTAGAAACAGGTTAACGGTTGACACAAACGCTGTTTGGAGTTTGGCTGCTGAGTTGTACTAACCCCTGTGTTAACACCTCCAAAATACATTTCAGGGTTTTGTGGATCAGGAACTCTTTTTGCTTTTCGTATTTCTTCTTCATTCTTGTTCTCAAGCTTTTGTAAAAACTCATAAATACTGATCATATCCAAAACACATGTGTGCTTTAGCAAGTCAATGAATTAACTCCACTTCGGTGGTAAGGCATCAGCAAAACACATCACAATCTCTTGTGGAGATACGATCACTTTGTATGAATACATTTCACTAAGCAGATGATAGAAACGAGTTGTCATGTCGCTAAGTGTTTCATTCTCCATGAACAGAAAACCTTCAAACTCTTTCTTTAGCAGATCATGTCGTATTTTTCTTGTTGCAGCATTTCCTTCCCCTCTTGCTTCCAAGGTATCCCACAAATTCTTTTTGGTGGTACAGTACACGAATTGATGATAAATATCCTTATGCAGTGCTTGTGTAAGAATAGCAAATGCCTTCTTTTCTAAATCATAAGCCTTTTTATCATTTTCATCTATGTTGGCTAAAGAGGTTGGATTTGATCCTGCTTCTTTGAGAGATTCCTTGTATGGTGTAGTAAAACATGTCCATAATTCTGTATTTTGACCAAGAACATATGTATGGAAACGACTTTTCCATGAAGGATAATCGTTCATATAGTTCAACTTCGGTGGACGGTTGTTACTTCCTGTTTCACTCTCGCTAATAAGAAGAATCTGAATGCTTTGATTTTGATTTGCCATGCATGCCCATTGAATAGCAGTAATCATGGCCGTTTGCTAAGGCGTTAGTGATTTAACCCGTGAGGTTGCAGAGCATTGTGGTGAATCTTGGTTTGTACTTGAACTACACCCCGAATCCCCAGGATTTGTACCCATTTTGTTTTCTTTTTTATGAAAATCCACTTAAAATTTAAAAATTAACTTGAAATAAAAGTCTTAATGTTAAAGTTCATGATTTTAAACACGAAGTATTGAAAAACTGGTCACAAACAACAAATAACGAAAAACTTAATTCTTCGTATGAACCACTAATTCGTACGAATCATTGTTCTTTGTACAAGTTAATGATTCTTCATACGAGTTAAAGGTTCTTCGTACGAACCTCAAGTTCTTCATACGAACAAGTTGTTGTTCGTGCGAATAGGTAGTTCTTCGTGCGAACAGTTGGTTCTTTGCACGAACAATTTGTTCTTCGTACGGTTGGTTGTTCGCAAATGGGGTCTTTCGCAGTGGATCTTTTTGCAGGGTTGGTTGGTGAGAAGTTTCCTTTTTAATGAAAACTTGTTTCTGAGTTTGTTCGAAAGTTGTCAGTTGTCTTATACAGATTCGGTTTAAAAGATAAACATTCCAAGATCAACTTTTCAGTTAAATCAGTCAAATCTTAAGATTTGGTCAACCCTAAAGGAATATTCCGGTGAGTTGTCCGACAAATGCTTCACCGGAAAATATGTTCTGCTAAACTTTGATGGAAAATTTCAAGAAAAACCATATCCAAACATATCTCCATGTATTTTAACAAGGTTTTTATAAATATTTTCTGAAAACAACACGTTTTACCTATATTTTAAACTACTTTTCTTTTAAAAACTTAAGTTTCTTGTTAGAAGTTCAAGAACATTTGCAGGAAGCTTCACAACTTGCTCAAACACAACACTATGCTTGGTTTTAAACAAGGATACCACTTGAAGGTCCACTTGGAGGATCAAGATAACCTACTTCCTTGTTATCTAACACACATACCAGTGTAGAATCCACGTAAGTATGAAAACCAAAGCAAAGTAACAAACACAAGATAACCAAAGATTCACTATCTTGATTAACTGAAGAGAGCTTAGTACAAACACATACACACAAGTTCATACAGACTCAGGGTATTCTCTATGTGTCTCTCTTTCGTGAACTGAGAAGTGCATGTCTATATATAGGCCCAACACCCAGCAACAGTACGAAGAATGTCACTGGCCGTATAAAGCACTACAAGAGCCACAAATAACATTCATCAAAGAGTTGCTCGTACGAACAACCTATGGCTCGTACGAATAAGTAACTCGCTCGTACGAACAAGTAAGTTGCTCGTATGAACTAGCAAATGTCTTTGTTGAATGTTCATTCATACAAACATGCAATGGCTCGAATGAACAACTAACTTGTTCGCACGAAGCACAATTCACTCGTACGAATATGGTGTTCTTCGGAGAACCCTGCTATCAGACATACTGCACAGTCAGTAAGATCAGAAACACAAAACTTAACAGTACACATGTTTACAACAGAGACAAACTAAACGTCATACTAAATCAAGATAGGAGGATATCTTGATTTGGTCGACACGACCAAACTTTAAAGACACAATCAAACAAAGACCGTACAATCACTGACGTAACTAAGAACAAGCGACAGACACAAAAGTGCATCAACAATATAGTTGTTTACTTATATTGTATGCGATGAGAATAATCAAGTTCACACCACGCTCTTCCGCTATGAAGGAGTGTGACAAATACAAAGTTAACTGGTTCAGCATCAACATCTATGTCAACCTCTTCCTCATTCTCAACGCTAGCTGTAGTAATTTCTGGCGCAGATTGTTCTATCACAGAAACCTCATCAATCTTTTCTTCCCCTTACGTATAGCTTTAGCATCTTCCTCAGCTTTTTAGCCCGTTCAGCTACTTTTTGTCTTGTTTCTTCAACTTCTAAACGATCAAATTCAGCATCAAAGTCTATCCCCATCCTGCTAGCCAATACCTTCTGAAATAAATCAAATCTTTGATTATTCCAAGCACGTTCATCCTCAAAATCATTTACCACCCGTCTCAACCTATCATTATCAGTCACCAGGCTTTCGATCACAGCTTTCATATATTCTCGATCATTTTCAAGAAATTTCACTTTGCCTTCCAATACTTCTTTATCATCTTCCAAGGCTTTGATCTTTCTTTCTAGTTCTACTATTTTGGAGTCATTGAACATGTCTGCATCAAAATTTTCATCAAGCCCTTCTGTAAATGGAATCTCCCCAAAATCTGTAGGAAATCTTATCTGACAATGATTGTCTCGGAGCTGATTTAGGTGTTGGTTGGTTGGGTGTTGTTTGAGTTTGCAGAGATGTTTGATGTTATGGAGATATTGGTTGTGGTGGAGTTTGATGTGAGGGTGTGATATGTTGTGGTGATGGTTGTGGTGGTGGTGATGGCGGTTGTTGTGGTGGAAGAAATGTGAATAGGTGACGAATGTGGTTGTTCAACACTTTCAACATCTGTCGTCTTTCTCCTCATGTATTTCCTTCTGGCTTTTACTACGGGAGACCCTGTAATCGTTTTCGGTACATCAGGCTTACTTTTAACTCTTTGTGCCTTCTTAATTGGCCTCTCAACTTCAGAATCATTATTAGATGGAATATACACATCATCGTCATCTCCAACCACTTTCTTCTTCTTGATCTGAGCCAACCTTTCAGCTTTTTCAACTCTGTCAAATGTATCTTCAGAATCTTCACTATTATTACCACATGCACCTTCCTTTTCTCTATCTGAGGTAGCAAAAAATACCTCGTCCTCAATATTCACTTCGGCTTCAACATGTTGCTCAATATTTTGCTCAATCTCTACTTCCTCATCCGTAGTTTCATCTCTGAGGACTATTTCTCTCTTTCTTTTCTGAGCTTTGGCTTTTGGAGTACTTTGTTTCTTATCATCTTCTTTCTCGTACCACACACCTCTCTTAGGCTCATAACCATCCATCTGAGCAGCCTCATCATCAGAACCACTGCCTTCATTTCTCCATTTATAGTTCAGAGGTGCTTTGTATCTCTTATCTTTAAATCTTCCAAAGAACTTTCTAGCCACTGGCTCTATAGTCTGCTTAGGATACTAATTCAATCTCACCAAAGGTAGCCCTGTCATGTGATCTAGCAGCAACACATCATTCTTATTTTTGGCTAAGTTGGGAAATTGATCATCCAACATCATCTGCACGAATCTGGGGTATTGCAAAAACTTTTCTTTATCAATGTTTAACTTCATTTGCTCGATTATCATCTTGGTGAAGTTGTAAGGCTTGTTTAGCGCAAGTACAACGACCATGCACATCTAATAATCGACTATAACATCACCTCCCCCTTTCGTGTGGCTTAATGAAAATATCACAGAAATGTACGAAAAACTTGTAAGGCCTTCCGAGATAAATTTATTGAAGTCAGTGTTGACATGCCTCTTATAGCCCATTTTGTAGAAGCATCCTTTGCACATGCGTTCAGTATACATCGTTGGATCTTCGTCTTTATCTTTAAAATCTAACACTCTATGAATCAGGGCTTCAGTAATGTACACCTCTTTATCTTGATTACCAATCCGCACAAAAGATCGTATAGCTTTCTTCTTTGGTACAAACTTTGCGTGCTCCCAGAACCTCTCTATGTGTGAGCGGTAGGCTTTGTGAGGGTTTGTAAAAGCTTTAACAATCAGTAACTCAATCACAAACTTCAATATTGACTTGAAAGGAGCAATTTCTGGAATACTGTCATCAAGAACACAACAGATATTGTGTTTCTTGTCGAAGTTCAATTTCTTTTCCTACACAAACACAACACGAAAACACTTAGAATTTTTTTTCAAAAAATACCTTTTATCTTCATGCGAATGTAATTGTTGCGAAGTGAACCTTTACTTTCGTGCGAAGGTAAATTGTTGATTCACTCTATGATCGTCACTGTGCGAAGGTAAATTGTTGATTCACTTTATGATGCACTTTATGTCCATCACCAAATCGATACCGTAGCTCTGATACTAGTTGTTGGTCCCGGTGATGGCGATTCTAGACGGAAGTTTGGGCGTATGATAGTTCCGATTCGGTAGAACGCTATAAGAAGAGAGTAGAAACAGAATCAATGGAAGCATTCATTCATTCATTCATACCAAAAGAGTATACTTCTTGTCTGGCTAGCGGAATTCCTAGAGAGAATCCGCCAGCGTTACCCCTTAGGGAACTTCCAAAACTTAACAAACAATGAACACACAACACATACGAGTCACATTGTCACTCGTACGAGCCAGTTCTCGTTCGCACTTGGGTCGTGTGGTCGTATCTAATCTATACAATATTCAATACACACTCTTTCTAGCCTATTCGCATAGTGACGGACATAAAGTGCATCAACAAATTCCCCCTTGGACGTCACTGTCGAAACTTGATCTTGATCTTGAAATCTGAGAGCCATGTTTGAATATTCTGCAACTTCAATCCGGTAGCTGTTGATGTCGTAGAACGTGTCAAAATAAATAATATAAATACAAATTTTGCACTTTATCTTGGTGCGAAGATTAATTACATTCGTGCGAAGGTAACCTTATACACACTTGATATTTTTTTTCTCGATTTTCTTGAAATTGATGTAACTAAAACGACCTAAAAGTGTCGATTAACATAATGGTATGTTCAATTTTAAATTTGGCCCATTAGATTGTTCTAAATCTACGTTTTAAGATACGGTTATCGAAATCGTCAAATTAACATCCAATTCGTGTTTATTTAGGTGCATTCTACCTTAGGCATTGTTAGTGGTGTGCCAATCAACCACTAAAAGGTAACAATCGGACAACACTTTGTCGTTTGTAAGAATTTTTATCTTCGCTTAGAGCATATGTATAGTGAACATATGTATTATCTTCATCAAAGATAATACATATAGTCATGTTATCTTCGTGCGAGGATATTTATCTTCATGCGAAGATTACTTCTTTGAGCGAAGGTAAATCTGATTTTTAGCATTTTGTCCATTTTAACCAGTTTTAACGACCTACTCAGTTGACCAAGTCCAAGTTAATGACCCTGGTTAACTGATTTGTTTACCAAGTCCAAGTTAATGACCTTGGTTGAACACTTTGTGATCAAACTGATTTTTTAGGCAATGTAAAGTTTCCAGTTAATGAACTTTTGATGTTTATAAAGTATTTTTACAATTCAGACATTCGATATCTCTGGATTTTCAAGATCCGCTTTCCATCATCGGTAGTCAAAACTAAGATAGAAATAAAATATTTTTGGTTTTTCCAAAGTTTATGCTAAAACACACTGAAGATCTTTTTGGGCTTTTCTGAAATAAGATGTAATAAACTATGTACAACATATTTACAGACATATTTTCGTGAGTTTGTGTTAGAGAATCATATTAGTTTATGAGACATATCACTAGTACCTTTGACCTTTGTAAGACGTTAAGTACTAAACAAATTCACTTAGACTGTCAGTATACTTGTCCACATAAACCTCTACACATTTCTCAATTGATCTGAGATACATTTAGGTAATTTTAGAAACTTAACTTAACCGTTTCCTACCTAAGAATACACTCCCGTATCAAGATTCCCTAGATTTAATCTTATAGGTGAATATATATCTAACTGATATCTGTGTCTGGTAATGCGAGACCTTGAGAGCTCTAGGTTGGTACCATCGTACCGACAAAGAGATGAAGGCTCATCTTGAAAGTAGTGTTCTAATTTGGAATCTTTTACTAAAGATGTTAGATCTTTCGATACTTACAATTTGCTGCAGTTTTTGGGTTTTAAAAGCAAAAGTATTCTACAAGTTCTACTTCATTCCCGACGCAAAATCATAAGAACTTGTATAATACCCCAGATATCAATTATTTATAAAGACCTAGTATCTTAGAATCCGGCAATCTCTTAAATGATATTTCAGTGTACTAAGACCATATATCCGAGAGATGTTAAGCCACTAATTAAGAAGTTTTTTCTTTATGTTTATATCTCAGAAACAATCTACAGAATGTGCAAAGCCTACTCGCACATCTTTAGTGAGACCTATTTAAACTTTTGAACACTACAAATCTTTAGCATACTGTGATAGACCACTAATTTACTATCATTTCCTCTTTTCACATGAAAACTCTTTTTGTCTTTTTCATGTTTTTGTATATTTTTGCATTTTTTAATGTTTTTTATTTTCTATAACATTTCTCCCCCTAAAATCAAAAACATATTTTTGGATTTTTGTTTTTCAAGAAAGAAATTCTAAAAAAAACTATTTAAAATGTCATCCGATCCGTATTCAACCTATAATTCCTCATCTGATGTTAGATTTTTCATACCATTAATTCTCAAAAGATATTTAAATTTGGTTTGATCAAATGGTTTGGTATAAAAATCTGCCCTTTGTTCATTAGTGTGAATCTTTTCTATTCGAATCAACTTTTTCTCATGGCAACACAAATAAAATGATGTTGAATTTCAATATGTTTAGTTTTAGAGTGATGAACCGGGTTTTTAGTTATATCGATGGCAGCCTTGCTATCTACATATGTGGGTGTATCAAGAAGTTGCATCTAAAGTCTCGCATATGTTATTATATCCACAGGATTTGGGAACAACAATTGGAATCCGACACGTATACTGCCTCGCAAGTAGAGAGAGTGACCATGGTTTGCTTTTTGCAATGCCACGTTACTATGCGTGTTCCGAAGAACTGGCAACCAGCCATTTTAGATGTAGCATTAAGTTTGCAGCATCCGAAATCTGAGTCTGAATATCCTGCGAGGACAAAGTTGTCATGGATACCACAAGCCGGTTCTTGGGCATCCTTTCAAATATCTGAAAATCCGCTTAACTATCATCAGGTGTGACACTCGAGGACTCGATTGATATCGGGCGCAAAGGCATGTTGGATACATGATGTCTGGTCTTGATGTTGTAAGATACATCAGTGATCCAATCATCGATCGATATAAGGTTTCATCTATCTTGAATCCATGTTCTCTTAGATAGATGCCAGATTAATTGCCAACGGGGTAGATAATGGTGACATTCCCGACATTTACAATTTCTCCAAGATATCATGGACGTACTTTGTTTGATGGCTGAAGATACCGTTAGGCAAATGATCGACCTGAAGCCCTAAGAAGAACTTCATCTCTCCCATTGAACTCATTTCAAAATTTCATTTTCATGACTTCTCCAAATTTTTTACATAGCGCATCGCTCGTAGAGCCAAAGATGATGTCATCCACATAGATTTGTACTATTAGCAGATGTCCTTTCACTTCCCGTGTGAAGAGTGTGCCATCAACAATGCCTTTGGTAAAGTCGTTGTTTAATAGGTGCTGAGGGAGTGTCTCATACTAGGCTCTTGGGGCCTGATGTGACCCGTAAAATGCCTTATCTATTAAGTAAACCTTGTCTTTATGCACTGGACCGACAAACCCTTATAGTTGTCCAACATACACTTCCTCTTTCATTTTTTCGTAAAACTTATTTGACATACAACTGATACACTTTAAAACCTTTCCATGACACAAACGCTATAAATATGTGGATTGCTTCTAGTTTTGCGACCGGGGCATAAACCTCTGTATAATCAATGCCTTCTTGATGATGAAAACCTTTGATAACCAATCAAGCTTTATTGCGCACAATTACCCCTTGATCATCTCTTTTGCACTTGAAAACCCATATAGTAGCAATAGCTTTGTGATTAGCCAGTAGGTCAACAAGCTTCCAGATACCAAGCTTTTCGAATTGTTGTAGCTCCTCCTGCATTGCATTTATCCAGCTATCATTGGCAAGCGCTTCCTTATCGATTTTGGCTCATTCTGTGAAATAAAACAACGATGTAAGCACATATCTTGAATTGCTGAAATTTTGGTATAAAAACAACTAAGATCCTTGTTGATTTGCTTGTGCATTTTAACTCTAGCGTGCAGCTCTCCAATAGTATTCTCTAAAGGGGGTAAGACAAATTTCTCGGCATTACTTCGTTAGGAACATTTACTTCGCTTTCCAAATTTGTGATGTTTTTTTAGCAACCGGAGTCCTTGTTGACTTCATTCTTAGTGCTAAAGCATACATATTGATTTAACAAACTTGTTATCTACTCAGAACCTTCATTAGAGCTGGATTCACCATCTTGATCATATGTCGACTCGGCATCTGAATCAGAATCGTCAGATTGGTCGAAAGTGGACCTGTGGCATACTACTGGTACGACGACGGATTCTGTTTGAGTCGTGCTCAGACCTGCTCCAGAATCATTTGTGCTAATAGATGGTTGAGTAATCATCATCGGTCTTGGAACTTGTTCTTGATTAGATGCTTGCTGTTGTGATATACAACACAAGTTCCTCTTTATTTGGTTCTTCTGGTAGATCGAAAGAATTCCATAAACTCTCGTAGTTGAACATCCAGGATTCACCAGGATTTAGAGTAGGCATTATATACTTCTAAAAAATAACATGTTGAGCAAGAATAACTCGATTTAAACTTGGCAAATATATTCTTCTCAACGGACTTGCATATCCTACGAAAAATCCCTCCAAAGATTTGGCATCAAATTGACCATCCGGGTCAATGACTGTACATGGAGATCCAAATGGTTCCAAAAACTCTAAGTTCGGCTTTCGTAGGTTAAGCAGTTCAAAACATGTCTTCTTATGTGCCTTGATGGTTGAAACCCTGTTCAACGTGTAACATGCAGAGGCAAGGGCTTCGCTCTAGAAACTAACAGATGACTTTGAATCAGCAAGCATCGTGCGTGCAGTTTCAGTGAGAGTTCGATTCTTACGTTCAGCTACTCCATTTTGTTGTGGAGTATAGGGGGCGCTGAATTCGTGAAGAATACGTTTGTCGTTACAAAATTTGAGCATTCGATTATTTTTGAACTCAGTACCATTATCACTTCATATTCATCTGATTGGAAGATGGTACAAGTTCTCTAACTTTCTGAAGAGAAGCATAAGTGTTGGTGCGTAATGTCTATTGCCTACGTCTAGGATTTATCTGTAATGTTTATAAAGTTTACACGTTAATGTTTAAATGAGAAAATGTAAATTGAGCTCGATCCCCGTTCACAATAAGATTATCAAATATCTCATCTTTACTCTCCTGGAAGATAACCCATGAAAATCTCGAATAGTCGTCTATCACAACGAGGCAGTATAGATCACCAGATATGCTTTTGATGTTGACAGTAAAAGATCCATATGAAGCCTCTCTAGTGGTAATTTTATATAATTCAGAAGTTTTCTCAGGTGTGATTTCTTATGTGGCTTCTCCTTTTGCAGCAAATACAATAGTCATTCAGAGGAAAACTTTTGAGATTAACACCCTCTACTAGATTTTTGTGCACTAGATAGTTCATTTTTCTCAAATGGATATGCCCCATCTTTTGATGCCATTAGATCGATTCTTTTTCATTTCCTTTCGTAACAAAACATTATGCCGACTTCGATGTAGTGGATGCGACGCTCATGTCTAGAACATAAAGATCATTCTGTCATGGAGCGTGCATGAGAATCCACTCCTCAGGAATTTTGAATCCCGACTTCGGAATTAAGCATTCTTTATCATTGAAGTGTGTTGTAAACTTCTTATCACAAATCTGTGAAATGCTTAGTAAATTGTTCTCCAATTCAGTAATGTAGTTCACTTTTTCAAACGAGACCACTCCATTGGAAAGTTTTCCTTCTCCAACAATCCTTCCACCTCGATTTCCAGCGAACCCTACATAGCCTCCATGGATAGACTTAACATCATAGAGAAAGGCTAGCATTCCTGTCATGTGACGAGAAGCTCCACTGTCCATTATCCATTTTGATATGATTGACCTCGGGAGCCCCTGCACATGTAAATAAGCAATTGCTTAAATAGTGAAACCTAAGCTTTCTCGGTCTTGGGTGGGTTCGGAATATCAAATGTTGGAACTTTGACATTAACATGTTGTTTAACTTCAGATTTAACAGGTGTTTTGATTTCTACAGAAGATGTTTTGGTTTAACCACCCAAGTTTATGTTGTTAGAATTGCCTTATTCGAATAAAATTTTGAATCCTTTTGTTCGGTTTTGGTTGAAGTTTCTCCAATTTCAAATTTTGAAACATTTAGAATTATTGGTTTTACGATTTTGTTGGATGCATTATTTTTTTAAGATCTGTTTTGGAACAAACTCAGGTTTCATTTGTCACACATCTTCTGTGGATTTCTTTGCATTTTAAACAGATATTGAGTTGCTTTGAGAATGTTGTGCAATATGCCCAACTTCGTTACATTTCCATGTTAGGTCCTATAAATGTGAGACTGAAGCATCAAATATATGCAACGGTCTATGGTAGTTAACTAGGGTTAACTGGGTTAGTTTGTATTAATTTTGGACCTTTATAGGTCATTTTGGACATGTCATAGGCCATGTGGGCCAGGCAAGCCCATGGGAGCATGCCTTACCCTAGGTATATAAGCTAAGCTTATTCATTTATAGGGTTAAGACTTTTGAAATTTCTCTAGAGAGAGCCTCCATCTTGTACCAGACGGTTTTGCTTGTTAAGTAATAGAATTGTGTGCAAGGTGTTAAAGTTGATTCGTGTTGTTCTTCATCTTTTCGGTTTTCTTGAAGATCACCAAGTTTGGATTCCACCCATCCTTGGTGATTGTGTAATATCAGTGTTAGATCCGGGTTACCGGGACTTACATGTGGTATCAGACCCAGGTTAACCTGTTTTCCAGGCTCAGATCTGATATCACACGATTCTGTTCGGTTTCTACTGAAAAACACGAAGAACACGAAGAAGATTCAAGCATTTCGGATTAACATTCAAGGATTTTGGATTTTCTGGTTACAATTCGGACAGATTTCGGATCATTCTGCTGTATTTCGGATTAATCTTTTTATATTTCGGATTAAAATCTTGAATTTCGGATAGATTCGGATAATCTTCAAGCATTTGGATCGTAAGAGTTGCATTTCGGATCCGAATTCATTGAAGATGACGAAGAACACGAAGAAGATCATCCATCTCGGATTGATTCCGGATTAGGCTTCCATTCTGGATCAGACTTCGCATTCCAGATCATGCCTTATTCAGGTTCTTTTTCTCCATTTCGGATTCATCCGAGTTACTGTTGATGTGTATCTGATAGCATTCCGGATTACTGTTCCGGATTCTCATTCTGGACTGAAATAGTGCAACTCGGATACCATCTCGGACACTGTTCTGAATCACCATCTCGGATTTGCATTTCGGATCATTGTTTGACATTCAATCTCGGATTGTTAATCCGAGTTACTATTCCGAGTTTGGTACTGTTCCGAGTTATACCCAAAAAGGTGGAAAGTTAACCAGCTGACGTAACCGGAGTTAAACGTTTTCATACACAGAAATTTGATCCACAGACAATCTGGACAAACTGGTTGCACGGTTAGACTCGTGTGATTTTTAGGACCAAAAAATCACTATCTGACATTATATATCGTTGGATTCATATCATCAATACGAGTCTAACGGTACATTTGGATAAAAACAGTTTCCGGACATTTTTTATCGTGTTTACCGGTACGGTTTCGATTATCCGAAGATGTTTGCAGCCCAAGCTCAGCACTCGAACATAGTTCTCAGTCCAACACAAAATCAAAACCCGAGCCTGCGGGATGAAGTGAAAGAAAAGCTTAATGAGTTTATCGGAGACTACAATGTTGATCCGGTTGCTGACTATGTGATGCGTTCGCTTGAACGTGGGAGGTGAAAAGAGGAAGTGAAGATGAGATGAATAGTGTCTTGGGTGATGACAAAGACTCCTTTGTATCTTGGTTGTGGGATCATTTACAATCAAACCAAGATCTCCAAGATCTATACGATAAATCTACAGAGTCTAAATCTATAGAGTCTCATCTTGAAAAGGTGTTCGAACAGAAACCTCAAGCCCAGAAAGCAGCAATCAGCAGCCCAACACCCCAAACTCGACCTCAAGCCCAAACTCACGCTGATAAATCAAGCTCGCCCGTTGACACAGTCAACAATCTTTTGTGCACTGAACCTTGCAGGAATAGGGTTGCTCAACTCAGGGCTCTTAATTCCAAAATGGCAGATGAATACAACAATGCAATGGCTCAATGTATCAGCCTTCGAGAAAGTAACAAGTTACCCATAGAAAAGGTTGAAGCACAAAGGAAAGACATAGCTCAGCTCCACCTGGACATAAATCAACAGAAATGTTGGGTCCATAATTACAAAACCAGATTATATTCAAAAACCATAGAATGCGACTTGGTAAGAGTTGAGCTGGGACTGCTTACTGGAAAATATCAACAAAACGAAGTTAATATAAAGAAGTTTGATACATCCAGCAAGCTTGTTCAAGACGTGTGCAATGTGCAGCTGGCATATAAGGGGAACAAAGGGAAGGGTTTGGGATTCAATCAGGTTGCCCCACCGTATAATCACAACTACACAACAATGCCTGAAACCGACGAAGATATTGAGAAAGCACAGCATATGGTGTACGGCAAACCCAGTGATTATACGTCAGACACACGGGAACCATCTGGTGCTGTTGACTCTTCTAATGATTTAGCTGGAGTGTTTGGTCCTTCATCTGATAAACTAGGACTCTCTGACTTTATCAACGCTGATGAAGAGAGAGCTAACGTGAACAAGGCTCCAAGTGCGCAAACTAAAAAATCTGAACCTTCTACTTCTGATGAAAAGGTTCTGAGCAAGCTAAAAGAGCAGAAACGAGCAAATCGAAGAAGAAGAAGAAGGCAGAAGTCCAAACGTCAAGGACAATCACACTCTCCAAAATCATCAGTGGGCAGCAATAGCCCTCACAAGGCTGGTGTTGTGAAAAATGCTTTTGTTAAGCCGGTCTTTAATGGCAAATGTGAAAAATATGCTTTTGACTGTGCTATCAAAGCTTTTGGAAAGGTTGGGGAGATTTCTGAACAAGACTTGCAGTCTAAACAAAACAAGCAGAATCAAAAGAGATCTCAACAAAAGAAGAAGGCCCTTGCAAACGACAAGTACAAACATCCAAATTCATCTTCGTCTGCAAGAAACGTGCAAGGATATCAAGCACATAAGGGATCAGTTCATCCTTCAAGGCCTGCACGAGCAAATCAAGCTGACCAGAATGCTTTACATGTGAAGAGACAAACGTGCTTCAATTGCGGCATTCCTAGTCACATCGCTCGAAGCTGCACACATAGTCCCCATGTTCCGTATCATGTTCAAAATCATAAGGTTACACCTAAGGATAACAATCATTCGAAGCCGATGAAGGTATCATCACCTAAGGCAATGAAGAATGTGAATCCCAAGGTTAAACCATCTGATGGGGATTGGAATGTTGCCAAAAACAAATGCAAGGCTGTTCAGAAACAAAAATCTTTTTCTAAAACGACTAAACCTGAAACAGCCAAAGTTGCTCAATCAAAGGCAACAACCGTGTTTGTTAAAACGAAACAGATTTGGAAACCCAAATCCAAAGTGGCAGCAACATCACCGATCCTCGAAACAAAAGGGGACTTGTGTCTAAAAGAAGTGTCTTATTTTGATGCTTCAGGGAAACCCAGGACCACGATGGCCTGGGTCCCACTGTCTTACTAATCTCTTTATTTTTCAGAAGTAGCCAAGGAGGAGCTATTGACAATCTCTGGAATGTTGATAGCGGTTGTTCCAAGGACATATTGGATAACATCTCACTGTCGCAAAAGTTCATATTCTTTTTCAAGTGTGATGTTTCCTTTGGAAGAGATGAGGTAAGAAAAGATCAGCGAAAAGGTACAAATTTAAATTTCATGCTGTAATTTGAAATTTATTATTTTTTAATTTAATGACAGAACGGTTAAGCAAAAAAAAACAACAAAAATATTTTCCTTTTCTTTCGTTGATTAGGTAAATTTGTGCATAAAGTATGATGCACAAATTTAGGGGGAAGAGAGCGATATATGTATATATGTATTGTTTGAGGGGGGAAAAACAGAAAAATACCAAAAAATTTGAAAAACTAAAAAAATACAAAAGGTCTTTTTGCATCAGAAATGAAATGAATATTCGTGATAAAGGGTGTGACTGACACATGTAAGGTATCGTAGCTGAAAAGACTAGGATCTAATGTGATATGTCGATAGGCTTAACGCTCAGAGTGATTATAAGATACTAAGTGATATAAACATAACGAACTATGTATCTTGTGGGTAACATACCATCGGCATATGATTTTATGGTCTTAAATCCTGTGTTGATAGATAGCCAACGTCTGAGGTTTCGGGTCTTTATGCTGTTGAGTCATCCGGGGATATCTTGGCTGCCCTTTTGCCGCATCCAGATTATATGCAGACCTAGGCACAGTCAGAATATTCTTAAAAGAGCCAAATAGAAGGGCCAAAACCTTAAAAGTAAGGAAATCTCATCATGAGAAAATTCCATGAATTCAAACATACCACATAAGGTATTTGCCTAACCCTCGTCAGATACTATTGGTCACTCTGCTGTACAAAAGTACTGACCTGTTCACCAATAGTCTGACGTAAAAGATAAAGGATGATCTCAGTATACTCACCTACTACGAGGAATTGTTGTGCTTACCTTGATCGCGGGGTATGTCATGGTATGAGACTCATGGGTATTATAGTATAATACTACCTCAAGCATATCACGAAGTTTAAAATTGAAAGTTGAGCGTTAAAGTTTAAGTGGACAAACATATCGGCAATCGCATAGACCGATTTGAATAAGTTCGCACCGAAAAGTGTTCCTTGGTCCGCTTGAAAACGATTTTGATCCCATTGCACTTGTATAGTTAGTTGTAAGTGTTGAGTTAGTTTCTTTGTTTATTTGTGTTTCTGTTTATATTCTTATATTTTAAAAAAATTAAAAAAAAAGAAAATTCAAAAATCCAAAAATAGAGTGCTTAATTTGTTTCATTAAAAATTATTAACCATTCTTGAAGATTTGACTAATCATCAAAGGATGAAAGAAATTTGAATTTCGATCCGAGTACAAGTACTTGGAAGTACCAAGTGTTCATGCGGTACTCTCCCTGTTGCATAAGAATGTTTTCTTATAAATTTCTGAGAATTGTGCAGATCTTGATTTAGATCAAGAAACAAGGGTTGCTGAAAATTGAGATGTTGTTAGTTTCCGACAAAGCATGAAGTATCACAACAGCAAAGTGTACCTGAGTCAGAAGAACCAGATGCCAATCATCATCTGACAGTGATAGTGCATTTGAAGAAGTACCTGAGAACCTGCTTGCTTGAAAGAGAACGATTGAAGAAGAAAGAGCTGCTGAGGTTCCTCCTCTCACATTCTTTTTGACAGAGATGTTTCAAGAAAAGCTGATAAGATCTTGATATGAAGCTAACCACAACAACTGAAGAAAGATACCTAGTCTCTGTTGAAGATGTTGCTGAATTTATGCTATCATGACAATTTGATGCATCAATTTAGGGGGAGATTGTTAGGTCCTATAAGTGTGAGACTGAAGCATCAAATATATGCAATGGTCTATAGTAGTTAATTGGGTTAGTTTGTATTAGTTTTGGACCTTTATAGGTTATTTTGGGCATGCCATACGCCATGCGGGTCAGGCAAGCCCATAGGGAAGCCCATGGAGGCATGCCTTACCCTAGGTATATATGCTAAGCTTATTCATTTCTAGGGTTAAGACTTTTGAGATTTCTCTAGAGAGAGCCTCCATCTTGTACCAGACGGTTTTGCTTGTTAAGTAATAGAATCGTGTGCAAGGTGTTAAAGTTGATTCGTGTTGTTCTTCATCTTTTCGGTTTTCTTGAAGATCACCAAGTTTGGATTCCGCCCATCCTTGGTGATTGTGTAATATCAGTGTTAGATCTGGGTTATCGGGACTTACATTCCAACATGTTCTACTGTCACAATCAGTAGATGATCTCAAATTCTGCTCACGACGTTTCTTTTCTGCATGGAACTTGTCGTTTGATTGTTCCTTTCCCAACCTTTCATTTTCATTTATCGTGCTTGATCCAAGTTAACTTTCTTTTGAAAATTTGACTTATCATTTTTCTTCTTAACATACCCTAACCCTTTTCGCTTATTTTCAGGAACTTTTACCTTTGCGGTCATTTTTACAAAAGCTTTTTGGTTTAGAGTAGTAAGAGTTATTCAAATTTTCCACTTTAGAAAGATTGATTTCTGTTAGCTTAAACACTTGTTCTACTTTCTCAAGATTCACATTCTGAATTGGAAATTCTTGATCAGAATATAGTTTGTCCGATCCTTTCATGGTATAAGCAACCAATGTAGATTCATCATCCGAACTAGAATCTGATTAAGCTCCCCTCATTTTCAGACGGTGAACTTGAACTCGTTTTCTCCAAATTCGACTCAACACTTTCATACTTCGTGCTATCACTTTTGCTTTCCAAAACCTTTCAACCACTATTTTAACCATATCAGATTCACAGTCATTGTCTGATTTAGTGTATATTACATCAATGTTCTCAGGCAACTCATTTTTCTTTTCAGTTTTCAAATTTAGATTGAGTGCCTTTTCCACCCCTGATGGTTCTTTCTTGCATAGCTTTCTCACATGGGTGGTGGAACACGGTTGTAACCAACACTTTTCTTCTTACCGATCTTATCATTTTCTTCCTTTTCAATTTTCGAAAGAATATGATCAGTGACATATGAACTAGTGGAATAACTAATTAACAATTTGTTAACTCTTTTTCGTTTCAATTTTCACTTTTCAAGCTCATTTTTAAGTTCAACAATTTTATTCAGATGAATGTTAATTACCATTTGTTTGTCCATAAGAGTTGCTTTAAGCATCGACAAAGTTGCACTATCTTCGCTGCTAACCTTTTCATATTGTTTAATTGCTTTAGATAATTTGTCATAAGCTTGTTTAGTATCGTTATAATCACTTGACAAATTATCTGAAAGTTTTTTTCAGTTCAGCATAGTTTTTATCTTTCTCGACACATTCCTTGCAAGGTTCTTGGCATCTCATGCATGGTTTTTCAACCTCAACAACCTGAACTTTGACAACCTCTCTTACCGACTCTATTACAAGTTCAGTCACTGACTCTTCCTTGACTTCATTAGAAACTACCTATTTAAGGTTACCATCATTGCTTTGTTTGCAATCTCTATCAAATTCTCGGCATTCATCTCTTTTTCCACATCTATCAATTCCACACATTCAGACTTTGATTCCTCTTATGCTTGCACTTGATAACTTGAATCAAAATATCCTACAAAAGACGGAAACAGATTAGGTGGAATCAGATTTCTAAAAGCATTATGCAATATATTCTCTTCTTCAGCATGTTGTTCATGAATATATCCTTCAAGAACAGCTTCCTCAAGAGCTTCATCGAATACTACTTCAGAAGAATCTTCTGTTTCAGGTTCAGGCTCTTCGATTATCTCTGCGAGAAGTGCGAGACTTTCGTTTTTAGAAATGTACTTGCTCCAGTTAAATCCTTTATCTTTTTGGGCGATTACTAAAGCTTAGTCTTTAGCATTAGATGGACCATATTCTATTTGAATCATCCTTGAATTTGATTGTGGTGGTGATGGCTTATGATAGCTTTCTTGTAGTAATCATCACCAAAAGGACTTTGATTACTGTTGACTTCTTGGTTAGTACATTTCGGTTTGAAATGTCCTTTATCTCTGCATCTGAAACAGGTAACTTTTGATTTGACGATCCAAGCTTCCCATCTAAACCTCCCAAACTATTTATGCCTGTAATCTCCATAAATTTCTGAGCTCTTCGAACTATAGAAGCCATGCACCATTTGATGTCAATAAGCTCTAATTCTTCTGAATCTATTTGATCATAATCTTCATGGTCATATCTGGATTTCCTATCTTCCCAGCAACCAGGCTTTCGTAAGATTCAAGAACAAATGCGAGCAATGACATGTGCTGCTTGGCGGTATGTTCATTAAAATCTTGTGCGTCTTGTAGATTCACAGCTATGTTACACTATAAAATCCTCTGGTTTGAGTTTGAATGACTAGATTGTTGACTTTGGAAACTGTTTGAGCTCTTTGAAGACTGAGGTGTTTCGGGTGAATTTGGTTCAAAGATAGAAAATGATTGAAAACCATATTGATTAGATGTTGGGCTTGCAGAACTATTAGCACCGAAGGCGGTTTGAACGTTCGGACTTTGAGTACCAACAAAACTGCCTTTAAAGTAAAGGTTTACATCTTGTTGCATTTGTGCACCTTTTGATTTGGCCGTCTTCTGCATTTCTAGTTCATGACCTTCGAGCTTTTCTATGAACTTTGATAGGCTGTAACCACTATACTCTACACCATTTTTCAGAATCGTCAAGTACATAGTCCATTCTCCCTTAGGCAAAGCATCTGCCAACATGTCGACTAACTCCTCATTTGTTTTCTAAATTCCCACTCCTCTTCATTTGAACAACTAGATGATAGTAACACCCGATCAATTGCTTCATAGTTTCGCATTTCCAAAGGTTGAAAATATCGAACTCTTTTCTAAGCAATGCCTTTTTGTTCTTCCTCATTTGTGAACTTCCTTGGAACTTCAACCTTAATGAATTCCATAATGATTATGAGTTATCATCATGTTGCAGCAATGCTAAGATATCTTCTTTGATTGATTGTTGCAATATGCTCATCATTTTCTTCTTATTGACAAATTTTTTTTTCAGCCGTTGTGAACTGAGTCAACGTCTTCTCCAATTCATTTTCCCCAATTGGTGCCAATATATTTTCTTCTATAGCAAACTAGCAGTTAAAATGGTTCGCTTGCACCCAGTTAACACACCGTTCAATCCAACTGTCATAATCCTCCAAATTCATCAAATTTTGGTGGTTTCATCACTGTCCCCATTTCGTTCAATCAGATTCTGTGCGGCTGCAACTGATACATTAACAGTTGACGTAGCAAACTGTTCTACATTTTACCAGCCTGAAACAACGTTAAAGGTTAAAACGATTTAGATTTCGGTTCGAGTGAAGTAAAAATATCAAAAATTTATTTATCTTCGTGTGAATATAGATGTATCTTCGTGCGAAGATAGATTTATCTTCGTGCGAAGGTAAATAATTTTTAAACCTTTACAATTTTTATCTTCGTGCGAAGATAAAATTATCTTCGTGCGAAGGTAAAATTATGTTCTTGCGAAGATAGGTTCACCTTCGTGCGAAGGTAGGTTCAAAACTTAACATTTTTTGCAATTTTCAACATGAATTCATTTATTTTCAGCTCTGATTTTCTCAAGGGTTTATCTAAACAAGTTTTTTCGAATTATACTTGAAAATTAGTTCATTTTGACCATGGATTCATATTAAAAAGTAAAACATAAGAATAATGAGTAGATAAGAAGTCTTCTAGGCTGAATCTTGAACAATTATCTTCAAATTAGGCTCCCTAAGCTCTAATACCACTTGTAGGATCGTTTTGTCCAATAGCAAAGGTCCTAATTTGAGTATCTAGCCCATATGCGCGGAATTCATATGAATTAGTGACAATTAACAAGATTATTTCATCAATTAACTAATTTCATTCAGTGTTTAACAATTACAAATGACTAGGAAATCCGACAGAGCTTCGCCGTCTCAGTCGCAAAAGTTCTACCCACTAACACCTCACACTAGCTATTGTAGACAGGCTACTTTCGTGCGAGGGTAGTTTATCTTCGCACGAAGGTAATTTACCTTCGTGCGAAGGTAGACCTCACCTTCGTGCGAAGTTAAATACGAATAATGTAAATCTAACATTTTTTCCCTATTACAATATATAGACACAGCCCTAAGACATAGGAAATAGACATTATGCACCAACACCTACTTTAACCAGCCATTATCCACACCACCAAGAGTTCCAACACGACCACTTTCACCTCAAAGCAAATTCCAATGCAAAAAAACTTCTGTTGTTGAAGATGATGATGAAGGGATTCCATCACCAATCCCTTTGTCATCGAAGCCTATCAGTTCATCGCCATTCTCATTATCTTCATATAAAACTACATCACTTCCACCCATTTATCAACCACCATCCATTATACCTTTTGCTACCAAAAATCCTCTAGAAATGATAGATGTGCAAAAAAAATTGAATCATTACAGGAAGCCAAGAAATTTAGATGAATATCTAAAGTTGAAGGCCAAATAGGCTGAGAACATAGCCAAAGAGAAGAGCAAAGGTAAAGATAGAAGGACTACTCAAGGTATTTTGTCTTATCAACTGAGCAAAGTGAGAAAGATTAAAGACTTTGCCA
This sequence comes from Scalesia atractyloides, assembly GCA_947069175.1. Taxonomy (NCBI): domain Eukaryota; kingdom Viridiplantae; phylum Streptophyta; class Magnoliopsida; order Asterales; family Asteraceae; genus Scalesia; species Scalesia atractyloides. Next base: position 46,384,361 of record CAMTDV010000026.1, on the reverse strand, counting down.
AAGAGATTAGTAAGTCTACGTCAGAATGGCCTATAAATGTTGAGCTTGATGAAGAACTGAAACAGGATTATCTTGACCACATTATGCAACACAAACCTTACAAAGCTACTAGAGCACAATTCAAAGATTGGTCATCAAATGATCTCAAAGAAGAAATTGTCATAATACAAGCAATGCTTAAAGATCCTCTACACAAGCCAACACCACTTGATTAGAAGAAAAACTGGTAGGTGGATCAGAACAGAGCGTTAAAGCTTAAAAGGATGAAACAAGAGCTGGTTGCTGCAAATTATGGTAGTGCAAGGTCAGTTGCTAGATGGTCTGAGTCTAGGGTTGTAGATACAGAAAACTGGAAGAGCTTAGAAAGAAGGATCCTACAGTTCCAAGAAAGCCAGGTTACCCAACATATATTATCCCTCATCAGACCCAAACCCTTAAAAAACGTGCCTTATCCTCTGTCTTACCCACAATTGCCTTACATCAAGTAAAAAGGCAAAAGCAGATGGAAGAGGATGATGAAGAGAGGATTGAAGAACACAGAAAAGAGGGAATCAAAAATCAATTACTCTATCACACTGATGCTTCAAGTGAAAAACTAAAAGAAACAATCTCTAAACTTGTAAGCAAATCACTTCCACCAAGCTTAACAATAAGTCTTCCCCCACAAATGCCAATTGGTTCAGAAATTCTAAAATGGAAGTCATCCCCAGACACCCATGAATTGACTCTGCTCAGATCAAGTTGCAAGATTCAAAAGCTGAAAATGGAGGATGCATATAGTCTGGATGTACAAGACCTCCAAGATCTATTGAACCTTGAATTGCAAAGGGATTTTGAAGACATGTTTTCCATGAACTTTGAACTACAGTTCAAATGGCAAATCAGGGAATTACTGTTCAGAATAAAGATCAACAACAAAGAAGGGTTTTGGCATCATCTATTCTAGGGGAGATTGTTGGGTCTATTGAACCCTATAAAAGAACAGATGATTGAAAAGCCAAAACAATCGATAACATCCGATCCTTAAAAATAAAGATCTACTGCTCTAAACTCTATTGGGAATAAAAACTTTTCACAAGATCTGCTAGGATAAAGCTCTGTTAGAAGTAAAGGTCTATTAGAGACAAACTCTGATAAAGAACCAAAGAACTATTATGGCAAAGGTCTTCTGAAGACCAACAGAGGATATCTTAGCAGTAGTTATCAAAAGACTTCATATTGTATTTTAATGTAACGATGTTTAGGTCTAGTAGTGATTAGAGTTTGTTTAGTTTGTTAAATGTCACTTTCATAGTGACGTCAGCCAAAAAAATGCTCAGTGGTTTGAAATGTACTATAACTAGAATAGTGGCTATACTATTCTATCTATCACTTTTCTTCTACACATTTTGTACGAACAAATTAGAGTGATCTTACGCTGAGGGGGAGTTTGTAAATTGCATGCATACGTGATTATGATTACAAAAGCATGTTAATGAAAACAATCTTTTTATTGTTATGATTTCAAGGTTTACACAATTCCGCTGCATTGTTTCATTGATTACCTATCTTCTTACATTGATTTCATCTAAATAATCACATTAATATCAAATTCATACGCTAACATATATATTTTCAACAAGTAGCTCATGAACTTTTTATAAAATACTAGATCTTTCAAGAAACCAGTTTTCATGTTCATCCATTTTTTTTAAACAAGTTTATACTTACACAATCCTTCATAAAATTATGCACATGGTGTTTATGAGAACATATAAACTTTATAACACCTTTAAAAATGATGTAGAGTTTATTTAATAAGTTCATGATACTTTTGTTCACGTATCTTACTAGATTGTTAGAATCGGTTTATTCAACTTGATACCTAGGCTTCAAATGTATGTGCGGAATCCATAAAAGTGAAGTATAAGAGACAAGAATTCCACAATTTCTCAATTTTCATTAACTTGGATAGCATAACAGTACATACAAGTATTTTTAACAAAATCTGAGCTCTAGAGTGAATCCCCAAGTTATGAAGTCATACTCCGAAAACAACCATTATATAGACATTAGGTTTGGGATGGTTGGCTCATTCGTAGGAGGAGTCCTCATCCACACGGATGTGACTCATCCTTCCGGATGTGTTCCTTCACTCTACAAAACTTTCAACCCCTAATACACATTATGCTATCCAATAAATAAACTAGACACGATAGAAAGACGTAGGCAATAGACATATGTACTAACAGACTCCCCCATGGATGTTGCCACAGTCTTATTCGGTCTTCGAAAACATCAACCTTTGCTTCCAAATAAATTCTTTCGATACTTCTGACGTCTTCGTTTGAAACCTTCTATTGGCGTCGGATCTGTCTTTAGAGCCAACTTCATATATTTATACCTTGATATTGAAGCTTTCTGTCTTCTTTCCTCAATCTGATGTTCGTTTATCTTTTCTTTTATATCCTCTTTCTTTTCTATCTTCCTCCACTTAGTATCCCACATTCGTCCAGAGTGTATATTATAAGCATAGCATACTTTGACTACCTTTGAAATTTCATCGCTTGAACTTATCATCAGTAGCAAAATAGATTTTATTGTAAAACAACATTTCAATATCCTTCTCAGACATATTCACAATCCTAATTGGATCATAAACTCTTATCGATCTCCAATTTCCATCTTTACTCAGAACAATCACTTCCTCTTAAGAGTCTAGGATCCGGTGGTTATAAACGGAAGTTTGGATAGAAAAGAACTAATTCGGTGGAATGTTATTAAGAAAGGAGTAGAACAATGGAAGTCTAATGATTTCATTCATACCGAAAGAGTATACATCTTTACGAGTTGGCAGCGTTTCCCCTCTAGGATCTCCAAAACTTACAAATATGAACACACGACACTATATATAGACTTTCACCTTTGTGCGAAGTGAGCATATATAACTTTGTATGAAGTGAATTACCTTCGTACAAAGTGAGTTACCTTCGTACGAAGTGACATCTAACCACTTCTCACATTCGCACTTGAGTCATGTCTTCGTATCTAAATTATACAATATTCAACACACACTCTATCTAGCCTATTCGTACAATGACGGACATAATATGTACCATGACCTCTCTAGTTTGTTTATCATAATGCCACCATCTAAATTATCCATGAAAATCTTGTTCCATCTTCATTAACAACATGTTTCTCATTGCCTTTGGCCGTTTATATATGAATTTCACCTTTGGCTTTCCCGTTTCTTGATCAATTTCATCTTTGGAAACTATTCTTTAGGGTTTTTGTGGCTTCCCCTTAGGAAATTGATGTTTTGCTTGATATTTGATAAACCTCAGTATCTTTTGATTGTACTGGCTCAGCTCATAGTTTATCATTCTCATTCTGCATAATTCTGTCACATCCTGTAAGTCCACTTAATCCAAGGATCTCACTCACTAACACAATCACTAGGTGTGCGGAATCCACCTAGCAATCACCACTGTAGGATAATGTATCAAGAAACAAGATTGATGAGAGAATCAAAGAATACACGGAGTATTCTTTGATGTAGGAGATGAGTGACGTCACACACATAGTAGCCGCGAGACAATACACACATCAATGATTAGGTTTTCTTGCTGCACAAACTTTCCACAAAAGAAATCCAAGTCTTGTCTATTCCACTAAATGTATTTAAACAAGACATATCTGAACACACATGGCTGGATAGACTTTACAAGGCCCAAGGCCCAACATTACAAAACTCGGACTAGCTACACAAAGCTAAGTCTGGACATCTACAAACTATACTAAAACCCGGACTTGGGAACTACATACCCAAGTCCGGAATACATATCAGTAAACTCGGAACAACAAAAAACAAGGATTAAGTCTAAACCCTAATTAGGATAAAGAACAAACTCGGAAACTTCACTTATAAATTCAGACACTTATAGTTAATGAAGGATATATATAAAAGACCCCTGAGCAATTGAGAGACTTCACTTATCACACTAAGTGCATTAACAAACTCACCCTTGATCAGTGAAGCGGTGTTGATCTTGAAATCTTCAATAAAGCTTCAAGTACTCACTGCATGCCCACACTTGGTTCTTCACACAGAACTGAACTACTTTGATGAATTGATGTGCCAATAGACGATCTTCTTCATGATATCGCATAGGAAGACGACGAATCTTTATCAGGTGTTCCTGCTTCAAGTTGACCAGCCAAATAGGATCCAAGATCCGTAAAATCTCTTCTGACACTTTCTTCTTTGTGATTACCAGCTCCCCAGTTTTACCATCAAGGTAAAAAAACCCAATATCCTAATCTTCTCAAGATCAGATCTTCTCAAAGGAATCTTTCGAAGACATCTAGGAGGAGGATAGACCATTTTCAAAACCTGCTTCCCTATGAACTTGTCGATGGACTTAGTAGCTCATCCAACGACAGGCTTGAAAGTCTTCCACTTGCTTTCCCGGCTCTCAACGACTAAATGGGGGATTAAACCTCTAATGCTCCCGACATTGGTATCATTTTTGAGGTTTAACTGGGCAGATTATGCAAGTCACGAGCAGGTAAACTCTGTAAGTATTGAATCCTTGGCCTGAAGTATTGAACACCATCGCTACGCTTGATCATGACTAAGCTATGTTTTTCATCAAAATCCCAACTTTGTATCTGGCCTGAATACTCACCTCTGGTGTTGATATATCTCTTCTTTTGTGTTTCATCAGGAAGAGCCTTAAACCACTTATGAGCTGCCATGCGAACCTCTTCAGGCACACGAATAGGATTCATAATTTCATCAGGCATAACATCTCCAAAAACATAGCTTCTAAGGTCATCCATGTTTACCTTCAGCAACTCGTACTCAATACCCTTCCTTTACCCATTTCAATAAATTCAGACTTGCCAACAAGATCCTCGTCAGTCTTTCAATCTTCTACCAAGCCTTCAACCACATCACCATCGCCCAATACCAAATCAACAGCAGAATCATAATCAGAAAGCGTACCCATCTCAGCATTAGTGGGGCCCTTATCTCCCCTAGTACCAGCTTCGAAGACTCCACCTGAGTCTGAGCAGTGGTTGCAGGTTCAGAAGTATGTGAACTCCTTAGCTACTCCCCTTGCACTACGGCTTCGGGATCTTTGTCTTTGTCAAGATCGTCAGGAATTTTCTTTAGTTCATCAATTTTGCACTGAGCCTGCACTTGTAAAGCCGCATTCTCCCCTTGAGCAGCGAGGAGCTTCACAAGATCCGTCACAATTTGATGGAGTTGATCAGTAGATTTGACCAGAGTCTCACTTCGGGTAGAAGAGGAGTCTTCCCTTTTGTCACACCCCGGATTTTCAACCCAAATCCTCACATCGGTGGGCCAGGGTGGGGAGTATCGTGACGTCAGTTGATAACATCATTGTCAATTAAACACGACACAACGAAAGTCTTGGAGTAAAATTACTATTACAAACCGAAATGTTCAAAGTATTAAATAATAATATACAGATGGCTTGTAAAGAAAGATCCACAGGCGGATCGTAAAATGTACAAAAATGTATAACAGAATTTGGGAATATATAAGGATTTGCAAGATCCTCTTATATCTCTACCGAGCAGCTTCCAGCCTATTTCGTATTGTACCTGCAACTTAGTCTTTTGAAAATACGTCAGCTTTCGCTGGTAAATACACCCGACTGACTCATTTTGAAAACATTTGAAAATGATTTTAAGTGCACAAGGCACAAAATCTTTTATAACTTAGGAAAGTTGACCTTGCAACCTTGTTAACAGATTCACATGTTTGTCTATACATACAGGGCCCAGTACCGAAAACCAAGACATGATTAACGTACACACCACTTATGAACTCACGAAGGAGTTATCCCCAACAAGTGTGGGTAGTTGCATTTGAGCGTCTGTCAGGTGTATGCCTACACCCCGCGCTAAGGTCATGGCCATTATCTAATGTAATGAGCCGAGGATATCCAGGACACGGTAGTTAACCCCCGATGTTTAAGTTATCAAACAAAACTGATTAAAACAAAATATGTGGATTTACTAGCCCCTAATCGGCATTGATAGATCCCATTTCCGACCAAGCGGTAATAATATACCTATCCCAAGCCCGTATAGGGTAAATAAGTCAAGAGTATTTACCTGAGTTAGCCTTGTTTAAAATGCAAGATTATATCTCAGCCGTATTCAAAATGAGCTAAGTGCATATAGCATTTACCAGAAGGCTCTGGTCTGGATTACGGCATAAGCTAACCAATTAAATACTAATGGTCTTATTTAAGTCATAGACTTAGACCGAGTAGTGTACAGGATCAAGACGTATAGCGCTTGATTAAACGATGACCGGATAGAATGTAGTTTAAACCCGACAAGTACTTTGACTTGTACATTATGGGTAACTATAAACATTCTGGAATTTGAAACTTAAATGACAAGGTTAAACCCGTTTTGGTTAATTTTCGTAAAATAGTTACATATACTTAACCGTATGCATATTAGCGATTTCGGGTAACCGGATAAGTCATGGACAAGTTCTATATGCCATTATACTTTAAATAATTTTAATATCAGTATAATATCAATTATATGTGTAATTTATATTTTATGACCAAACTATGCACCAAGGGGCATTTTGGTCATTTTACACATAGTTTATAAATTATTTTGGATTTTGAGTTTGTAATATGTACCTACTGTAAAAATATTAAAAATAAGTTTTAAAATCAGTAGGTAACAAGTCTTGGTCAAATAATATGGTTTAAAACATACTATGCGCCGAAACGGCGCTTATGTCGTAAAATGACGTCTTATACGATGTTTAATGAAAATTGATGTTAAGGTCAGATTAAAATGTCTTAGATATGTTATTTAATATAACATATCAGTAGGTAAAAGATTTACCTTGAAAAGATTTGATTAAAACCGTTTTATGAGCCACAAGGGCTAAATCGTTATTTATTGACATAATTCAAGGACCTGCTTGTAAACTCAGTTTATAATCTGGTTTGACATCCCAAATAATCCTACTTATAATATTATATTAGTAGAAAACTTGTTTTCAAGTTCATTATTTTTAAAACCTTGATTATGCTACATTATATTATGATCATAATGCAACTTTATATCAGTAGGTAACTAATCTAAATCGGGTCAGAATCGAAAGTCAAAGTAGAAGTCAAACTTCGCGACTTTCGATTGCGAACCGACCCTAGAACTGAAATTGACGAGCCAAACATGTTCTTACATGTTCTAATAATTATTACCAACTTGTTTAAGTGTCAAAACAGGTTTCATAACATATATAAGATCAATTTATGATTTTTCTGAAAAACGGCATGTTTGACTTTTTAATATCATAACTTTGACCCGTTAATTGGTCTAGCAAATGTGATCTTCAGGAGGTGCCATTTATAGGGACTAACACCTACCTTATTACGATCACTTAGCCATGTTCATTTCGAATAATGGCTGGACCATAATGGTCTTAATCGAAAGTCAAATCCGTTTTCCGTAAACGCTTGACTTTTGGCTATAAAAGCCTATAAACGAAAATGCAAGAGCAAGGAACACTTATACGAGGTTCCTAGAATGAAAGAGAACTAAGTTGGATGCTCCTTTCAGTTAGGAACTTCCAGAGGAGGGAGAAGAGTTATGAATAAGAAAGGTGCAAGTTCAAATGGTGGACTTGGACACCTATTTATAGTTTGAGAAATCAAAGTAGGTGATGCCAGGTGTTTAGGGGTATAAGAGGGAGCTTACAAGTGTCCTAAAACGTGGCATAGCTGATTGAAAGTCCATAGTTTCGAAAAAAATGGTTTTTGGCAATATGTGTGGAGGCAAAGCAAACTTTCTGCAGACACAGGCCTCTCGCGCCCCGCGAGTGCCCCATGTCGGTTTTCAAAATTTGCCACATTTAGCCCCTCAATTTATTAAACATCCTTAAAACCTCCTAAAACACCCTTTTGGCATATTTAGCCCTCTGTAGCCAATATTTGGCATACCCAGGATTATGTCCGGACATTGTCAAGCTCTGGTTCGTTAAAAGGTCACTTAGAGGTATAAATTAACATGTTGACACTTTTAATCCCTCCATTATCCAACTTTCACATATATACAGAATTGAACCCTCTCGTCCAACAAATGGCACGTATGAGAGTTAGGACTTCGTAAAGGATCACTCAGAGGCTCATTATAAGCATGTTGACTCCGATGTCACTCAGAGGCTGGGCATGTTGACACAACGGTTACTCAGAGGCCAAGTTTTAGCATTTTGACACTAATGGTCACTCAGAGGCTATATTTCAAGCATGTTGACACTAATGGTCACTCAAAGGCTATATTTTAAGCATGTTGACAGTAATGGTCACTCAGAGGCTCGGTTTATGCATGTTGACATCAAAAATCACTCAGAGACTTAGTTTGAGCATGTTGACACTTTTAGTCCTTGTTAGTCTTTAGTAGACTAAAAATAAAATACAACACGTGTCACTATACTATTGGACACGATTTTACAGGGTGTTACATCCTCACCCCCTTAAAAGAAATCTCGACCTCGAGATTTTATTCAAAAAGATGCGGGTACTTTTGTCGCATAGTGGACTCATCCTCCCATGTATATTCGGGACCTCTAAAGGTGTCCCACTTAACCTTTACTATAGGTATCATTTTCCTTCGGAGCTTCTTAACCTGTTGTTCCTCGATCGAAATTGGTTTCTCAACGAACCTTGGGTTTTCATCTATTTGCACATCATTGTGCGACATTGCTAGTGACTCATCGGCTAGACATTTCTTAAGGTTACTGATGTGAAACACATCATGAATTCCACTAAGCTCCTCTGGCAATCTGAGCTTATAAGCTATAGCGCCGACACATTCGATTATTTCGAATGGTCCTATATATCTTGGGCTTAACTTGCCCTTCTTCCTAAAGCGCATCACACCTTTCCAGGTTGACACTTTTAACATAACTTTGTCCCCTACTTGGAACTTAAGAGGTTTTCGCCTCTTGTCAGCATAACTCTTCTGCCTATCCCTGGCAGCCTTGAGACGATCACGGATTTGCACAATTTTTTTCCATGGTCTCTAGGACAATTTCAGGTCATGATAGTTGGGCTTCCCCAACTTCTGCCCAGCACACGGGCGTTCGGCACTTTCTCCCATACAAGGCCTCAAAAGGAGCAACCTTGATTCTCGTATGATAACTATTATTGTAGGAGAATTCTAAAGTGGTCATCCCAGCTTCCACCTAAATCAATCACACATGCCCCCAGCATGTCTTCCAACGTTTGAATAGTACGCTCACTTTGTCCATCCGTCTGCGGGTGGTAAGCCGTACTAAAGTTCAATCTTGTCCCTAACGATTGTTGGAAACTCTTCTAAAAGTGGGATGTGTATCTAGTATCTCTGTCAGATACAATAGATATCAGCACACTGTGTAGGGACACAATCTTGTCCACATACAGCTTAGCCAGTCTGTCTGAATTATACGTTTCCTTAATGGGCAAGAAATGTGCTGACTTAGTCAGCCTATCCACTATGACCCAAATCGTGTCACCACCACATTTGGTCTTAGGCAACTTGGTAATTAAATCCATAGTCACCATTTCCCATTTCCAAATGGGAATTTCCAATTGTTGTAGAAGTCTTGACGGCTTCTGATGTTCGGCCTTAACTTGCAAACACGTCAGACACTTAGCTACATAAGTGGCTATGGATTTCTTCAAACCTATCCACCAATAATTCTTCTTCAGATCTTGATACATCTTGTCACCTCCTGGGTGAACTGAGTATCTCATGTTGTGTGCTTCGTGGAGGATTTGATTTCTAAGTCCTCCAAAAATTGGAACCCAGATCCTTCCATCGAATCTAAGGATAACATCCTTTCCATGTGCTAACTGATCAACAGTTCCACCCAATCCTTCATTAGGAGCATTAGCCTCTAAGAGAGCTTGCTTTTGCGCATGTAATAGCTTCTCATTCAATCTATTTCTGAGCTCATTGCTCTTGGCGTTAATCCTTATAGGTTTAACCCGTTCTTTGCGACTTAAGGCATCAGCAACTACATTTGCCTTGCCTGGATGGTAGCGAATCTCGCAATCATAATCGTTAAGCGTTTCCATCCATCGGCGCTGTCGCATGTTCAATTCCTTTTGATTGAACAGATGCTGGAGACTTTTATGGTCTGTGTATATAATACACCTTGTGCCATATAAATAATGTCTCCACAGTTTTAGTGCAAATACAACAGCACCCAATTCCAAATCATGGGTGGTGTATTTCCTTTCATGCACCTTTAATTGTTGTGATGCATAAGTAATCACTTTGCCTTTTTGCATTAGCACACAGCCCACGCCAGTGTGCGATGCATCACAGTAGACTACAAATTCCTCAATACCCTTAGGTAGAGATAACACAGGAGCATTGCTCAACTTGTGTTTTAGAATCTAAAAGGATTCTTGTTGTTTCGGACCCCAAACGAACTTAACATTCTTGCGGGTCAGGGTAGTCAAAGGAGTGGCTATCCTTGAAAAGTTCTCAATAAACCTCCTATAATAACCGGCCAATCCTAGAAAACTACGAATCTCCGATGGGGTTTTGGGCACTTCCCAATTCATTATGGCCTCAATTTTGGCGGGATCCACTTGGATACCACACTTGTTTACCATGTGTCCAAGAAATTGGACTTCTATAAGCTAAAACTCACACTTAGAGAACTTAGCATAAAGCTTCTCTTGCCTTAGCAATTCAAGAATGCACCGAAGGTGTTTCTCGTGATCAGCATGATTACGAGAATAGATAACTATGTCATCTATGAAGACAATGACGAACTTATCCAAATATGGTTTGCATACTCTATTCATGAGATCCATGAATGCTGAAGGTGCATTTGTGAGCCCAAAAGGCATCACCAAGAATTCAAAATGACCATATCGGGTCCTGAAGGCAGTCTTAGGAACATCTTCACTTCTAACCTTCAGCTGATGATAACCCGATCTTAAGTCAATTTTGGAGAAATAACTTGCCCCTTGAAGTTGGTCGAATAAATCATCGATCCTGGGCAATGGATATCGGTTCTTGATTGTTATCTTGTTCAGCTCAACGTAATTAATGCACTTTCGCATTGAACCATCTTTCTTCTTAACGAAGAGAATAGGAGCTCCCCAAGGTAAGGAACTAGGCTGTATAAAGCCTTTCTCTAAGAGTTCATCCAGTTGAACTCTTAACTCCTTCATTTATGTTTGTGCTACTCTATATGGAGCTCTAGCTACGGGTGCTGACCTTGGTATTATATCAATCCTAAATTTCACTTGCTTGTCTAGAGATAAACCTGGTAATTCTTCAGGGAATACATCGGGATACTCTGAAATGACTGGGAGGTCTTCAATGCTTGGTTTAGGCTCGTTGATAGTGACTTGTGCCATATAAATGACACAACCTTTTTCTAGACACTTGGATGCCTTAAATAGCGATACCTTGCCTGGTAATCCATAATGTGAATCTCCAAGGATGGTGAGCATTTCACCAAATGGGGTTTTGATTTTGATGAGTTTCTTATCACAAGCGATGCGGGCTTGGTTATGGGATAACCAATCCATGACTAAGACTACATCGAACCCCGCCAATTTCATTGGTAGAAGAGAGATAGGTATAGAATGATTCTTAATGGATATAGAACATCCATCAAGAATGGAAGATGCTTTTTCTAAGGTTTTGTCGGCAAGTTCTATCTCATTGGTTTTTTCTAGAGTTCTTATGGGTAAATTTAATAGTTTGGTAAACTTAAAGTCCACAAATGACTTATCCGCACCCGAATCAAAAAGAACTCTAGCAAATATGTCACTAAAGAGGAAAGTACCTGTTATGAAATTATTGTCATTAACGGCCTCCTTAGCATTCATCTGGAAGGCACGGGCATTTCCTTTCTTGGCTTCTCTATGCTTTGCCTCGTTGCTTCTAGGATTCTTTGGGCAATTAGGCTTGATATGCCCTTTCTCATTACAGCCAAAATAGACGGTATCCTTAAGATATTTGTACTCGTGGGTCTTATGCCCTTTCCTCTTGCAAATACCACAGGGTTTAATCTGGGGATCGGTATTGCATTTCCCCCAATGCCTATGGTTATAGGTTTTGCACAAAGGTCTATCATCAGACCTGTGCTGGTTCTTCTTGAACCCAAAATTTCCTTTCTTTTTAAACCTTTGAGAGTTATCATCCTCTCGTTTTCTTTTCCCGTCAGTCTCGGACTTGACTGACTTCTGCCTCACCAATTCTAATGTGAGGGAGAGGGATAGGTCAACAACATACCTATAGGTACTAGGCTGAGCAGCCTTTACCATTCCCTTTATCTCGGGAGCTAACTCATTAATAAGACGCGCAATGCGTTTGGTTTAGGGGTGATCAGATAGGAAACTAACCTAGATAGGGAATAAAAATCGGAAACATACTTCCGACAGTCTAGGTTCTTCATAGTGAGGGTCAGGAAATTTGACTCTATCTTCTCCATCTCGTGAGGTGGGCAATAAGTCTCCTTAAAAAGGTCCATAAACTTGGACCATCCCAGATTATACAGGTGTACCTTACCTGTAGATTGAATCATGGCTTTCCACCATATTAGGGCATCGCCCTTGAAGGATTGTGATACATACTTGACCACATCCTTATCAGCACAGCCGCTTATATCTATGATTGTCTCCATTTCATCTAGCCACTTTAAAGCTTCCACAACTCCTTTCTCCCCATTGAAGTCTCGGGCTTGCAGGAGACGAAATACTTATAGGTACACCCATATTTAAAAGAACGAGACCTATCAGCAAAATCTATTTTCTTTGGTTCATTATTCGCATTCGAAGAGTGAACTGAGCTCTCCTTATGAGCTGAGGATGGGGTAATTAATAATGGTTTAGAGCGAGTAGCACGCGACTCTTTAAGCTTCTCTATGGCCTTCCCCATGGCCTTTTCAACAGCCGCATCACTGTGAGCTTGAAAATTATCATTATCAATATCTCTGTTTTCGGCTTTGTTAGAGTTAACATTTCAGTGGCTACTTTGTGCCTCATTCGAGTTAGCCATCTTTAAGCTTTGGTTCTATATACCAATAAAATTTCATTTAGCCATGGTATATCAACCATATTGGCTTTCAGCATTGGATACAACAATCCATTGCCTATGCTAGTGTGAATAATATCACAACTCTTAGGCTTATCATATCTATATTTGGCCTAGGTCTTAATAGGACCATCAAAGGCAAATTACAATCTGGGCATAGTCCATATATTATTGGATAGTGGATCGTAATGTCACAACTGTCATTGTCACTTGGACAATTATAAATAGCACATAGGCTCGTTGATTATGGCACACAGGCCTGTCACTAATGGACATAAAATATGGCACATTGGCTTGTAGGCAATACATCACTAATGGATGTTTAATCATAGCCCCAAGGGCAATACATCACTAATGGATGCTTAATCATAGCCCCAAGGGCAATCCATCACTAATGGATGTTTAATTATTATCATCACATTGATGATACCAGCCAGGATCACATTGATCACAAAGGCTATATATTAGGTTTTTAGGACATAGTCCATTTACCTAGATGGTTAGTGTGGTTCCTCAAGTCACACTAGCAGGAGTATGAACATTCCTGAATGTTAACATAAGAGTACCTTAGTGGTTGATTAATAGTTCCGGTCGCATTGACCTTAACGACTTGGAGGCTTGAACTTAGTCCACCACCTCTGGATAGAAGGATAACTTCCCTTAACTGTAGAAGACCCCTTCGTACTTAACTATCATTTATAAATTGGCCAATGTGTGGTCTGTGCCACTTGGCTAATCAAAACCATTAAGATCTTTTTGGAATTATATCGCAGAGCATAAATTTCGAGTAAAATCGAGACGCTCGTTTGAAGAGGATGAATACATATATATAATTCCAAAATACTTCATTAAATTTCAAATAGAAATTACAATACTAGAAAAATGAAATAAACTATCCATGCAAGGACTTTAAAGAAATAAAAATGTCCACACAGGGACTAAAGAAATAACAATGTCCTCGCAGGGACTACATATAATTAGAAGAGACTTTACTCGTCCTTCTTTCCCTTGACCAACTTGGAGAGTTTCTTAAAGAACTTGTTTGTCTTCTTCTCCATTTTCTCCGCTTGCTGATGCATTTCTTTCATCCGTTCCGATGCCCATTAATGGCCTCGAGTGGCGGCGGAGGTTAAGGTTATGGTTGTGGTACACTAGGGTATTGATACCCATAACTTGGATATCCAGTAGGTGGATAAGCAGGTGGGAAAGGAGACGGGTAAAGTGTGTTATGCATGACCGCTTGCATGTATGGGTCACGCGACCATGCTTGGTAATTAATTGGTGTAGACGGGTTAAAAGGATCATATTCAGTATTATCTGAATATGTTGGAATTGGGTTATTATAACCCGATGGTGGTGTTGAACCGTAGGTGTTGGTGTTGGCTCCACAGGTGAGGTGTTGAGGGTCCACCTATTTGTGGGTCCTCTTAAATTGTGGGGTAGGAGTTGTGTAAAGGTGGCAGCGATCCCGACCTTTTACCTGCACATACCGACATACGTGCTCCACGCTTCCTCCTTGGTGGTTCGGGTGGTGGTTGAGGTTGGTCCACCGGTTCCATGTGGACGTCTTCTTGTATAGGAGGCGTTTGGGAGTGATGGGAAGGAGTGTTGGCGAAGGTAAATTGACTCCAATATTGGTCCCATTTGTTAGGACCTTGGTATGGTGATCCGGCGTAAGAGTTCGAATCACTTGAAATTTCTATGGGATGCGTATGTGATCCCGACGGTGGCACCTCCGGATCAGAGTCCTCGTCCATGTGGTTTGGTTGGTCCAACTGATTTTGATCGGCTGGGGTGTGTTTAAATATTGGTTAGGATTAAACTCATCATGGTAAGAATGATGAGAGTGATGGGAGTGGTGAGAGTGGGGCGAATGGTATGAATGGTAAGAACTTTGAGTATGGGTAGGCGAATGTTGGGCAAATGGCCATGAATTTCCCGAGTCCTCATAGGGGTTCGGGTGATGTGGATGTGGGGGATTATGTCCTGAAGGTCCTCCCCTCATTGGTTCTTTTCCTCGTCCTCGTACACGTGGTTGCATTTTCCTGTTAAAAACTAATTCAAAAACAATACTAATAACTTAATAATGAAATGAATAACCCTAGGTCAATGCCTAGACTCGGAAGTCTAAGGAATGTGCTCGTGTAAGTTCGAGATTAAACACAAGAAGGATAGTGTATAATTCCCTCAAACATTGGCTCTGATACCAACCTGTCACACCCCGGATTTTCAACCCAAATCCTTATACTGGTGGGCCCGGGTGGCGAGTATCGTGACGTCAGTTGATAACATCATTGTTAATTAAACACGGCACAACGGAAGTCTTTGAGTAAAATTACTATTACAAACCGAAATGTTCAAAGTACTAAATAATAATATACAGGCGGCTTGTAAAGAAAGATCCACATGCGAATCGTAAAATGTACAAAAATGTATAACAGACTTTGGGCAGATCTAAGGATTTGCAAGATCGTCTTATATCTCTACCGTGCAGCTTCCAGCCTATTTCGTATTGTACCTGCAACTTAGCCTTTTGAAAATACGTCAGCTTTCGCTGGTAAATATACCCGAATGACTCATTTTGAAAACATTTGAAAATGATTTTAAGTGTACAAGGCACAAAATCTTTTATAACTTGGGAAAGTTGACCTTGCACCTTGTTAACAGATTCACATATTTGTCCATACATACAGGGCCCAGTACCGAAAACCAAGACATGATTAACATACACACCACTTATGAACTCACAAAGGAGTTATCCCCAACAAGTGTGGGTAGTTACATTTGAGCGTCTGTCAGGTGTATGCCTATACCCCGCGCTAAGGTCATGGCCATTATCTAATGTAATGAGCCGAGGATATCCAGGACACAGTAGTTAACCCCCGATGTTTAAGTTATCAAACAAAACTGATTAAAACAGAATATGCGGATTTACTAGCCACTAATCGACATTGATTGATCCCATTTCCGACCAAGCGGTAATAATATACCTATCCCAAGCCCGTATAGGGTAAATAAATCAAGAGTATTTACCTGAGTTAGCCTTGTTTAAAGTGCAAGATTATATCTCAGCTGTATTCAAAATGAGCTAAGTGCAGATAGCATTTACCAGAAGGCTCTAGTCTGGATTACGGCATAAGCTAACCAATTAAATACTAACGGTCTTATTTAAGTCATAGACTTAGACCGAGTAGTATACAGGATCAAGACGTATAGCGCTTAATTAAACGATGACCGGATAGAATGTAGTTTAAACCCGACAAGTACTTTGACTTGTACATTATGGGTAAACTATAAACATTCTGGAATTTGAAACTTAAATGACAAGGTTAAACCCGTTTTGGTTAATTTTCGTAAAATAGTTACATATACTTAACCGTACGCATATTAGCGATTTCGGGCATCTGGATAAGTCATGGACAAGTTCTATATGCCATTATAATCCTAGTTATAATATTATATCAGTAGGAAACTTGTTTTCAAGTTCATTATCATTAAAACCTTGATTTATGCAAAAAGGGCATTTTAGTAAAAAATGACATAATTACGGAACTTGCGCATAAACTCAGATTCTGATTATGATCATGTAATGTAACCTCAGAGGGTTATGCTACATTATATTATGATCATAATGCAACTTTAGATCAGTTGGTAACTAAACTAAATCGGGTCAGAATCGAAAGTCAAAGTAGAAGTCAAACTTCGCGACTTTCGTTTGCGAACCGACCCTAGAACTGAAATTCACGAGCCGAACATGTTCTTACATGTTCTAATAATTGTTACCAACTTGTTTAAGTGTCAAAACAGGTTTCATAACACATATAAGATCAATTTATGATTTTTCCAAAAAAAAATGGCCGGTTTGACTTTTTAATATCATAACTTTGACCCGTCAATTGGTCTAGCAAATGTGATCTTCAGGAGGTGCCCTTTATAGGGACTAACACCTACCTTATTATGATCACTTAGCCATGTTCATTTTGAACAATGGCTAGACCATAATGGTCTTAACCGAAAGTCATAGCTTTTTCCGTAAAACGCTTGACTTTTGGCTATAAAAGCCTATAAACGAAAATGCAAGAGAAAGGAACACTTACAAGAGGCCAAGTTTTAGCATGTTGACACTAATGGTCACTCAGAGGCTATATTTCAAGCATGTTGACACTAATGGTCACTCAGAGGCTATATTTTAAGCATGTTGACAATAATGGTCACTCAGAGGCTCGGTTTATGCATGTTTACATCAGAAATCACTCAGAGACTTAGTTTGAGCATGTTGACACTTTTAGTCCTTGTTAGTCTTTAGTAGACTAAAAATAAAATACAACACGTATCACTATACTATTGGACACGATTTTACAAGGTGTTACACCTTTAATGAAGTTACCCAGCTGAATACCTTGACCCTTGGTGAAACGAAACAAATGCGTTATCTGTTGATCCCGCATTGCATCCTTTTCCTGGTAATGCTCTATGTCTCTTTTCTGACTCTAAATTTGTTCACAATGTTCTCTCAACACATTGGCCACATCCTTAAACCGAGATAGAACAAACTTAGGAAAGTTTTGCCTGGCACTAACACTTGTTGTCCCCAGAGGCCTCGTTATAGACGCAGAAGCAGTAAGTCAAGGACCAAAGAGTCTAGGATCAGACGGTTGAGAAACATGCGGTCTTGTTACTGCTTGCCTCTGTGGACTAGGACCAAAAGCAACCTTTGGATGAACATTTCGATCATGAGGCTCCCTGTCTTAGTTGGTGATCGTCTTGACCTTTTACCTCTCAAAGAACTTTGAGAAGCTGAAAAGCGGGGGTGACTGCTCAAGGAATTGTGGGGTACCGCTCAAAGAGTAGTGTCGTGCGGGTCCAGTATATGGAGCAGGTCCATGAGTAGGGGTACTAGTAGGAAAGGGGTAATACAAACAGGTGAGGCTACAGGGGGTGTGTGCATCAGTATAGGTGTAGCTGGGGCGGCGGAAGAGGCATCATCCGCCACATGCTCGCTCTCGGTAGTGGCTGAGGATAATGATATACCGACAACGGATACGACGGGGGAATGTATCTCAATGATGGTCATGTCGTCGAAAACCTCGCCGTCTCCGAGCTCGTCCTCCATATGGTCGACGTGGAATAAGGGATGTCATCATCGTCATCATCTAGATCGATAACGGGAGGGACCATGGCTACAGGTATGGCTAGGTGTACTATCGCGTGCTCTCCCTCAGGGTGACCATAGACGATCATGTCATGTGGAGGCTGTGGGATGGCCAACACATCATCTCCCTGTGGGACGTCGTCCGCCATAGGAGCGGGGAAGGCAAAAGGCTGAAAATCGTCAAAGTCCTCATCGTCATGGACCTCGTGGTCGGCTCCATCCTTATGGGGTATGGCTTCAGCGTCGAAGCCGTATTCATCATCGGACACGTATTCCATCGGATCCTCCTCGTAGCTCGATGAAGAAGACATGGTCCTGGAAAATAATCCGTACAATGCATATATACATGTTAGTAATTTATTACTACTTATGATAAATTTTATATTAATTACCATTTCTCATGCAAAATTTGTTCTTTGGTTTCACATGTAATCTTAATGTTTCGTGTCTATCCATTACAGAGTAATCATGTATTGATCCGTATTCGTGACTTATGGTTGAGTTCGTGTGATAGATCCTCATGTTATCATGACACAATGAAAACCTTTTGTCATTTTGTCATATTTTGGAAAATATTTTTTGTGATGTTATACACTTTTTTTCATGTGAGAGCCCTTAGTGATTGTAGACCAAACTTTAATAAGAGTTTTCCCCTGATTCACTATAATCGAAGCTCTGATACCAATCTATCACACCTTGGTCGTATCGGAAGCGCACACTTGTGACTATGAAGTAATCATTGCATCCAATCATGTAAACAAATGTAAATCAACAACGATGCCATAATTATATTAATTTCAACCAATGTTTACAAGTTTCCAAAAGTGAAATCATGAGTTTCCAAACAGTTTCACATTGTCATCAAAAATATAGTTTGAAATACATTACAACATAATAAAAGATTGTTTTTATCGTAAAAGCATGTTGAGGTTTTGACTCTTATATACCCATACTAGGTTGGGATATAAGAGGCAAATCCTCCAAAAGGTGGCATTCGTTGTCATGTCATTCCCATTTCCTGAAGTGTTCACCGGCTCAAGTCTTGCGTCCTGAAATACATGTAATTTTAAAAAGTCAACAAAAGTTGGCGAGTTCATGTAGTTATTGTTTTCTCATAAAATGTCATGCTTGTAATCCAATAATGAAATCTGAGTATGTTATTAGCATTCATGGAGTTTAAGGATCCATTAGTGTGTCGCGAGCACCCTGACATATGTGCCATAAGTAAGCAACAAAACCGAGACAACTTTGACATCATTGGATCACAAAAGCACTCCTAAAGGTTTACCAACCAGGAGTGGAGCACGCCTCAAACTCAATAGATCTACACCTTTTCCACCTTGGTCACTAAGTGATTAATGGTTATTATTGTCATCATCCTACTTACGCACATTTGATCATGTTATCATCTAAACCCATAGCTAATATACCGTTTGTTATGACATGTATCCCCTCTCGATGGTTTTGAAACAAAACTTTGAAATAATTGAAAGGAGGGACATGAACTCGCTGTTTTGCATTCCGTAAGTCATACTTATTTGAATTCGGGTGTTAGTACACATGTGTAACCTACATGTGTATTAACATCATTAGACACTTAGGTCTCGTTGGACCTCGTATCAGTTGTTCATCTCGAATTTTTGTTGTGTGTATATTTATCATATTGGAACAACTTTAATGTTATCATAGTGTTGGTAGCTCGTTTGTTCGATTATTATTTATATACATATATTTCATAAATATATATATATATGTGTACATATATTGTCATTATTCGATTGTGTGTTAACGGGCCTCGCCCTTCACATGTCCTCGTGCTTGCACGCATGTCATTGGGCCTAGCCCATGTCATGTATGTCATTGGGCCTAGCCCATGTCTTCATGTGATTGGGCCTAACCCATGTCTTTATGTGATTGGGCCAAGCCCATGTAATTATGTGATTGGGCCTAGCCCATGTAATTATGTGATTGGGCCTAGCCCATGTAATTATGTCATTGGGCTTAGCCCATGTCTTTATGTGATTGGGCCTAGCCCATGTAATTTATTTGTTTGGGCCTAGCCCATGAAATTATATGTTTGGGCCTAGCCCAATTATATGATTGTGTATCTGGGCCTTGCCCATGTCTTTTATGTAATGGGCCTAGCCCAACATAATTTCCTTGAGTCCATAACTTTTATAAAACCACTTAGTAATTGTTATACATCCTAACTTTCCAGATTTTGTCATCGTTATATATATTCGTTAAGTGTCTAAAATATATTATTTTTAGACATGTCGTCATCGTCGTTTAAGATGTATATTTTTGCGTCAAAAATCTCCCAATTGTCGTAGTAGCTCTTCATGTTGGCGATATGTTCATTGATCGACGGTGAGACGGTGTTTTGTATAAATTCGACCATTATCCGCATAGTCCACTCTTCCTATTATTGTTTCAAGAATCTTGTAAAGGTGTATGTGTTCATGTTATTATACCTGGTAACCTTCAAGTATTTGGTGTGTTGTATTAGTTGAGTATTTTGTGTTATATACCCTAAACTTTCTAGATACATACACATACATACATAGGTATTTTTACACATTTAATTTTGGTGACAAAGCATATGCATATATTTTTATTTCTAAAAATATTTATATGAAATAAATACTCATTTTTAACTTGTAAAAATATATATAAGTATTTGTTAAATCCTTGGAGGGTAAGAGTTTAACCATTGTCATTAAAACTTCCTTAATGAAGGTTTAGGTCACTAATCGCGTTTAGTCCCGTTAGTTACACTTTAATCGCGATTAGATTTTTTTAGAAAATTTTGCCATAGTAACTATGGCGTTTTCCACATTTAAAAAAACGTATTTAAATCATGTTTAAACCCACAATCACAATCAATCATCAACTCAAGTTTAATATACCACCTTTGTATGCATGATTTATACACTTTTCATCCTCATTTCCATGGTCTTTTGTAAATATATATTTTAACAACTTCACTTAAAAATAATGAGATCTTAACATATTTATTATAACATTTAAGACATCATTTTTGTTATATCTTCTAATCAAGATTTCCACTTTAAACCACTTGGTTTACTACACTTTTTAGGATGATCATAACATAATCATGATGTTTATTCTTTATAAAAGTCACATATATGTAATAAATCATTTTTAAGTTGTAGTAAAGTTCATGGATCATGAGGTTGATGATCTTGTTTAGATTTAAACATCACCATGTTTAAATCATCATTTATATTCTTATTCATACAAGATAATCCATTTTAAACAACTTACTTTAACATAATCAATATAACCACGCTAACTAGTTAACACTAATACACATAATCAACACATAATAAACTATATTTAGTAGATTATTAAGGTGAGGTTAGGGTTTTTAAGTTGGATTTTTCTTTATATTCAAGATGATCAACAAGTACTTTCATAAACCATATATAATAAGGAGCTTAAATATGGTCAAATTTTAGCTTACGAGTTTGCACAGGATTAAGTGAAGATTAAGAAGATAATGAGGCTCCAAAGAAAGCTCTAATGCTCCATAGATGATCTTGTGAGGGCTTGAAAGTGAGTAAAATGGGGTGTTAAATGGTGGAAAAGGGGTGGCTTGTGGTGGTGGGATGTAGCCGTGGATGAGGGAGAGACCAAGGAGGTCTCTTATATTTTTCAACTCAAATTAAGTGGGTGGGGGCCCACTTGAAATTGCCCATATGAAGGAGGGGTTAAGTGTAAGTTTTTTTTACAACATGTGTTAAATTGTAAGATATATGTGATTAAACTTAAGTATGAGGATTAGGGATTTGTCTTGCATCATTAATGAGTAATTAGGGTTTAGGGTATTAATTAATATTAATTAGTCCCCTTAACAAATTGGTATTAGTTTTGGATGGCAAAAACACCACTAGTTTGCTCATCAGTGTGATACCGATTGATATACGAAAGTTATTGTTTCGTACCGGAAGCTTTGGTTTTCGTTTAACATAAGTGCCATGGCATTTATTTAGGGCACTTCCAATATCGAAATATGGTTAACTATTCACTAGTCGAGTAGATGATGACTTTGGGTGGCTGAAACGCTTTCAGTTTCAATATTCGCTCAAAAATGACACTTATATATTTTACCGTCGAACATTTCCGGGAGTTGTGTTTCCGTGACCTCAAGATTGTTGAAGGGATTTTGGATCTCAAATGAAGCTTAACTAGCTCTCTGGATTAATGTATGAGGCTATCGGCCATGTAAATCTTTTTTGTTCGACAATCGGTCGCTTTCCGGTCAAGTTGTGCATTGCTTGTCATACGACCGGAAACGATGTCTTTTATGTATTTTTTATATCCTCATATTGTTTTAAGGTGATTGTCATTGTTCTATTATAATTCTGGAATCCGAAAATTACCGAATTAATGTTGCAGAAGAATGGGAATTGTCACCTTCTTAGTCGAAACGGACAATTTTGTAATTTAAGCGTTGCACCGGAAAGTTATGTATTATTGCAAGATGTGTTCCCACATCAGTGTTTTCATGTATATATGGACTTAGTTATGTCATTAGTATGTCGTTATTCATTGTTCTGTTTCGTTTCAGCGGTTTTGCTGACATGAATAGTGCAACCGCGAAGAGTGCGCCCAACACTTTCTACTAACACTTTTAGGGCATAGTTTGATTTGTTTCGTGTCGTAACAGAAACCAATATATGTTATGGCATGATTTACTTTTCCTAACACTTGATATGACGTACGACTCAGTTGCGTAATCAAATATGACAAAATGCATGAGATTATGTACCAAAAATAGTAATTGGATTGTACGGAATTACCGGTTATTTCGCAATTTGTCACAATGTCGAAGCAGGCAGTTCTAGTGGAGGGATGTCAGAACAAGATGAAGCGGCAATGCGAATGGCTTCAAAGAAAATGAAGTTTGTAGAGCAATCAGATGGCGATGATGATGAAGATGTGAATGTAAAGACGCTGCAGCGAAGAGATGTTATTCTGGAACAAGATGCTTTTTTAAATGAATGCTCAAATATCATCTCTGTAGAATCAAGTAACTATCAGAGATCAAGCAATCGAACAACTTCAGGGTGGCGTGAGCTTAGTGATAGCAGAGATCTATGAATTAAAGGCCAAGCTGTAAAAAAAAGTTTGGAAAAGATTTTGCTGATAAAGATGATGATCCACAAAACTCATGAGCAAACTACAGAAGAGAAAGCAACAGCTGATGCTGAAAGAGAAGCCGGATTGAATGCCTACCTAGTTACAGAACAAACAAAGAAAATAAAGCAGAATCAGAAGAAGCGAAGCAACAAATAGATGTTCATCATGAAAAACCAAGATCTAAATCCACTTGATGAAAACTTTCAGCTCAAGGATCCAACAAAGGTGTCCGATCGATATGTGATGGAGATAGGATTAAGCTTATATGATAAGGTCGGGAACAAATTTGAAGTCAAATGGTGGAGATATGATCATGATAGGAAGTTGTGGTTAGTGACGAGAGAAAGTGGCCACATGGAGTATTATGCCAAGTAGTCATAATTTGAATCATGGAGCAAGATCGATCTGAAAAGTTTATTAAGAGCTCCTTATTATGATTCAGATCCGAATTAACGTGGTCCTGGATGGGCATTTCACTCCAAGCTTGAGCATGAAGTAACTCAAGACTTTCCTACTATGAAAACAGCCATATCTTAGCTCAAGAAGAATCTTGGTATCCGTGATCCACAGACCCACAAACGCATGCAATGAGTCATCTAGCCTCCAACCGATAAAGAGAAAGTGATTCCAGCTGCCCCTAAATTTTAAAAAGGAGTGCTAAAGACTTATGCTACTGGGCGTACGATCCAAAGATGGTAGAGGCTGTAATTGTAAATAAAGAAAAGGCATTTCGATTGGCTGACACGTTGGAGCTTAGTTTTCACGAGGAAGATATCAAGATCTTGGGTCAACATCAAATTCACACAAACGATAAATATGAAGTTTTTGCAAAATCCTAGACTAGTGTTGTAGCAAACGTGATCAACAACAAGCTTTATGCAAATCCAGGTCCATTATTTGGAAGCAGCGGAGCTGCAGATCCTGAAGCAGCAAGCAACACTAATGTAGTAATAGGGGGAGATTATTAGGTCCTAATAAGGTTTATGCATTAGCTACATTAGTGGTGTGTGCTACATTGTAATTATGGGCTTGGGGAAGACTTTTGGGCCATAGGGTTTTAGGTTAATGGTGCACTAACCCTCTAGTATAAATAATAATGTTGTATTAGAGTTAGTGACTTTTGATGGTTTTCTCATTTCACTTGTATTAGACAAATTCAAGATTTGTATGCAAGTTCTTCTTTATCTTTTTCATCTTATTTCTTTTACTTTTAATTCATAGCTTGTTTGTGTGATTCCGCCACCAAACAAGCCTCGTGTTGATTGTAGATCCGATTTTTGGGACTTACAATCTTTCTTACCCTCACCATCAACATCATAATCATCTTCATTCTCATCAAACACATCAACTTCAGCATCAATTTCTGCATCCCTCTTCTATTTATCCAAGTATTTTTGGTGTCTAGCAGAAATTTCAGTAACATCAATATGTCCACCAATGTAGTGGATTTCTGGTTAACTTCAGTTTCAACTTCAACTTCTTTTTCAATTTCTGTCGGTATAACCACCTCAGCTTCAGTCTCAAGAACTACTTCCGATTCAGGCTCAATTGGCACAATAACAGGAACTGCATCAATTTTTTCTTTTCCTTTACCAGCAGCTACAACATCTTCTTCAGCTTTACACACTCTTTCAGCTACTCTTTGCTTAGCCTCTTCAATTTCAATTAACTCAGATTTAGCTTCAAAGTCGATGCCCAACTTCTTAAATAAGATCTTCTAAAACATATCCATCTTTTTCTCATTTCGAATTCGTTCAGCTTCATAATCAGCAATCAGCCTTCTTAATCTTTCATTCTCAGTTAGAAAACTTGAAAACACTGCTTCCAAATTCTTTCGATCATCTTCAAGAAATTTGATCCTTAGTGTCATTGAAGAAATCACCATCTAAACCTCCTTCAAAATTAGAATAAGGAATTTCTCAGAAATCAACATTTGGGAAAGATTGGCGTCTCTGATCTGCTTGTGGAGTTCTTTGTTGGACTGGTGGTGTTGGCTATTTAGGTGTCGAAGCTAGTTGTGATGGTGGTGTAACATGTTGTGGCGATGTTGGTGGTTGACGTAATGGTGATGGTGGAACAACAGACTCAACATTCTCAGTAGTAGATATCACCTCAGGTGTCTCCCTTGCCTTTTTAAACTTAGGTCGTGCTTTTCTTGCCGTGGGAGACCCTTTTGTCTTCTTTTGAACCTCAGTCGCTTTGCTCTTAGCTCATTTTGTTTTCTTTACTGGTTTTGGAATAGATTCTTCTTCATGTTCTGAAGGAACATATGAAACATCATCATCACCAACTTCCTTACGTTTACACTATTGTAATCACTTTTCTTCACGTTTTTTCACCGCAGCAATCTCCATATCAATACTATCCTCATAACTTCTTCATTATCACCTTCGACCACCTCTTTTTCAACATCAGCAACTTTTTTCACAACATTATCATCACCCCTCTCGTTATCGGATGTAGCAGGGAAGACCTCTTTGTGTACATTAACATTCTCATCAACTGGATCATTCATTGGTGTCTCTTCCTCAGACTGTTCATCACGAAGCATAGTCTGAACAGTTGCGCATTGACGAGCTTGTGTTGGCTTCTTCTTTGGAGTTGCCATTTTTCTTTTCTTTTCTTCCTTCTCGTACCATTGGCTTAGCGACAGGCTCTATATCTTGACTCAGATATAAATTCAGTCTTATCAACGTTTCTTTGTCCATATGTGTCAACTTCAGCTCATCACCCTCTTTCTTTTCTAGATTCGGAAATAAATCATCCAACATCATTTGCACAAACCTTGGGTATTGAAGAAACTTCTCCCTTGTAGTGTTTGATGCCATCTGATTAAAGATTAACTTTGTGAAGTTATATGGCAGATTCAGTGTAAGTGCAGCAACCATACACATCTGGGAGTCGAGAATATCATCGTAACTGCCCTTCCTATGACTGAAAGCATGAATAATCGAATGCACAAAGAACTTATATGGCCTTCCGAGATTAGCTTTCTTGAAGTTTGGAGAATTCACGTGGCCCTTATATCCCATTCTATAGAAATATCCTTTAACCATTCCCTTAGGGTAGCCCATGGATCACTATCTTTATCCTTCAACTCCAACACCCTTCTAATCAAACCTTCCATTAGCTTAACTTCAAATTCTTTATCCCTTATCTTAACCACATAATGAATTGCACGTAGTTTAGCAACAAACTCCGTAGAATTCCAAAAAAGTTCAATATGTGACCTATAGACCTTATGCTACTAAGATAGTCCTTTCATCATTGACAAGCATCCCAAAACTCTAGGATTTCTTTAAATTGAGCTATCTTGGGAATAGTATCATCTAAAATACAACGTGTATTATGCGTCTTTTCGAACAACGACATCGTTTCCTGCGAGAAACAATCAACAAACACTTTGAAACACAACACATAGAAAAAATTGACAAAAAATAACCTAACACTTAGTCCCAAAGTGCATTAATACGGAGAGTGGTATTTTATACTTCATACAAAGTGAGCAAAACAATAATCCATTTTTACCACAACCCACTTTGTGCGAAGTGGTATTTTACTTTTACCATTTTTCACTTCGTGCGAAGTGAACATTCCACTTCGTACAAAGTGCCACTTTGTTCCAATCAAAAGTTATGAACACCAAATATGAAAGTTGTTGTTTTTATCAAATTCAAACATGTTCTACTAGTGTTGACATTCCTATATGTATGTCCAATTTTAACTTTGGTCGGTTTAATTGTTCTAGATCTTAGTTTAAAAGTTCAAGAGCCAAAATTGATGATTTAACGGTCAATTCGTGGTCCAATACCTTCACCATTGTAAGAGGTGTGTAAATCAACCTCCCCAATGTTAAGTTAGGAAGCACTTCATTTTAATCCACACAAAAACACTCAGATCACATAAAGGTATATCACAATTCGCACAAACAGTTATGGTCACTTCCTGCGATGTGGTTGCTTTATATGGTGTTCAGGTTTCACTTCGTACGAAGTGGTTCACTTCGTGCGGAGTGATCCTCTTCGTGTGAAGTGGATACCAAATTTTCAAATTTTTATAACTTTTTTCATTTTAACTAGTTTTAACGACCCACTCAATTGACCAAGTCCAAATTAATGACCCTGGTTAACTGATTTGTCTACCAAGTCCAAGTTAATGACCTTGGTTGAACACTTTGCAAACAAACTAATGTTTTCAGGCAATGTTAAGTTACAAATAAATGAACTTTTGATCGTTTCAAAACATTTTCTTATTTTAGATAAGCTCCCATCCTGTTGTCCTCTAGATTTTCCTCAGCAAACAACATTTTTGGACTTTGAAGATCTGTTTTCCACCATCGGCAGTAGAAACTAAGATAGAAATAAATATTTTTTTTCCAAAGTTTATGCTAAAACATACTAAGAATCTTTTTGGGTTTTTCTAAATGAAATCAACAACTATGTACAAACATATTTATAGACATATTTTTGTGAGTTTGTGTTAGAGGATCATATCAATTTTTGAGACATATCACAAGTACCGTTGACCTTGATTTGACTTTAAATTCTAAAGAGATTCATTTAGATTGTCAGTATACTTGTCCACTTAAACCTCTACACATTTCTCAATTGTTCCAAGACATGTTAGGTAATTTTAGGAACTTGAGTTAACCGTGTTTCCCACCTCAGAATATACTCCTGTATCAAGATTCCCTTAATTTCATTTTACATATGAATATATCTAACTGATATATGTATCTGGGTTATGCGAGACCTTGAGAACTCATGTTAATACCACCGTACAGACAAAGAGATGAAGGCTCGACTTAAAAGTTATGTTCCAATTTGAATCTTTTGTATTGCAATTGTTAGATCTTTCGATACTTTCAATATGCTGCAATTTTTAGGTTTAAAAGCAAAAGTATTCTACAAGTTTGAGGCCATTTCTGACGCAAAATCAGAAGAACTTGTATAATTACCCTGATATCAATTATCTATAAAGACCTAGTATCTCGGAATTGGGCAATCTCTCAAACGAAATTTCGGTGTACTAAGACCGTATATCCGAGAGATGTTAAACCACTAATTAAGAAGTTTTTCTTTATGTTTATTTCTACTAAATGTGCGAAGCCTACTGGCACATCATCCGCAAAACATGTTTAAACATTTTGACACTACATTTCTTTAGCATACTATGATAGTCCACTAATGTACTATCATTTCCTCTTTTCACACGAAAACTCTTTTTGTCTTTTTCATGTTTTGTACATTTTTAAATTTTTATATGTTTTTGTATTGTCCACAACATTCCCCCCCCCCCCCTAAAATCAAAAAAACATATTTTTGGAATTTTGTTTTTAATGAAAGAAATTCTAAACACTAAAACATGACCATACCAATTAGGATCACGTCAACTCGTCGTGCCCCTCGAATTCAACATCCTCTGAAACCCCCCTAATGTCAGATTTTTCAACCCATTAAGTTTCAAAAGATATCTGAATGTAGCTTTATTAAAAGCCTTGGTGTAAAAATCTGTCTTTTGTTCATCAGTGTGGATCTTTTTTATTCTAACCAACTTTATCTTGTGGCAATCATGGATAAAGTGGTGTCAAATTTCAATATGTTTAGGTTTAGAGTGTTGAACTGGGTTTTTAGTTATATCAATGGCCGCCTTGTTATCTACATATAGAGGCATATCAAGAAACTACAAGCCATAGTCTCTCATCTATTGTTATATCCACAAGATTTGGGAACAACAACTAGATGCTGAAATGTATTCTGCTTCGCAAGCTCATAGAGTGGCCGTGGTTTGCTTCTTGCATTGCCACGTTACTAATCATGTCCAAAGAACTGGCAACCGGCCGTTGTAGATTTAGCATATAATTTTTAGGGTCCAAAATCAGAGTCAGAATATCCAGCGAGGTTGAAATCATCATTTCGAGGATACAACAAGCCGGTGCTTGGGCAACCCTTCAAGTATCTAAAAATCCACTTGACGATCTCTAAGTGTGACACTCGTGGGTTTGATTGACATCGAGTGCAAAGGCATGTTAGATACATGACACCCGGGCCTTGATGCTGTGAGGTACATTAATGATCCAATCATCGATCTGTATAAGGCCTCATCAATCTTCACTCCTGGAATATCTGGTTCTATGGCATGATTAAGTGCCAAGGGAGTAGACAATGGTGACAATCCTAACATATTGAATTTCTCCAAAACATCGTGAATGTACTTCGTTTGATGGATGAAGATACCATCAGGCAACTGATCGACCTTAAGTCCTAAGAAAAACTTCATTTCTCCCATTGAACTCATTTCAAATTTCTTTTTCATGACCTCTTCAAATTCTTTGCATAGTTCATCATTTGTAGAACCAAAGATGATGTCATCCACATTGATTTGTACTATCAGAAAGTGTCCATTCAGTCTCGTATGAAGAGAGTGCTATCAATAGTGCCACTGATAAAGCCATTGCTCAACAGGTGTTGAGAGAGTGTCTCATACTAGGCTCTCCGGGCTTGGTGTAGACCATACAATGCCTTATCTAGTAAGAAAACCTTTTCTTTATGCACTAGTTTGACAGACCCAATGGTTGGCAGACATACACTTCCTCCTTCACCTTGTCGTATAGGAAAGCGGACTTAACATCCAGTTGGTACACCTTAAAACCTTTCCATGACACAAAGGCTAGGAATATGCGGATGGCTTCTAGTCAAGCGAAAGGAGCATAGACGTCTGCGTAATCAATACCCTCCTACTGATGAAAACCTTTGACAACCAATCGAGCTTTATTGCGTATGATAACTCCTCTATCGTCTCTCTTACATTTGAAAACCCATCTAGTACTGATTGACTTGTGATTATCAGGTAGATCTACAAGCTTCCAGACTCCAAGTTCTCAAATTGTTGCAGCTCTTCCTACATTGTGTTTACCCAGCTTTCTTCTGTACGCGCTTCTTTATACGTTTTAGGGTCAACCTGTGAAATAAAACAACTATATAAGAAATTTTCTTGAATAGGTGCAATTTTAGTATAAAAACAACTTAGATCCTTATTGATCCAATTTCTTATTTTTACTCCAGCCTACAACTCTCTAATAATGTTGTTTGAAGGGTGGTATGACAACGTCCTTGGCATCACCTCATTAGAAACACTTACTTCATTCTCCATATTCATAATGTCCTGTTCAGCAACCTGATCACTCGTTGAAGCTTCGTTCTAATTACTAGAACCCGCAGGTTGATTAAGTAAACTTGTAATATGCTCTTAGCCTTCATCAGAACAAGATCCACCATATCATATATTGGCTCACTATCAGAATCAGAATCATCGGTTTGATCAAAAGTGGGTGCGGTATTGTTCACATCTGGTTCGACTATGGGTTCTTGTTGTGTGTTGCTCGGGCCTGCTTCAAGATCATTTGTGCCAACTTGTGATTGTAAATCACTATTGGTTCGTAATTTGTTCTCGAGCAAATGATTGTTGTTGATATAGCAATACCAGCTCCTCTTCAGTAGGTTCTTTTAGTAGTTCGAAAGAATTCCACAAACTCTCATATTTAAACAACCAAGGATCACCAGGATTTTGTGTTGGTGATGCATATCTCTGGCAGTCAACATGTTGAGCAAGAATAACCTGGTTTATGCCAGGTAAAATACTCTTCTTAAAGGACTAGCATACCCCACGAAAAACCCCTCTAGAGGCTGAGCTCGGACTTTACTATCCGGGTCAATGACTATGTATGGAGATCCAAACGGTTCTAAAAACCCCAAATTTGGTTTTCGCTTATTAACCAACTCAAAGCATGTCTTTTTAAGAGCCTTGATTGTTAATACTCGATTAAGTGTGTAACAAGCTACCGCTTCTCTCGAAAAACTGACAGGTAATTTAGAATCTGCGAGCATTATGTGTGTTGTTTCAGTAAGAGTTTGGTTCTTTCATTCAGCGACTCCATTCTGTTGTGGAGTATAGGGCGCACTGAATTCATGAAGTATTCCTTTGGCGTTACAAAACTCTTCCATTCTTTTGTTTTTGAATTTAGTACCATTGTCGCTACGAATCTTTCTTATCGGTAGATGGTACAAACTTTCCAACTTTCTGAAAAGAATCATCATATTTTCAAACGTCTCGCCTTTGCTTTCTAGAAATAGAACCCATGAAAATTTTGAGTAGTCGTAAGTCACAACAAGGCAATATAGATCACCAGATATACTTTTCACGTTAACTGGCCAAAACAGATCCATATGTAACATCTCCAGTGGCAGCTTGATAGAGTTCAGGAGTTTTCTAGGGTGAGATTTCTTGTGTTGCTTGCCCTTTTTACAGCTGATACAATCATCACTCAAGTGGATACTCTTAAGATTCAGACCTTCCACCACATTATTGCGCACCAGATAGTTCATCTTCTATAAATGTATATGCCCCATCTTTCGATGGCATAAGATCGAATCCTTTTATGTAGCCTTTGATACAAAACATAGAGCCTATGTTGTAGTAGTGGATGAGACACTCATGTCAAGGACATAGAGATCATTTTCTCGTGGAGTGCGCATGAGGATCCACTCCTTGGGAATTTTGAATCCCGGCTTCAGAAGTAGGCATTTTTTATCCGTAAAATTAGTTGTAAACTTCTTATCGCAAATCTGTGAAATGCTTATCAAGTTACTCTCTAATTCGGCGATGTAGTTGACTTTGTCAAAAGATTACCTTTCGTGAGTACTCCCTCTCCAATTATTCTTCCTCCTTGAGTACCCATAAACCTTACATAACCTCCACATATTGATTTTACTTCGTAAAGCAAGACTAGCATTCCTGTCATGTGTCAAGAAGTTACACTGTCCATTATCCACTTAGAAATGATTGACCTTGGGAGCCCCTATACATGTAATTAAGCAGTTATTAAAATAGTGAAACCCAAGGCTTCTCGGTCTTTGGTGGGTTTGGGATATCAAACCTTGGTCCACTAATTTCATCTTTGACTTCAACATCCTATCCAACCTTTGACTCAGTTTTAACTTCTGATTTTGTTGGAACAGATGTTGTTTTCGCTTCTACAGAAGATGGTTTGGATTTAACCACCCAAGTTTGTGGTTTTAAAAAATGCCTTTTTGGGGTAGAATTTTGAATCCTTTTGTTCGTCTTTAGTTGATGATTCACCAAGTTCAAAGTTTGAAGCTTTTAAAATTGTTGGTTTCACATCATTGTTGGATTTGTTAATTCTTTTTAAGATCTGTGTAGGTACAAACTCAGGGGAATTTTGTTCACATCTTTTGTAGACTTCTTCACACTGTAAGTAGGTTTCGGGTTGTTTTGAGGATATCATCGTGCAATGTGCCCGGCTTTGTGGCATTTGTAGCATGACCTATTATCATTTTCATCAGATGAACCCAAAGCCTGTTCATGGCGTTTCTTTTCTACATAAAATTCATCATTTAATTGTTCTTTAGTCAGATTTCTTTCTCATTTTCTGAAAACAAATTCAATTTTCTTTTTGTAATCTTGTTTTCGAAACCTGTTGTTATTTTTCTTCTTTTCAGACCCAAACCAATCCTTTTGTTTTATGGATAATCCCTTCCCTTTCGATGGTAATTATTATAAAATTTCTTTGGTTTTGAATAATAAGATGAATTTTGCTTTTTCAAGATCAAAAAGGCTAACTTAGGAAATTCCTCATCAGAACAGTTCGTCCGATCCATTCATTTTGTAAACTACCATATTAGGATCATCATTCAGAGTATTTTCCGATGTTGAAATGTAATTCTATGAAAGCTTTCTTCATTTTCAGAATAAGAGCGAGCTTGATTTAGACTTTTACAAATTTGACTCAACACTTTCAAAATCAGTGCTATCAGATTCATATTCAAAATATTTTCAACAACGTTTTTCACAAGTCACATCAATGATATCTATCAGCTCGTCTTCTTTTTGTTCAGCTTTTAGCTTTAAATTAAGCGCCTTTCCCACCCCATTTGGATATTTCTTAGCATAATTGTTCCACCTTGGGGTGGACACTTATTGTAACCTAGACCTTTGTTTTGTTTTTCAGATTCATTTCTTCCTGTTTGGTTTTCTCAATTTGTTGTGGAAAAATATTATCAATCACGTAAGAGTACGTTGAGTAACTAATCAACAATTTGTTGACTCGTTCAGACTCAATCTTTCTGGCTTCAAGTTCAGTTTTGAGCTTAGCAATGGTGTCTATGTGAATATTAATTGCCATTTGTTTATCCATTACTATAGCTTTTAGCATTGATTTATTGCCATGTCCTCTAACTGACTTCTTGAAATTGCTTGATTGATTTACTAAGTTTATCATAAACAACTTTAGTGTCTCTTAAGTCACTTGACAAATTATTAATCTGTTTTTTAAGTTCTTTAAATTTTAAATCCTTTTCTAAGCATTCCTTGCATGGCTCCAAACATTTCATGCATGGTTTCTCAACTTCTTTGATTACAACCTTAAACTTTTCTTTAATCAACTCGTTGACCGACTCTTTTACTTCATGACTCTCCTCAGGAACTACCTCTTATAACTGACCAATCATGGCTTTGCCAACTATGTCCTTCAAATTTTCACCGTTCATCTCCTTTGTGACGTCAATAATTTTTCCAACTAGCTTCTTGGATTCTTCTATCTCTGGCACACATTGGTATTGGCTTAAACCTCCAAAGAAACCTTCAAAAGATGTGAGAGGGATCGGCTCTCCTCTTATGAGCACTGGACTGATCTGACTTAGCTAACAAAGGCGGAATTCATTGTTAGCGAGTTGGACAAACAAACAAGAAAGATATGCTGCTTAAACGCCTTGATTCATATTAATAAACGTGAAGGTTACAGACAAGTAAGCAACTTGACAGGGCTTCGCTGTAGTCACGCACCCACAGCTCTTCGTGATGTACTTGTTCCAATTGAAACCTTCGTCCTCTTGAGTGACGGACGAGTGCTTTGTCTTTGGAGTTTGATGGTCCATCTTCAATCTGGACTATTCTTGTTTGGGGTTGAGGTCGATGATATATGGCTTTCTTGTAATAAGCATCAGCAAAAGGGTTCTGATTGCCCTTGACCTCTCTATTTGGACATTCTCTTTTGAAATACCCCTTCTCTCGGCATTTGAAGCATGTAACCTTGGACTTATCGAAGCCTAGTTTCCCATCAAGTCCTCCCATATTATCTTTTCCGGTAATCTCCATGAAACGTTGAGCTCTTCTGACGATGGAAGCCATACACCATTTAATTTCAATCAATTCCATTTCAACCAGATCAATCTGATCGTAATCTTCTTTCGTCATCTTTGGACTTCTAATTCTTCTAGCTACCAAAATTTCGTACGATTCAAGTACCAAGGCAAGTAGAGACATGTATTGCTTTGCGGTGTTTTCGTCTAAGTCTTGAGCATTCTGGAGATTAACTGCAATATTGCATTATAAGACCCATTGATTGGGATTAGATTGATTGTTCCGGTTGTTCTATGGATTGCTTGAACTATGGGATGATTATAGGCCTGGAGGCGTATTTGGATTGACAGAAACAAAAGATTGAAATCCACCAGTTTGACTTGACTGTGGACTTGTTGTGCTGAAGGCACTGAAGGCAGTTTGAATTTTTGGACTCTGTATATGCACGGCAGGACTACCCTTGTAATATAGATTTACATCTTTTTTGTATCTGGGCGTCTTTGCTTTTTGCCATTTTTTGCATCTCCAACTCATGCCCTTCCAATCTTTCAATAAATCTTGGTAATGAGAAATTACCATACTATGTGTCGTTCTTTAGAATAGTCAAGTGAGTCGACCATTCTCCTTGAGGTAGAGAATCTGCTAGCTTATCGACCAATTCTTCATTTGTTTTCACAATTCCCATGCGCTTCATTTGTACCACCAAGTGACAGTACCGTTCAATCAATTGTTTCACCGTCTCTCCCTTGATTAGAGTAAAGATATTGAATTCTTTACTTAGTAACGCTCTCTTTCCCTTTCGTAGTTGCGAGCTTCCTTAGAATTTTAACCGTAAAGCATTCCATAAAGACTGAGCATCATCATCATGCTGTAGTAGCGCCAAGATATCTTCTTTGATGGCTTGCTGTAAGATATTCATCATCTTCTTCTCAGTAATGAACTTTTCTCTTTCGACCTCTGAGAGTTGAGCTAACTTTTTTCACGACCAGTCTCTCTAGTTGGAGCTTGATATTTTGATTCAATAGCAAACCAGCAGGTGAAGTGATTAGCTTAAACCAGTTCATGAATCTTTTCACTCCAGCTATCATAGTCTTCAAGATTCATAAGCTTTGGAGGCTTTGTCATTGTGCCCATTTCGTTTTCGAGATTCATATTTAGCGCTGCAGTAGTTGTAACAGTTGAAGCAGCAAATGCGTTGTAAGATTCTTCTTCCATTATATCTGCACAATTTTTAGAAACCCAAACTTTCGGAAACACAGATTAGATTGACAAAAATACGAAATTTAAGAAAAAATCCTTAAAATGTTCTTCGTACGAATGACAGCTGCTCGTGCGACTCAGATGTTCGTGCGAGCAGGATATTCGTGCGAGTGACAATTTGTAACTTCTAAATTTTAAAGACACTTGTTAATTCATTCGTACGAGTGTCTAATTCGATGGATGGCCATTTGTACGAGTTGTCCCTCTGCTCGTACGGGTCAGTTCAGGTTACCAAACAGATGATTTTTTCAAGTTTCGACATGATTTAGTTTGATTTTAGATCTGAAAATTTCAGGGATTAGTTAGATTTTATTTTAACGTGTGATACTAAAATCGTAGTCCAATTCGCCCATGAATTCGTCTAGATATGAGATCTGTATGAGAAAGAGTAGATGTAGAAAAACTTCAATTGTTGAATCTAGGTCTGCAACTGTTGAAACCGTTGGTTGTCTATTGAAACTTGATGTTTGTCCTCAAAACAGGCCTCAAGGCTCTGATACCATTTGTGAGAGGGGATCGGCTCTCCTCTTATGAGCACCGGACTGATCTGACTCAGCTAACAGAGGCGGAATTCATTATTAGCGAGTTGGACAAACAAACAAGAAAGATATGCTGCTTAAATGCCTTGATTCGTATTAAACGTGAAGGTTACAAACGAGTAAACAACTTGACCGGGCTTCGCCATAGTCACACACCCACAGCTCTATAACACAACACTCAAGCTCCACTATTTATAGGCCAACAAGGCTCGCACAGGAGGAGTGTGTGTTTGGCTCGTGCGAGTGGTGCCTCGTACGAGTGACAAGGTGTCACTTATACGAGCCACAAAGCTCACTCGTACGAGCCACTTACAAAACAAATAATATATAACAATCAAAGCCCTATTTAAATAACCAACATATCCTAGACGTAGGCGATAGACATTATGCACCAAGAAAGAATTATAAACATCAGGAGGAATCACGGATTTAAAAGCATGATGAAATATGTCTTCTTCACAACGTTCATAATAAATTGCTTCAGCAAGCTCTTCAGCACTATTATCAGGCGTTTCATCGAACACAAGTTCACATTCTTCATTCGAACTTTCCTCAATAACCTTATCAAACACTAGTTCTTCTATTATCTCAGCAAGTAATGCCAAACTCTCCCTTTTCGGAATATAATCATTCCAATTAAATCACGCATCCTCTTGAGTTACCACGAGTACTTTGTTAGCTTTTGCCGAACCATCCTCAATAGCGATAAGCTTTGGTGTACTTTGAGGAGAAGAAGTCTTGTGATAGATCGTTTTCTTGTAGTAATCATCCACAAACAGATTGTGATTACCCTGGACTTCTTAGTTCAGGCACTCACACTTAAAGTGACCCTTCTCTATGCATTTAAAACAAGTCTCCTTTGCTTTATCAAAATCCAGTTTACCATCTGGTCCTCCCAAACTTTTACGCCTGTTAGATTTTGATTTGATTGGTTGTTCTGGCTACTTATGTTATTGTTAGAACTCTGGGATGATTGTGGAGTACTAGGAGTATTCAGATCATAGCTCGAGAATGAGGTAAATCCAGCACTACTTCTTAACGAAGTATTTGAAGAGTTGTTAGCACTGAAAGTCGTTTGAATCTCTGGGCTTTGGTTGTTGGCATTAGCATTTCCTTTAAAGTACAGATTAACATCTTGTTGCGCATGTGCGCTTCTGAATGTTTCCATATTTTGTTAAATCCAACTGATGACCTTCAAGTTTTTCAATAAATTTTGCAAGACTCAATGTGTTGTTACATTCAGGAATGTTCTTTAAAATCATGAGATAGGTTGACTATTCTCCCTCTGGAAGTGCATCGGCTAATTTATCTACCAACTCTTTATTGTCTTTTTTAACCGCCAATTGTTTCATTTCAACTACGTGTAGGTCCACTTAGAGGATCAAGATTAACCTACTTCCTTGTTTATACAACACACATACGAGTGCGGAATCCTCGTAAGTATGCAAACCAAAGCAAAGTAAGAAACACAAGATAACCAAAGATTCAATATCTTGATTAACACAAGAGAACTAGTACAAACACATACAAACAATGTATATCTAGACTCAGGAAATACTCTCTATGTTCTTGTGTTTTAGTGTCTCTCTAGTGTCTAACTTGTCCACTTTTCACTGAGAAGTGCATGTCTGTTTATATAGTGTCCACACCCAGCAACAGTACGAAGAATGTTGCTGATCGTACGAAACACCATAAGTCACGAAGAACATTCTCCATAGGATGCTCGTACGAGCG
The DNA here is from genome assembly GCA_947069175.1 of Scalesia atractyloides. Taxonomy (NCBI): domain Eukaryota; kingdom Viridiplantae; phylum Streptophyta; class Magnoliopsida; order Asterales; family Asteraceae; genus Scalesia; species Scalesia atractyloides. The sequence continues at coordinate 46,346,258 of CAMTDV010000026.1, read as the reverse complement.
ACCCATGGCTGAACATGAACTGACTCGTACGAATCAAGCAAGATACTTGTTGAGATGAACCCACTCCTACGATTAAAGAGTCACTCATACAAATGGTGAGTGGCTCGTAAAAGCAAAAACTTGCTCGTACAAAGTACTTCTCACTCGTACTTGAAGTGTTCTTCAGAGAACGTGCCAACAAACATGACGTACACAAGACTCAACACTATGCACACAAGCAATTGTTTTACAGCACAGACAAACTAATCGTCGTACTAAATCAAGATAGGAGGATATCTTGATTTGGTCGACACAACCAAACTATACAGACATATTAAACAAAGACCGTACAATTTCAGACGTAAGTAAGAACAAGCGACAGACATAAAAGTGTATCAACAAACTCCCCCTTGGCTGTTGCTTGGTCTTTGGTCTTCATTCCGAATTGCCTGTTGTATCAACATACTTCCCCTGAAAATCTTCAATCCAACGTTGATTGATAATTAGGTCTTCAATACTTTCCAGAAACATCAAACCTTTCCTATTTCCTCTTGAGTGTCACTGGAGGCAACTGGATCGGTCACGATCTGCTATACATTAGACTCTACCACTGGAGTTGAAGCAGAAACTTTTGGTTGTGAGGATGAGGCTGAAGCATCAGGATTGCCAGGGTCTTCACTATCCTGATCATGTTTACGTTTGATCTCCTGTGTTCTGCATCTTTCATTCCACAGAATGTTCACTCGCTTTCTGCTCATTTCAAACACGTCTTTAATACCATTAAGGCCTTCAACCAGTGTAGCATTACGAGAATGATACCATTCTCTTAAGTCGTTATGCTTAGCAGTTAATGTTTCGGCAGATCATTGAACAGCCGCACTATGTTCTTTCAGCCTATTCAACTCAATTCCCCGAGAGTTATCAGCTGCTCTCATATGTTGTAGCTGAGTTGCTCTTTCAGCATCTGCAGCCTTCAGTGCTCATTTTCTTTTCTTAACTGAGCAATTTTGGAATCTTTTTTTCTAATGGTCTCTTTCAAAGAATTTATCTCCAACTGTTATTTGACAAGTGTTCCGATATGATGACATAAACTCCAAAGGCTTGTTAATCTGGATTGTCGCAGCTTGCAATTGAGAGAACAGAAAATCCACTTCTCATCCTTTCCATTTCAGAGAATAAACGAATGCTTCGTTTTGTATTTTGTTGATGAGTTGTGGACTGGGATTATTGAACTGATGAAGTAGTAGGTTGTGATTGAACTGGAGTATCTTCAGCGGAAGGTGTTTCAGCTGCTGTGGTATTTGAGGGTTGTGGTTCAGAGGTTGTATTGGGTTCTGTCATTACAGGTTCAGTCTCCTCTGTTGTAAAAGTAGACTGGACTTCTGCAACTGGTTCCAGTACAGTTTCTTGATGTGAAGTTGTAAGTTGTGTGATTTCAGGTTGTGCTGACGATGTTCCCATAGTCTTTCTGCTTTGTTTCTTTCTTCCTTTATCACCACCTGTAATACCTTCATCACTTGCTTTACCATTACCCTCATTATCACTGTCATCATTATCACCTTTTCCCTTTTGACGACCAAACTCACTGTCATCATGGCGCCACTTATTGTTTTCTAGTGCAATATATTCATCATTCACCAAAAAACAATCAATTTACGAGGAGGTGTGCTTTCCTTGTAAGGTTTTGCTGCTACACCTGTAAAGATCTTCAACGAATGTTCCATCATAACTTCTACTTTTAAAACATCGTTGTCGTTCTTCGGAAGATTCGGATGTTGCACATTCAAGATCATTTGGAGAAAACGAGGATACATCCGAAACTTGTTTCCACCATATCCAGTTCTTCTCAGGTTCTCCTTCATGTTTGCAAAAATATACTTTGAAACACTAAACGGTTTGTTCAATGTCAAAGCTATCATCATTCCAACCAAGTCGTTATTCACCATATCATAACCACTTCGTCTGTTGCTCAAACACTGAATTAGAACATGTAGAAAGAACTTGTTTCGGAGTGGCAACCATTCTTTGTTTAGTTGTCCTACGAGAAAATCTCTAACACATTTCATTCGAAGCAAACATCCACATTAACATTTCAATGGAACTGAGAAAGGAGCTTTAGAATCATTGCCAAGTTGTAATACTGAGTTAATGATTTCAACAGAGATATCTACGTCTAAGTCATTTACTTTTCCATGGATAAGTTCCTGCCCATTCACTTCAACAACTTTAGCTGAATCCCAAAATTCCTTGATCAACGTCTTGTATACTATAGTCTTGTGTGTGATAGCATAATGTATCCTTGAGTCACACAAAAACCTCATTATACCATTGTACTCAGCAAATTTGCCTTCCGGATCTAAGTAGGCCACCATGTTATGTCTTGGTTCTGACATAATTTCCACTTCTGACTTGTCAGTTCTCTTTGTTGCATGTTTTCTTTTATGTTCCTTTTGTTCCATTCTGCACACATAAGACAACAAGGATAAGAACATAAATTCATTAGGGAATATACACAAAAAGTTTTATTCCAAACTTTCTGTATGTATGTATTCCCTGGACGAAGAATTACTGATTCATACGAATAACAATTTATTCGTACGAAGAACAACTGATTTTTACGAACACCTGACTTAGAAAAACAAGTGATTTACTCGTGCGAGTGGTATTTCACTCGTACGAATCAGAAATATCTTGTTCGCACAAACAACTTCAAGAGAAGATTATTCATGAGGAACTTGTTTTTCGCTAAATATTTTTCGCTTAAAGTTTGTTGTTCATGTCAGATTATGTTTAAATCATTCATCTTCAGGGTATGTCACCATTGTCAAATTATACCTTAAGGATATTAGAAACAACTTTAAAGAGAGGTGAAAGGATGACATGAGCTAGGTGAAAGTAAAGTTGTACCAAATAACTTCATCACCTTTATACCACATCCAGATACTCGTACGAAGAACTGCCAGCCGTATAATACACCAGTGGTCATTCGTACGAGTCACAATCACTCGTACGAGTGATCTCTAATTCGTACGAGTCTAAGTTTTTCAAAACTGGACTTTTAGTTCTTCGAGGACCTTAGGTTTTTCGTTGACCTGTTTAGATCTTTTCACATATCCACACTAATCATAAGTTAAGTTAGGAAAAGTACTCGCTAAACAGATTTTGTTCTTTGAGATGAGTTTACCCATTGTAAGAAAGTACTTTATGAAGTTATGATATCAAAACAAATGATTTTTAGGGCGTATCTTGATAGAAAACTTTTGAGCTTCACCTTGGCTAAAACAAAAATAACTTAATTTTAACAACAGAGTCGACTAAACTAAAATTTCAACCAACAAATAAAAATAAACTAGATATTTACTAGGCAATCTTTTTCAGAGTTTCCTGGTAAGAGAATCATACCAGCTTTTAATCTTGCCAAAAACGAGTTTTGTTTAAAACATCAAATTAAATAAATAAGTATTCTACTATGATTATCGGTACTGTTGTCCACATAAGCTCAGCTTATCAGATGTAATCATGATTAGGAGATATGATTAATGTATGATTTATACTTACTAGCCGGTGTTCAACCACTTCACGACACATTCTCGTATCAATACATGCACGAGAGAAAATCTTACCAGTGAGTATAGTGTTTATCATTTATTTTGACGTGTACGATGTGAGATACTCACTTATTTTGATTGAAAACAAGCCCTATGTGATTAAATCACTTATTGATGTGGAACTTGAATTTCAAATGCATGCAGGGCACAGGAGTAAGTCCGTGAACAGGTTAGTACCATCGTACCGACAAAGAGACGAACTTAGCTCCCGCATAAAGCTGTGATATTTTATCACTTATTTTTGGGTGAATGTGATATTTTTATCACTTATTGATGGTCGTATGCAGTATTAACCATATGTATGGTATCATGGAAGTTCTAGACTTGCGTCACCGTTATTTTTCGGTAAAAGATTCAACCATGATACCCAGATGATAAGCAAGCATAAAGACTGCATATCTCAGATCCTCGGCATACTATCAAACGAAATTTCGGTACCAAGACCATATGCCAATGAATGGTTCCAACCTAGCTTGCAGTCCGTTATGTTTATGTCAACCTGCACATTTTAATCTGATTGTGAGCCTACCGATACATCAATAGTAAAGCTACTTATCAATTTTCGTTTTACGTTTTTGACCGTTTTTTACAGATCATTGGTGTGTATCATCATCTTCTCTTATCTTTCCAATAAACGCATTTTTGATTTTTGGTTTTTCTATTGTTTTGTATTTTTCTAGATTTTTTTATCCCCCTTAAATACAGAAGGTAAGTAAATAAGTAAATAAAGACTTAACTAAATAAAAGACATATTTTGTATTTCTGAATTTTCTCATATTTTTGTATTTTCTTGAAATTTTCTCCCCCTAAAATATAAAACTAAGAGAAAATGGAAAATCTTTTGTTGTTTTTAGATTTTAAGAAAATATTTACGAAAAAGATTAGCCAAGGATGATTTACTCGGGTTTCACGTTGATGCCATTGACCAAAAGAAGATAATCAAAACGTGATGTATCAAAAGCTTTTGTAAACAGATCGGCACGTTGGTGATCGGTATGGATTTTAACAACATTGATAAGTTTTCTTTTCATAACAATCTCATATGAAATGATACTTAATCTCAATGTGTTTGGTTTTTGAGTGCTGTACAGGATTACAAGTGATCTGTAAAGCAGCTTTGTTGTTAACATAAATAGGAGTAGTTAGAAATTCAAAACCGTAGTCGCGCATTTTCTGTTGGATCCATAGAACTTGAGAGCAGCAACTAGAAGCTGTACAGAGTGATCTGTTTGCACTACCACGTGACTAGGCGATTTCCCAATAACTGACATCCTGCTGATGTTGATTTTGCATCAATTTTGCAGCCAGCATGATCAGAATCACAGAATCACTGAATGCTGTCAAATCAAACTTATCATCCTTAGGGTACCAGAGACCAGTGTTCGGGTGACCCTTCAGATAACGAAAGATTATTTTCACAGCCATCAAATGAGAAACTTTTGGACTTGACTGGTAGCAAGCTAGAAGACATGTTGGGTACATTATATCGGGTCTTGAAGCAGTAAGATACATAAGAGATCCGATCATAGCACGATAAAGAAATGGTTCTACATGTTCACCCATTCCATCAGGAGTAATCCCATGATTTTGAGCTAATGGAGTTCCCAAAGGCTTTGAGTCTTCCATCTGAAATCGTTTGAGAATATCCCCGATGTACTTGGTTTGATGGATGAAAATCCCTTCCTTAGATTTATGAGCCTGTAAACCTAAAAAGAAAGTCATTTCCCTGATTGCGCTCATCTCGAACTTCTCTTGCATCACCTGCTTGAATTCTTTGCACATTCTCTCGTTTGTAGACCCAAAATAATATCATCAACATACACTTGTACCAGCAATCAGTCCTCATTTTCTTCCTTGATGAAGAGAGTACAGTCGATCAATCCACGTCGAAAACCATTCTTTAGAAGATAGGAAGACAATGTTTCATACCAAGCCCGTGGAGCTCGATGAAGACCATATAACGCCTTATTGTGAAGCTATACCTTGTCAGGATGGATTCGATCTTCAAAACCAGGCGGTTGTTCAACATATACTTCTTCTTCAACCACACCATGAAGAAATGCACTCTTCACATCCATTTCGTAAACTGTAAACTTCTTGTAGAACGCATAAGCCAAGAAAATTCTTATGGCCTCAAGACGTGCTACCGATGCATAAACTTCATTGTAATCAATGCCTTCTACCTGATTAAAGCCCTGGACAACCAATCTTGCTTTGTTTCTCACAACAACACCTCGGTCATCCTTCTTACACTTGTAAACCCATCTTGTACCAATCTTCTTGTAGTTGTCAAGCCTGTCAACCAATTTCCACACGCCTAACTTCTGAAACTGCTGAAGTTCTTCTTGCATTGCCTCAACCCATGAGTCTTCTTTCATTGCCTCTTTCCAAAATTTTGGTTCAACTTGGGAGACATAGCAAGCAAAAGACCAATCATTATGTTCCCCAGATTCCCTAATAGCCGAATATAAACTAGCATTCTGGTTGTTCCTTAGCTGATTACGTGTCTGTACACCACTCTGGACATCTCCGATAATATTCTGCTGAGGATGGGTATTATGAATTCGAGTTTCAGGAACATCGGGAACTCGAGAATTTATACCAAAATTGTTGATATTCATATCAACAGCTAATTCGTTTGCTGGATTTGACAAAGCTGTAGAGGCATGACCTTCAGTCGTCCTTTGATTTTGCACATTTGATGTGACATCTGAAATTCCAGGAACAGGACCAGAAGTAGCTTCATTTGCATAATGGAACTCATCATCCTCCGACGAAACATTATAATCAGCAGCATCTTCGAATTCCTCATTCTGAACAAGATTGTTAACCGAAGTAGACACTTGAGGGTTAATAATAATTGGTCATACTAATGACGAGTCAACTGCAGTATCAGTTTCCAGTAGCATTTGAGCAGTTGCAGATGCATCATCAAAAGTTGGCAGATTAAAGGAGTCAAACAATCCATCGTAGTCAAACATCAAAGGAGCACCCAGAGCTCTTACTGATTCAGTGTATCTTTGAACCTTAACTTCACCCCATTCTTCAATCTTTTTCGATGACAAATTCCACACTCTGAAATTAGGAGCAGTATATCCAAGAAAGAAACCTTCGATAGCCTTTGGTCCAAACTTTCCATGTAGATCAATCATAGTGCAAGGAGCTCCAAAAGGTTCTAAGAAGGACACATCCGGTTTCCTTTTATGTAGCAGCTCGAAACATGTTTTCCCATGCCTCTTCACCGTAAGAACTCTATTCATCATATTACATGCAGTAGCCACAGCCTCCCCCCGGAATTGAATAGGAAGTTCTGATTCTACTAACATAGTTCTTGTAGTTTCAATCAGAGTTCTATTTTCCACTCAGCGACACCATTTTGTTGTGGAGGGTAACAAGAACTGTACTCATGCAAAATGCCTTTAGAAGAACAGAACTCATCCATAACATGATTCTGGTACAACACTCACAAGATTATTTTTTGCCAAATAGTTCATTTTTCCTCAAGTGAATGTGTCCCATTCGTCTATGCCAAGAGATTGATTCCTTTTCGGTGGCTTTTGAGACAAAGCATGTGACTTGTGCAGACGTGGTAATAGCTTGGCTCATGTCAAGAATATACAAGTCATTAATTCTTGAAGCCGACAGGAGAATCCATTCTTTGGGAATCTACCAGGTTTCAGCACATAACAACCGGTATCATCAAAATGAACCGTGAACTTCTTGTCGCAGATTTGAGAAACACTCAGAAGATTGTGATCAATTTGACGAACATAATTGATCTTGTCAAAACTAGCAACACCATTGGAAACCATTCCTTCTCTAGTGATGTATTCGCCCTTATTTCCAGCAAAGGCAACATAACCTCCCCTAATGCTTTTCACATCATAAAGAAGCCTTAAGTCACATGTCATGTGCCTTGATGCTCCACTTTCAACAATCCAATGACTATTCACAGTTCCTCCTGGAACACCCTGCACATTTCAATACCCGATCAGTTTGAGATGGGGACCCAAGCGTTAGTGGTCTTGGGTCGACCCTTATCATCAAGAAATGTGATTTCTATTTCTTGATGATTTGGAAACTTTGTGCCTCCCCCTGAAACATTACCGGTCTTAGGTTTCCAAAGTTGTTGAAATTTACCAGAATGACTATTATTTACAATTTTTAACTACTTCTAGTTTTATCAAACTTGAAGAACTTGGTTTCCTTTCTGAAAAATCCGGTTTTAATGCTTTTTCAATTATTTTTACTTGTTTACGTCTCTATTTTTCTTCTTGTTCTTTAACAATACATTTGTCTTGTTTTGGTGATACAGATCGACATTGGCAAGTTGGTTCAGGAGGGGCTTTTTCAACAAATCTGGGTTTTGCTGGGTTGGTACAATTTTTGATTACGTGGCCAAACTCTACACATTTAAAACATGTTCTCCTTTCAACAAATTTAGGAGATCCTGTTTTATGACTAGATGTTGAACTTGTGGGTTTGGAGGTACTTGGTTTATCTTCACACCCATTTGTATGTTGAGTGTAATTGTTTTGACTGTTATGCTTCAAAATCTTGACGGTATTTACAAAATGGATATTGGACATGCTTTCAAAAGTCTCGATTTTATCAGTACCAGTTGAACTCACAAATTTAACATTCTTTAATATCTTCTTGTAGCGAGTGCTTTTAGCTTCACCCTTTGGTTGTGATACCTTAGGTTTTTATGCTCGCTTTTCTTGTTGTTTTTCTTTTGAAACGAATAATGGTTGAGACTTGATTGGATTCTTCTTATCCAAAATTTTGGTTGTTGAATTTTCAAAAACTTGATCAATTGAAGTTGGATTTACATTTTTTGATCGGAAAGTCTTTGTTTGAGTAAATTTTCTTATCCCCAATCAAAGTATACAACACATTATCATTTTCAGATGTAGATGTTGTTGTCTTGACAGATTTCATAGGATCATTCCTTGATTTTCAATAGTTTTCTTATCAGGAGTAGTAGAAATTTCTACCCCTTTTTCTTCATCAAGAGATTGATCCTGATCGATTTTCTCTGACTCATCATCTGATGAATCATCCTCCTCTATTGTAGAAGGATTCTGATCAACAACAGATGATGAGTTCTCTGATTTTCTTGATTCAACTGAGAGATTGTCCAGCTTAAACCCTAATCCTGCTGCAAACTCTTCAGGATTAAGAGGTACAGATGGTTCAAAGCGTGGCATTTCCTCTTCATCAGGCAATTTGATATAATTGTGTTTCAAAGGAGGTGGACACGATTTATACCCAATGCATTTGACATCTCCCTTAAGTTTTTGAACATCAATGATGTGATCAAGCACATATCGGGAGTTAGAATAACTCTCCAATTTGAGCTTAATTGCATCATGTTTGCATTTGGCAATGGCTAACTCCTTTTTCGTTTCTTCAAGAATATTAATGTAGTTATTAATTCCTATTTGCTTGTTCAAAACTGTTTTTGTTAATTCAGAAACGCTTTTCTTAAGAGTCTCGATTACATATTTGAATTCTTTTTCTTTTCGAGTTAAAGCTAGATTTGCCTCTTTGCATTTTGACAGTTCAACAACTAGGCATTGATTGTGATTGTTTGTTGTTTCAAATTTCGTTCTTATTTCAGCACAGTCACTGCATATCTTAGGAGAGTCGGATTTTACCTGACTTGTCGAACCTGCAACATTAGCCATGAAGACAGTATGATGAGATAAGGATGCACTATTTGTAATGATTTTCTCCATTTCCTTTTATGCAACTTATGCTTTCTTCATCAAACCAACCTTTTGACTTTTCAGCTTCTCTGCTTCTTTCAGCAATTCATTGACCTCAGTATCAATCCCTTCCCTGATATCTGAATCAGATCCATAACCACCTGCACTCGAGCATTCCTCATCAGAACTACCATTATACCAAGAACTATCATCATCATCAGAAGTGTCAATGCTGTGAACATGTTTGATCTGATTGATAATCTTGGCATAAGATGCAGTTCCTCCTTAATTCTCGTTTCCTAATTGTACTGACCAATCGCATCCTTCATCTGCTTGAACTATTAGAGCTTGGTTTGTGTTGTTTGAAGGCCCAGACTGGTTGGTGTTGTTTGGGTTGTTAACAGCTACTATTCTCTGTTCATTGTTAACTTGAGTTGTGTTGGATGGTTGTGATTGATTTTGGAAAGGGTTGTGATTTCCTTGTTTGCTGGCTCTAGTGCATTCACGCTTGAAGTGACTTTTTCACCACAGTTGAAGCGACCTTTTTCACCATAGTTGAAGCAAGTAACAACATCTTTATCAAAACCATATTTCGTATCTTTCTTGCTTTCTAAACTCGTTCTCCCAGTTCTGCTCATGTAAACCTTAGCTCTTCTGACCGCACTTGCAAACGCCCATTTAATATCCATCAACTCCATCTCATCTCTGTCTATTTGTTGATAGTCTTCATTAGTAAAATTGATGTTTCCAATTTGACCAGCGACTAGTCCATAGTAAGCACTATCCACAGTGTTCAAAAGTTCCATATGTTCCCGAGCAACTTCTACACTGACCTTGGAAAGATGTGATGTATCAAGTCTGACCGTATTAGAATTTGCAGGTTGAAAGTTGTTACCATAGAAAGCTTGTTGAGAAGCTTGTTGTGGAACTTGAGGTGTAACAACTTGAGGTGTAACAACTTGAGGTTGTGGTAGAAAGGCTTTAGGATCAAATAATTGACCATAGGTTTGAGTACTTGAGCCGGCAGATTGATCTATTTGAACTGGTGGTGGTAGAAAGGGGTTAACATATGACAACTCGTTTCTATCATTTGCTTAGTGAGATGTACTCATACAAGGTTATCGCATCACAACAGGAGATTGTTATGCGCTTTGCTGATGCCTTCCCACCTAAGTGGAGTCAATTTATTGAATTGCTAAAGCACACAGGTGTGATGGATGTGATCAGCATTTACAAATTTGTTCAGAAACTTGAAAACAAAAATGAAGAAGAAATTCGGAAAGCAAAACGATTTCCAGTTCCACAAAACCCAGAAATGTAATTTGGTGGCATTAACCCAGGTATAAGTACAGTTCAACAACCGAAGCTACAAACCGCATTCATGTCAAATTCAAATCCTTTTTTGCCACAAGTTAAACCAGATCAGTCTGTTGGTTCAAGTGCTCAAGTTTATGAACAAGCTTTTGATCCAAAAGCCTTTCTCCTCTACCTCAAGATATTAGTTCAACTCCTCAAGCTTATGAACAAGCATTTGATCCAAAAGCATATCTTCCTCAACCACAAGTTGTTACACCATAAGTTCAATAACAAGCTTTCTATGGTAAAAACTTTCAACCCTCAAATTCCAACACTGTCAGACTTGATACATCAAACCTTTCTAAGGTGAGTGTGGAAGTTGCCCGGGAACACATGGAGCTTCTAAACACTTTGGTGAGCTCCTACTGCGGATTAGGAGCTGGACAAATTGGTAATATCAATTTAACCAGTGAAGACTATGCACAAATCGATAAGGATGAGATGGAGTTAATTGATATCAAATGGGCGTTTGAAAGTGCAGTAAGTAGGGCAAAAGATTTTATGGAGAAAACAGGAAGAACTAATCTGGAAAGCAACAAGGATACTCCATATAGCTTTGACAAAAGGAAAGTTACTTGTTTCAACTATAGAGAAAAAGGGCATTTTAAAAGAGAATGCACGAAGCCTCCACAGCAAGGGAATCAATATCCTTTCAACAGAAATCAAGTTACTAACAACGAAAGAGCAATGGTTCCTGCAAACAACTTCAACCGAGCATTAGTAGTTCAAGCAGATGAGGGTTGTGATTGGTCTGTTCAATTAGGAAACAATGGTGGAGGAGAAACTGCATATTATGCTGAAATTACAAAAAATAATAACGAAGGAGAATCGTCCAGAAATAATGACAATTCATGGGATAGCAACAGTTTAAATGAAGCAGTATCGACTTCTAGTGAAGAACAATCTGAAGATGTTAATGCTGAAGTAGATGAGGTGACCACTGAAACTGAATCGACGGATAGCAGCGAAGAGGATTTAGAACATGAAACTGAAGGACCATCTGATGAGTTTTCCAAGCATCTCTCATCAATCAGATCTTCCACTCTTCATGCAGCATTCATGACCCGTATGGATTGCCAATCCAGTCAGGTAAGTTTCGATAAATCTATTATGTCCAAGTGTGTATGCAAACCAAAGCAAGAGCACAACCAATATAACAAGAGATATATCTTCAAATGTTCACTATATTGATTTGTAGAGAGACCCAGTATATACAATCTTGAATAAACTGCTTATCTCTCTATACACTCTCAGTGTTCTCACTTTGTGCTCTGTTTCGAGTGTCCTACGACTCAACTCTACTTACAGAGAAGTGCATGTCTGTTTATATAGTGTCAACACCTGGAAACAGTACGAAGAATGTCATTGGTTATAAGAAACTCTACAAAGACACGAAGAACATTCATACATGGTTGCTCGTACAAACAAGTTATGGCTCGTACGAATGAGTAACTAATTTATACGACCAAGCAATGTTATTGTTAACATAGTCACTCGTACGAGAATACAATGACTCGTACGATCATGTAATGGTTCGTATGAGCAAGCACCTTGCTCTTGTGAATCACCTTTCACTCGCACGGGCAAACTAAAACTCCGTACTAAATCAAGATAGGAGGATATCTTGATTTGGTCGACACGGCCAAACTTTACAAACGCAACAAACAAAGACCGTACAATTACTGACGTAACTAAGAACAACCGACAGACACAAAAGTGTATCAAATAAAAACCGAATAGAGTCGAACCGAACCGAACTAAGTCGCATCCACACAAATATTCATCAATAAGGTTGGATTTGATCATGCTTCTTCAAGAGATTCCTTGTATGGTGTAGCAAAACATGTCCATAATTCTGTATTTTGACGAGAACATATGTATGGAAACGACTTTTCCACGAAGGATAATCGTTCATATGGTTCAGTTTTGGTGGACAGTTATTAGTCCCAGTTTCACTCTCGCTTATAAGAAGAGTCTGAATACTCTGGTTTTGATTTGCTATATATGCCCATTGATTTGCGGCAATCATGGATGTGTGTTGAGGCATTAGTGATTTAACCCATGAGGTTGCGGAGCTTAGTGTTGAGTCTTGATTTGTGCTTGAACTACTCCCCCAATCCTAAGGATTAGTACCCATTATGTTTTCTTGATTATGAAAATTAAAAGGTTTAAAGTTTCAAAAAGCTCCACTGTGCATTATCCGTTTTGATATGATTGACCTCGGGAGCCCCTGCACATGTAAATAAGCAATTACTTAAACAGTGAAACCCAAGCCTTCTCGGTCTTGGGTGGGTTCGGAATATCAAACGTTGAAACTTTGACATTAACATCCTATTTAACTTCAGATTTAATAGGTGTTTTGATTTCTACAGAAGATGTTTTGGTTTTCACCACCCAAGTTTGTATTTTAGAATTGCTTTTGTTCGGTTTTGGTTGAAGCTTCACCAATTTCAAATTTGAAACATTTAGAATTATTAGTTTCACAATTTTGTTGGATTCGTTATTTCTTTTTAAGATATGTTTTGGAGCAAACTCAGGTTTCTTTTGTCTCACATCTTCTACGGATTTCTTTGCGTTGTAAAAATATTTTGAGTTGCTTTGAGTACAACGTCGTGCAATATGCTTTGTTACATTTTCAACATTTCTACTGTCGCAATTAGTAGATGAACTCAATTCTGCTCACGACGTTTCTTTCTGCATGGAACTCGTGGTTTGATTGTACCTCTCTCAACCTTTCTTTTTCACTTACCATGCTTCATCCAAGCACAAAGTTAACTTTCTTTTGAAAATTTGATTTTCAAAACTTATCATTTTTCTTCTTAACATACCCCAACCCTTTACGCTTATTTTTAGGATAACTTTTACCTTTGTGATCATTTTTACAAGAGCTTTTGGGTTTAGAGTAGTAAGACTTATTCAAATTTCCCAGTTCAGAAACATTGATTTTTGATATCTTAAACACTTGCTCTACTTTCTCAAGATTCACATTATGAATCGGGAATTCTTGATCAGAATATAGTTTGTCCAATCCTTTCATGGTATAAGCAACCAATGTAGAATCATCATCCGAACTAGAATCTGATTTATCAAGATAATTCTTGTGAAAGCTCTCCTCATTTTCTGAAGGTAAACTTGAGCTAGTTTTCTCCAAGTTCGACTCAGCACTTTCATACTCTGTGCTATCACTTTCACTTCCCAAAACCTTTTCAACCACTGTTTTAACCATATTAGATTCATAGTCATTGTCTGATATAGTGTATATTATATTAATGTTCTCAGACAACTCATTTTTCTTTTCAGTTTTCAAATTTAGATTGAGCGCCTTTTCCACCCCTGATGGTTTCTTTCTAGCATAGCTTTCCCACATGGGTGGTGGAACATGGTTGTAACCAACACTTTTGTTCTTACCATTCTTATCATCTTCTTCCTTTTCACTTTTGAAAGAATATGATCAATGACATATGAACTGGTGGATTAACTGATCAACAATTTGTTAACCCTTTCCATTTCGATTTTCATTTTTTCAAGCTCATTTTTAAGTTCAACAATTTTGTTCAGATGAATGTTAATTGCCATTTGTTTGTCCATAAGAGTTGCTTTATGCATCAACAAAGTTGAACTATCTTCACTGTTAACCTTTTCATATTGTTTAATTGCTTTAGATAATTTGTCACAAGCTTATTTAGTTTCATTATAATCACTTGACAAATTATCTGAAAGTTTTTTTTTCATTTTAGAATAGTTTTTATATTTCTCGACACGTTCCTTGCAAGGTTCTTGGCATCTCTTGCATGGTTTTTCAACCTTAACAACCTGAAGTTTGACAACCTCCCTTACCGACTCTTTGACAAATTCAGTCACTGACTCTTCTTTGACTTCATTAGAAACTGCCTCTTTAAAGTTTGTCATCATTGCTTTGTTTGCAATCTCGGTCAAATTCTCGGCATTCGTCTCTTTTTCCACATCTATCAATTCCACACATTCAGACTTTGATTCCTCTTCTGCTTGCACTTGATAATTTGAATCAAAATATCCTACAAAAGATGGAAACATATTTGGTGGAATCAGATTTCTAAAAGCATTATGCAATATATTCCCTTCTTCAGCATGTTGTTCATGAATATCTACTTCAAGAACTGCTTTCTGAAGAGCTACATCGAATACTGCTTCAGAATAATCTTTTGTTTCAGGTTCAGGCTCTCTGATTATCTCTGCGAGAAGTGCGAGACTTTCGTTTTTAGAAATGTACTTACTCCAGTTAAATCTTTCATCTTCTTGGGCGACTAGTAAAGCTTTGTCTTTAGCATTAGATGGTTCGCTTGCACCCAATTAACAAATCGTTCACTCCAACTGTCATAATCCTCCAAATTCATCAACTTTGGGGGTTTCACAATTGTCCCCATTTTGTTCTCCAAATTCAGATTATGTGCCGCGGCAGTTGATACATTAACAGTTGATATAGCAAACATCTTGTAAAATGTGTTCTCCATTTTACCAGCCTGAAACAATCTTAAATGCTAAAACGATTAAGATTTCGGTTCGAATGAAGTAAAAAATGTAAAAAATTGTTTTATTTTCATGCGAAGATAGATTTATCTTCGTGCGAAGGTAAATGATTTTTAAACCTTCACAATTTTTATCTTCATGTGAAGATAGAATTGTCTTCATGCGAAGGTAAAGTTATGTTCGTGCGAAGGTAGGTTCAAAACTTGACATTTTTGCAATTTTCAACATGAATTCGTTTGTTTTCAACTCTGATTTTCTCAAAGGTTTATCTAAACATGTTTTTACGTATTAATCTTCGAAGTCAGTTCATTTTAACCATGGATTCATTTTAAAAAGTGAAAAATAAGAAGAATAAGTAAAATAAGAAGTCTTCTAGGCTAAATCTTGAACATTTGTCTTCAAATCAGGCTCCCTAAGCTTTTATACCACTTGTATGATCGTTTTGTCCAATAGCAAAGGTCCTAATTTATTGAACTAGTATACACGTGCGGAATCCGGGTATAGTTAGGCGACATTGTAAACACATTGTATTCACTTTAATCATTGGTTCATTAACTTGTTGTACGTTACCAATCCTAGAAACAGTCGGACAGAGCTCTGACGTCCAAATCACAAAACATTACAAATGAACTAGCTTGCACATCTATTTAGAGACAACACATTACCTTCGTACGAAACTAGATTCTATCTTCATGCAGAGGTAAATCTCCTTTGTACAAAGATAGTTTCACTTCGTACGAAGATAGATTACCTTCGTACGAAGTGCATATCCACTTCGTGTGAAGTCAACAACATACATTCTAACATTATGCAACTATATACAGACTCGATACTATTTAATGACGTAGGCAATAGACATATGCATCAACATCTAGCAAATGTAGGGAAATATAACGAAAGAGAAGTTTCTGAAGTATCCCAGATTCGTGTAGATGATGCTAGATGATCAATTCTCGAATCTTGTGAAGGATAAAAAAGACAGTTTGAAGCTGGAACACATGTCTAGTTTATCGTTAATTCGTCTGAATCAATACCTTAAGCAAACAACCTAACATGTCATGAAGATTTTTTCGGAGCAATCAATCACAAAAATTATAAAGCACCGCCCAAGGATCAATGGAGAAATGATGGAAGTAACTCTGAGAACGATTAAGAGGAATGTTTTGTTAATTATGTTCCTAAGAGAGGTTTCTGGTACGAGAAAGAGGAAAAGAAAAAGAAATCAACTCCAAAGAAGCAAACTCAAAATAAAGAGAGCATCAAAGAAAGAAACTACAATGTTAATAGACGAAGATACGGATGAGGAAGAAGAGGTGCACGTTGAAGTTGATACAAATGTTGAAACAAAAATTTTTTCTACTATTACTTATCATGACAAAGAGGCTGAATCGAGTTCTGATAACAGTATTGATTATGAAGCATCAGCAGAGAAAGTAGAGCAGCGAAAAAGAAAGGAAATGGGTGATGATGATGAAACTTATGTGCTGTCAGAACTAGAAGAAATAATCAAAAGACCACCAAAGAAGGTTAAGCGTGTGAAGAGTAAACCAACAAACGTTTATATAAAGACAACAGGGTCTCCGGCTTGTATAAAGACAACAAACGTTTACAGAAACCTTGATTATTCAAATAGTACCTACTTCACCACAACGTCCATTATCTCCTCAAATTCAACATACAAGACCACCATATCCACCATTACCTCCAAAACAAACAACACCTCTTGTACACCAACAATCAACACCTTAATCATGTACTAGAAGTCAATCTCATCCTACGGGTCCTACAATTTTTGAAGAAGATTTGCAATTTGTAGGTTTCGAATGAGATTTCTTTAATGATCAGAAGATTCAAGAATTGAAAAATAGAGTTAAACATCTCGAATCTAAGAATGTACAACTAGTCTCTGTGCTTACGAATGTCACAGTAGAGAATGAAAGACTTCACATGGTGGTGAAAGATCTTGAAGTTGAAAAATAGCTAAATGCAAAGAAGTTTAATGTTCTATAAAAAATGTTAGAGAAGAGGTTCGGTATAAACTTGGATGTTGAATATGATCAAATAGAAATTGATGAGGCAAAGGCAAGGACTGCTGAAAGGGCTAGGAAAGCTGAAGCTGTAGCTGCAGGCAAGGGCAAAGGAAAAATTGATGAAGTCCCGATAATTACACCTGTTGAGAAAGAAAAAGAACAAGAGCCTTTGGTGAATTTGATCGGATTAGTTGTTGATGTACCATATGATGTTGAAAAGACAAAGAAACCAATCAGAGATTTAGTGTTGGTTGATCCTGAGAAACAACAAGAAGATGATGATGGTGATGATGATGATGATGATGCTAGTGGTTACCGTAAGAAAGATGATGACGATTACAAAGGAGATGGTAATGATGATACACAAGGTGAAACAAGTCTGGTGGTTCAAGCAAAGATGAACGATTCGTTTGACTACGATACATTTCTGAATGATGAAGTGAATCAAGAAGAATCTCAAAGTAAGGGGGAGACTAAAGATCCTGTTCACAATGCAGAGCACTCAGGAATCCTCACAGACGTTGTTCCTATGACGGCTGATCCTGTTATGCCACCTAAAGTATTCTATTTAGAGCACGGTGTAAAGGAAGGAGAGTTTGTCCATAAGTACACAAAAGAAGAGATCGTAGAGATGTTGGGTGTTGATGAAAGATCATACGAGTTTGATTTTAAAGATGAACTAAATAACGTCAGCATTGCAAAGCCAGAACACTATGTGTATCGTTATGTAGAGGATGCAGATGAATATGATAATGGTATCATGGAGGATGATTATGACAATGAAACTGTGAAATATACTCGTGATGGAACTGATGACTTCCCTACATTCCACGAAATGTTTTCTGAAGAAAAAAATGATTGATTGAAGAGAAAGTTTGAGGAGACTATGAAAGATGGTAATGTTCCTAAACGATTATCTAAAGAAAAAATTCTTGAAGCAAAGAAGACTTGGTTTAAAGAGCTTCCGAAAGAAAGAAAATTTCGACGACCGCTAACTTTCTTCATGAGAGATCAAGACAAGTCGTTAGGAGATATACTGAGCTGGGGTTGGATACTAGAACTGAATGTGTATGCAGTGAAAAGAGAATTTGGAGTACAATACTTTCGATTCTTATGTGATATACATATATTGCCTTGGTGGGATGTTGAAGAGCTTTGCCGGACAAAATGTATCAACTATCAAATGAAGTTCAATCATCAAAGGCTGTGGAAGTTTATAAAGTATGAAGCTACTCATGGTTTTCATAACTGGCTACCACACTATCCTAAAAAGATTGTCAAGATAGATCCAGTCACTAAAGAAAAGGATATTATGTTGATTGTTAAAAATTTTACAAGATTAATTCTTCAAGTGGTGGCAGTACGATATAGAGACGGGAGAAGCGGTGATTGTATTGAAGTCTGAAGGTATGTGGCAAACTATCAGGATTCTAGATCTAATGTGGTTGGTTAACTGCTCAGAAAAGGACATTGAATGCTTATTTTATAACAAGATTTGTTAAGAAGCGAAGGAAAAGTTCAAGTAATGCAATACCAGGGTGTGATCAACGTTTACCATGCACATGGTACTAACTCAGGAAAGATGTGGAAGTTTAAATGGCGTGAATTGGAAGGTAAGGAGTTTAGAAAACAGATGCGCAAAGACGAAAAGATTGAAAGAAAAGATAAAGAAAGCTTCAATTAAGAGGTTTCAATTTTTTAAATGGGCTCTGGCAACAGATCAAACACCGATTCCAAGTGAAGAACGTCGGGAGCCGAGGAAGAACTTTTTGGGGAGATAAAAGATTAATGTTATGACAATTTTGAAGACTGAAGACAAACCAAGACTATGGCAATATCCAAGGGGGAGTTTGTTGATGCAGAATGTATATCGCCTACATCTTTGGGTCATGACCGTGTATGTAATAGGCCTTAAATGTTAGAAATTTGCGTATGTATGTTCACTTTGTACGAAGTGGCTACTTCGTACGAAGTTAGATAGTTGTCAATTTTGTATGAAGTTGATTCACTTCAAACGAAGGTAGTTCAGTTCGCACGAAGAGGAATGTCTACATAAAGACTTCGTGTGTTCATTTTTAGTACGTTTTGGTTGACTGATAAGGCAAAGCGCAAAATCATTTCAGGCTGTGTAAGTTTAACAATTAATGAAACTGAAAAATTGAAAAGTATATCTTGATCAACTGTCGCTATAATAAAATGAATTCTACGCATTTTATGAGTAGTTAATCAAATTAGGACCTGAGCTAATGGAGTAGATCCTCACACCTATGACCTTGAACTTTGTGCGGTTGTTTTTGTGTTAAAGATTTGGCGACACTACCAAGTGTGTGGTCTTCACTAACTATAAGATCCTACAACATCTCTTTAACCAAAAGGAACTCAACATGCGTCAAAGACGATGCGTAGTGTTACTTAACGATTATGATTGCGAGATTCGCTACCACCCTGGTAAAGCGAATGTCGTGGCCGATGCCCTTAGTCGAAAACCTCATGTGAAAAGTTTTTGTTGCTTCCGAGTCCTAAACGACCTTCAAGACCATATTCGCGAGGCACAATACTCATCCGTCAATGAGGATAACTTGTACGACGAGATGAAGTGCAGTGCCGAAAGCCTGCTCGTATCGAAATCCAATGGAATCCTTTACTAACCCGATCACATTTGGATTACAAACCACGACAACATCCGTGACCTCTTGATAAAAGAGACACACAAATCTCGATACTCTATTCACCCCGGCGCTGACAAGATGTACCAAGATCTTCGTATATCTTATTGGTGGCCCGGTATGAAGAAAGACATTGCAACCTTCATTTCCAAATGTCTCACGTGTTTTAAGGTGAAAGTTGAACATCAACGTCCCTCTGACATACCCGAACAACCAGAAATTTCCATGTGGAAATGGGATAGTATAGCCATGGATTTCATCACCAAACTCCCTCGAACCTCGTCCGGTCATGATAGAATTTGGGTGATCATTGATCGTCTAACCAAATCAGCCCGCTTCCTCCCCATTCATGAAGATTATCGAGTCGAGAAATTGGCTCGTATCTACACCAACAAGATCATTTGCCACCATGGTATTCCCGTCGACATCATTTCCGACCGAGATGGTCGTTTCACCCTCACCTCTAGAAATGTTTCAAACCCCTTGATACTCAACTCAATATTAGTACGACTTTCCATCTTCAATCGGATGGTTAAACCGAGTGTACTATCCAAACTCTCGAAGATATGCTTCGTTCGTGCATAATCAATTTTGGTGGCAACTGGATATACACTTACCTTTGGTAGAATTCTCGTACAATAATATTTATCACGCTCGTATTCAAATGGCTCCATTCGAAGCTTTGTATGGTCGTAAGTGTAGTTCGCCTATTTGTTGGCATGAGATCGGAGACGCACAAATCACCGGTGTCGAGCTTATACAAGAGACGACGGATGAGATTTTACAGATCCGCGACAACCTACTCAAGGCTAGAAGTCGACAAAAGAATTACGCCGACAAAAGACGCAAACATTTGGAATTCAATGTTGGCGATCACGTACTCCTCAAGGTATCCCCTTGGAAAGGAGTTGTTCATTTTGGTAAGAAAGGCAAGCTCGCTCCTTGCTTCGTAGGTCCTTTCAAGATTCTCAAAAGGATTGGCAAGGTGGTGTATCAACTAGATTTTCATCAAAGGCTCGACAAGGTTTCATATTCCAACCTCAAGAA
The DNA here is from genome assembly GCA_947069175.1 of Scalesia atractyloides. Taxonomy (NCBI): domain Eukaryota; kingdom Viridiplantae; phylum Streptophyta; class Magnoliopsida; order Asterales; family Asteraceae; genus Scalesia; species Scalesia atractyloides. The sequence goes on along the minus strand of CAMTDV010000026.1, from coordinate 46,325,355 downwards.
ATGCTTAGCTGAAAGAAGGGCTTCAAGTTCCTCTTGACGATTTAGAAATCAATGAGTCCTTACCCTTCGTCGAGAAACTAGTTGAAATCATGGACCGAGGAACCAAGCAACTTAGGCGCAGTCGACTTCTCATAGTCAAGATTTGAGGGAAGGAAACGTAGCGTTGAATTCTCTTCGGAACTTGAGAGTGAATTATCCACATCTATTCGCCGAGTCTTCCTTTTGAATAAATTTCGGGACGAAATTCCCTAAAATAAGGGAACTGTAACGCTTCGCATTTCCGTACTTTCCTTATTTAGGAAGTTGTAATCGTATTTCTATTTTTTTAAAAACTTGTAATCATGTCTTAATTCGTATTTCATTTTTCCAATCTTATAATCCGAGACTTTGATCAAAATGGAAATACATTTTTGTTCACATTTGTTTAATCATAAATGCATGATACATAATCAATCTTGAATATGTGTTTTATATACCACACCAAATTATGCTTGATGTTTAATTATATTCAGAATCATACTCATATACATTATTGATATTCACACACTTATATATCCTTTAAGATACCCAAAAAACCAAATCGAAGCCTACATCCTGCCAGTCGTAGCCTACGATACTGGGCGGGCAAATTGTTTAAAAAAGCATGAATTTCACCTCTTTTCCACATCCCTTCTTCTCCAATCACCTTCCAACATTCTTTTAACCAAACCCTAATCCCCAACTATATATACATCACTTCTACAACTCCTCGACACTTTACAAACTCTCTAAACTCTCTCAAAGTGCAAGAAAATTATGTTTTAGGCAGAATACTATCTTGTGTTCAAAGTGAGTTCTAACTCACTTTTTCTTCTTATTTTCTTGCGTCAATCTACTTAGATGACCTTCAAGGATGTTACCCAAGGTTCACCAAGGTGTAACAAGGTGGTACATCACTTGCATAAGGCTCCAAAGTCATATTTGAATTCTGATTTATAAAAACTTTTACAAACTTGTCTCATTTCGTGGTTTATCTTATGGAATCTTGTACCAACCCTTGTCATCAATCTAACTCGTGGATATGGGGCTTGTGTATGATTAATTTCCAGAAGATTAAAGGCTCAAAACCTTTATAAAATTCTGCCCTAAAAAGTCCCAAGTGACTTCAAAGTGTTGGAACCATCCAAGCTCTTTCAACCTTCAATGTTGAAAGACTTATGTATTGGTAAAGGTGTGAACAATGGAAGTCGTGGCTTTCCAACCATGATTCCACCTACCTCACTTGTTTTAGTGGCAAGAATACCTAAGTAGCTTACAAGAATCAAAGTAAGATAACCTCGCATCACCTCCAACATTTGCCATGCTGGGTATGACACGCCCAGGTTGTTCTTACTTGGCTACTTAGCAACTTAGTTAGTTGTATTTTTCTTACTTAATTCATGACCAACCGAGTCATCAACTACGTTGATGACTTTGTGGTTTGGCGAATCATATAATAAGGTTTAATGGATGTTGATCATCATACCTCCTTGCATTACCATTTTCATGGTTCCTTACTTTATATTCATCCATAACATACATATATATATATATAGAGAGAGAGAGAGATAAATTATACGTTAAATTTCAAATCTAATCTGTTAACAAAAACCGCAACTCACACACCTTCGTTTCCCTTTAGGGTAACTTCAGTGTTCCAAACTCAAGATACCCATCCAACTCACTTTGTGGAATCGCTACGCAAACCTTGAGTATACATGACCCTATTTCGGTTTTGTTTACACTTTAGGTGTAACATTTGTATAAATCGGGTCTCCAAAACCCGCTTCGTTTTGCAATCAAATACCAAGTTACGAAATTTCATTAAGTATTTATGAGTATTTTGAGTTTAAACGTTACATAATTAATATATAAACTAAACTATAAAAATTATATTTGATAAAAAGTTAAAATAAAATAAATAAAAAATAGTTGGAGCTGACCGGACTCGAACCCGGGTCAACTGCCTCCAATGACTTATCTTTCCGTCTCCAAACCACTCCGCCACAAATTGTTTTCTGTTAGTATTATGAAACAATTAAATTTTATACGCAAACTCGGATTAACGGTTACTGATATCTGTATAACGGAAATCGGTGAGCCAAATCGCCAAATCAGTTTTCGTTCGTTTAATTAACTTATAACCGACGCATATCGGTTTCTAATTAAAGTTCAGATTGAATGAACTTCAAGTTTTGGGTTTTGAAACCGAAAAACATTCAAGCTTCAAATAATTCTGATTCCAATCATTTATACGATTCAAAACTGTCGCAAATACACTCCAAACCCTTTTCGTCGCGTTTTCAAGTCTTTTGAGCTCAAGAAAATTGTCGCCGGAATCCTCTGCAACTCTCGCCGGAAAACCGTGTCCAACTCAAACCAGTAAGATTCTACTCTCTTGCTGTTTCAATCTATTGTTAGGACACTACTAACATTATTCCGTCACTCAAAGTCAGTCACAGAAGACTTTGCTGGATTTCTGGTTTCGCCGGAGAAATTCTGGAATTTGCCGGAATCACGCTAGTTGACGGTAAACACATTCAATCGTGTAAATAATCCATGTACTCTGTTTCAATTTCAAATTTAATTCTTTAATTCTGTTGATTAGCCCCTCTCAGCCGAAGTTTCAATAACAGAGTTGCCTGTTCTCGCCGGACTTCCTGAAGAAGACGACCTGTCCGGTATTTCTTTTACCCAAACTGTTCGGTTTGTTCATTCAAACTAGTAATCATGTTATTTAAGAAGTAGAACCCGGAACTAGTGATCTGTGTAAAACCGGTAATTATAGTGAAGAAGACGAACATAACAACGGGTTAAGAATAAATAAAATTCGGATAGTTAACGGGTTAGACACACAGTCCAGCGGTGGACTGTGTGCAAAGTTTATATACGAGTCCCGAGTTCGATCCTTGCTACACACACGCTGCGTAATAACATTCCTTTTTATTCATAAAACTAACCGGGTTAGATTGAGTAGTTGTTAAGTATAATATAATTCAAGAATATAACCGGGTTAGACACACAGTCCAGCGGTGGACTGTGTGCAACACAAACTGCACGTCACGCGATCGAGTCTCGACACAAACACCGGTTCAATGAGAATAAAACGTTTTGTAAAATAAAGGAATTTTCGGTAAATTCGAATAAGTGTATTAATATAATTAAAACTAGATTTCTAACGGGTTAGTCACGTAGCTCAGTTGGTAGAGCTACGTGCGCGTGAACGGAAGGTCACAGGTTCGAATCCCGCTCGGCGCAAGAATTACCGCTGACCGAACCGGTCAACGGTCAACGGTCAACGGTCAAACAGTAAAAAAATATATTTTTTTTAAATAATTAATTGTTTTATTTAAATTAAAAATCAATTAAAAATACTTAAAAATAACATTTTTAAGGATAGAAAATAGCCATAAACTCACAAAAATATATCTAAAAATCCCATTAAAAATCTTTAATAAAATCCATCCATTTAATATATTTTTCCTATTATTATTTAGGTCAGTGATTCCTCGTTAACTCGTTTCGTCTAAATCGTGCGCATCTCACCAATTCAAATCCAACGCACCCAATGTGAGTGAACCCTTCAAATTCCCCGTTTTAATCACATTTTTGGGGTGTATCATGTGTCTTATTCATTTTCTTATTATAACTAAGTTATTGTGCATATATATCATATCATGACATGTGTGTTAGTTGTTGCTGTTCAGTAGTTAGGATTGTTTGCAAGTTATTATTTCAGTACATGCAATTGCTGAGGCCGTAGCTCCCCATCCCTCGAGGTTGAGTTTGATCCCCATTTTGTTATGCGGTTGATCAGGGCGTGCCCGCACGATCGGCTCCGTTTGATTGAGCCTTCATCGGTCATTTATTTTCATCTCAATACATGCAATACGCTCGGCTCCGTTTGATTGAGCCTTGAGTGCACAGTTCAATTTACATTTCAAGTTCATGCAATACGCTCGGCTCCGTTTGATTGAGCCTTGAGCACACAGTTCAATTTACATTTTCAGTTCATGCAATACGATCGGCTCCGTTTGATTGAGCCTTGATCTCACAGTTCATTTATGTTAATTATCATATGATGTTGGTATGTTCATGTATGTAATCGATTGTTAATGTATGTTATAATTGTAACCGATGTTGCCATTGCTTGACTTCATGCATATGCTCTTTTATGATTATGCACAATATTTTATTGATAAACTAACCAGAAAATCATTATTAAATGTTTATCTATAAGGTTCACTCGCCAACTTATGTTGACCCAAAAACCTCCCATTTTACACATGATACAGGTGAACCAGCAGCAGCTAGGAACACGTAGGACCTGGATTAGAAGAAATAAAATGATTTAGTGTTTGGATTATTATGTTTGGTTATTTTCCTTTGTAATGAATGAACATGTTTGAAGGTTTGAGAAATGTAACTTTGACTTCATTTAATTATGAAACATAATAGTAAATGTCATGTGCTTTGGTGATAACCCAATTATGCCCCGACTCTTATTTCCGCTGCGGGTCGGGGTGTGACAGATTGGTATCAGAGCCATGACTATAGGGATATAGGATAGGTTATTAGACCCTTAGAGCCTATACTATAGTCGATTAGAAACTTATAAGAATTTTGTGTGTTATATGCCAAATTTCATGATGTTTATATGTTTATGTTAAAATGTTACATTTGATATTGTTCAAGCATGTTCATAAGTGTGTATTATCAAATAATGCTTATCATGAAATCGTATGATCATAACATATCACATCCATGCAAGCACACACCACATCATGATTGATTTTACAACGATTTTCGTGTTTTCAAATCTCATCAAAGTGAGTTCTCATGACGGGCATGTAGTAACTGGAAGGGTACTAGTACCGGTAGTCGGAACGTCCTGTCTAGGCTGGCATTCGTATAAATCCAAAATAAAGGACCAGTTTGCCTACCTGGGGACCAACGATGAGAGTACGAAATACCTATTAGGCCAAAGCATGCTATACCAAACGTCGTGAGAGCTAATCCCACTTTGAGTTGTCATTGTGTCTACACCTGGACACGTTCCGACCAAACATCTCATGAACATATTTTGTGGTTAGCATTCGGGGGATGCGAGTGTTAAATTGCCAATACTAATGTGAATCCTACCAAACCAATAGCCATGGGGGCCCACATGACTATATAGGTGAAGGTATGGGGGACATTTGAGGCCCAACATGAGCGAACCCAAGACATCCTTCGGATGTAGTTGCATTATTGATATTTATGTTATTTTCATTTTTTTTAAGACACATGACACCTAAAAGATACCATAAACTCACAATCTTCTCATTTTATGATCCTGTAGATGTCGTATAGATCGCATCGAAGGAGTAGGAAATCGGAAAAGTCTCAGGAACGATTGGCCACCCATATCGCCAACCAAATGGCCACGATATTACCTGACATTGTAGTACAAGTACAACAAGCTCTTGCTGCAAATCCTACTAACCCTCCTCAACAACAGGACCAGATCATCAACGACCCTCCTACCAGCAAATGCACCTACAAACATTTTAAGTCTTGCGATCCCCCAAAATTCGAAGGGACTGAGGGAGTCACTGCTCTCCAGCGTTGGTTCGAGGAGATGGAAAACGTTTTCTTAAACTGCGATTGTCCTGAGGATCGCAAAGTTCGTTATGCCACCGGGAGACTACTTGGGGTAGCTCTCACTTGGTGGAATACCGAGAAGGGAAAGAGGGGAACGGAAGATGCGATGTCCTTAACTTGGGAGGAGTTAAGGGAAATCATGACTAGGCGATTCTGTCCTAGGAGTGAGATTAAGAAATTGGAAGATGAATTTCATGCCCTGAAACAAAAAGATGGTGATCACTCTACTTACAACAAACGGTTCTTGGAGTTGAACCAGATGGTACCAAACTTATTCACTCCAACCTACCGTCTGATCGAACATTACATTCGAGGACTTCCCTCGAAAATCCAGGATTCGGTCCTCAGCGTTTCCCCGGTAACACTAGAAGCTGCCATGGAATTGGCGACAGAACTGACCGAAAACCGAATTCGTAATGGGAAGTTCAAGGAGGAAAAGAAGAAAACCCCTGCTGAGGGACAAACCTCAAACCACCACACTCCTTCCTCCAAATTTGCTAACAAGAGGAAGCGTAACAACAGGAACTTTGCAGTCACCCACACCAACACCCCTGTTCCTGCTGCACCCATCACTCAAGCCACTCCTCCACCCGCGCCATACAAAAGACCATACACAGGACCACTACCAAAATGTAACCGTTGTCAGTATCACCACTCCCCTGACTATCCTTGCCAGTACTGTACCAGCTGCGGTCGCGCTGGACACCTTGTACAACAATGCCGCGCACCTCAACGAACAAATCGCCACCAACCTATAACCCAAACACACCAACAATTTATGGGACAAGCCCAACAACAACAACCATTTCCACCCACTCAACATTTAGCCCAAACATACTATCAACCCAACTACCCTATGGGCCAACCTATGCGGGCATGTTTCAATTGTGGAGATCCAAGTCATTTCAGGAACTCATGTCCAAGGCTGGTCAATATTATTCATGCTCAGGCCCAAGCCAACCCAGTGAACCAAGCAAATCAAGCTCCTCCACCTGCTAGAGGAAGGGCTTTCAATATTAACGCAAACCAGGCCAGAGCTGACGGCAATGTGGTCAACGGTACGTTTCTTATAAATGGTAGATATGCCTCTATGTTATTTGATACTGGTGCGGATAGAAGTTTCGTGTCATTAGAGTTTGAACCTATCTTAAGTAAAAATCGAGATAAGCTCGCGGAATCCATAACAGTGGAAGTTGCAGATGGAAAACCAGTTTCGTTAGATTCTATTTTACGCAACTGTACGCTCACCCTAAACGATCACGATTTCTCAGTCGATCTTATTCCTATGAAGCTGGGAAGTTTCGACATCATAGTCGGAATGGATTGGCTTAGTCAGCATAATGCGGAAGTTGTATGTCGTGAGAAATTTATTCGTATTCCTCTTTCAAACGGTCAGACTCTTCGAATTATTGGAGAAACCTCGGCGAAAGGACTCAACTTAATGTCTTGCCTTCAAGCTCAGAAATACCTTCGCAAGAATTATGTCGCGTTTTTAGCTCATATCATCAAGAAGGGGACCGCAGAAAAGAAACTTGAAGATATTCCTGTTGTAAAAGATTTTCCACAAGTTTTTCCTGACGACATTTCAGGACTTCCTCCAATCAGAGATGTCGAGTTTCGTATCGATCTTATACCTGGTGCTACACCAGTGGCAAAATCTCCATATAGGTTAGCCCCCTCTGAAATGCAAGAGCTAGCCAGTCAATTGCAAGAGTTGACTGACAAGGGATTTATACGCCCCAGCTCATCGCCTTGGGGTGCACCTGTACTTTTCGTAAAGAAGAAGGATGGATCTTTTCGCATGTGCATCGATTATAGAGAGCTCAACAAGTTAACTATCAAAAATCGATATCCTTTACCTCGTATAGATGATCTTCTTGACCAGCTACAAGGTGCCAGTTGCTTTTCGAAAATCGACCTTCGATCGGGCTATCATCAGCTTAGGGTGCATGAAGAAGACGTCCCTAAAACTGCTTTTCGAACTCGTTATGGTCACTATGAATTCATGGTTATGCCGTTTGGATTAACCAACGCACCAGCTGTTTTCATGGACCTAATGAATAGAGTCTGCAAACCTTACCTTGATCGATTTGTTATTGTGTTCATCGACGATATTCTTATCTATTCAAAATCTAAAGCTGAGCATGAGCGTCATCTGCGACTTGTTCTTGCACTTCTAGAAAAGGAAAAGCTTTATGCCAAGTTCTCTAAATGTGAATTCTGGTTAAAAGAGGTGCAATTTCTTGGGCATGTAGTCAATGACAAAGGAATACATGTGGACCCATCAAAGATCAAAGCAGTTCAAGAATGGCAAGCTCCACGTACGCCAACTGAAGTAAGGTCTTTTCTTGGACTTGCTGGTTACTATCGTCGATTCATTTCAAACTTCTCTCGCATTGCGGTGCCACTCACGGCTTTAACCCATAAAGGGAAACCATTTGTATGGGGGCCCAAGCAAGAAGAAGCTTTTCAAACCCTCAAGCAAAGACTTTGTGATGCACCAATCCTCACTCTTCCTGAAGGTTGTGATGATTTTGTAGTCTATTGCGACGCGTCAGGGCAAGGATTAGGATGCGTTCTCATGCAAAGAGGAAAAGTCATAGCTTATGCCTCAAGGCAACTCAAGACTCACGAAAAGAACTACACCACTCATGACCTTGAACTTGGAGCCGTTGTATTCGCTCTTAAGATATGGAGACATTATCTTTATGGCACGAAGTGTGAAATATACACTGATCATAAGAGTCTTCAACACATCTTCAATCAGAAAGAGTTAAATATGAGGCAACGGAGATGGGTCGAACTTCTAAATGATTACGACTGTGAAATCAAATACCACCCTGGTAAAGCAAATGTGGTGGCTGATGCACTTAGTCGAAAGGGCTATGCGAACTCTATTCATCTTCTATGTTCGCAAATTATAACCAATATTAAGGATCAAATTCGAGAAGCTCAACACGTTTCAATAACAGAGGAAGATGTACAAAAGGAGATGTCCTGTGGAGCCGAGCTAAAGCTGGAAACTAAATCTGATGGTATTTTGTATTACCTAGATCGTATATGGATTCCTAACCATATCAATCTTCGTGAAACGCTCATGCATGAAGCCCATAAGTCGCGATATTCTATACACCCAGGAGCCGATAAGATGTATCAAGACCTACGGTACACCTATTGGTGGCCTGGAATGAAGAAAGATATTGCCGTTTTTGTTTCCAAGTGTCTCACTTGTTCTAAAGTAAAGGCTGAACACCAAAGACCCTCAGGACTTCTGGTCCAACCAGAAATACCTGTCTGGAAGTGGGAAAATATAACCATGGATTTCATTACCGGGTTACCTCGCACTTCTAGTGGGTATGACACTATATGGGTGATTATAGACCGACTCACAAAATCAGCTCACTTTATTCCTATTCGAGAAGATTTTAAGAACGAAAAGCTTGCTCGTATTTATATCAGCGAAATCGTCAGCCGTCATGGAGTTCCATTAAGTATTATTTCTGATCGTGATGGTCGTTTCACCTCACGGACATGGCAGGCAGTACAATCCGCAATGGGCACTCGACTAGATCTCAGTACCGCCTATCATCCCCAAACTGATGGACAGTCTGAGCGCACCATTCAAACCCTTGAGGATATGCTTAGAGCATGTGTCATAGACTTCAAGGGAAATTGGGACGCCCACCTACCGTTAGTCGAATTTTCGTACAACAACAGTTATCATTCTAGTATCGGCATGGCACCTTTTGAAGCTTTATATGGTCGAAAGTGTCGATCTCCTGTTTGTTGGCACGAAATTGGGGAAGCTCAAATTACTGGTCCGGAATTGATCCAAGAAACAACAGATAAGATTCATCAAATCAGAAACAATCTTCTAGCGGCTCAAAGTCGTCAAAAGAGTTACGCAGATAAACGACGGAAGCCCTTGGAGTTTAGCGTTGGTGATCATGTGCTTTTAAAAGTGTCACCGTGGAAGGGAGTAGTTCGTTTTGGTCAAAAGGGAAAGCTAGCACCACGTTACGTAGGACCTTTCAAAATACTCGAAAGAGTAGGTCCTGTAGCTTACAAGCTTGACCTACCGGAAGAACTCGACAGAATTCATCCCACATTCCACGTGTCGAACTTGAAGAAGTGCCTCGCTGATGAGAATCTTCATATTCCACTGGAGGATATTCAGATTGATGAATCCATGCATTTTATCGAAAGGCCAGTAGAGATTATGGACTATGGAGAAAAGCGTCTACGTCGAAGTCGCATTCCTATTGTTAGGGTACGCTGGGAGTCGAAACGGGGACCTGAGTTTACTTGGGAACGTGAAGACTCAATGCGTGAAAAATACCCTCATCTTTTCCCTACTACATCAACTGTTTGAATTTCGGGACGAAATTCCTAAAAGTAGGGGATACTGTAACATTTGTATAAATCGGGTCTCCAAAACCCGCTTCGTTTTGCAATCAAATACCAAGTTACGAAATTTCATTAAGTATTTATGAGTATTTTGAGTTTAAACGTTACATAATTAATATATAAACTAAACTATAAAAATTATATTTGATAAAAAGTTAAAATAAAATAAATAAAAAATAGTTGGAGCTGACCGGACTCGAACCCGGGTCAACTGCCTCCAATGACTTATCTTTCCGTCTCCAAACCACTCCGCCACAAATTGTTTTCTATTAGTATTATGAAACAATTAAATTTTATACGCAAACTCGGATTAACGGTTACTGATATCTGTATAACGGAAATCGGTGAGCCAAATCGCCAAATCAGTTTTCGTTCGTTTAATTAACTTATAACCGACGCATATCGGTTTCTAATTAAAGTTCAGATTGAATGAACTTCAAGTTTTGGGTTTTGAAACCGAAAAACATTCAAGCTTCAAATAATTCTGATTCCAATCATTTATACGATTCAAAACTGTCGCAAATACACTCCAAACCCTTTTCGTCGCGTTTTCAAGTCTTTTGAGCTCAAGAAAATTGTCGCCGGAATCCTCTGCAACTCTCGCCGGAAAACCGTGTCCAACTCAAACCAGTAAGATTCTACTCTCTTGCTGTTTCAATCTATTGTTAGGACACTACTAACATTATTCCGTCACTCAAAGTCAGTCACAGAAGACTTTGCTGGATTTCTGGTTTCGCCGGAGAAATTCTGGAATTTGCCGGAATCACGCTAGTTGACGGTAAACACATTCAATCGTGTAAATAATCCATGTACTCTGTTTCAATTTCAAATTTAATTCTTTAATTCTGTTGATTAGCCCCTCTCAGCCGAAGTTTCAATAACAGAGTTGCCTGTTCTCGCCGGACTTCTTGAAGAAGACGACCTGTCCGGTATTTCTTTTACCCAAACTGTTCGGTTTGTTCATTCAAACTAGTAATCATGTTATTTAAGAAGTAGAACCCGGAACTAGTGATCTGTGTAAAACCGGTAATTATAGTGAAGAAGACAAACATAACAACGGGTTAAGAATAAATAAAATTCGGATAGTTAACGGGTTAGACACACAGTCCAGCGGTGGACTGTGTGCAAAGTTTATATACGAGTCCCGAGTTCGATCCTTGCTACACACACGCTGCGTAATAACATTCCTTTTTATTCATAAAACTAACCGGGTTAGATTGAGTAGTTGTTAAGTATAATATAATTCAAGAATATAACCGGGTTAGACACACAGTCCAGCGGTGGACTGTGTGCAACACAAACTGCACGTCACGCGATCGAGTCTCGACACAAACACCGGTTCAATGAGAATAAAACGTTTTGTAAAATAAAGGAATTTTCGGTAAATTCGAATAAGTGTATTAATATAATTAAAACTAGATTTCTAACGGGTTAGTCACGTAGCTCAGTTGGTAGAGCTACGTGCGCGTGAACGGAAGGTCACAGGTTCGAATCCCGCTCGGCGCAAGAATTACCGCTGACCGAACCGGTCAACGGTCAACGGTCAACGGTCAAACAGTAAAAAAATATATTTTTTTTAAATAATTAATTGTTTTATTTAAAGTAAAAATCAATTAAAAATACTTAAAAATAACATTTTTAAGGATAGAAAATAGCCATAAACTCACAAAAATATATCTAAAAATCCCATTAAAAATCTTTAATAAAATCCATCCATTTAATATATTTTTCCTATTATTATTTAGGTCAGTGATTCCTCGTTAACTCGTTTCGTCTAAATCGTGCGCATCTCACCAATTCAAATCCAACGCACCCAATGTGAGTGAACCCTTCAAATTCCCCGTTTTAATCACATTTTTGGGGTGTATCATGTGTCTTATTCATTTTCTTATTATAACTAAGTTATTGTGCATATATATCATATCATGACATGTGTGTTAGTTGTTGCTGTTCAGTAGTTAGGATTGTTTGCAAGTTATTATTTCAGTACATGCAATTGCTGAGGCCGTAGCTCCCCATCCCTCGAGGTTGAGTTTGATCCCCATTTTGTTATGCGGTTGATCAGGGCGTGCCCGCACGATCGGCTCCGTTTGATTGAGCCTTCATCGGTCATTTATTTTCATCTCAATACATGCAATACGCTCGGCTCCGTTTGATTGAGCCTTGAGTGCACAGTTCAATTTACATTTCAAGTTCATGCAATACGCTCGGCTCCGTTTGATTGAGCCTTGAGCACACAGTTCAATTTACATTTTCAGTTCATGCAATACGATCGGCTCCGTTTGATTGAGCCTTGATCTCACAGTTCATTTATGTTAATTATCATATGATGTTGGTATGTTCATGTATGTAATCGATTGTTAATGTATGTTATAATTGTAACCGATGTTGCCATTGCTTGACTTCATGCATATGCTCTTTTATGATTATGCACAATATTTTATTGATAAACTAACCAGAAAATCATTATTAAATGTTTATCTATAAGGTTCACTCGCCAACTTATGTTGACCCAAAAACCTCCCATTTTACACATGATACAGGTGAACCAGCAGCAGCTAGGAACACGTAGGACCTGGATTAGAAGAAATAAAATGATTTAGTGTTTGGATTATTATGTTTGGTTATTTTCCTTTGTAATGAATGAACATGTTTGAAGGTTTGAGAAATGTAACTTTGACTTCATTTAATTATGAAACATAATAGTAAATGTCATGTGCTTTGGTGATAACCCAATTATGCCCCGACTCTTATTTCCGCTGCGGGTCGGGGTGTGACATTAGGGTGCAGTATATGTTACTATATTAAAACTCACACAAACACTCTTATACAAATACATTATTCAAACAAGTGAATCAATTATACATGCTTTATGCGTTTATACTTTAGAAATACATGCATGATAGAAGCCATTCTTGCACTATACTTTATCATTAACTTCGTACGAGCCTACCTTAACATGTATACCGCTATAGGAGTAGCACATCGCCCGTATTCTTGTGGTCATGTTAAGTAATACAAAAACGATCTTTTCGTTGCGACAACAAGCTTACGCTAGTGGAATCTTTGGGTTGACACGTATGTGATGCATGCTAGTTCATGTTATGTTATGCGTTAGTATACATTATTGCCATGTGGATTTCGTTAAATACTTTTTATACTTATGCTAGTAATACGAATTTGTATTCTCGCCAATGCTTTTGTGTTGACAAGTTACTTTAGTATATATTATAGGAGCTTGATGTTGATGCGCTGGAAAAGAAATCTAGTAAGATAGACTAGATACGCACTTAGTGTTTTTGTTGTTTAAATTGTTATGAAAAGTAATTTCCTTTGAAACAATGCATTTCTTTTAGTATGAAATGAAAATCTTTCCTTTAATACTTGTCACAAATAGTCATTATGAAGTCTCTTGCAATCTCGTTGTCATCTCACTCCGATGTTTCCGCCATCGGTTGGGGTGTGACAAGCGGGTACTAAGTCGACTTAGTTGTTATTTTCTACGTTTTACATTACAATCTAATTTGTTCACATTAATACGCATTAGTTGTTGGCAGTGGTGTGCCATTGGTACTATTTGAAACAGTTTTACACCCCCACATAGTTTTATTTCATTCATAACTTTGAAAGATACATTGTTTCAAAAGAGATTACAACAACTTAGAAATAACAATACGAAACTTAAAGAAGTACATAAATAAAATAGTTGTGTTTCTAAATCCATCCTAGGTAGATTTCTTGAGTATCATCATACATTTCCTGCAACATGTATTAAAATATTCGTCAACACAAAAAGGGTCGGTGAGCATACAAGTCTGGTCTACATAACATACGTATAAAAATATCTAAAATCCATCATGGCAAATTTTACACTGCGTTATATATTATACTAGCATGCATGAATTATTAGGTCAAATAAAAGTGTCCATTAGCATAATCTCGTCACCGAAGTGAACAAGATCCTTTTGATTGAATACTTAATAGTGACCACAAAATGGGTGGTATGCTACTCCTATAGCGTTGTACATATTAAGGTAGGATTACAAAGTTAATGACAAATAGTATGCATAAAAGTATACTAGCATGTATAAACATTAAGTATAACAAGTAGCATGTTTAATGTACATAAGATTGATTGTATGTGTGTGATTGTGAGTTAAATAATTATACATGTTGCAACCCAAAGTGAATTAAGAGTAAAATGGGTCAAGTATAATCATGGTTTGCAAAGATAAATCCACAAAGAGCAAGTGAGTTGATTTCGGAATGATGGAATTCACCAGGTTATCTTTTAGCACTTGGAACTACTCTACTCAAGTTGTAAGATCTAAAAGTTTTAGGTGTTTTGAGAGTGATTATAGAGTGTGGACAGTGAAATGGAGTGGTAGGAGGCTTGGTTATACAGGTAAGGATTTGGGTTAGGTGTTTAAATGAAGTGGTTGAGTGTTAGCAGTTGGAAGTTGGTTAGAATAAGTAAATCCCGGATCCAAAACAAAACCTGCTCTGAAATTAGGGGTCTCGTGTCAAAGGAGCCTTTAAGCTCTCGTGTGACGCGAGGGTGAGTTTTTCTAAACTTGTTGAGTTTTGTTCACTTTTAGCCGCAAGACTTGTTTAGAATGCTATTTTAAGTTGAAACTTTGTGTTTAAGCATGATTTTAGGCATTCAAGGTATATACAAGTGTGTGTAACGTATGATCGTGCATCCATAATACTCGGTGTATGCCAGTTTGTCCTGGTTTGATTGTTTGCTTATGTTACGTAGTGAATGAAATTCTAAGTATGCTTTGGATGTTTCAATACGTGTACAAGTATTATAGCGTATAATCATGTATGTAAGTCGCATGATTTGCTTAAACATGTGTGTTGATGGTTGTTTCCATATCACATAGGCATGATCAAACAAGTGTGATATAAAATGTATTTCAATTATGATCAAAATTCTAGGATTACAAAGACTGAAATTGAATATGAATACAAGTTTCTGAAAGAAGAAAGTACGAAAATACGAGACGTTATACATTTGGCTAGTTTGGAGTCTTGGTTTCGTTTTGGCGATTTTACCCCAAACGGGTCAACAATGCATAAAATGAAGAAATAAGTGAAAGACATGAATGTAACTAGTTAGGTCATGTATATACTTCTACAAGTCTAAATTGTAACACAAGAACAATCAAAAATGGTGTTTTGGTTTGGTAAAGGGCTAGAAGTCAAGTCAGAATTTAAAGGTATAATAGTCAAGAACATGCATAAATAGTAGAAAAATCCAGAAATTAGCCTTTATCATTCGTGTTTATGGATTAAACAGAAGGTTTGTGGCCTTGAATTCATGATAAACATAAGTATAAACAATAACCAAACTGAAATGAAAGAAAGAATACTAAATCTGGAAGTCAAACCTTTGGGTTTTGACTTTGGATAATCTTCAAGAATACAGAAAGTATAAAGAATTTTGGAGTGAATTAGAAGTGTGTAAAGGGAAAAGGGGTGTTAGAAGTGTTTTATTTATAGGGGAAAAACCGGGTTAGGTTAGAGTTAATGTTTAAGGTAGTTGGAGGTTGAAAGTGGTGAAAAACATTAAAACCTGTAGCTGGGCAAACAGACTGGTGATTTTGCACGGTCGTGCGAATCAGGTGCATTGTCGTGCGGATCACGACATGCATGGCCGTGCGCATTAGATGCATGGCCATGAGGCATCTGCAGAATTTAAGAACTTTCCAGAATTTTTAGTTTGACCCCATAAGGTCTGAGAATTCCAATATTTTGTGCTGAAAACTCATAATTAAGCATGTTTAAGTATACGTAAGCATATGTATGGGTGTAAAATGATATAAATATCGTAAGTAGATGTATGTAAGTATGTAAAACGTAATAATGTATGTAAACATTCCAAATGATTTGTATTTATCCAAACGTTCAAGGTCACAAGATTTGGGAAATGAAACACGATTTCAATGAACGTAAAAAGTACGGTTATTACACACTTGGTATGGGTACTACTATCTTAGCATCATGTATACGTATTTCATGCTTTTCTTCCTACTTCATGTTTTCATTCATCAACATAACCAAACATCAAATTAATTCCATGCCATAATCAATCTATCTAACAAGAACCCATCACATACAACATAATACATATAAAATTGGACAAGAATTGGACCTGGTTGCCACCCATGTCCCCATCTTTCCCATCACTAGTGGGTTTCACATCCAAACATCAATTTACTTAAAATCACTCATAACCCAAGTTCCATTTGGTGATTCTAAAACATATTTATGCTTATCAACCCACGAAATCAAGGATTAATCATATACTCATACTTGCAAGATCACAAAATTAGAATCTACAACTTACCTCATGATTGTTAGGATTAGATGATCATAATTCTTCATTCATACATGATTTCAACATCCTATCTGGCCTTGATTTGGGCTGAATCGAATCCTTATTCTTGAGAGGATTTTCTCCTCTTTCTCCTTCACACACACCCAAAATTGCGATTTTAACTTCCATTTTCTCCATCTTTGACCACATATATACTTTGTGATAATGTCACAAATGGTTACTTCACTTTCCTTCCTTCTTTCTACTTAATAGCCTTTTTAACTAAATTATTTAAACTAGTTAACCACTTCAAGCCATATACAAGAAAACTTATTAGTAAACTAAACATTTAGGTTTTTGGGGTGTTAAACAGTATGTTTGGTGTTAGAGCATGCACATCCCTTCTATTATCTACAACCACATAATTTAACTAAAAATCACTATTTTTGAATTTTTTTCATCTCTTTTTAAAAAAACTCCAACATCTCATTCTCTACGCATATCTCTCTATTATTTTTTTATTATTTCTTTCTCTTTTTTATATGAGAGAGAGAGTTGCTATAAAGGAGGGATAATGGCTTTTCATATACCGGGGGATTGTATGAGTCTTTTTTTTAAAATTTTACCGGATGAAGATAAGATAAGATAACGAAAAGGAATAAGATGTAGTGGCGTTTTTATAAAACTTCATAAATCCTAAAGATATAAGGAGCCAAAATTTATAAAAGATATGAGGAGCCAAAATGTATAAAAATTCACAAATCTTAAAGATAAGGGGAACTATAATGATGGATAAAAGCAAGTGTTGTATTTTTTTAATGGCAAAGTTTACATTACTCCTACTCCTAAATTACATCAATCAATACTAAATTACACCCATGTCACATTTTGAACCTTAGGGGTTGTTATTGTTTGTTTCAGCTCTTAGTATGTTTTTAATGGGTTAGACCTCTTACTGGTTCAATAGTTAATGGTTCAGACTGTTTGTTTCGCGAACAGATGTCTAAATGGTTTGAACCTCAGGGGTTGTTTGTTTTAGCTCTTAGTATGCTCTTAATGATTTAGACATATTACTGGTTCAACACTTAATGGTTCAGACTGTTTGTTTCGCGAACAGATGTCTAAATAGTTCAAACATTCACCTTTAAATAGTTAAATATCATTCGAAGTTTGAATGATTACGACCGTTATTTAAATTGATCAAACATTTACCTATAAAAAAAAGAGCTCTTAGTGATTTAACATAAGACATTCGGAAGTTGTAACAAGGCCTTAGTATTTTCTCCAAGAGTGCTAATGCTATAGTTGTAACAAGTAAAAAGGTTGGTGTTAACAACAAACAATCTACATTGTTGTACTCACCTACTAGTAGCAACGATACCTACTTCTTCTGTCGCTAGGTCAATCCGCCAAAAACAAAAATCTGTGTATGGCGTTGTACACAGCGATTACGGATACAATCACTGAATACACCGGACTATCACCGACGGCCTTCTTCACCATATCGGCGATGATGGTTGTCGTCTATAAGATCGTATCCACCATGTTCGTCGCAGCAGATGACTACGTGGCCGTCAAGCGTGAGCAGCAGTTCACCCTGCGTGAACCTGTGGAAATTGGAAGCATCACGGAGGAGGAATTGAGACCGTACAACGGTTCAGATCCGAATAAACCCTTGTTGATGGCTATTAAAGGAAAGATCTATGATGTTTCTCGCTCCAGGTTATTACTTTTCCTTAATTGGTTTGATACGATGTTTTGATTGTCAACTGGATTAGATCTTTAGCTATGATTGTGAAAATTCATTATTTAGGGTTTCATTCAGTTTGTACTATAGTGAAAATGGTACTTTTTTAAATGTATTTAGGGGTTTATGAGGAGATGAAATTGTTTCCCTTATGTAAGTGGTGTTAATTTGGGATTCCTTCTTTTATTTTGTTTGTTAATTTAGGGGTTTATATTGGTGTAAATTTAGCTAAATGGTATCTTGATCTGTTAAAGGGTGCCCCTTAGTCTAGATGTCTAGGGGCCGAGTCCTGCTATGGATTGTGAAGTAGAAATAGAAGTAGATTAGATAGGTGTGTGAGTTGCGGTTTAAAAAAAAGATGGTGTAAAATTACCTCCTCTACTTTCACTAAAGAGTCAAAACCAACTTTCATAGTCTACATTGGACAGGGGGTATAGTATATGCATGTCAATTCCAAGAATACACTGCTCTATGATCACCACTTTGCTCAAACAAGATGCCATACATAATACTACGTGATATTTTAAACAAATGTTTCAGGATGTTCTATGGTCCTGGTGGACCATATGCATTATTTGCTGGTCGTGATGCTAGCCGAGCCCTAGCTTTGATGTCATTCGAGCCTTCTGAGCTAACCGGGGATATCAGCGGTCTTAGTGCATCCGAGCTTGAAGTGTTGGAAGACTGGGAGGCTAAATTTGAGGAGAAGTATGTGAAGGTTGGGGAGTTGGTCTCAGAAAGACCATCAACGACCACTGAGGACGATACGAAAAAGGATTAAGATCCAGTTGATGATGATGATTACATTAGAGTTTATGATGTTTAAACATGTGAGAATATAATTTGTGTGTATTTAGAGATTAATGCCCCTTCAAAACACATACATTAGTTATATTAATTCCTAAAATTTTATTATACTTCTCTCAAGTTTAGCTCATGGTGACAGCTCTTTCATTGTGATAATGTTCTTTTGGCGTGGGGGGAGAGGGTGATGTTTTGGTAAATTTGTTAAATCTTTTACTAAAACATAATACTACATAACTCGTTCGTTTAATAGAGGATGATGTTTGCTTGTATAGCTTACGCATGCACATATAGAGCCTGAGCTCTACACCTAGAACTCGAGATAAGCTCATTAATACATTTTTCAAGCTTGAACTTTCCTTAGGTGCTCTGCTAGTATATTATCTATTAAATGTTTAAATATTTTATTCATATAAATCTATAAATATTTTACATCATTATGATTATATTTTATAGTATATATCTATATTAAACATAATTTTATATATAATAGCATTTATTATATAAAATTGTGTAGGCTCGCGGCCTAGTAAGACTCTGAATGTGAATCTTAGGCTCAAGCTCGCTTATCAAAGTGAACTTCAAACCAAGCTAGAGCT
Source organism: Scalesia atractyloides (assembly GCA_947069175.1). Taxonomy (NCBI): domain Eukaryota; kingdom Viridiplantae; phylum Streptophyta; class Magnoliopsida; order Asterales; family Asteraceae; genus Scalesia; species Scalesia atractyloides. The sequence goes on along the minus strand of CAMTDV010000026.1, from coordinate 46,305,812 downwards.
CGTTTAAGTCATACTCATTTCTTGCTTCTAATGATTCAATCTTGTTTAAGTGATACTCATTTCTTGCTTTAATTAATTCAATCCCGAGTAACTTACGAGCTACGAGCGGCTACACTGTTTTACACTACTAGTTTATGTCCTAAAAATCAATTTCTTTTCTGTTTTAATTTTTAGTTGATTTGAACCCTTGGTTGATGAAGTTTGGTCCAAGGAGAGATAAAACATATAAAAAGGCGTTGAATATTTAGGTATGCTCCTTCTAAACGCTACTAATAGAAGCGTTCAATCAAAAGCTTTAAGCTCCTAACTTAAAAATTTCAAGCTTTTTTAACCAAACAAGGCTTTTTATTGAGTAGAAGTTTTTTTCTTATAAGCTTAAATCTAGAAACTTCTAAAAGCTCCAAGTCAAACATACCCTAGTAGCTACAAGCTTTTAGGGAAAAAATATTATTTTAATCTCTAAATGATTATTATGTTTTTTTAGTTATGTCTATTTTGGTCATTTTATACATCTATTAAAAGATCCAGTCACTCTGCAAAACACCTAAATATATATAAAAAGCTACAACTACCAGCTACCAGCTTACAGCCACTAGTTACTTTTACCATACATACCCATAAGCTCTATAAAAGGACATACATTGTATTCTTTTAATTTATTATTTTTAATAGAAGTATTTAAAAGTTACTTTAAAACCAAAAATTAAAGTATCGAAAAAAAGAATTTCTTGAAAGAATATATTTTACGACACCATTTTAACTTTTTTATTAAAGAAATACTTTATTTTTAATATGAAAATACGTATTATACAAAATATATTAATTGTGTTATATTGTAATTAATTATCGACCTTGTATGGAGGCTTAGAGGTTGGCTTTGTTAAAAAAGAGTACTTCTATAACAGAAGTAGAAAGAATAAACTAGTTTGTGTTCGAGGACCGTAACACCACTTAACGCCTAAGCTAGCAGGCAAAGTTGCTAGTTTTACCCTTTGGTTTTATTTAGTATTTATTATATAAAATAATTCAAAACAAAAGTAAATCATAATTACGTACCTAAAGTTCATACCTTTGGTTAGGCTACATGTTGTAAGCTTTAAAGAGGGCATGGAAGGTGTCACCGCACCGGGGCACGCACACTACCACATAGGGGAGCTAAAGGGGATGGGGTTGGCTAGTTGGGCGTTAGGTAACATGAGATGGTGAAGATGCATGTGAGATGGTAAAGAAGGTAAATGTAGGACAACATGAAGTCATGAAGGAGGCATGGTAGCCATAATAGGGGAGGGGGTTCTATTCGAAAAAGGTGAATAGTGATTGCTTACGTGTCGTCGTTTTTTCTTCTTAAAGTCCCCCATAACACATAGTCATATATAAATAAACTAAAAAAACATAAATAACAATGGAACTAAATTTTTGGAAACCATATTTGGACCATATGATTTGAAATTAATCTCAAAATAATGAAAAAAATCATGAAAATCGAGTCAAAATCATGTGATACAGAAGGAAAACAAGGATTAGAGAAAAGAATACAAATTAATTTAAGGATGCCTCTTATTTTTGTAACTTACTCGTTTAAAAAGGCTTCCATTTACAGAAAAACAATAGAACTTATATTTTCGATCTGGGGTCATAAAAATGATCTCTGTCATTGGAAACATTTAGTGGCACTACAAAATATCTCAAATAGAATTTGGTTAACTCATAGGAACATGTGGCATGCCATCAATGGGTTTGTTACTAAAATGTGTGATTCGATAGTTGAGATTGACATGGAATGTAGACCCCTTTTAAAAATACCTTCCACTTTTGCAACTTACTTGTCCAAAAGGGCTTCTACTTGGTGAGAATGAAACTTCTAATTCCGACCACGGGTCATAACAAATGGTCTTTGCCCTTGGGAACCTAATATAAAGCCCTACAGAATATCTCAAATAGAATTTGTTAGCTCATAGGAACATGTGGCATGCCATTAACGGGATGGATGAGATTGACGTACAGTGTACACCCCCTATACAAAATGAATGTCCAAGTGTAAGAAAATGGTCATGTCACTATCTTTTAGAAGCTAAACACTACAAATACAAAACGCGCATGCTCCAAAACACTTACTTTTCATTGCCCTCACTGACCTGAGCGTTAAAGTAAATTCACGGAACGTTTAACGTTATTATTTATTTTTTTCCTTATATAACATGCTAATCAAATATAGGTATTGTATATGCAAATCATATCTCTCACCACTCTCTCCACTCAAACATCATTATACTTGATCACATAAGAGTAACGTTAAAAATGAAATCTAGGCTTTGGAATCAACATCATCCTACTCAGTAAATTCTACCAATATCAAAGCTAAGATAGGTTTTGAGAAGGGTAAGATGTAGACAACCTTACCTCTACCTCATGAGAATAGAGAGGCTGTTTACAGTGAGACCCCCAGCTCGACAGTAATTTCGCATCAAACCTTGGACATAACGCACATAACACTCATCAATTAAGACAAAGGCCGATTAGCGCATGTACTCTCTTGTCTTCCAGCTATCAAGTCCACCACATGATGCATGATTAATCATCATCTCTTTTAACATTATTTTCATGAAATTAGTAAAATAACGTTGAAATTAGTGTCCTTTCACTTTTACCCCACAAGCGACTACACATATATACATTATAAGCAATATCGCAAACGGGGTGTAAAATCTAGGCTTTAGAATGGTTATAGTATATTTAACTAATCATTCTTTAATTGAGTTAGAAAACATTTGAAAACTCCTATTCGTACTAATAACTCATATAGCAAATATGACCTCATCATATTACTATTACTAGTCTTTTATATTTTTCAACTTTTCTTATTATAACATTTAAAATATATTTTTACTTTGTCTTGGATACTACTATAAATTATCTGTGTTATTTTTTGAAAAATTAGAATGCGGTGAATGGAAAATAATTCATAGAAATTAATAAAATTAAACTTTTTAAATGGTAAAACTCTTATGTAGAGTTTTACTGATGACATTTGATTAGTTTTTATTAGAGTGTTAAGTCTCTAATAAATTAAGACTTTTAACTATCCTTTAAGTCTTGTATTATTAGTAGGCTATGTGTCTTATTTGTTACTAGAAGAAAGATACATAATGTATACATGAAGAATACTTGAAAAAGAGGGATACTTGAAGACTAATATAGAGAGGAGTACTCTCTACTCGTTTCCACCACGATCGTCTGCTTATCCGTTTCACAAGCTTTGATACTACAATTTTACCCGGTGTAACCTCAGGCGCGTGAGCTATCTCCGGCAGTACAGACTGCTCTGGCTGTTGTACTCGTTTCCACCACGATCGTCTGCTTATCCGTTTCACAAGCTTTGATGCTACAATTTTACCCGGTGTAACCTCAGGCGCGTGAGCTATCTCCGGCAGTACAGACTGCTCTGGCTGTTGTACCCTAAGAGACAGACGTGTCATCTTTAGTAGAGGCGCGAAATCTGTTTTAGGTTTGTAGGATATTGGTCACAATTTTAATAAAAATTATATAAATAAAAATAGTAAAGATACTCTCTTTACATATTTGGGAAATTATAGTACACGTGCCATGAACAAATCTAAACGAAATAATAATAAAATTATCATTATTTACTAGACTATTCATATGGAAGATAAACTCTTAAGTAGAGTTTTATGTCAGTTTATTAGTTATTACTAGAGTTTATGTCTCTAATAAAATCTCTAATTACGTGAGACTCTTCTCCACCCCATGTCTCTTGTATTAAAAGTAGGCTATGTGCCTAACTTGATGAGATTGAAAAGCTACAAGAGTAAGAATACAAGAATTAAATCACCATAAAGTGATGGTGTAGTTGTATGTGATTTATCACCAACTTTAATTTGTGCTTGCTAAATCTAAATGGTCATGTTATATATACATATATATATATATATATATATTATATATATATAATAACTTAAATTTTCTAACATGAGTGTTAGAAAAAGTGTATCACAGATACAAGCTTAGAGATTGTACATTGTATAAACCATAATGCATGGAAATGTTTTATGTAAACAATTAATTGCATATGTGTGCATTAAAAACGATGAGAAATGATTTATTATATAAACTTTATCCTTGGAAACGTTTTATATAAACGTTCGATTCTACAATATATCTGACACAAACATTTTTTTTCTAACATGCGCGTTAGAAAACATTTAGTACATGCTTAGTAAGAGTAAACAATATAAAACCATTTCATATTTTGGGTTTATATTATGTTTTCATAAACCCTAATTGATATTATTAATATAGTATTGCAAAACCAAGGAAATCTTTTAGAATAATTTTTAAAACAAAGTTTTGCATAGCATAATTCAAATGGTTTGCTACTCTTGATAGAAGTAGCATATGGTGAACAAAGTAATAATCTCGTGATATTATTTGGTGGAAAACAACTTGGTGTTGTTGTGAACAAATTTAATTGCTTAAGTATACTACTTAAATGTAGTCTTTGTAACAACTTGGTGTTGGTTTAAGTATGATTGCCCAAGTTTATAGTTTCAAGATGAAATGGGAAACTTGTACTTAAGAGTGCATGGAGTTTTATTAAGAAAGTACCTTAAGACATGCTATGGGACGATATCTTTGCAAAGATTTTTGTCAGATTATTAAGTGTTGAAGATAAAAGCACTATGATATTTGATGTCTACAGATCGTCTATGCTACCGATTAAATTTCAAAAGTGTTTGACACTTATGATTTAATTTTGAATGTATTTTATTGTTTTGTGTTCAATATCTTCGGATAACACATGCAATTTTTACAAAGAGATAAACCACTAATGTTTGTGATGTAAAAATTATCTTTGTGGAAAATAATTATAACGTTGATTATACATTATTTAAAAGAATATGGTTTTAAATGGATAGTACATGAAAATACTTGGACATAAACAACTTAAGAGTTATTGCATTGACTAAAAGTCAAAGACGAGACATCAAATGTGTAACCACATCACGAGTGAGTAGTGAGTGTATTGAGACGAAATACACAAACGAGATTCATGTCGAAATACTTCGTTCGAAGTCATTGGAAAATTCACAAGTTTGAATTCTAACATATGAAAATAAAAGTACTATATGTTATTGTATACCTTTAATAAATCTTGCGAGATTTATACGTAGATGCATCTACCACTTGAATATGGAAATTTTACCTTCGTTTGGGAAAGCATCCTAAATATACATATCTCCTAATGAATAACAATAGATGTGTGCAAATCACTTATGGCAAAATTATGAATGCCATGTTGTTGAGTGTGGATCTAGTTGACTCGATCTTCCATATAATAGTGATTGTAAACAAGGAACATTTATCTTGTTGGCAATGAGTGTGTTCACCAAGTGACTTGGATTAAGACTTATGTGTTATGAGTCAACTGTAAAGCGTTGGAGATCAAAGGTAAACAAGTTATGTTCCTTAATTGAATGATAAAATTTAGCTATGTGCTATATACAATAATTTGTGAGACCTTTCTAAATATTGATGTTTTAGGATTATGAATAAGTCTCATTATTTTGTCTTAACAAGGGATGAATGTTGCAAAGTGATATTATGATATCCTTGGGGCTGTGAAGAATCAGAATGATGCATCTTTTGTTCACATGCTAAAGTATTGTAGTCTAAAGCATGCTAGACTAGTACTTGGTTAATTATAGGTCTTGACGGAGACTAATTAACTCTAAACATTCAAATGTGTATGAACACAAAAAGAATTTGTGTATAGACAAAGTTGAGGGAGAATTTTCATTCATTAAGAAAAAGACATGTAACTTTTGAAGCGTTTGTTCGAAAAGCTAATGAGGAAAACTCATTGTCTAGGCTTATTCTAGATGTTAAATTAGAATTATTCTAAGTTGGTGACAAACTTATGACAATGGAATGTGTTTCTTTGGTCAGCTCGTAAGCTTATGTAAACTAATGCAATATGAGTTGAATTCACTGATATAATGAGGTTGATCTTGTTCAATCATATGTGTATAAATGTCATCATAAGTGAAGTTACGAAAAGTTGATCAATTGGCAAGAAATGTGGGGGAGGATCCATTTAAGAAAAACAACCCTATAAGGGTATGTAGAAATGGTTTTCATTACCCTATCTGGATGTTATCCAATAACACTTAAATGTGGGGGTGTCATGCATTCGTACCATAAAATTTTGGCACTAAGGATTTGTACTCAAATCTAACATTGCAAATAAACGACTAAGTGGAGGACACAAAGGTTGTAGTGCATAATGGAGATGTGTTTGCCTTAAATGATACGCGTATCTTACAAAGACACATATTATAACTAGATTCAGATGGCCACTGAGGTTATAGTCTTAGAAATTGACTATAGACAAAATTAACTTACGAGTTAAGAACACATCATGACAACTGATCTCAAATACGCAAAGTCATTTGTAATGACTAGACAAAGTCAAAGATAATGTTTAGATCCAACAACCTGAGGGTTTATTAGAGATCAAGTTGTGGAATGAGACTAAAGCCATGGTAAAGGGTGTGTGAAGGAAACCTAACTTAGTTGACTAGAGATCCCAAGATCTAAGTTCAATAGGACAACTAATGCATATGCCTAAAGGTGGTCACTGTGGGGGAATAGCTGATATGCATAAGCTAGTTTATATGGTTATATACACCCCCTAAACGATAAAAGGGTGTTTAAATACGTCCTAGTGCAATCCTATGAAATTCAGTGACAATTTGTGAAGCTAAGCATATTATGTGGTAAATGATTTTTCGTAATCATGGTAACCATGATGCTTTTAATGATTTAAGGAAAATCACCTATGTTTGAGAGAAGTGGGGTCGCTTCGAATGGAATTGAGGGCACAATTCCTAGAGCTTTCGCAGAACCAGGAAAAATTTCCACGACCATTATTGGACAAGACTCTGAGGGGATGACTCGGTTTAGGAGAGTATTGTGTGAAGTGTATTGTCATCTACACAAATGGGGGTTTGTTCAAGGATATCACGTCTACAAATCGCTAGGAGGGTAAGTATACTTCACAACGGAAAGTTCAAAGGCAACACCCACTTATCCGGCAATACTCAACTGTCGAGGTTGCATTGGAAATTTCGTGCATTTAGATAAATCTCCATTCATGTTGTGACAAGTGGCAAATAACCGATAATTTCATACAATCTAATCACTATTTTAGAACATAATCTCATGCATTTTGTCGTAATTTGATTTCGTAACTGAGTCGTACGTCATATCACAAGTATTAGGACAAGTAAATCAGATCATAACATATATTGGTTTCCGTTACGACGCGAAACAAACCAAACAATGCACTAAAAGTGTTGGTAGAAAGTGTCGGACGCACTATTCGCGGTTGCACTACTCATGTCAACAAAACCGCTAAAACGAAACAGAACAACGAATAACGGCATGCTAATGCCCTAAATGAGTTCATATACATATGAAAACACTAATGTGGGAACACATTTTTCTAAAATACATAACTTTCCGGTACAACGCCTAAATTACAAAATTGTCCGTTTCGACCAAAAAGGCGACAATTTCAATTTGTCCGCAACATGAATTTGGTATTTTCTGGATTCCGGAATTATAACAAAACAATGTTGAACACCCTAAAGCAATATGAGAATAGCATAAATACATAAAAGACATCGTTTCCGGTCATACGGAAAACAGTGCATAACTTGACAAGAAAGCGACCGGTTGTCGAACCGACGAAAATTTTATTGGCCGATAGCCTCATACATTCGTCTAGAGAACTAGTTAAGCTTCATTTGGGACTCGAAGTCCTTTCAACTATGTTGAGGTCACGGGAAACACAACTTCCGGAAACGTTCGACGGAAAAATATATAAGTGCCAATATCGAGCGAACAACTAGACGGAAAACTTTTCGGCCATCCTAACTCAACATATAATCGGCTAGCGAACTAGTTAAGCATATTTCTAGGTCGGAAGTGTCCTAAATAAACGTCATGGCACTTATGGTGGTCGAACACAAAGCTCCAGGTATGAAATAATAAAATTTGCATATTAGCCGATATCGTACCGATGAACGAACTAGTGACGTTTTCGTTATCCGAAACTAATACCAATTAGTCAAGAGGACTAATTAACATTGATTAACAACCTGATCCCTAATTACTTGCTAATGATACAAGATCAACCCTTAAATATCATACTTAAGCTAATTACCTAAGTATCTAACATTTCAACACATGTTAATAAAAACAATTCCCTTCATGTTTGGTGGATTCAAGTGGGTCCCACACCTACTTGATTAGTGTTGAAAATCTGCAAATCTAAGCATGGTTCAAATTTCGAATCTTTCCAGACGATGTCTTAGGACTTCCTCTATGCGAGAAGTCGAAATTCGAATCGATCTTGTACCTGGTGCTACCCCAGTTGCAAAATCTCCATATCGGTTAGCCCCATCTGAAATGCAAGAGTTAGCTAGTCAGTTGCAAGAGCTGACTGACAAAGGGTTCATACGCCCCAGCTCATCACCTTGGGGTGCTCCGGTTCTTTTCGTCAAGAAGAAAGATGGAACTTTCCGAATGTGCATAGATTATCGAGAACTCAACAAGCTGACCCTAAGAATGTTATCCTTTACCTCGCATCGATGACCTCCTAGACCAACTTCAGGGTGCAACTTGTTTCTCGAAAATTGATCTTCGTTCTAGCTATCCTCAGCTTAGAGTACGTGAAGAAGACATTCCAAAGACTGCCTTTCGAACTCGCTATGGTCACTATGAATTCATGATCATGCCCTTTGGGTTGACCAATGCTCCCGCCATTTTCATGGATCTAATAAATAGGGTGTGCAAACCCTACCTCGATCGATTTGTTATTATATTCATAGATGACATTCTTATTTATTCCAAGACTAAATCAGATCATGAGCGACATCTTCGGCTTATCCTAACACTTTTGAATACTGAAAAGCTTTACGCTAAGTTTTCGCAATGTGAATTCTGGTTAAAGGAAATTCAATTTCTTGGTCATGTCATCAACGACAAGGGAATTCATGTTGACCCTGCAAAGATCAAAGCAGTGCAAGAATGGCATGCTACACGCACTCCTACCGAAGTCAGATCATTCCTCGGCTTAGCGGGATATTATCGACGTATTATCGCCAATTTCTCCCGCATTGCTTTACCGGTCACAGCCTTGACTCATAAGGGCAAACCCTTTGATTGGGCCCAAACGGGAGGAGGCTTTCCAAACTTTGAAACAGAGGCTTTGTGATACACCTATTCTCACTCTCCCTGACGGTTGTGATGACTTTATGGTTTATTGTGACGCATCAGGGCAGGGGCTTGGGTGTGTCTTAATGCAAAGGGGTAAGGTGATAGCCTACGTCTCAAGACAACCCAAGGTCCACGAGAAGAATTACACCACTCACGACCTGGAACTCGGGGCAGTCGTGTTCGCTATAAAGATATGGATACACTATCTCTATGGCACAAAGTGTGAGATCTACACTGACCATAAGAGCCTTCAGCATATTTTCAATCAGAAAGAGCTAAACATGAGGCAACGACGATGGGTCGAACTCCTGAATGATTATGATTGCGAAATCCGTTATCACCCTGGCAAAGCTAATGTCGTAGCATATGCTCTTAGTCGGAGAGAATATGCTAACTCCATCCATCTTTTGTGCTCTCAAATCATAACTGACCTTCAAAGACGCATTCGCGAAGCTCGGCATACCTCTGTTACAGAAAATGATTTGCGAGATGAATTATCTTGTGGGGCTGAAACTAAGTTGGAATCAAAATCCGATGGCATTCTTCATTATCTAAATCGTATTTGGGACCTGATCGTGACAACCTTCGCACATTTCTCATCAATGAAGCCCACAAAACACGATACTCTATACATCCATGGGCTGATAAGATGTATCAAGATCTACGATACTCTTACTGGTGGCCTGGAATGAAAAAGGATATCGTCGTCTTTGTTTCCAAGTGCCTCACCTGTTCGAAAGTTAAAGTAGAGCATCAAAGACCCTCAGGCTTACTTGTTCAATTCAAAATACCCGTCTGGAAGTGGGAAAATATAACCATGGATTTTACTACCGGGTTACCTCCAGTGGGCATGATATGATTTGGGTTATTGTCGATCGGCTTATCAAATCCGCTCATTTCATCCCGATCCACGAAGATTACAAAAATGAGAAGTTAGCTCGAATCTACATCGATGAAATTGTAAGTCGACACGGTGTGCCTTGGAGGATCATCTCAGATCAAGATGGGCGTTTTACTTCACGAACATGGCAAGCTGTGCAATCAGCATTAGGCACTCGATTAGACCTCAGCACCGCTTTTCATCCTCAAATTGATGGTCAATCCGAGCGCACAATTCAGACTCTTTAAGACATGTTACAATCATGCGTTATCGACTTCAAGGGCAATTGGGATGCTCATCTACCATTGGTCGAATTCCCATACAATAACAGCTATCACTCTAGCATCGGTATGGCTCCTTTTGAAGCACTATACGGTCGTAAGTGCCGATCACCCGTATGTTGGCATGAAATCGGTGAAGCACAGATCACTGGACCCGAATTAATTCAAGAAACAACTGATAAAATTATCCAAATCCGTAGCAATCTTCTAGCAGCTCAGAGTCGTCAAAAGAGTTACGTAGACAAACGACAAAAACCGCTCGAATTTAGTGTTGGTGATCAAGTACTTTTGAAAGTGTCACCATGGAAAGGAGTTGTTCGATTTAGATAAAAAGGCAAGCTAGCACCTCGCTATTTTGGACCTTTTAAAATACTCGAGAGAGTTGGTCCTGTAGCCTACAATCTTGACTTACCTGAAGAACTCAGCAAGATCCATCCAACATTCCATGTTTCTAATCTGAAAAAGTGCCTTGCCAATAAAAACCTTCATATACCGCTGGAAGATATTCAAATTGACGAGTCGATGCATTTTGTAGACCGACCTGTAGAAATCATGGACTTCAGTGAGAAACGTTTAAAACGTAGTCGAATACCTATAGTCAGGGTTCGATGGGAGTCGAAACGAGGACCCGAGTTTACTTGGGAACGTGAAGACTCAATGCATGAAAAATACCCTCATCTCTTTCAAGACTGACCTACTACCGCTTAAATTTCGGGACGAAATTTCTAAAAGTAGGGGATACTGTAACATTCGTCGAAAAACGGGTTCTAAAACTCACACCATTTTGTAATCGAGTTTATATTATGATCTTTCTCGTTACGTCTTTATGTAAATCATAATCGTATTATATTAATAAAAAAATAATAAATGATAATAAAGATAATAATAAAAATGAATAATATATATAAAAATAACCAAAAGGCGGACCGCGGGACTCGAACCCGGGTCTCGCCATAACCAAGCACACAACACACCACTACACCACTCACTCTACATCTGAAATGTTCCAACCCATTAATCTTTTATATTATTCTTTGCAACTCTTCTTCTTGAAACATTGCCACCAGTAACGGCAAAATCAGTTCGGTAATCAAAGTTACTATTTTTAAAAATTGATCGCGAAACTGACTCAAATCATGAATCTAGACTCAATTACGAGTTAAACCGCATTCAAATCGTAATTTCCGTCAACTCGCCATGCCCGTTTTTGACCGAAATCGAAGCACAATCCAAGCAACCTCCTTCCACTATAAATAGAGAGTTCTGGAACCATTAGAATGCACACACACTCCCAAAGCTTCTTGAAGATCTCTGTTCACTAGAAACACCTCGCCGGAAATACCTGCAATCGCCAGAACCCCACCGGAGAACTAGAGCATCTCCGTTTCAGTACATCTTTACTCTATTCCTTCAATTTTTATTAATCTCGTTTGTAGTTATCTAGTATATAATAAAGGAAGTGTTAATCGAATCAAAATCAGTCGGGTCAAACAGTTCTGTCCATTTTTTTCGATGAAGAAGATGAAGCTGATTTACCGCTTAAATGAATTAAAATCTCAAATTAACCGGGCTAGACACACAGCCCAGTTAGTAGGGCTGTGTGCACACACACGATGAGACCCAGGTTCGAGCTTTGTTCGTGTACGATCCGCTGAAATAAACAAAACCTTTTTATAAAACCAAATTATGAAAAGATTCGGTAAGTGTATAAAATTAATTAAAATCTTATATCCAACGGGTTAGACACACAGCCCAATTGGTCGGGCTGTGTGCACACACGAAGCTAAGGTCACGAGTTCGATTCTTGTACGCATGCCGGTTCACAGATATAATGCACCTTTTTAATAAAAGCCAAATTCTGAAACATGCTTATAAGTATATAAAAGAATTAAAACACGGATACTAACTGGGTTAGACACGCAGCCCAGTTGGCTGGGCTGCGTGCACACGAACTGGAGGTCGCTGGTTCGATCCTCCCACGTAGCGGTTCTTGAGCGATTTATTCGATTTAATTCAGAGAAAAACATATTTTTTTAATTAATTAAATTTTTAAATATTCTCCCAAAAATATATTATTTTATAACCAATTAATCTTATTTACAAATAAAAGTTTAAGCAAATAAAAGCATAGTAATAAAAACAATAAAAATTAATTTAAATTATCTAACAAATAATAAGTTAATTAAAAATATTAAATTCAACCAAAGGAATATATTTTTTAGCTAAATTGTTATGTAAATATTTAGGTTCGCCGCTTCGTCACTTGGTATCTCAACCTCTCAATTGTGCGCAATCTTCATCAAATCTTAATCGCACCCATTGTTAGTGAATCTTATAACTCCCCCTTTTAATTCACGTTTTTTTGGATATATCATATGTCGCTATATATATTGTTATCTCGTTATTTAAAATCTCGTGCTATTGCCATTATGTCATCTAACGTGCTATGTGATGTTGTTTTGTTTATTGCCATTTAGTGTTTATATTCTCATTGCAGTCAATTTCTCACATTAGTCCCTTTGTTCCCTGTTGCTTACGGGTGGAGCGTCGCGTAGCCTAATATACTAGATCGGCTCCGTTTGATTGAGCCTTGATCTCGCAGCACATCGCTTATGTGCACACATGTTCATTATTAGTTGATGATTGAAGATATGGTTTGTGATTTAGATAGCATACACGACGTTCTCATATTTGGTTAATGCACATTTTTATAAAATACTAAAATATATCATTTTTCTCAATGATAAAAAGGGATTCACTCGCCAACTTATGTTGACCCAAAACTTTGTTTTTACATATGATACAGGTGAACAAGTTTGAAGCGTGGATCACATAGGATACGGGCCTTAGAAGAATTAAAACGTTATTTGCAAGTTTGTTTGGAACAATATTGTGTTTGTTTGAATATGTGTTATTGGAATATATAAGTTTGGAATAATAAATATTAAAACTTTATAATAGTAAATGTCATGAGCTTTGATGAAAACCCAATCATGCCCCGACTATCTTATCCGCTGCAGGTCAGGGTGTGACAATCATCATCCATTTCTTCAACTTTGAAACACCAAAATCAAGCTTAGTTAGGCCGCTACAAGATCATCCAAAGTGCTTGCAAGGATGGAGGATCATTAGGGTTTCTTGGAGCTTCATCTTCTTCCTAATCTTCACTAATCTTGAGCAACTTTGTTAGATAATTTTTCTTCATATTTAAGCTTCTTATAATGTCTAGTTTAAGGAAGTACTTGTTGATCATCTTGAAAGTAAAGAAAATACAACTTAAAAACCCTAATCTCAACATCATAATCCACTAAATAAAGCTTATTATGTGTTTATTATGTGTTTTAGTGTTAACTAGTTAGCATGATTATGTTGATTATGATAAAGTAAGGTGTTTAAAGTAGATGATCTTGTATGAATAAAAATATAAATCATGATTTAAACATGGTGATGTTTAAATCTAAACAAGATCATCAACCTCATGATCCATGAAGATTACTACAACTTAAAAATGATTTATTGCACATGTATGATTTTTATGAGAAATAAACACCATGATTTAGGGTATAATCATCTTAAAAAGTGTAGTAAACAAAGGAGATTAAAGTTGAGATAATGATTTGAAATTGTAACTAAATATGATGACTTAAAGGTTTTAATAAATATATAAAGGTCCCATTGTTTTTAAGAAAAAGTAGTAATAATATATTTACAAAGATCATGGAAAATGAGAATGCATAAGTTGTAAATAAAGCTTAATGAAGTGATATGTGATCTTGATTATGGGTTTAAACTTGATTTAAATACGTTTTTGAAACGTAGAAAAACATAGTTTAGGGGAAACTATGGTGAAATTTTCTAAAAATCTAATCGCGATTAAAGTATGATTAACGGGACTAAACGCGATTAGTGACCTAAACCGTCATTAAGGAAGTTTTAATGACAAGGGTTAAACCCTAACCATCCATGAGTTTAACAAGTGTGTATATATATATATATATATTTACAAGTTAAAAATACGTAATTCCTACATATATAGATATACTTGTGGGAATAAAAACATATATATATGCAAATTTTGCCACCAAAGGTTTATGTGTGAATACATGTGTATGTATGTGTATGTATCTAGAAACTTAGGGTATATACCATAAAATACCCAATATTTACAAATACCTCACACATATGAAGAATTACCAAGTGTAAAGAACATAAAGCACATACACTTTTACAATATGTTTGAAACAATAATCGGGCGAACGGAGTAATGCGCACGATGGGTGGATGTACACGATACACTGTCGCGTCGTCGACCAACGAACAAATCGTCAACATAAAGAATTACTACGGCGTTGGGCGATTTTCGACGCGAAAAAGTATATATTAAACGACAACGACGACATGTTTTAGACACTTAGCGTATATATATGTTAACGATAACAAAATCCGGAAATTTAAAATGTATAAGAATTACTAATCGATTTTATAAGAGTATATAAATATACTTAAAATACAATACTTAGTAAAAATTTACAAGTGTAAGACTTATAAATATTTGGACTCTTGAAAATGAATTGGGCTAGGCCCATTATATAAAAGACATGGGTAATGCCCAATTACACAATACATGTAATAACATGGGCTAAGCCCAAAGACATAAAATACATAGGCTAAGCCCAAAGGCATAAAATACATGGGCTAGGCCCAAACATATAACACATGGGCTAGGCCCAATCACATAAAGACATGGGCTAGGCCCAATGACATATATGATATGGGCTAGGCCCAATGACACGTATTCAAGGCACGAGGACATGTGAAGGGCGAGGCCCATTCACACACGATCTAAGAACGACAATATATATATATATATTTGAGAAATATATGTATAAAAATATTAATCGAACGAACGAACTACCAACACTATAAAAACATTTAAGTTGTTCTAATGTGATAAATATATATACAACAAGAATTCAAGATGAATAACTGGTACAAGGTCCAACGAGACCTAGGTGTCTAATGAAGTTAATACACATGTAGGTTACACACGTGTACGGACACCAAACTTTGATAAGTACGACATACGGAACGCAAAACTATGAGTTCATGTCCCTCCTTTCAATTATTTCAAAGTTTTGTTTCAAAACTATCGAGGGGAAATACATATCATAACAAACAGTATGTTAGCTATGGGTTAGATAATAACACGATCAATTGTGCATAAGTAGGATGATGACAATAGTAACCATTAATCACGTAGTGACCAAGGTGGAAAAGACATAGATCTATTGAGTTTGAGGCGCGCTCCACTTGACACACCCCGACCCGCAGCGGAAAAGGTGATCGGGGCATGATTGGGTTATCATCAAAGCTCATGACATTTATTTTAACGTTTCATATTCAATAATACACTTTAATGGGAAATTACAATCAATATTACATCATGTCCTAAACATCAATCTAGGCTTCATTGTTTTCTTCTAAGGCATTTCCTATGTTTTCCTTGCTTCATCCTGTTCACCTGTATCATGTGTAAAAATGGTTTTTGGATCAACAAAAAGTTGGCGAGTGAATCCTATGAAAAACATTTGAACAAGTTTATTTAATTGATAATAAAATAAAGTGCACAACCACACATGAGTAAAAATAGATGTAAACTTATTCACCAATCAATTAATATTAAAGAATGCACACATGAACAATAATGGATCGTTTTGAGGCACGCGTTGCTCAACTCGTCTCTCACGAGGAACTGATGGGCCTAATGAATGATTTGCATAAACTTGACAATATGAAATACATAACTACAAACAATATAAACTCAATAATACACACACGAACATTAATGGATTTGTTTTGAGGCACGCGTTGCTCAACTCGTCTCACACGAGGAACTGATGGGCCTAATGAATGAATTGCATATAAATTGACAATACGAAATACATAACTACAAACAATGTATACAATCTAAGTTTAGATCACAATATGGTATGGCACAAGTTTTAATAAACGAGTTAATTTTGGTGACACATGACACACCCCAAAACGTGTAATTAAAAAGGGGAGTTGTAAGATTCACTCACATTGGGTGTGTTCGGTTGATAATGTTGAATGCACGCGAAGTTGGATTTAGCCACGAGTGAAACTAACCTAGATAATAACATAATGGTTTGGTAAATAAGGGGATTTTATTAATCAATTTTAGTAGGATTGTTGGATGTATTTTTGTGAGTTTAAGGCTATTTTCTAACCTTAAAAATGTTATTTGTAAGTATTTTTAATTGATTTTTAAATAAAATAAATAAATAAAAATAATAAAAAAATGTTGACTTTTTGCGACCGTTGACCGTTGACTTGTTGACTTGTTGACCGGTCAGACTATGTAATTGTGTGCGCCGGGTGAGGTTCGAACCCGAGACCTCCCGTTCGCGTGCGCGCAGCTCTACCAACTGAGCTACGTGTCTAACCTGAAATATTTCTGTTTTTAATTATATTTATATACTAATTGAATTAAACAGAAAATCATTATTTTTAAAAACGATTTTAATGCATCGAACCGGTGTTCTCCACAGGTCTCGAACCCGGGACCTGTGGTTTGGGTTAACACACAGTCCACCGCTGGACTGTGTGTCTAACTTGTTAAATAATCTGATTTTTATTATACTTATATACAAACTAAATAATTTCCTTTCTGTCTTATATAAAAAGTTTGATAATTGTCCGGACCGGTGCGGTAGTCCGGACTCGAACTCGTGACGTGCGATTAAACGTTCACACAGTCCACCACTGGACTGTGTGTCTATCTTGGTTATTATTCCGGTTTTTATTAAACTTAACATCTATGTGAAATGAATCCGGTTCAGTAAAAAAAAGGACATTTTTATTAAGGCAAGCATGCGTGGGACAAGTATCGAACTCGGGACGTAAGCGTGTTTTATGTGCACACAGTCCACCGCTGGACTGTGTGTCTAACCCGAGTTATATCTTGATTTTAATTATACATATAGACAACTGAAACTTCGTCTTCTTCGTTGGACTTAACCAGAACTAAAGTCCGACTGGTTCGTCGATTAAATCATGTTCTTTTAGTGTGTTGCGGTTAATTACAGGTGAGATAAATAAAAAGACTGAAAGATTAAGCGTAAGGTATACCGAACAGTGGCTCCTTTGTTTCGCCGGCGAAACTCCGGTGACAGCAGATTATTCCGGCGACGTGTGTCTTGCGGCAGAGAGTCTTCAACGAGCTTGAGATGAATGTGGGTGGCTTCGGTATGAGCTCTGGGGGTTCAGTAAGGCACAAAGGTGAAAGGTTCGGTTTTCCGGCGAGTTGTAGAAATTTCCGGCGAGTGGAATTACGTCGGGAAAATGTGTGATTGTGAGCGAAAAAGCTAACAGAGGTTAGAGGGGGTATTTATAGGGCAGAACATCGATGTATTTAGTCCGTTTTCCGTCTTGATTCGTCGGTCATTATGTTTTCCGGCGGTTATGACTTGCGTCGCGGGTTCAGGCGCCGGTTATAACCGATGTAGTAGTTAATGTTTACGTTAAAACTGAAGAAACCGTCCAATCTCGGCGAAATCGTCGGGATTTCCGACGACTGCGATTGGGCGCGTCGGTTTTTGAATTCGAGATTTATTTTATGTATTAATTGTTTCCAATATTTAACAAGAAACATAAGTGGCGCAGTCGTTGGATGGTTAAGTGTTAAGGCTGTGCTGAATGGCTGGCTGACCCGGGTTCGAAACCCGGCATAAGCCTTTTATTTTTATTTCATTATTTTTAATACATTTTCAAAAATAAATTATATATTCCAATATACTTATTAATTATGTATCGTTTAAAATTATTTTGGGCATTAAATACGCCACGAAATTTTTAACTGATTGTTCGGTTATTAAACGGAGCGGGTTTGGTAAATCCGGTTTTTGACGGATGTTACAGTATCCCCTGCTTTTTAGAAATTTCGTCCCGAAATTTAAGTAGTGATATATTTGTCTAAAAATGATGGTGTTAAGTTTGACAGTTACATGCTTAGAAAAAGAGTAAGAGTTTAAGTTTTTGTTTGAGGCGGTAACGTCCCTTGTAAGGGTTAAGTACCCTGTTACAGGAATCGCTTTTTGTTGCCTACGGTAAAAATATTGATAAGAAGAGTTGATTCGCTAAATATGATATCATGCGTAAGAGTTTTGATATGTTTGGAAGGATATGGTTATATCCTAAAGCAAAACTTCTAATACTACAACCTACATGGAACTTCTCATAACCGTCTAACAATACCTCTGATCCTTTGACAAGAATACTTATATATAGGAAGTACCAACGGCGTATCCACCATATTCTTGTCAAATTTTCATTGGTTTTATCAGTAAGTTATGATTGGTTCTATGATATGACTCTAGAACATAAATAAACACAACAACTAATACTTGAGTCTCAATTCTGATAGCATACATGTTTGATTTGTGACAGTTCCTCTCTCGTTTGTTATGATGGAGAGGTTAGTTTATGTAGAAATAGAACATAATCCAATTTCTTTAAATGGCGAGATGATATGAATGTAACACAAATTTCAACCAAGATAATACTAAATCCTACATGGAACTTCTCATAACCGCCTGATAATGCCTCTGATCCTTTGGCAAGAATACTTATTATATAGGAAGTACCAGTGGCGTATCCACCATATTCTTGTCAAATTTTCATTGGTTTTATCCGCAAGTTATGATTAGTTACCAAGAAACTACTAAATCCTACATAGAACTTCTCATAACCGCCTGACAATGCCTCTGATCCTTTGACAGGAATACTTATATATAGGAAGTACCAGCGGCGTATCCACCATATTCTTGTCAAATTTTCATTGGTTTTATCAGTGAGTTATGATTGGTTCTATGATGTAACTCTAAAACATAAACAACACAACAACCACAGCTTGAGTCTAAATTCTGATAGTATACATGTTTGAATGATGACAGTACCTCTCTCGTTTGTTATGATGGAGAGGTTAGTCATTGTGGAAGTGAGACATAGCTCAACTTCTATAAATGATGAAATTGAATACACTGAAATGTATGATGAACAAACTTCAACCAAAACATACTAAATCCTACATGGAACCTCTCATAACCGCCTGATAATGCCTCCGATCCTTTGACAAGAATACTTATATATAGGAAGTACCAGCGGCGTATCCACCATATTCTTGTCAAATTTTCATTGACTTTATCCGCAAGTTATGATTAGTTCTATGTGACTCTACAACAAACACAACAACCAACAGATCATATTGCATGTACTGAAAATGAAAAATGTATGTGCGATCAAGGCTCAATCAAACGGAGCCGATCGTATTGCATGTACTGAAAATGAAAAATGTCTGTGCGATCAAGGCTCAATCAAACGGAGCCGATCGTATTGCATGTACTGAAAATAATAAACAATAATCACTCAAACAGTTTATACATGGAACCTCTCATAACCGCCAGATAATGCCTCTGATCCTTTGGCAAGAATACTTATATATAGGAAGTACCAGCGGCGTATCCACCATATTCTCGTCAAATTTTCATTGACTTTATCCGCAAGTTAATTAATAGTTCTATGTGACTCTACAACAAACGCAACAACCACAAGATCGTATTGCATGTACTGAAAATGAAAATGTCTGTGCGATCAAGGCTCAATCAAATGGAGCCGATCGTATTGCATGTACTGAAAATGAAAAATGTCTGTGCGATCAAGGCTCAATCAAACGGAGCCGATCGTATTGCATGTACTGAAAATAATAAACAATAATCACTCAAACAGTTTATACATGGAACCTCTCATAACCGCCAGATAATGCCTCTGATCCTTTGGCAAGAATACTTATATATAGGAAGTACCAGCGGCGTATCCACCGTATTCTTGTCAAGTTCTCATTGGCTTTATCCTTAAGTTATGATTGGTTCTATGTGATTCTAAAACATAAAGAAAAACATAAAACTAAACGATTGGAGTTGAATCTTGATTTTCGGTGAAGAGGACTAGTTGGGTGGTTTCGTTTGGGCCGTCATTATCTTCAACAGGGTTGGCGTTGATGTTGAAAACTCTTCCTCTTGCTGGTGGCCTAGTGATTGGGTTTTCTTGATTTACTTGGTTAACCGGGTTTGATTGAGCTTGAGCGTTTATGATGTTAACCAATCGAGGGCACGTGTTTCTAAAGTGGGTAGGGTCGCCACAATTGAAACAAGCTCGAACATAAGGTAACATGGGGTATTGAGGTTGTTGATATGTTTGGATCATATTTTGAGTAGGGGGAGAGATTTGGTTTTGAGGGGTGCGGCAAACCTTGCTCAAATGCCCATAGCGTCCATAATTTGCACATAGTCGACAAGGTAAGGTAAGGGGATGGTGATAAAAACAGTTGTTGCATCGAGGGTGAGGTCCAAGGTACGGTTTCTTATTTGGGTAAGTTGAGTTAGGTGCTATTTGAGTGATTGGGATAGCTTGGATGGGTATGGCGTGTGAAATTGGTTGATTACGTTGGATAGTAGCGAAAAGTTGCCCGTCTCTTTTTCTCTTAGAAATGGGTTGAGAAGGGGATTCGGTTTGGGTGGAGTTTGAAGTTTCAGTTGATGCTTTATCCTTCTTCTTCTCCTCCTTGAAGTCTTTGTTCCGGATTCGGTTCTCGGTGAGCTCTGTAGCTAACTCCATTGCTGCTTCCAAAGTTGCAGGCGTGGTACTTATTACAGAGTCTTGAATCTTTGACGGAAGACCTCGAATGTAGTGCTCGATCAACCGGTAGAGGGGAGTGAACAAGTTGGGAACCATTTGATTTAACTCGAGGAATCTTTTGTTGTATGTGGTGTGGTCGCCTTCCTTTTGCTTCAACGAATAGAACTCATCTTCTAATTTCTTGATTTCGCTCCTTGGGCAAAACCGTCTTGTCATGATTTCCTTCAACTCTTCCCAAGTCAAAGTCATAGCATCGTCAACGCCTCGTTTGGCCTTCTCTGTATTCCACCAAGTAAGTGCTATTCCATATAAACGACCAGTAGCATATCGCACTTTGCGATCGTCGGGACAAACGCAATTTAGAAAAGTGTTCTCCATTTCTTCAAACCAATGGAGGAGAGCGGTGACACCTTCAGTCCCTTCGTATTTTGGAGGGTCGCATGATTTGAAATGCTTGTAGGTGCATTTAGTGGTATTTGGGGGAGGGTTGATAATATTTTGATCTTCTTGGTTGACAGGATTAGCGGTAAGGGCTTGTTGGACTTGAATTACAATGTTGGGTATTACGGCAGCCATTTGTTGAGCGATTAGGGCAGCCATGCGCTCGTGGGCTTTTCCTGCTCTCATCTTCCTACGGGCGAGGCTAGAAGACATCTACAAGGAATACGCATCATGAGTATGAGTTGGATGTTTTTGGGATCATGGGTCGTATTTAGGAATGAACATTCATAAAATAAATATAGAAAAATAAATCTACTACATCCATATGATGTCTTGGGCTTTGCTCGTCATTAGGCCTTGCATGCCGCCATACTTCACCTTCGTAATCATGTGGGCCCCCATGAATACCGGGTTTTTCATATGGTTTGCATGTGTTAGCCTGGTTACGTACACTAAAACCCGGAGAAAATCGAGAAGTATGTCTATAACGTATGATATTCGGAATGTGTCCAGGTGTAGACACGGTGACACCTCAAAGTGGGTTAGTTCGAACGACGTTTGGTGTGGCATGCTTTGGCCTAATAGGTCCTTCGTACTCTCATCGTTAGTCCCCAGGTAGGCAAACTGGTCCGTTATATTGGATTTATACGAATGCTAACCTAGACAGGACGTTCCGACTACCGGTACTTGTACCCTTCCAGTTACTACATGCCCGTCGCAGAACTCACTTTGATGGGATTTGAAAATTTCGACAAAATCTTTGAATAACAAAAGTATGAAGATGATTTGAATATATGAACATTGAAATATGTATGATGAATGTGTATGTAAGTATGTATGTTTGACTGTAAGTATAAACAAATATGAAACAACTAAATATCATAAGTTTGTATGTAACCACCTAAACAATTAAAATTTAGGCAACTATAGTATAGGCTCTAAGGTCTAATAACCTATCCTATATCCCTATAGTCATGGCTCTGATACCAATCTGTCACACCCCGACCCGCAGCGGAAAAGGTGATCGGGGCATGATTGGGTTATCATCAAAGCTCATGACATTTATTTTAACGTTTCATATTCATTAATACATTTTAATGGGAAATTACAATCAATATTACATCATGTCCTAAACATCAATCTAGGCTTCATTGTTTCTTCTAAGGCATTTCCTATGTTTTCCTTGCTTCATCCTGTTCACCTGTATCATGTGTAAAAATGGTTTTTGGATCAACAAAAAGTTGGTGAGTGAATCCTATGAAAAACATTTGAACAAGTTTATTTAATTGATTATAAAATAAAGTGCACAACCACACATGAGTAAAAATAGATGTAAACTTATTCACCAATCAATTAATATTAAATAATGCACACATGAACAATAATGGATCGTTTTGAGGCACGCGTTGCTCAACTCGTCTCTCACGAGGAACTGATGGGCCTAATGAATGATTTGCATAAACTTGACAATATGAAATACATAACTACAAACAATATAAACTCAATAATACACACACGAACATTAATGGATTTGTTTTGAGGCACGCGTTGCTCAACTCGTCTCACACGAGGAACTGATGGGCCTAATGAATGAATTGCATATAAATTGACAATACGAAATACATAACTACAAACAATGTATACAATCTAAGTTTAGATCACAATATGGTATGGCACAAGTTTTAATAAACGAGTTAATTTTGGTGACACATGACACACTCCAAAACGTGTAATTAAAAAGGGGAGTTGTAAGATTCACTCACATTGGGTGCGTTCGGTTGATAATGTTGAATGCACGCGAAGTTGGATTTAGCCACGAGTGAAACTAACCTAGATAATAACATAATGGTTTGGTAAATAAGGGGATTTTATTAATCAATTTTAGTAGGATTGTTGGATGTATTTTTGTGAGTTTAAGGCTATTTTCTAACCTTAAAAATGTTATTTGTAAGTATTTTTAATTGATTTTTAAATAAAATAAATAAATAAAAATAATAAAAAAAATGTTGACTTTTTGCGACCGTTGACCGGTCAGACTGTGTAATTGTGTGCGCCGGGTGAGGCTCGAACCCGAGACTTCCCGTTCGCGTGCACGCAGCTCTACCAACTGAGCTACGTGTCTAACCTGAAATATTTCTGTTTTTAATTATATTTATATACTAATTGAATTAAACAGAAAATCATTTATTTTTAAAAACGATTTTAATGCATCGAACCGGTGTTCTCCACAGGTCTCGAACCCGGGACCTGTGGTTTGGGTTAACACACAGTCCACTGCTGGACTGTGTGTCTAACTTGTTAAATAATCTGATTTTTATTATACTTATATACAAACTAAATAATTTCCTTTCTGTCTTATATAAAAAGTTTGATAATTGTCCGGACCGGTGCGGTAGTCCGGACTCGAACTCGTGACGTGCGATTAAACGTTCACACAGTCCACCACTGGACTGTGTGTCTATCTTGGTTATTATTCCGGTTTTTATTAAACTTAACATCTATATGAAATGAATCCGGTTCAGTAAAAAAAAGGACATTTTTATTAAGGCAAGCATGCGTGGGACAAGTATCGAACTCGGGACGTAAGCGTGTTTTATGTGCACACAGTCCACCGCTGGACTGTGTGTCTAACCCGAGTTATATCTTGATTTTAATTATACATATAGACAACTGAAACTTCGTCTTCTTCGTTGGACTTAACCAGAACTAAAGTCCGACTGGTTCGTCGATTAAATCATGTTCTTTTAGTGTGTTGCGGTTAATTACAGGTGAGATAAATAAAAAGAATGAAAGATTAAGCGTAAGGTTTACCGAACAGTGGCTCCTCTGTTTCGCCGGCGAAACTCCGGTGACAGCAGATTATTCCGGCGAAGTGTGTCTTGCGGCAGAGAGTCTTCAACGAGCTTGAGATGAATGTGGGTGGCTTCGGTATGAGCTCTGGGGGTTCAGTAAGGCACAGAGGTGAAAGGTTCGGTTTTCCGGCGAGTTGTAGAAATTTCCCGGCGAGTGGAATTACGTCGGGAAAATGTGTGATTGTGAGCGAAAAAGCTAACAGAGGTTAGAGGGGGTATTTATAGGGCAGAACATCGATGTATTTAGTCCGTTTTCCGTCTTGATTCGTCGGTCATTACGTTTTCCGACGGTTATGACTTGCGTCGCGGGTTCAGGCGTCGGTTATAACCGATGTAGTAGTTAATGTTTACATTAAAACTGAAGAAACCGTCCAATCTCGGTGAAATCATCGGGATTTCGACGATTGCGATTGGGCGCATCGGTTTTTGAATTCGAGATTTATTTTATGTATTAATTGTTTCCAATATTTAACAAGAAACATAAGTGGCGCAGTGGTTGGATGGTTAAGTGTTAAGGCTGTGCTGAATGGCTGGCTGACCCGGGTTCGAAACCCGGCAGAAGCCTTTTTTTTTATTTCATTATTTTTAATACATTTTCAAAAATAAATTATATATTCCAATGTACTTATTAATTATGTATCGTTTAAAATTATTTTGGGCATTAAATATGCCACGAAATTTTTAACTGATTGTTCGGTTATTAAATGGAGCGGGTTTGGTAAATCCGGTTTTTGACGGATGTTACACCACTCCTGGTTGGTAAACCTTAAGGAGTGCTTTTGTGATCCCAATGATGTCAAAGTTGTCTCGGTTTGGTTGCTTACTTATGGCACATATGTCAGGGTGCTCGCGACACACTGATAGATCCTTAAACTCCGAGATTGCTGATAACATACTCGGATTTCATTACTGGATTACAAGGATGACATTTTATACGAAAACATTAATTACATGAACTCTCCAACTTTTGTTGACTTTTAAAATTACATGTATTTCAGGACGCAAGGCATGAGCTGGTGATACATTTCGGGTTGTGGGAAATGACAAGATAACTAGTGCCATCTTTTGTAGGATTTGCCTCTTATATCCCAACCTAGTATGGGTATATATGGGTCAAAACCTCATTATGCATTGATGACGAAAACAATATTTATTTTGAAGTAATGTATTTCAAACTACGTTTATGATGACAATGTGAAATAAATGAAAACTATGAAATTACTTTTGGTTGGCTGTAAATATTGGAATGCAAATTTATATCGGTATGGCATCGTTGTTGATTTAAACTTGTTTACTTAATTGGATACAATGATTACCTCATAGTCACACACTTGCGCTTCCGCTACGACCAGGGTGTGACACATGTGGGGGATTGTTGGAAAATTAGAATGTGGGGAAGGGAAATTAATTAATATAAATTAATAAATTAAACTCTTCAAATGGTAAAACTCTTGAATAGAGTTTTATTGATGACATTTGATTAGTTTTTATTAGAGTGTTAAGTCTCTAATAAATTGAGGCTTTTAACTCTCCCTTAAGTCTTGTATTATTATTTGGATATGTTCCTTATTTGTTACTAGAAGAACGATACATAATGTATACATGAAGAATACTTCAAAAAGATGGATACTTGAAGACTAATATAGAGAGGAGTACTCTCTACTCGTTTCCACCACCATAGTTTGCGTATCCGTTTCACAAGTTTTGATACTACAATTTTACCTGGTGTAACCTCGGGCGTGTGAGCTATCTCCGGCAGTATAGACTGCTCCGGCTGTTCTGCCCTGGGAGACAGACGCGTCATCTTTAGTAGAGGCGCGGAATCTGTTTTAAGGAAAGCGTGTTGAACGCGTGCCTCAGCCACAACCGTCAACATTTGTTTGTTCATTTTGTAGAAAATTATTGTATAAGAAGATGTGGTTCAAGACCTCGTTGAAGGCACACAAAAGATTATACAAGGAGACGCGATTCAAGAGTTCGTTGAAGACTACACAACGGATCATACAAGAAGACGCGGTTAAGGCTCTTGTTAAAGACTATGGCTTGAATCAGTTTAGTTACATATGTTGCTATGCAATACTTTTCTAAGATTTATTACGATATTTTAATAGGCTTTATAGGTTTTATCAATTTTCATGAAATGCACATAAAAAATATCAAAGACATATAACATCTTAAGATACGAGTAAAAAGAAATTACATACTAAAGATTTCATAAAAATTTCACAAAAGTAATTATCATGACAAGTATAACGAGTCCATTAAAGCAACTCATTTTACATTGTCACCCACTATTAAATCATGCACTTTTTATGTCACTCACCGGTCTCTTATAAATCATCTCTCTTCTTCTTTATTGATTCTAATATACATGCACTAAAACTGTAACGCTTTGTATTTTGTATCTTCCTTATTTAGAAATTGTAATCGTATTTCTATTTATGGAAACATGTATACATATCATATTTGTATTTCGTTTCCAATCTTCTAATCCGAGACTTTAATCATAATGAAAATTCATACTCATTCAAACTTGTTATACATACATTCAATCATTTAAATACATGTTTTCCTGCAAATCAACACTTGTTATACATGCAATACTCATACGTTACACCTTTATACTTCGAATACTTGAAAACCGACTAAAATACGTAAAAATGGCCCAACCCGACGCCCTTGTGCGAATTGAAGCTCTCTTCGCACGAAGTGGACACTTTTGACGAAGTGAAGTTGGCAGCCACTTCTCCGCTATAAATAAGAACACTCATTCACTCCTTAACACTTTCCGTATCTTCTCAATTTTGCTCGAATTTGCAAGTTGTTGGCAGAAAATTCTTAGCCATTCTAAGTGAGTTTTAGCTCACTAATATTAATATTACTTTCCTACAGTTTCTTCTTTATTCAAACTTTCTTGTTCTTGTACTTTACTTTTCTGATTTAAAGATATGAACCAAGTGTTGGAAACTAACCAAGTTCACCATTCTCGAAATGGATGAACTTGTGTTTTAATAAATGTGTGAACGATGGGAGCTTTGGCTTTCCAAATTAAGTTCCACCCTCACTTGTACACATTATGTTAAATAGTTATATTTCATTCCGTACATTCATGACCAGCTAGGTTTCAACTATGTTGATAAACTTTTTGATTTAGTGAACCATATAATGAGGTATTCATACCTCCTTGCTTGACCTCTATGACATTTCTGAAAGACTATGGATGTACTCTATATAATATAAAATATAAAGTATATATATATATATATATATCCAGTTCATGATTCAAACTGACTCATGGTTAGGTGTTATTAGTGTGGGTTATTCTGCTCGATTCTAAATTTCTCGTTTACAAAATTCAATGTTAAAACGAGTATTAGACTAACCACATTTTCGAAATCTGTTAACTTCGTATGAAATGGACCACCACCTCGCACGAAGTGAACAGTCACTTCACATGAAGTGGGCAGCCCTTTCGCACGAAGTGGTATTTTCTTACATATACTTTTTACATACTTTTCAACTCCGAATCTGAATCCTTCGCCAACTCAGAATACTCATACACCTCTGTTCCCTCATGTAGGGTACCTTCGGCATCCTACTCTCTAACATAGCGACTCGCAGATTGCTCGGAAAGCTTTGCAAAACCGTGAGTATACTCGACTCCCTTCTTATCTTTTGCACTTTTGGGGTGCAACATATATGAGCTATCAAATTCACTAAATCACAAATACTTTATACTTAGTCACTAAGAAACATTCTTTCATACATGCTTAATACGTGATACTTGCAAACTTGTATATGCTAGAATTCGACTGTTTTATACTACGTTATTAACTTCATGCGAGTCTCCCTTTACATATATAGCGCTATAAGAGTAACGTACCGCCCGTATTCTTGATGTCATGTTAAGTAAACAAAACGGTCTAGTAATTGCGATGATTAGATTACGCTAGCGGGAAACTTTGGGCTGACATGTATAGTTGCATTGCTAATATTGTATGATAGTTTTAAATAACGTTTATGCCATCTGGAATGTTTAAACTTTTAAATTATCTAGTATTGAAACTTGTATGCTCGACACTGCCTTGTGTGTTGAACTATACTTTAATATATGTTGCAGGAATTTGAGGATGTCGAGGATGCATGGAATCTAGTAGGATGAACTAGAAACCCATTTTAGATTTTAGCTTCGATGTCGGATTGTGTTTCTTGATTACGTTGTTGTACTTTGTTTCCAAATGTTGTACTTGAATTAGAAATGAAATAAAATTTTATTATTTAAATTCATGTTGTGCCATAGTGTTATGAAGTCTCGAGCAATCTATTTTGTCTCGTCCCGATGTTTTCGCGATCAGTTGGGGTGTGACAAAATATGTCACCCACGAGGGGTGTTAATATCTGATATGCCCAAATCTAACACGAAAAAAAAGGAAAAGGGTTTGGGTCGACTGACACAGCCTGTTTTCTTAAAAAGTTAACACAAACACGATCCATTTAAAATAATTGTCAACCTGATTACTGAACACGACGGGTTAAAAAATAGGTCTAGAGAAACCTATAACTATATTAAATCCTTCACTGTGGAAATTTTCTAGATAGACCTTTAACCGTTTAGAAGGTTTTAAAGAAGTTAATGTTTTGAGTTAATTGATGAAAATTTTAAAATTTAAAGTTAAATATTTTTATCTTTAATATATTATATTATATTATATTATATTATATTAGTTACATGAATTTTTTTATTTTTAGAATTTTAACACTAAACTTTAATAATTCATCATCAAACAATATACTTTTTCTTTTCTTTTCTTATTTTTTACTTTAACCCATATTTATTTTCATATAAAGAAATCTTACATATAAATTAATCTATTTTCAATTAAGAATACCTGAAATTTTCATTAGCTTAGTATTAATTTAAAACTAACTAAAAGTTACATAATTTTAAAATTATAATATTTTGATATCGGTATTGATATTATTGGAACCCGTACCGATATTTGTAATATAGCTCTTTAGTCCATTTTTCTATTATTTAATTTGGCTTTCTTAATAGTTTTCGTTCTTTAACTTTTTAAGAATCTGAACACACGACTTCGTGTAATTTGTTTGCTAGGCATTCCAGTAAAAAAATTGTATTCAAAATAGTGTATTCTATTGGTATCTTAATTTATGCGAGTGCCGCACCATGGTGAACCAATTCCAACCATGCAAAATCCGTACCAATATTGGTGTTGCTAGAACTGGTATTTGATATCTGTTATTATGGTTTCGATCGATGTAAAATACGTGTCAATGTTTTTATGGACGTATCAAGATTTTAATTTTCGGAAATTTCTCTTTCAGTTGCTATAACGAGTGCTGGTAGTATAAAGAACCGACCTGATACATATCGAATTCTTGCTGTATAGCGCGCCGTATCCCACTGATAACTATTAATTTTTAAAAGTGAAATTAATTTCTCTTTTCAGCCCCTCATCTCATATTAAGTTCTAAAATTTTACCTTTTTAATTGTCATATATATATATATATATATATATATATATATATATATTTCTTTTCAACATATATTTCATAACAAACAAAAGAATTTATTTTTTATAAAAAAAAATAGGGTCTACATATTCACACACCCAAGTGCCTATTTCCACACCTTCAAGACGTGTCGTCTAGATTTAGACGGGGCGTCTAGGGTTGTTTTCTTTGACCACATTCCTGACCTCGTACAATATCATATCAGTCACATCAAACGGGGCGTCTAGGCCTAGACGGAGCCCCGTAGACGACAGACCCAAGACGGGTCATCTAGGCCTAGACGGGGTGTCTTGAAGGTTGATTTTGACTTTGGTGGTCTGCATGCATGTGAGTAAAGCAGGTAAAGTGATACGAAGCGTCTAGGCCTAAATGGGGCATATATTTCTTTGTTAAATAGAGACATACAGAGCATTCTCATTATTCAAACAATACCTCGTCGAAGTTCTCTGCTTGTCCTTCTTTACCTTATATTACTCCATTTGATATCATACAAAGGTGGTGAAATATTATCATATTGGGATGATAACTATTCCTTTGGGTTGTATTTTGGCGAGTCATGGGTGCCCGAAGCCATTCTGGTAACAGTTATTAGCTTAAACTACTAGTTGTTTTAATTATTTACTAATAATGATACCGTTGTTAGGGGAGACTGGCGTTTCTAACGAGCAAGAGGAGGTTGTGTCTAGTGTATAAGAAAATCAAAACAAACTGTTTCTAGATTTGAACAACCATCCTCCTGTTGATGAAACATCCCCTGTAGATGACTCATACCATGTTGATGAACCATGTTATCCTGCACAATAAGGGTTTCCGGATTATGGATACGGGTGTGAATATTCTTACATGCAACAACATATCTGGATGGATACGGAGGAGACGGTTACGAAAGTTACAATGCAACACAGTCTTCGTATGGTCAACAAAACTATCCTGACAGGGGAGGTTATGGTGGTGAGGCACCTCCAGCGTAGGCAATCTGTACCTCACAAAGATGGTATCAAACTTATTTATTTATGTTAGGCAGTTGAATAAATATAAAATCTAACATAACGCTATCGATGTTACAGGTTTTCAAATCTCTAGATGAACTAAAAAACTGGGCACAGGAAACGGCAAAGGCGGATGGTTTCGTTATTGTGACCCGACGATCAAAGAAAATTGGGGGAAGGACCAGGAGAGTATGGCTTGAATGTGACCATGGTGGTGAGCACCATACTACAACAACGGTTAGAAAAGCTGGAAGCAAAAAACCTGGTTGCCCGTTTTACCTGGTGGTTGTGCGAGACCATCCGTATGAAACATGGGTGATAAAAGAAGGAAAGACTGAACATAACCATGAACTTTGTGAGGACCTGTCAGCCCACGCCTTTGTATGAAGGTTTATTCCCAACGAATACAGATTCATCGAGCAGCTGACAGCTTAAAACATGGAGCCACGCAGAATTTTTCAAACGATAAGGAAACAGTTTCCCGAGAGTTTCCATGTTCAGAAAGACGTACAAAACACAGTTTAGAAGATTAAGGCCGAACAAAGATACGGACTGACTCCCATGCAGTCACTAGAAAACATCTTGATTACAAACGAATTTATTTACGACACACGGGAGAAACACGAAACATAGGTCGTAACAGAGATCTTCTTTATTCAACCATACTCGAGTCAAATATGGCATGCGTTCCCACACATTTTGCTGATTGATTCCACGTAAAAAACAAACGTATACAACATGCCATTTGTCTAGATAGTTGGTATGACGCCCACCAACTATTCGTTTTGTATCGCGCATGCCGTTACCTGCAACTAATGTAGTGATAACTTTGTATGGGTGCTTGAGAGGATCAGGTCAATGTTGGATGAATTTATGGAGCCACGTGTGATTATAACGGATAAAGACCTGGCCCTAATTAATGCGTGTGCTAAAGTTTTTCCAAACGCCTCTCGGTATCTTTATAGGTTTCACATACAACAGAATATTTGTAATCACTGCAAGAGCGCCTTCACTGAAGAAGACTGGCAAAATTTTTTGTTATTCTGGGGGACATTGTGTGAGTCTCCATCAATACAAGTACAACTTGCGCAACCTGCAAAAGCGACTTGTGGAGTGAAAACGTTCAAGTAAGTTTTTGTAATAACATATGACTCACCTATGTACATTTAATAAATTAATTATACTTTTTAGGGGTCTTTACGTACATGTATGATAACTGGCTGAAAGATTAAAAGGAAATGTTCGTCTTTGCGTGGACTATTCAGAGTCGCAACTTCGGTCAGCATACCACAAACAGAGTGGAGAGCCAACACGCCAATTTAAAGAGATACGTCCAAGATAGGAGCTCGTTGGACTGTGTAGTAGGTTGTGTCAAGGATATAGTTAAAACAAATACAGTGAAATAAGGAGGAGCTTTCGAGAAAGCATCAAAAAACGAATGAACCACCACAAAAACCCGTTAATTGACCACCTATGTGGAAAAGTTTCCCATACAACGCTTGACTTGTCGAGTGGAGAGCTACTTAGGAAACTAGACATGTTGCAGCGCTTTCATTCATCCTGTGGTTGTCAAATATGGTACAGCTGTGGGTTGCCATGTGCTTGTAGGCTGGAAAAGTACGTACGTGCAGGTAATACTTGTTAAACACGAAATGATGTGTGTTATATATGTCCGTTAATCATGTGACTTTAACAGTGCATTGTTTTAACCGTGCAGAGCGTCCGATTCAACTCGAAGACGTAGAAATCTTTTGGCAGAAGCTTAACTTTCAACCATGTAAATTGATACAGGATGACGTTGACGTGATAGGAGAGCTCAATATTGTTAGGCAACAGTTAGAGTCACACCCCCCTGCTCAGAAAAAAAGCTTGTTGGCAAAGATTAAAGCGGTGTTGACTCCAACCAAATCTACCAAGAAACCATCAATTGTCCAACAAAATACTCGTGGATGGCCAACAACAAAGCAAGTACAACATCAGTTTGACGAGGCCACCCGTAGAGACGAAGAATTGAGGAAAAGCTCCTTTGGTGATGCAAACACGTGCTTTCAAGGTTCCCGACAAAGTACATACGATGCCCCCTGCCACAGCTCGTACGTTCCATCCCAGGCCTCTCAACAGTCGGTCATAAAGTCTCAAAAACCCAAAGCGGGTCGAAGCCGTTCAACGAGTTCTAACAAAAAGAGATTCGAGACGATTACGGTTTTCCGTTGATAGTGGGCGACGAGAATGTGTCAATCACCAAACGGTTTAAGTCTCTCCTTCTGACATTATTTCACCCGTACATCTCGTGCATATAAGATTTGAGGCCAGACGGTCATTGTGGGTTTCGGTTTGTTGTGTGGGCTTGGGTATGGGAGAATGTTTATGGGGGCACATTCGAAAAGACCTTCTACAAGAGATAGATTAGAACGCATCGATCTGGGTGCCAATATTTGAAGCATGGGAGGAAGGATATTTTAACACGCATTGTGAGGGGCTAATTTGGGATTCAGTGAAGCGTTGTCCCCCCACTCACTAGATGGACTTCCCCCACGCAGGGCTTCTTATTGCATAAATGTACGGTATCGTGGTTCACCTGTTAAGCATCGATGGTTGTTCCACCTTCTTCCCGATAATGAGTCCTCCGACTGATCAAAAACCACGAATGATAACGCTTGCACATGTTAACAATAACCACTTCATACATATTAAGTTGGAAGGCCAATTTCCAATGCCGACAATAAACGGGCTATGGCTGACGCACCGAAGACCCGCTGCAGAACAATGGCAATATATGTACACGCCCCGTTTAGAATGATATACATCGATAATGAATCCCTCACGAAATCCAAACCCGAGTATTAATTTCATCGACAGTGAATCGGAAAGAATGAGCTTTTGTATAATTAATATGAGTTTTGTATAATTAATATGATTTTTTTGTATAATTAATATGATTTTTTGTATAATTAATATTATTTTTTTAATAATTAATACGATTTTTGTATAACTAATATGATTGTTTTTATAATTAATATGATTGTTTGTATAATTAATATCATTTTTTTTATAAAAGAAACATATAAAAAATTATGAATATACACCACGTACAGACCTAGACTGGACGTCTGTTGTTGGCCAAAAGACCATTTTACCCTTGAAGTGCACCCCGTCTAGGCCTAACCCAGGGGTATAAAGGTAATATTGAAGAACTAGACGCCCCCGTCTAGGCCTAGACGCAGCATACACTTTGAGCGGCAAATGTGAAGTGTTTAACTTTTGAATTTTAAAGGGAAATGGTTAATTACCATTTTACCCCTGAGTTGCCACCCGTCTAGGCCTAATTCAGGGGTGAAATGGTAATTAACCATTTGAGACAGAAATTGACTCAAATGTTTAATTACCATTTTACCCGTGAATTAGGCCTAGACGGGTGACAACTCAGGGTAAGATGGTAATTAACCATTTCCTAAGTCGTGTCGTCTAGCCCTATACACCACGTCTTGCTTAAAAGACCATTTTACCCCTGAGTTGCCACCCGTCTAGGCCTAATTCAGGGTTAAAATGGTAATTAACCATTTGAGACAATTGAGCATTTGAGATTTTTTTCTGCTCAAATGGTTAATTACCATTTTACCCTGAATTAGGATTAGATGGATGGCAACTCAGGGGTAAAACGATAATTAATCATTTCTCCTAGACAGGTCGTCTAGGTCTAGATACCCCGTCTATGCATCGTATATGACTAGATAATCTAGACCATCAGCTGCATACGACACAAACACAAAACACACACACATACGTATAAACCCCTGATCAGCCGTATATTGACCGTATTTTTTTTAATTCAAGCGGCTCTGGTACATATTCTAACCTATACTTCATGATTTTTTAATGTATTATACATTTAGATTGTAGGTTGTATGTGTATTTGATGAATTTTTGGGTTTTAGGTGTGTGTGTTCTTGAGAAGGTGGGTTTTTTGTTGAACAGGACGGGGCATCTACCCCTAGACGACCCCTATAGACGACCCATTTTTTTTCTTTTTTTTAACACTTTTAATTGTTTGTATTATTGTTAATTGTTATTTTTATTGGTAATTGTTATTATTTGTGTTATATTATTATTGTTGATTGTTAGTATTATTGTACATATACGGTATTTTCTTACAGATTGATTATGGACGAGATTGAAGATCAGATACACGAGTCCACATCCGCATGGTCCGCGACGGGCTCCGCCAGCGCCGGCGGATCCACTACACGGCCACCCATATCTAGAGTTTCCGCCCAACACCGTGGCTGCCCGTTTTTGCAGGAAGCTTAGGCGGATGCACATCGAATCGCATGCTGCGATCGACTAGGATGTGATCGAGGCGATTGGTGAGACGCCGAGACTGCGCTATTTCATTCCCGTGGATTCACCATGGCATCGTCTGTTTGACTTGGCTGGCACGCCGAGCTATAGGGAGCTGCTGATCGAGTTTTTGTTGATGTTCTCATTTCACCCTCCACGGGTCGACCAGTCGCCTCCACAGCCACAGGCTCCCCTTCCCCTCTGCCTGAGGTTTCTTTTAGGCTTGCCAGGGTTTGGCGTTCGATGATGTTAGCTGAGTTTGCCGTTCATAGCTGTTTATACCTGCAGGAGGAGATCGCTACGGATGTTTATATGCAGGAGCTAGTAGTGGTGGATAGACCCACTCTTTTGGGATTTTGGGAGGTGGTCGTGGGGCATGATATTTGGGAGCACGAGAGGGCGAAGGGGAGGATTTGATGACCCATCGTATAGGTATGTACGTTTATTACAATAGTTATTGTGATAATTAATTTTCGTATTTTGCTAACAATATTTGCAGGTATCTACATAGGATGCTCGCTACTTCTATTACTGCTCCTGGCCACAGCTTTGAGTGGTGTATGAGCACCGACCTATTTTTCTTCTATTGCTTACTGTACAGGAGGCCTTGCGCACGGTCTGACCCAGTACTTCGCCTCTGATCATCACCAGCTGGAGCGTGGATTTTTGTATGGTGGCGCGTACATGACCGTCATTACCCGTTCGTTGAGTCATTTGCCGGAGACGAACCCACACTTGCGGACGACCATACCATCGACGCAGATGGGTTTTCAGACGTTGCAGGGGATGAAGCTTGTTAAGAGGTTCAGCGTCCTCGGCGAGCGGTTTAAAACCCGCGCAGGTGAGCTATGGATTCCAAAGGCCCTGCCGGAGCACTTCGGTCCGGTCTATCCTCTGGCAGATGAGGCAGCGGTCGTTCAGGACCCTCCGATGGATTTAGACGGACCGGCACCGCCACCGCCACAGCCACCACCACCTCCCGGGACGCCCTAGTTTACTTAGCACGTTATTCTAGGTCATGCCCCGGGAGGTGCAGCATATACGCAGTTACGAGCAGACGTTGACAGGTTTTCGAATCTGATGGGCTGGGTGGTTCGGGAGACATAGGATAGACAAGAGAGAGAGAAAGAGGGGTTACGTGCCATACCGCTCCCACCACCTCGAGCACCACTTCAGCCAGATCCAGATTCCGACTCCGACTCGTATGCATAGACTTTTTGTATTTAGTATTCAATTATACAAGTATATATTGTTATGGATGTACAAAGTTTTATTATATATGTTATATTTAAGTTTGTTTTCAGTTATTCGATTACTTGATGATTGTTTGTGATAAATCGACATTGAAATGTAATAAGAAAACAACATAATTTTCAATATGTTAAGTAATATTTACATATTTGAATTCTTTTTAAAATAATGAAAACAATGTTAAATTTAAATAGTATAATATTTTTTTAAAAATAAAATGTAAAAACAATGAAATATTTAAACAATCAAAAAAGGTAAGTTATTTTTATATAAAAAAATAAAACTTTTTAAAATTTAACATCTTAAATTACACCACCAGAAAAACATCACCCTCCAACAACAACGAATTTACCCCACAAAAACAACACTAAGGTCCTGGACGGGTCGTCTAGGTCTAGACCGTCTGTAGGTCCCTAGTCCTTATGGATCTTGACAGAATCGTCTGTCTAATCTAGAGTGCGAAATCCCATAGATCAAATTTCACAGAAACAACAAGAACACAACCACGAACACGAACACAATTCCTTCAAACAGTCTTCTATTGATTAAAGTGTTTACAACCAATTCAAGACACTCTCTCTAAAACTCTCTGAAGCAATTCTTTCAGCACTAAACAACTAACTAAGCATGCTTAACCATAATCACAACCTCCCTTTATATAGAGATAGGTTATGCTCATGGGCTAGGGTCTCCTACATGGACTGCTAATGGGTCTTAAGCCCAATTCGCCTACCATGCACTATTTTGGTAGCAATGGTGTCAACAACTAGATTATCTCCCAGATTCGAACCAACCTCCCCATGAATGTTAGAATTAGAAAATGGATTAGTGAAGTCCACCCCCTGAATAGGTTCAAACTCACCATCACTGGAGTCCTCTGGAGCTGCACTGGAAGAAGTTTCTGGAGTATCTATCATCGATATACTCAATCTAGGTATGAAGTCACACTCTCCATCTTCACTGATCACAGAGTGGATCACCTGAGACTCATCTGCATTAGAAAAATCAGGAATATTAAATGATTTAAAGACACTGTCATAATCGTATAATATAGGAGGACCACTCGTTGATTGTTGAGGTGAATAACTAGTGATTTCCATGTTAAACACCACCTCAATTTTACCAGTTTTTAGATTAAAAACCCTTTTATTCGGTGTTCCAGGCATATAGCCTAGAAAGTAACCTTCATCAGCTACTTCACCGAATTTTTGCTTATCTTTGTTTCGCACAATGGTGCAGGGTAATCCAAATGGTTTAAAGCCTTTTAAGTTTGGTTTTCGGTTAAACAATAGTTCATGACACGTTTTGTTAAACCGTTTAACCGTCAACACTTTGTTCAGGACATAGCACGCTGTGTTCACAGTTTCTCCCCAGAAAAGAATTGGAAGCTTTGAATCAGAAAGCATAGTCCTTGCGGCTTCAATCAACATCATGTTCTTCCTCTCAGCGACTCCATTTTGTTGAGGTGTATAAGGAGCAGAATATTGATGTTCAATTCCCTTGCAAAGACAATAGAGATCCAGAACTT
Organism: Scalesia atractyloides; assembly: GCA_947069175.1. Classification (NCBI taxonomy): domain Eukaryota; kingdom Viridiplantae; phylum Streptophyta; class Magnoliopsida; order Asterales; family Asteraceae; genus Scalesia; species Scalesia atractyloides. Next base: position 46,267,700 of record CAMTDV010000026.1, on the reverse strand, counting down.
GATTCTTGAACTCCGTGCCATTATCACTCCTTATCCTCTTGATCCGTGCATCATGGACATTTTCCAATTTTGTAAAAAGATCAATCAGCATCTCCGCCGTCTCATCTTTTGTACCTAAAAAGAAAACCCATGAGTATCGTGAGTAATCGTCTGTGACAACTAAACAATAGTACTTTCCACCTATGCTCCTTACGTTCACCGGACCGAATAGATCCATATGAAGTAATTCAACGTAAAACCTCTGCACTGGCACCCCTTCCACTAAACCATTTTTAATTATATAATCCGTTCTTCTGTAGTGGATGTGGGCCATGCGTCTGTGCCACAACAATGACTCAGCCTCAGATGCTTTTGATAGTAAACACGCCACCACAGTGGAAGAATCCTTAGCACCCATGTCCATGACATAAGTATCATTTCTCCTTGGCGCTCTCATCACTATCCAGTCATCCGATATCACCAAAACAGGTTTCAACACCAAAGCTTCAGACTTTGTAAAGTAGACCGAGTGACCCTTGTCGCAGACTTGAAACACGCTCATCAGATTGTGTTTCAGCTGCTCAACATAGTTCACTTTGTCCAGTGTGATCTTCCCGTTTGTCACTTTTCCTCGACCTGTAATGTGCCATCCCTTAGCACCTGCAAAATTTACATATCCACCATCTATATTCTCAAACTCTGTCAACAGCCTCGTATCCCCCGTCATGTGCCTGGAGTAGCCACTATCAACATACCACAAGTTGATAATCCTCCTTAGCAGCTCCTGCACCATCCAACAAAATCAGTTAGATTGGGGGACCCAAGCCTTAATGGTCTTGAGTCTTCCAGATTCATCAACCACAGGAACATCCATCCAATATCCATCACTCCTAACAGGAGTCTTGGATCTTAGACCTGTTGATGGAAATGGTTTTTGATTTCCACTAGGTCTATGGTCCTGAGGTCTCCTAACCATGTTTGGACTTTGTGACCTTTGAAAATTATGATTTTGGTTCCATGAATTCTGATGATGATAGTTTCTAAAGCCATCGTCATAAAATTTTCGACTACCAAAATTCTGGTATCGGTTTTGATATTGACCTTGACTTCTGAAATTATTTGATGGACCATTAAAGTTATTCATTTTTGGTGAACTACTTCTAGGTCTATCATATTTGCCTGATGTAGATGCATGTTGAAATCTTTGTTGATTTCTTTGAAAATGAGGAACTTGGTGAGTTCCTTTTTTCAGCCTTATCTACACTAACAACAACACTCTGTTGCCTGGTAGCAGATATCTTTGGTGAGTCAACCTTCTTCTCACTATCACCACTTTTTGCTGGTGATTTTTCTCTCTGTCTCTCACTTACCTGTGCTTTACTCTTTTGTTAGGACAGCAGCTAGCTACATGTCCCTTTTCATGACATTTGAAACATTACTTTCTAGCAGAAGACTTCTTAGTTGAAGCCTCTTGCTTTGATTCATCAGGAGATGAGGATGATGATTTAGAAGGATCTTGTTTAATTTGCTTAACTTCTAATTTTTCTTTGTTTTTGTTCTTAGCAAACTGCACATTAGACTCTTTAGTAATAATAGGGACCTCTTCATTCATGTCACTCCCTTTAACAAAATCAACCTTTTTAACAAAAATTTGTTTTTGATTCTTAGGGTGTGTATTTTTTGTTTTCAAAACTGGTTCCCTGTTATTATCCTTCTTGGCATTCTCAGAACCGTCAACACTTCCTGATGTGGAACTACCAGGTGTAGTTGACACAAAGTCTGTAAGCTCTTCTTCATCTGGCAAGAAGGAATAATCGTGACCAAGAAATGGTGGAACTTCATTTAAACCTTTGAAGCCCACACAAGTCTTGTCATTACTCTTCTTCAGGCCATTCATCATGTGTTTCATAACAAAAGATGAATCTCTGAATTGATTTAATTTCTTTTCAAGCTCACAAATTTTAAGTTGTGCTTCAGACAACTCTTTGCATTTTTCAGAAATTTCTTTCGTTTTCTCAATCATCGTATCATGAGCTAAGTCAATAACTTGAAGTTTTTCATTTAGCTTACAGGTTAGAATATTGATTTCTTCTTCATAACCTTTAATTTTCTTCAAGTATAATGACTCATTTCGTTTTACGAAAAAGTTTGATTCTTTTAAGTTCAAGAGCTCATTAGCCAGACTTTGGTTTTGCTTTGTTAATGTGTCAACTTCACTTTGCAGTTCACGACACTTCAAACAAATAGAACTACTAGAGTTAGAACATACCTCGCCTGTTAATTTGCTTAGATCAGCCATGAAAGCATCAAAATCAGCAGCCATCTTCTTCTCTGTAGCAGTCTGTTCTTCATCAGCTTTTTCAGCTACCTTCTCTTGCTCTTCCTTAGCATCAGTTTTCACTGCTTCATCAACACCTGTAGCTATCTCAGCCATAAACGCCTGTGATGCATTGTTATCATTCTCCAGATAAACACTCCAATCATAAGAACCCTTACTGGCAATAGAAATCAGGGCCTTTGATCCAGTGTTGTTTGACGCATTTCTGTTGCTTGAACCATGACCAGGAGAATCTTGAAAGGATGAACTAGAACAAGATTAAGACTTAGCTCTTTGACACTCTCTAGCGAAATGTCCGTAGTTGTGACAATTGTAACACTTCACTTTCGACTTGTCAAATCCCACACTCTTTCCAACGAACTCCCTGCCCGTTCTATTCATGAACCTCTTCACCCTTCTAGAGATCATGGCCATCTGCCATTGCAAATCCATCTCCTCTAAGTCATCAAGGTTGATCTGATCATAATCTTCATCAAACATAGCATGATCAGATATTTTTCCCTTAATATAGTTCTCGTAGGAAGCAACGAAAGAAGCAAGCAGTGCCAGGTGATCTTCAGCACTTTTGACACTCAGATGCATAGACTTAGTACTACTGTTACTATTATTGGCTTGTTGTCTTTTTGCCCCTGACGAGCCTCCTGAAGCAGCGACAAAGCATACTTCACCCTCAGAATTTGTCATTATCTGCTCATTCTCACATGAAAGAAACGCAGTTGCAGTATCACTAGAAGCATTGTTGGAAGATGAAGGTGTAAGACCTTTATAAATCCCCGAATCTTGAACCTGATCATAACCTGTTTCCTTCTTCTTCATATTGAGCTCATAAGCTCTTAATTTTCCAACAACCTCTTCCAAGTCTTTCTTTTCATAATCAGTTTCACCCTTTATCATCAACGTGTAACTATCCCACTTTGCAGGTAAAGCATCCAGCAACTTGTCGTTTATCTCCACATCTGTGTATCCCTCTATGTCATAATTGTCTATTTCTGACATCAGATGATAATATCTCGTGATAATATCTTCAAGGGATTCATTTCTCATTCCTTTGAACACAGCAAACTGTTGTTTTAGCTGATCAACCTTGTTCTTCTTCACATCGGTATTGCCCTCATATCTCTCCTCTAGAGCATCCCACATCTCCTTCGATGTAGTATTACGCTTGAATGTGTGTTTTATGCCATCAGGTAATGACATCTTGATAGCAGCTAAAGCTTTCTTCTCAGACTCATACATCCTCTTCTCAGCTTTAGACATATTCACGTAAGCAGTAACACGTTGTCTGCCCTCAAAATCATGTGTTGGGTTAGCGTACCCATCTTGAATACAGATCCATATCCGTGTGTCCTGATATTCAATAAAGGATTGAAACCTATCCTTCCAAGTAAGATAGTTCTCTACCTTCAGCATCTTTGGAGGTTTGTTTGTGGTGCCAGCCTCGTGCTCCATTCTCAAAAGCTCATTTAGGTTAGACATATTCGACATTTTTACCGAAACGGCTCGTTAAAAACGTTAAAACTTGTCTGAAATGAGTGGTTACCAAATTATACTGTTAGACTCGTCTCCACGATACGATTCTAATGATATATATTGTCCGATTATGATTTTTGGGATTTTCGTGCTTTTTTTCCCTAAAAATCACACGAGTCTAACTGTCCAACCGGTTCATCAAAATTGTCTATGGATCAAAATCTATGTCCGAAAATGTTTAACTCTGGTTACGTCAGCTGGTTAAGTTTCCACCTTCTTGTGTATAATTTGGAACAGTGTAAAATCCGAAATGGTAACTCTGATTGACAATCCGGAACAGTAATCCGAATTACTAATCCGAGATGGTGATCCGGAATAGTGACCCCGAGATAAAATCTGGAATGCACTGTTCTGATTCGAAATGGAAATCCGGAATAGTGATCCGAGATGAAATCCGGAATGCACTGTTCTGATCCGAAATGGAAATCCGGAATACACTTCTGATTCGAATTGGAATCCGGAATGGAATCCGAAATGGCTTTTCTGATCCGAATTGCAAGTCTGATGATCTGAAATGCAGATTTCTGATCCGAAATTCACGTCTTCAATCCGGAATACTGTGCTTTTTGATACGGAATGCAAGTCTTCAATCCGAATTGCTTCACTTTTAATCCTGAATGCCTTTCTTCAATCCGAATTCCTGCTGTTATCCGAAATCACTGCAGAAACCCTAAAAACAGCCGCCGAAACCCTAATTCAGCCGTCACAAACTCCAAAACAGCCTCCAAAACGTCCAAAAACCCAATTTTTCTGTTGTCACGATTCTGAACCGAGCAATAATCAAGAGCCGAATGCTCTGATACCAATTGTAGGTCCCCTAGTCCTTATGGATCTTGACATAATCATCTATCTAATCTAGAGTGTGGAATCCCCTAGATCAGATTTCACAGAAACAACAAGAACACAACCACGAACACGAACACAATTCCTTCAAACAGTCTTCTATTGATTATCTAACACAAAGTGTTTACAACCAATTCAAGACACTCTCTAAAAACTCTCTGAAGCAATTCTTTCATCACTGAACAACTAACTAAGCACGCTTAACCATAATCACAACCTCCCTTTATATAGAGACATGTTGTGCTCATGGGCTAGGGTTTCCTACATGGACTGCTAATGGGTCTTAAACCCAATTCGCCTACCATCCACTATTTTGTGTCTAGTTCAGCCCAATTACTTCTAAATAACTTACAAAACTAAACCCGCTAACCGTTTATCATTTTACTAATTACAAGTATCCAAAAACTAAATCTAAGCTGTTGTCACAAATATGCACCAACATCGTCTACACCCCTTAAATTCTATGCCAGACATTCCCCTGCTGTCTCCTTAAAATCAGTGCCTAGACGACCCGTCTAGGGCAAAAAGGTGTCTACATAGGCAGCAGAGATGTGTGAATATCTTGAGCAAAAAATAAATTGTATTAATTAATATTAGTTAATACAATGATGAATCGTAACGTACAAGTCATGTAAGTTCAAGTTTTAAAGCAAGTTTCGTTGTGTTTTCTCTAAGCGACACAGTTTTCATTTAAAACATTTTAATTTTAATAATATAATTAATGTACACATTTTTTCTCTTAAATTTAATAAAATACAATGTTTTATGCAATTTCAAATATACCAGTGTAACGTATTTTATTTTGTTCAGAATTTTCTACAAGACCAAGCCAGGTCATATATAACTCATTTCAAATTTCTTATTGAATACAATTTCGTTTTACTTTACAACTTTCCTATATGATGTTTTATCAAATATAGCGCTGTGACATTTCAATTTGTATGTACCTTGCAATATAAATTTCATTTAAACTTAGTTCGTTTCTCACACTTTTACAAGGTGCGACGCAACACTTTTTACCTCTTTTATAAGTTATCGAAAGTCATCAAAGCAACATCAATGTTTATTCTTCTGGTGAAAGCTAGTATGATAACATCCCGCTGCACCACGCATGGATTGTTTTAATTTATCCACCTAAAAAATGTTTATGTAATTATGTTAAAAATTGTCGAGTTAAATGCCATTTTAGTCCCTGTAGTTTGGGTCATTTTGTCAGTTTAGTCCAAATGTTTTATTTTTTGCCTGTGGGTACAAAAAGATTTCACCGTTGCCATTTTAGTTCACTGGGTTAACTTCATCTATTTTTTCTTTAAACGAGAAAGGTAATTCGGTCATTTTATATGTAATTTTGTTAACTAAAACGGCAATTCGACCATATAAAATGACCGAATTGACCTTCTCGTTAACAGAAATAATAGAGGAAGTTAACCTAGTGGACTAAAATGACAACAGTAAAACCTTCTTAGACCCACAGACAAAAAGTAAAACCTTTAAACTAGTTAGCAAAATGACTCAAACCACAAAAACTAAAATGACATTTAACTCAAAATTGTCTTTTATAATCATTGCATAATGCATAATTCTTCTGCCTAACTTTTACCCCTCTCCTGTAACATTATTCCTGGATGAAACAAAACTTTATTATTATTCACACACCAAAACTCCATTATCATTATTACTATTATTATTATATCAACAAAAGTGAAGCTCCGTCAATGGCGATTTGCAATTTTTTTATAAATGACTCAAATATCTGCAACAAACAGAATATCGTATGCATAATTACTTCTCTTAAATGTCGAATCATCCACCAAATTCAACATATTATTTGTTTCAGATGCTTAGATTCACTTCAAATCACTAACTTATTCTGTTATTGTTTCACATTTGTTGCAGCTGCTACTGCATGGAAGAATTTTAACCTAAATCGGACCTCTGAACTTCGATTACTCACCATCTAGGGTTTGATTTCAAGTGAGTTGTTCATCTCTCATCGATCACATGAATTGTTCGTGATTGTACGCCGATTTGTGTTTTCTCGTGTTTCTGTTGGTTAAAATTAACATCATGCAGTTTAAGTTTAGTAATTTGTTTATGATTTACATGAATTTGATGTTTTGGTAGCTTGATCGGTAGTGTTTGGAGTTTGCTTTGTGAGATTAGTGGATAATTAGGGTTAATAGTTAGGGTTTGATTTGTGAGATTACTGGATAGTTAGGGTTTGGTGCATGGGGACACAAACGATGGGGTCTAATGGCTGAGCGCAGAAGTCTATGTTGGATGGATTGTCAAGGCAGGGGTCATTGTATAACCTAACATTGGATGAGGTACAACAGCAGTTAGGGGATTTAGGGAAGCCTTTTAATAGTATGAATTTGGATGAGCTTTTGAAGAGTGTTTATAGTGCTGAGACTAATCAAGGAACGAGTAGTAGTGCGGTTAATTATTCGGAGCTCAATTCGGGTGTGACGAAGAAGACGGTTGATGAAGTATGGCAGGATATACAACAAGGTCAGAGGAAGAAAAAGAACGTTAGCGACGACGATGGGAGTAATGTTAGTAAGGGCGGTAGTTTTAAGAGCGGTGATGGGAAGCGACAGCGTACTCTCGGTGAGATGACACTTGAGGATTTCTTGGTCAAAGCGGGGGTCGTGGCGGAATCTTCTCCCGGGAAGGTGAACGAAGAAGGGAATCTTGAACCGCAAGAAACGCAGTGGATAAGCTATCAAAGTCGTGCAGTACAGCAGCAGAATGTGATTATGGCGGGTCATTATCAAGTTCAACCATCAGCTACGGTTCCTGGTAACTCTTTGATGGATGTGGGTTATGTGTCTCCAACCTCTTTAATGGGTAGTTTATCGGACAGACATGTGTCTGGAAGGAAAAGGTTTGCTTCTGGAGATGTGATGGAGAAGACGGTTGAAAGAAGGCAAAAGCGAATGATAAAGAATAGGGAGTCTGCTGCGCGCTCACGAGCAAGAAAACAGGTAGTGAATTCAGTCAGTTAATGTTTTGTTTTTGTTTTTTCTGTGCTGTAAATATGTGATGAGAGAATGGTGTATGGTTGAACAGGCATATACCCATGAACTGGAGAACAAAGTTTCACGTTTGGAAGAGGAGAATGAAAGACTCAGGAGGGAGAAGGTATTTCTGTTTCTTGGAACTTTTACCCATCGATTAGTTAGTTAGTTACTCCATTATGCTTCAAGTTAGTATCTTTCACATGTTACATTACATAATTCTTCCAACACATTGTCTTTCCCATGTTGGTAAAGAATGTCTAATGTCCAATTTTCAACAAATAGGTGCATCTGTGTATATAGTAGTGTGGGTACCAGATGGGTTAGAAGGAACATTTTAAGATATGTGTAGCATGACCTTAGGATACTCAAGTACATATATGTCATAACAAAAGATGTGGTGAGACTACTTGGGCAAGGTAGTTAAAACCAGACTCTAAGAAGGTGAGTTAACTCAGTGATAATATTTTCAAACAAAATTGTAGCGTCTCTTTTTGAGTCATGGTATAGCTAACAATGGTATATATATTTTTGGTAAAAAAATTGTCTTACAATGCTAGTGACATGCAAAATTTGGCATCTCTAGTGAGACAACTTTTGTTTGGTAAAACAAGCGTTGATCTCATACCAAAGCATATGTTATATTGCCAGTTCTCATGATATAATTTGTATTTTGAGGTGGCAATTTCGACCCGTTTACCAGAAACATTTGAACTCAGGTTGTATATTATTCATAATGGGTCAAACATGTAAAATAGAAAAAATAGCTATAACTCCTATAAGGTAAATGGGTGAATATGGGTTTAATTTCTTTTATTGCTTACAACCTTCTAAAATTATATATTTTAAGTGGTTAATAAATATTTAACAATATCTGGTATTGTATTAATACATCAAGTATTTGTACAATTTAAAGACAGGACAAAAGGTTTACAAGACAACTTGCAAATGGTCTTACTTAGTTACATGCATGACATCTATGGACCAACTCAACATCCGATATTATAATCAAGACAGTAACCCAGATGGGATATTCTACATTTCTACCATATTTCATTAAAAAATAATGTACCATATCTTCCTTGGTTATAAAAAAATATATTTTGTATCTTGTAGTGAAATATGAATATAAAGGGAAGAAAACTAATATTCATATCGTATTAGTTTTGTGTTAATAAATTCTCATTTTCATATCGTATCTACTTGAAACTAGTAGAAGAGAATTTATTAACACAACAGAACTTTGTGGTTGTTTTGCTAAGCATTATGAAGTTTATAGATTAGTGTTATGATATATTCATCATGTTCTATATTATTGGAATTCGGTCTCAGGTTCCTCTAGGGGTAGGATGTTTGATTTGGTTTTTCAATTTTATCTTTCAGTAATATAGACAACTTGCTTTTTTGCCTCTTTCTCATGATATTTTTGTTTGACGTTGAGCTGTATTCTTGCCTTATGAACTTGAAACAAGTGAACATTCGGATAAATACAAATACGATAATGGACAAATGGACGATAAATTTACTTAGATTATTTGTACATGCATGCTACATTTATTTTCATCTCCATGGTCCTGTGCAATTCCTATTTAGCTTTAGTGATTCCTATGTAGTTCTTCGAAAACCTGAACTGATATTTATATTAAGTTTGAATTTTAATACTCCTTGTTCAATGTGATCAACAGATTTTATTAGCTTTAAATTAAATATGTTATCCAAATGATGATCACTGACCAAGATAGTCGCTATTTGCAGGAGGTGGAGAAGGTAATACCATGGGTCCCACCACCCAAACCAAAGTATCAGCTCCGAAGAACTTCCTCCGCTCCTTTCTGATGGCTAGCTAATCTGGTCAAAGGTCCTGAATCTTTGGAACAACAGTTAATGCTTCTCGTTTGTGATCTTGGTCATGGGCTCGGAGTCATGGAAATTGTTCTGCAGCAATGAAAGTGAAAGGCTTGTAGACCTTCCTTTTTATAGCAGGGAAGCTTTGGTGTACCTTGGTCAACTCTTTTTACCAGATGTCATTATGGATGATGTACGCCTTGTGTTTTTGCTACTTTCGGTTTTAGTTTGTTTTATACCTAGTTTCAAGCAGTTTCTTGTTTAATGTATTGTGCAAGGATGATCTTATGTACATGTGATAGTGTTCTGATAGTGTGTCGTTGATTGACTTAACTTCAAATGTTCCTTCTTACCTCGCGGTTCTTGGGTTAATCATGGTTCATCAAGCTAAGGTTCACAGGTCAACTATGGTTCATCTTGCCAACCATATTTAAGAACTAACTGACCAACTTTCATTTTGACGCATGAAAAACACAATGCATATAAATAACAGGAAATTTCATTTCATACACATACAATGATCCAATCAACATCATCAAATAGAAAAAAAAACAAAAAAAGCCCGGATACAGTGAAGGAAAATAATCTGTACTGAATAGTTTGATCACAGAATTGCAGTTCTCTTCTAATAGTTTGGAAACGGAATGACTGGCTGAATTTACAACTGAATGTATTTAATCTATTAAAGGCTTCTGCATTTGTCTTCCACATTCTGAAGACACCCGAAATAGCCACTGCAAACAAAAAAATACACACTGCATGTCTTATAACTTAGGATTGGTTAACTCGCAGACATTACTATACAACAATGATCTAAATTTTTAAGGTAAATGATTTGGACGGTTGTAAGCATTGAAAATACACCTTATGCAACTTTCAACCCGTTCGACCCATTTCCCTCCATCTAATTTGTTTGATTTGACACATCTACAATTAGCAAATTTTATGACTTGTTATAGCACAAAGTAAAACTAACAAAATTTAATGCCATAATGTCAATTAGTACGATAAAATATGATTACAAACTAAATTACTGTAGTAACATTGACATTTTAAAAATCAAATATGGTCACACAAACTCTTAACCTGTTCGACCTGTTTCCCTTCATCTAATGACCGATCTGGCCCATTTGAGATAAAAACAAACACACAAACTTGCCAGTTGAAAGCCAATATAACAAGTAAAAGTAATAACGATCACCTCTATATTTGATGCATAGTTTCGGTTTCACGAGCGATTATCTCCTCATCACGTTTCTCAGGTTCAAAAATAAACGGAGACGGTTGAATATCAACGTCAACAACTCCGTCCTTGCCTTTTGAGTTTCCCTCCAGTTCATCATAATGCAGATTTTGTAGAATTTCAGGAAGTGAAATCCCCTCTGATTCTCCAAACTTATTTCCCATTTCAATGTCGATTTTTTCCTTTGAGGTCCGCACATTATCTGTACCTGTTTCCTCAGCTACCATGTTTTCATCTTCACACGCAAACGCCCGAAAATTATTCAACGAAGGAGAGATTTTTGATAGAAAGACTTCTTGAAGGTTCCTTATTATTCCCTTGTGATACGGATTCTCCTTCTTATCGTATCGATATCGGAAGTTTTCGTATGTTGTCTGTATTAAGAGCAAAGTTTTCATATAAAATAGAGTATAATTAAGATCAACAAGTCTTAATACAGATTTATAGTTTTTGAACAAATGATCACCTGGTTTGTACAAATGAGATAAAAGTGGAAAACTGAAAGCCCGCTCACAAACCAAACGGTGATAAAGCAGTATACAATGAGGACATCTGATAAGATGTCCTTTTGCATAGCCTTCAAAACTCCCTCTTTGTTTTGAGCGATGTGGACCCACGAAAAGCCGAACACATATAAGCACAGGACAGTTGATGTAGATATGAACATGTAGAAGAACCGATAATTACGCTGCAACAATAACATTATATCATATAGGATGAGTTGGCTCAAATCCATGCAGTTAATGCGGTAAAAAACGGATATTGGTCAAGGACCGATATTTGAGATATAGGTTATCACGGTGGGGTATCAGTAATTTTAATATCATGCAGAACTTATCTATATAGCAATTTAACACTAACAATTCATTATATTCTCCCACCATTAACAAATTAACCTTCTGCAACTTGTAAAACACTAACAATTGTAGCAGGTAGGCATTGATTAAGACTTAAACAGTAACATTTAACACTAACAATTAACAATTAAGACTTAAAACACTAATCGCAGCAACAAGAAGAAAGACGAATGGTAGAACTAAAAAGAAAGCACTGAAATCGGGAAAATCAGTGATATCTCGGTTAAATATCGCCCATTTGACCCATTAGAGATAAAACATAAGCTGAATCTATCCATTCGCTAAATTCAATCAACTTACTAGTCCAATGCATTGGCCGACCCACGGACAATGATGGTCAAACTTTTGAACACAGTTGTTGCAGATGGAGCAATGTGAGGCACGCGGTGGACGGTAAAGCATACACGTGTCACAGTATTTGACGTTAACTGGATGACCGTTCACAATAACTTCTTTTGTTCTTGGTAATCTCAAATGCGGAGTTCTATCATTGATCCACTCCATTGAAGGTGTGCTCATATCACATGCTTCCTCAGATTCGGGTGGTTTTGTATTTCGTGGGATTATTCCCGGATCTCTACTCGATGTCATGAGAAGAAATAATATATCCTGTGGGCCCACAAATTGTTTATAAAAGTATTTCAGTAAAATAAATAGATTAAAAAATTCATGCTTATATGTTTGCATGATCTAAAGTCAATACTCAAATGTCATATAAATTATAAGGAGCAGCTTGACCATTAGTTTCTTTCCTGCTGAGGAAATAAAGTAACTAAAAATATTTTGGCTAAAAAGACATTCTTTTATAATATCAAACTATATGACCATTAAATTCTCTTAATAATAATCGTTTATAAATGTGTTAAGAACTGTAAAAAAAGTTATCTGATTGTTCGATAATGATCTTATCCATATTATTAACAAATAAAAGTTTGAATACAAAGACATTCTTTTAGATTATAAAACTGTATACTTTGAAATATGAACATTCATTGTCACTTGATAATAATCTTTTATAAACTTGGTAATAACTTCTAAAAAAAGTAAAGTAATCATCTAAAACTTCAATAATGATCTTATTCATGTTATTTCGAAATAAAATCAATTTCGTATAAACACCATGTATTTTGAGAATGAAGTTAAAAAATCAAGATTTTGCTTACCAAACAAGTGAGAAATGCTGCCACAAACAGCACAATGTACCAGTAATCACTATCTTTGCTATCTTTCTCATTGTCATTAATGTTTTGATAAACTCTAATACAAAAGCATAAAGCAGGGCCTCCAATCAAGACTATGGTCAAATATAAAGAAGACACATCAGGACCGAAGATCAATCGTCCCCAACAAAAGAATCTCTGAAATAGTCACAAAGAAATGACTGGTTAGGTTTAAAATCGTAACACCATTATTTCAAACTATCAATAACGATATCCATTAATGAATCTTGAATCAAATCAAATGACTTTCAAGATTGTAAAATGATGTATTTTTTGTGCATAATAAGCACCAATATCATTCTATACAACATTTCTTGAAACCATACATGATATTATAATATTTATGTTGAGAAGTATTGGCTTTCTATCAAACTTGAAGTTGAAATTTTCTTTGAAAATGGTTCGCGCTTTCTTGTACAGATTCTGAAAAAAACATTAGTTTAGGTGAACATGTTTTAGAACACTTGATTTATACAAAATTTCTTGAAATCATACATGATGGTATCTAAATATCTTGAAAAGTATTGGCTTGCCTTTATATCAGATTTGAAGTTTAAATTTCTTAAAAACAGTTCACGCTTTTCTTGTACACATTCTGAAAAAACATCAGTTTGGTGAACATGTTTTAGGAACACTTGATTTATACAATATTTCTTGAATCATACATGATGTTATCTAAATCTCCTAAAAAGTAAGATCTTTATATAAATTTGAAGCAAAAACATTCTTTAAATAAGGTAGAGATTTTTCTTGTACAGATTCTGAGAAAGCTTCAGTTTAGGTGAACAGGATTTACACAACATTTCTTGAAACAATACATGATGTTATAAACTATCTTGAAAAGTAAAGGCTTTATATCAAATTTGAAACTTGATTTTTATGTTAAAAAATATGCACCCTTTTCTTGTACGTACAGCTTCTGAGAAAACATCAATTTAGGCAAACATGATTTAGGAACACTTAATCTAACTCAAGAAAACAAACCGGCTGCACAATAATGTCAAAAACAACACAGTACCCTTCATCTTCTATCAATTATTGTCTTTTTTTTCATTAATCTGCAAGATATTTTTGCCCCATTTATGATAAGATTCATAAAAACATACCCACGGTTTTACTCTTCACAACTAGAAGCTCAAAGAAACAATCAAAACCAAAAGTTTTTCTTTTTAGGGACGGGGGGGGGGGGGGGGGTGTACAACTTACATTGCTTCCTTTCCAAGCCTGATAGAGCCTTTTGGGGTTTTGATTCCCTTGTTGTTCTGCCATGAATGTTTGAGAACAGTAGTTGTGAAATATTAGGTTCCTGGTGTGATTAACTGAAAACCCATGTGGAAAACATCAAAGAAATCATTGTTTTGATTTTGAACCCCCTTTGACTAAAATCATATAAACAACAATCAATACTTGAAGTTGAATTCAATGGATGAACGGAGTTACCCAGAAACTCGCTGCTGTCTCGCTCTCTCTCTCTCTAGAAAAAGCTGATTCGGCGGATGTTCCAACTTTGTAGCGACATTCCCGCGGTTGCCTTTTAGGCTAGCTTTTTTTTATATATAAATTACTAATTAAGTCCATTCATTATTGACCAAACTACAGGTTTAGTACCTCAAGAATATCATTTATGCTTTTGGTTGTTAAAATTAAAAGGGTTCGACTATTATGGAAGCTTCTCATCAGCATTTATATTCACTCATATTTTTAGGAGAAAATGTAGGGAATTCTGCTTTTTGATACCCTCATCAGAGTTGAAACTTATGGAATCGATCACCTTACGTCAGATAAACAACAAAGACACAAAGAGGATGAAGATGAGAGTGAGGAAGATGTTGATGATGATGGTGTGATGATTTAGATTGGACGACAATGAAGATGAACCGTGCCAAAATTAGATAGTCATACTTTGATAAGAGTTTATTAGGATTCAACTTTATAAGAAAAAACTAGTTAGACAAAATAGCTACTTAGCAGTTATGATTATAAATGGAAAAAATATAAAGAAACAATAAATATATATATGGATGGGTTAAAATAAGAACCACCTTGAGTTGTGAGAATCGTGAAAACTGGGCCATCCAAAAGGTATTGTCGAAACTTTTTTTTTCTCAAAAATCATAAAAAAGATTACTTGTTTCAGCAAAATAAATTAAAAGAAATTGTCGCATACCCACATTTACATGAGACGTAAAAATTTATATTCATGCAAAATTTACGCCAACGCGTAAAAAAACTCGCATTAGTCAAAACTACCGACTCAACAGTTTTTTTACTTTCTTTTACAGATATGATTATAATATTTTCATCTACGTTTGTAAAAAAAAATATGCGCAACTCGGCGAGAATAAAAAGTTCTCACGATTCTCATTTGAACCGAGCCATATATATATAGAGAGAGTGGGGTGTGGGGGGGGGGGGATGAAATGTGGAAGATTTAGAATATGAAAATTAACCTTAGAGATAATTTAAGGAACGGTGGTTTACTATTACGTACTTTAATAAAGTATATTATGTGTTAAACACTCCTGACACTAACATACCTCTTTAACTATTTACCAAAAGAGTTGTGTGAGATTCATACTAAATTTGCACTCTTATAAAGTGAGAGGCATTGATGTCATTATTATTTTTCACATCTTCAACATTCTTCATCAAATCAAACTTCTTTGATATTTGACGTCTTTTTTTTTTCTTATACAATATAAATATATAATATACAAAACTGATGGGTTTGGTATACTTCATTCTTTACAGTTTATTGCAGTTAGGTAGGAGTATAGTTACTTTGCAAACGCACATAAAACTTTTAACGAGTATGTTTATTATGTATTACATATCATAACTACTCTATGATTTATAAATGTTAAGTATTGGGGTTGAGTCACAACATGTAGAAGAAAACAGTATAAACATTTTTTTTTGATGCACATTGTTGCTTCTGAGAACAAATTTATCTTGCTACAAAGTGGAAAATCAAAAGGACCATGCTGAAAGAGAAAGACATATCAACAATGACGCGTTTTTGGAAATGTTAGTTGTGATACTTAAGACAAATCTTATTAATGTGAAGAAGTAGAAATGATAGATTTAAATTGAGTCGCTCCCGAAAAATGGTGGCACGTTATAAAAACTTTTAAAAGCAAATAATATCAATGGCCGACTTTAATAGTTAAAACTTTTAAAAGCAAATAATATCAATGGCCGACTTTAAAAGTTACATTTAGGGGTCAATGTGAGATAAAAACAGACTTTGGTGTCAAAAATGTAACTAAACTTTTATATTCAATTTGTTTGCTTTTATTCAATTGTTTATTCGGTCTGTTTGTTTTTTATTTAAAACGAGAAAAAAGAAGCATTCGATCGTGAGGGCACAAAGTGTCCCAACCAACTTAATAAATTAGTAAATTACCATTCCATGGGTCCCCTGCAGCGAACACCTTTTTGATTTTCTGGATAATGTATAATAGTAAAAATCATTAATTTGTTGACAAGTATTCAACTATGCTTTCATGATTTTTCAAGTATTTATTTCGTATAATCATATAT
Organism: Scalesia atractyloides; assembly: GCA_947069175.1. NCBI lineage: Eukaryota > Viridiplantae > Streptophyta > Magnoliopsida > Asterales > Asteraceae > Scalesia > Scalesia atractyloides. Next base: position 46,251,282 of record CAMTDV010000026.1, on the reverse strand, counting down.
GTTATATCATTTTCTTTCGGTTTTAATAAAAAATATATTTAATATGAATGACTACTTTTTAAAGTAGAAAAGGATGAGGAAAGAATATATGACATGAATATTTATGTTCACTAAAAATAATCACTAAGAGACTTAAGAGTCAGTTAATATTGATTGAAAGAGAGGAGAAAAGAAGTTAAAAAGATCGTTACTAATGTTCAAACCATGAGTAATGGGTATTATTGAAATTTTTTGGTATTTTTTCGGTTGAATGGAAAGGATACAGAGAGGAAATATATACACAAAGATCGTAACTACCTATGTGCTAAATATGGAAATCCAAAATCACATTCTAATTCTAAATACGTTAAAGTACAAAATATATTTCGTGAATATTGTGTTGACTAATATCCTCTCACAGTCGCAGCAATAGCCGGTCGGATGCAGAGACTGGCTTTAAAACGATTAAATAATTGACGTGAGAGACCCTTAGTGAATATGTTTGCATACTAGTAGTCAGCAGGGACATGTAGTACTCGAATAGAGCCAAGCCGAACTTTTCCCCGGATAAAATGTATGTCGATCTCGACATATTTGGTACGCTGGTGTTGGACCAGGTTTTGTGGCAGGTACATGGCTAAGATGTTGTCGTAGTAAATTATAGATGCCTGTTTAATCGGGACATGCAGTTCAAGAAGCAACTTACGAAGCCATGTTAGTTCGGCAATCGTATTAGCAACCCCTTTATATCGGCTTCAGTGCTGGATCGTGATATGGTAGGTTGACTTTTAGAGGACCACGATATCAAGTTATCGCCGAGGAAGACACAATATCCTGAAGTGTATCTACAAGTGTCAGGACACCCCCCCCCCCAGTCGGCATCAGAATAGGCAGTTAAATTAAATGATTTGGAGGGGGTTAAGTGAAGCCAATGATTTAGGGTGCCTTTGATATATCTCAGTATACGTTTCATAAAGTTAAAGTGGGGCTCACGGGGTGCGTGCATAAAAAGACATACCTGTTGGACGGCGTATGCTATGTTGGGCCGAGTGATGGTGAGATATTGTAGGGCCCCAGCAAGGCTATGGTAAAGAGTGTCGTCAGGTAATAGTGTTCTAGCTTCTGCACTAAGTTTGTTGCCGGTATCGGTGGGAGTGGCTGATGGTTTATCAATTTTGCATGTTGGCTCGTGAAAAGATATCGGCCGCATAAGACTCTTGAGACAAAGATAACCCACCATGTTGAGTTGTAACTTGAATGCCAAGAAACTGATGTAAGTTCCCTAAATCTTTCATAGCAAATTCATGAGATAATAACTTAATGAAATGTTGAATTAAGGAAGTGTCAGAAGTTGTGAGCTTAATATCGTCAACGTATAATTGTAAGTATGCCATTTGGTTTCCGCGACGATATATAAATAGTGAGCTATCGGATCTATACTTCAAAAACCGCAAGAAATAATGAAATTCGCGAACCTATGTTACCATGCCCTTGGTGCTTGTTTCAAACCATAAAGTGACTTTCGAAGGTGACACACGTGAGTAGGCCGATTTGAATCGACAAAGCCCGGTGGTTGAAACATATATACGGTTTCATTTAATTCACCATGTAGAAACGTGTTCTTAACATCGAGTTGATGAATGGGCCAATTTTTTGAGATAGAAAGGCTAAGAATCGTCCTGATTGTGTTGGGTTTAACAATGGGACTAAACGTTTTATCACAATCCACGCCCACTTGTGATTTACCATTAACTATTAGTCATGCTTTGTATCTTTCTAAGGTGCCATTTGCATGGTATTGCATGGTATTTATGTCGGAATAACCACATGCACCGAATGATGAGAGCATTCGTAGGACGAGGCACCATTTCCCATGTATGATTTTCTATTAACGCTCTATATTCATCGATTATGGCATCGAACCAGAAGGGATCGGTCATTGCTTGGGTGTGATATTTTTTTTGGGAGGGGGGAGATGTGCATTTATTTTTGGGTGGTGTTGACATGAAGGTTTAGGGGGACCTTCGGTTTGATGACCCCATGTTGGGAGCGTGGGACCATAGGATGGCGAGGGGGCTGTATGGAGTCGGTTAATGTGGATACAAGTTTGGGTGATGTAGGTGAGTTGGTGATGGTGGGAGGTGTTGGGATGCGGATGCGGGTGAGAGTGGTTCAGCGAAGGGGCTGTTGAAAGGTTGACTCATGTGGTGTCGGGGGTGAGCGACGTGTTTGTGGAATGGTTGGGCGTATTGGTGTGTGGGTTGGCATTGGTACAGTTAGTATGCATGGTAGTTGAAGGCTGAAAAACAAATGATGAAGGTTCATTGTCAAGGAATGAGTAGGTTTGAGGAGTGGTTTTGTATGTGTTAGAGAATGGAAATTTATTTTCGTCAAATGTTACATGATGGGATAGAATATTTTTTCCGGTTTGTAGGTAAAGGCATCTATACTCGCGATAGTTGGGAGGGTATCCGAGAAACACACACGGACTAGCTAGTGGTGCTAGTTTGTGAGGTTGCTGGTAGTTTGGTTTAGGAAAGCAGACCATCCAAAGACGCGAAGGTGGTCGTATGTAGGTGTTTTTAGGTAAAGAATAGTTGTAGGAGTGTTCAAGTTTAAGAGTTTAGATGCGGGTGAGAGTGGTTCAGCGAAGGGGCTGTTGAAAGATTGACCCATTTTGGACCAAGCGGTAATAATTTACCGTAACCTAAGCCCGTAGATGGAAAATAAGTCAAGAGTATTTACCTGAGCTAGTCTTCTTCTTTTATTTTTAAATAACTCAGCCATATACAAAAGTACCAAGTACAGATAGCATTTACCGGCAAGGCTCCAGTTTGGATTATGGCATAAGCTAGCCAATTAAATACTAACGGTCTTATAAACCGAATAGTGTACATGATCATTACGTATAACGCTTGATTAAACGATGATCGGATAGAATGTAGTTTAATCCCGACAAGTACTTGACTTGTATAACATGGGTAAACTATATACATTCTGGATTTTGAAACTTAAATGACAAGGTTAAACCCGTTTCGGTTAATTTCCGAAAAATAGTTACATATGCATAATTGTGCGCATTTTAGCGATATCGGTTAACCGAATAAGTTATGGACAAGTTCTATATGCCATTACACTTTAAATAAATTAAGATATCAGTAGGATATCAACTTGTATGCCCGTTAAGGTTTTAAAACGAAATTAGGCCTCATAAGGGCGTTAATTTCATATCATATAAAAGGAACTTGAACATAATTAATGTTATGATTATAAGTATTCTGGAAAAATACTTTATTTATGATATAATATCAGTAGGATATCAATTATATGTGCATTTTACCTTTTACGACCAAACTATGCACCGAAGGGACATTTTGGTCATTTTACATATAGTTTATAAATTATTTGGGATTCTGAGTTTATAACATGTACCTACTATAAATATATTTAAAATAAGTTTTAAAATCAGTAGGTAACAAGTCTTGGTCCATTAATATGGTTTAAAACCATACTATGCGCCGAAACAGCGCTTATGTCGTAATATGACGTCCTTAAGCGATGTTTATGAAAATTGATGTTATAGTCAGTTAAAAAGGTTTAAAAATATGTTACTTAGTATAACATATCAGTAGGTAAATGATTTACCTTGAAAAGATTTGATTAAAACTATTTTATAAGCCACAGGGGCAAAACCGTCATTTATCGACATAGTTTAAGGACTTGCTTAAAAACTCGGTTTGTAACTTGGTTTAACATCCCAAATAATCCTACTTATAATACTACATCAGTAGAAACTCATTTTCAAGTTCATTACCATTTAAAACCTTGTTTTATGCAAAAAGGGCATTTTGGTCAAAGATGGCATAATTATGGAATTTGTGCATAAACTTGAATTCTGATTATGATCATGTAATATAACCTCAGAGGGTTATGCTATATAATATTATGATCATAATGCAACTTTAGATAAGTAGGTAACTAATCTAAATCGGGTCAGAATCGAAAGTCAAAGAAGAAGTCAAACTTCGCGACTTTCGGTTACGAACCGACCCTAGAACTGAAATTGACAAGCCGAACATGTTCTTACATGTTCTAATAATTATTATCAACTTGTTTAAGTGTCAAAACAGGTTTCGTACCACATATAAGATCAATTTATGATTTTTCCGAAAAATGGCCTGTTTGACTTTTTATTTTCATAACTTTGACCCGTCAATTGGTCTATCAAACGTGATCTTCAGGAGGTGCCCTTTATAGGGATTAACACCTACATTATTACGATAACTTAGCCATGTTCGTTACAAACAATGGCTGGACCATAATGGTCTAAAACGAAAGCCAAAGCGTTTTACGAAAACGCTTGACTTTTGGCTATAAAAGCCTATAAACGAAAATGCAAGAGCAAAGAACAATTACAAGAGGTTCCTACAATGCAAGAGAACTAAGTTGGATGCTCCTTTCAGCTAGGAATTTCTAGAGGAGGGAGAAGAGTTATAATTTAGTAGGTGCAAGTTGGAATGAACACTTGAACACCTATTTATAGTTGGAGAACTCAAAGGAGGTGAAAGCAGGTGTTTAGGGGTGTAAGAAGAAGCTTACAAGTGTCCCAAAACGTGGCATAGCAGTTTAGAGAAGCCATGGTTTCGAATTAATGGTTTTGGAGCTTTGCTTGGTCTCCAAACAAATTTTCTGCGTCAGACCTGTTCTCGTGGGCGCGAGAGGCCCAGGCCAGGTCTCTCGCGGCCCGTGACCGCCCCATGGCCAGTTTCAGAATTTGACACTTTAGTCCCTTAACTTAAAAAGCTTCTAAAAACCTTTTTAAATACTTTTTTTGGCACTTTTAGCCCTCCGTAGCTAATACTTGGCATACCCGCGATTATGCCTGGACATTGTCGAGCTCTCGGTTCGTTAAACGGTCACTCAGAGGTATAAATTAACATGTTGACACTTTAAATCCCTCCATTATCCAACTTCACATATTTACAAAATTGAACCCTCTCGTTCAACAAATGGTACGTATGAGAGTTAGGACTTCGTAAAGGATCACTCAGAGGCTTATCTATAAGCATGCTGATTCCAATGTCACTCAGAGGCTGGGCATTTTGACATAACAGTCACTCAGAGGCCAAGTTTCAAGCATGTTGACGTATCAGTCACTCAGAGGCTAATAATTTAAGCATGTTGACATCTCAGTCACTCAGAGGCTGTTATTTATGCATGTTGACATCGGTTCGTCACTCAGAGGCTCAACTTGAGCATGTTGACGCCTTTAGTCCTTATTGGTCTTTAACAGACTATATTTAAAATACAACACGTGTCACTATATTATTGGACACGCTTTTTACAAGGTGTTACATCCTCACCCCCTTAAAAGAAATCTTGGCCTCGAGATTTTATTAAAAAAGATGGGGGTATTTTTATCGCATAGTGGACTCAACCTCCCATGTATACTCGGGACCTCTAAAAGCGTCCCACTTAACCTTTACTATAGGTATCAACTTTCTTCGGAGCTTCTTAACTTGTCGATCCTCGATCGAAATTGGTTTCTCAATGAACCTCAGGTTTTCATCAATTTGCACATCCTCGTGCGATATTGCTAGCGACTCATCGGCTAGACATTTCTTAAGGTTAGATATGTGGAATACATCATGAATTCCACTAAGCTCCTCAGGCAACCTGAGCTTATAAGCTACAGTGCCGACACATTCGACTATCTCGAATGGTCCAATATATCTTAGGCTCAACTTGCCCTTCTTTCCAAAACGCATCACAACATTTCCAGGGTGATACTTTTAGTATGACTTTGTCCCCTATTTGGAACTGAAGAGGTTTACGACTCTTATCAGCATAGCTCTTCTGCCTATCCCTGGCAGCTTTGAGATGATCACGGATTTGCACAATCTTTTCCGTGGTCTCCAGGACAATCTCCGGTCCCGATAGTTGGGCCTCCCTAACTTCTGCCCAACATACGGGCGTTTTACATTTATCCCATACAAGGCCTTAAAAGGAGCAGCCTTGATGCTAGTATGATAGCTGTTATTGTAGGAGAATTCTATTAGGGGTAAGTGTCATCCCAACTTCCACCTAGATCAATCACACATGCCCTGAGCATGTCTTCTAGTGTCTGGATAGTACGCTCACTTTGACCATCAGTCCGCGGATGGTAAGCCGTACTAAAGTTCAATCGTGTGCCTAAAGATTGTTGGAAACTTTTCCAAAAGTGAGATGTGTATCTAGTATCTCTGTCAGATACAATAGATACTGTCACACCGTGTAGGGACACAATCTTGTCCACGTATAACATAGCCAATTTATCTGAACTATAAGTCTCTTTATTTGGCAGGAAATGCGCTGACTTAGTCAGCCTATCCACAATGACCCAAATAATGTCATTACCACATTTGGTCTTAGGTAACTTGGTAATCAAGTCCATTGTTACCATTTCCCATTTCCAAGTGGGAATCTCAAGTTGTAGAAGTCCTGACGGTTTTTGATGTTCAGCCTTAACTTGTGAACACGTCAGACACTTAGCTATATAAGTGGCTATGGATTTCTTCAAACCCATCCACCAATAATTCTTTTTCAAGTCTTGATACATCTTGTCACCACCCGGGTGAACAGAGTATCTTGAATTATGCGCTTCCTGGAGGATTAGATCTCTAAGTCCTCCAAAGATCGGAACCCAAATTCTATCATTAAATCTTAGGATTTCATCCTTTCCGGGCGTTAATTGATCAATAGTTCTGCCTAATCCCTCATTAGGAATATTAGCCTCTAACAAGGCTTGTTTTTGCGCATTTAATAGCTTCTCACTCAAGCTATTTCTGAGCTCAATGCTCTTGGCGTTAATCCTTATGGGTTTAACCCTTTCTTTGCGACTTAAAGCGTCGACAACCACATTTGCCTTGCCGGGATGTAGCGAATCTCGCAATCATAATAATTAAGAGTTTCCATCCAACGCTTTGTCGCATGTTCAATTCTTTTTGATTGCTCAGGTGTTAGAGACTTTTATGGTCAGTGTATATAACACACTTCGTGCTATACAAGTAGTGTCTCCACAGTTTTAGTGCAAATACAACGGCACCCAGTTCCAAATCATGGGTGGTGTAATTATTTTCATACACCTTTAATTATCGTGATGCGTAGGCAATTACCTTGCCATTTTGCATTAGCACACAGCCCATGCGAGTGTGCGAAGCATCACAATAGACAACAAGGTTCTCAATACCCTCAGGTAGAGATAACACAAGAGCGTTGCTCAATTTGTGTTTAAGAACCTCAAAAGATTCTTGTTGCTTTGGACCCCAATTATAGTTAATATTCTTACGGGTCAAGGAAGTTAAAGGAGTGGCTATTCTTGAAAAGTTCTCGATGAACCTCCTATAGTATCCAGCCAATCCTAAGAAACTACGAACCTCCGTTGGGGTCTTGGGCACTTCCCAATTCATGATGGCTTCAATCTAGGCGGGATCCACTTGGATACCATGCTCACTTACCATATGTCCAAGGAATTGGACTTCTCTAAGCCAAAATTCACATTTAGAGAACTTAGCATAAAGTTTCTCCTGCCTTAATAATTCTAGGATGCACCAAAGATGTTTCTCGTGATCAGTTTGATTACGAGAATAAATAAGTATGTCGTCAATGAAGACAATGACAAACTTATCTAGATATGGCTTGCAGACTCTATTCATGAGATCCATGAATGCTGCTGGTGCATTTGTGAGCCCAAAAGGCATCACTAAGAATTCAAAATGACCATAGCGGGTCCTGAAGGCTGTCTTAGGAACATCTTCACTTCTAACCTTTAGTTGATGATGTCCTGATCCAAATCTATCTTAGAAAAGTAACTAGCCCCTTGAAGTTGGTCAAATAAATCATCGATCCTGGGCAGAGGATATCTATTCTTGATTGTTAACTTATTTAGCTCTCGGTAATCGATGTACATTCGCATCAAATCGTCCTTCTTCTTTACAAAGAGTATAGGAGCTCCCCAAGGCGAGGAACTAGGCTGAATAAAGCCTTTTTCTAAGAGTTCGCCTAGCTGCGTCCTCAATTTCCTTCATCTCTGTTGGTGCTAGCCTATATGGAGCTCTAGCCACTGGTGCTGATCCTGGGAGGATATCTATTCTGAACTCCACTTGTCTATCTGGAGGTAGGCCTGGTAATTCTTCAGGGAAAACATCGGGATACTCCGAGATAACTGGTTGATCTTCAAGGTTCGACGTAGGTTCGTTTATGGCTACTTGTGCCAAGTAGATGACACAGCCTCTTCTCAAACACTTAGATGCCTTAAATAGCGACACCTTGTCTGGCAGTCCATAGTGTGAGTCTCCGGGGATGGTGATCACTTCACTAGATGGGGTTTTAATTTCAATGAGCTTCTTATCACAGGCAATGCGGGCTTGGTTGTGAGATAACTAATCCATGCCTAAGACTACATCAAACCCCGCCAATTTCATTGGCAAAAGAGAGATAGGGATGGAATGATCCTTAATGGATATAGAGCATCCATCAAGAATGGAAGAAGCAGTTTCTAAGGTTCCATCGGCAAGTTCTATCTCATAAATTTTATCTAGAGTTCTTATGGGTAGATTTAATACTTCACTAAACTTATGATTAACAAAAGATCTATCTGCACCCGAATCGAAAAGAACTCTAGCATAAATATCATTAATGGGAAAGTATCTGTTATGACGTTATTGTCATTAATAGCTTCCTTAGCAGTCAGCCGAAAGGCGTGTGCATTTCCCTTCTTAGCCTCTCCAAGCTTCGAATTATTATTCCTTGAATTCTTAGGGCAGTTACTTGCAATGTGCCCTTTTTCATTGCAGATACAGCATACAGCATCCTTAAGGTCCTTGCACTCAAGGGTCTTATGCCTTCTTCTTTTACAAATGCCACAAGGTCTAGCTTGTGGGTCAGAAGTACACTGTTCCCAGTGTTTGTGGTTGCAAGTCTTGCAGAATGGCATCACAGCCGACTTGCCTTGGTTCCCTTTGAACCCAAATCTCCTTTTATTTTTCTTATTAAACTTATGGGAGTTGTCATCTTCCCTCTTTCTTTTCCAGTCAGTTTCAGACTTAACTGACTTTTGCCTTACTATATCAAGGGTGAGAGAGAGAGAGATAGGTCTACAGCAGACCTATAGGTACTAGGCTGAGCAGCCTTTACCACGCCCTTTATCTCGGGCGCTAACCCATTAATAAAATGCGCAATGCGTTTGGATTCAGGGGTAATTAAATAGGAAACTAACCTAGATAGGGAATTGAAATCGGAAACATACTTCCGATAGTCTAGGTTTTTCATGGAAACAGACAAGAAATTTGTCTCTATTTTCTCCACCTCATGAGGTGGGCAGTAAGTTTCCTTAATAAGGTCCACAAACTTGGACCATCCCAGATTATACAGGTATACCTTACCTGTTGACTGAATCATGGCCTTCCACCATGTTAGGACATCGCCCTTAAAGGACTGTGATACGTACTTGACCACATCCTTTTCAGCAAAGCTGCTGATGTCTACAATAGTCTCCATCTCGTCCAGCCATTTTAGGGCTTCTACGGCTCCTTTTTCCCCATTAAAGTCTCGGGGTTTGCAGGAGACAAAATACTTGTAGGTGCATCTGTCTTTAGAAGAACGGGATCTATCAGCATAGTCTATCCTCTTAGGTTCACTCTTTGCATTTGATGAATGAACAGAGCTCTCCTTATGAGCTGAGGATGGTGGAATTGATAATGGCTTAGAGCAAGTAGCACTCGGCTCTCTTAACTTCTCTGTAGACTTTCCCATGGCCTTTTCCACAGCCGCATCAATGCGAGCTTGGAAATCATTATCATTTACGGCTACATTTTTGGCGTCTTTGACGTTCCGATGGCTACTTTGTGCCTCATTAGAATTAGCCATTCTTCAAAGCTTTGATTCTATATACCAAATAAAATTTTTTCTTAGCCATGGTATAATAACCATATCGGCATTAAAACATTGGATATAAGAAAATCCATTGCCTACACTAGTGTGAATAAAATCACAACTCTTAGGCTTAATATAACTATATTTGACCAAGGTCTTAATAGGACTATCATAGGCAAATTACAATTTGGACATAGTCCTTTTATTAGTAGACGGGGGATCGCAATGTCACAACTGTCATTGTCATATTTGAAAATTTTATAGCCCATAGGCTTACAAAGGACACTAGACATGGCACATAGGCCTGTCACAAATGGACATAAAACACGACACATAGGCCTACATTACTAACGGATGTTTAGTCACCGCACTGGTGGTATTAGCCGGGATCAGAATAGATCACATAGGCTATATAGAATAGATCATAACCCGAAAGGGTAATACATCACTTAATGGATGTTTTATTTATCATCGCACTGATGATATTAGCCGGGATCAAACAGATCACATGGGCTATTTAAAATACATCTCTAATGGATGTTTTATCACCGCACTGGTGATATTAGCTGGAATCAAATAGATTACAAAGGCTATTTAGCCAGGATCAAAATAGATCACAAGAGCTTATTTAGCCGGGGTCAAACAGACCACAAGGGCTTATTTAGCCGGGATCAAACAGATCACAAGCGCTTATTTAGCCGGGATCAAATAGATCACAATTGCTATTTAAAATACATCTCTAATGGATGTTTTATCACCGCACTGGTGATATTAGCCTGAATCAAATAGATTACAATGGATATTTAGCCGGGATCAAATAGATCACAAGGCTATTTTATCCGGGATCAAATAGATCACAAGGGCTTATTTAGCCGGGATCAAACGGATCACAAGGGCTTATTTAGCCGGGATCAAAATAGATCACAAGGGCTTATTTAGCCGGGATCAAATAGATCACAAGGGCTTATTTAGCTGGGATCAAACTGATCACATGGGCTACTTAAAATACATCTCTAATGGATGTTTTATCACCGCACTGGTGATATTAGCCGGAATCAAATAGATTACAAGGGCTTATTTAGCCGGGATCAAAATAGATCACAAGGGCTTATTTAGCCGGGATCAAATAGATCACAAGAGCTTATTTAGCCGGGATCAAATAGATCACAAGGGCTATATAAGGTTAGGACATAGTCCATTACCTTGAAGGCTAGCGTGATTCCTCAAGTCACACTACCAAGAGTATGCACATTACTTGAATGTTAACATAAGAGGATCTTAATGGTTGATTATAAGTCCCGGTCGCATTGACCTTAATGACTTGGAGACTTGAACTTAGTCCACCACCTCTAGATAGAAGGATAACTTTCCTTAACTATCATGATAGAAGACCCTTCCGTTCTTAACTATCATTTATATATTTGGCCAAATATGTGGTTTGTACCACTTGGCAAAAATCAAAACCATTAAGATCCTTTTGGAATTATATCGCAGAGCATAATTTCGAGTAAAATCGAGACGCTCGTTTACAAGAGGATGAATACATATATATATAATTCCAAAGTACTTCATTAAATTTTCATAAGAAATTATAATACTTGAAACAAATAAATGAAACTGATTGTCCATGCAAGGACTAAAAGAAACAAAATGTCCACACAGGGACTAAAGAAATAACAATGTCCACGTAGGGACTACATATAATAGAAAAGACTTCACTCGTCTTTCTTTCCCTTGACTAGCTTGGAGAGTTTCTTGAAGAAAGTATTTGTCTTCTTCTCCATTTTCTCCGCCTGCTGCTGCATCTCTTTCATTCTTTCTAAGGCCTCATTGATGGCCTCAAGTGGTGGCGGAGGTTGTGGTTGGGGTTGTGGCATAACCGGATACTGGTACCCATAAGTTGGATATCCAGTTGATGGATAAGTAGGTGGGAAAGGAGATGAGTAAAGTGCGTTGTGCATAACCGCCTGCATGTATGGGTCTTGCGACCATGCTTGATAGTCTACCGGTGTAGACAGGTTAAAAGGATCATATCCAGACGTGTCTGGATATGTAGGGATTAGGTTAGTATAACCCGATGCTGGTGGTTGAACAGCAGGTGCGATTGTTGGTTCCACTATAGGTGAAACATTAGAGGGTCCACCCATTTGTGGGTCCTCTTGAATTGTGGAGTAAGAATTGGGCAAAGGTGGCAGCGATCCCGACCTTTGTCCTGCACGTACCGATATACGTGCTCCACGCTTCCTTCTTGGTGGCTCAGGTGGTGGTTGTGGTTGGTCCACCGGTTCCATGTGGACATCTTCTTGAACCGGGGGTGGTTGAGAGTGGTGAGAAAGAGTGTGGGCAGAGGTGAATTGGTTCCAATATTGGTCCCACTCATTAGGACCTTGGTAGGGCGATCCTGCATATGAGTTTGAATCGCTCGAAATCTCAATGGGATGCATATTTGATCCCGACGGTGGCATCTCCGGGTCGGAGTCCTCGTCCATAGGATGTGGCTGGTCCAACTGATTTTGATCGGCTGGAGGCGCGTTAAAATAATAGTTGGGGTTAAATTCTTCATGGTAAGAATGTGAATGGGAATGGTAAGAATGGTGTGAGTGGTAGGAGTGGTAAGAATTTTGGGAATGTGAGGGCGAGTGTCTATTAGAGACAGAACGTCTCACTGGATGCCATGGAGACGAATCTCCTGATTCTTGGAAAGCATCTGGATTATGATGTTGAGGGGGAATACGCCCTGATGGTCATCCTCTCATTGGACCTTTTCCTCTTCCACTTTGTCCTCTCACACGTGGCGGCATTTTCCTATTAAAATCAATTCAAAAACATACTAATAACTTAATAATGAAATGAGTAAATCCTCGGTCAATGCCTAGACTGAGAAGTCTAAGGAATGTGAACGTGTAAGTTTGAGATTAAACACAAGAAGGATAGTGTATAATTCTCTCAAACGTTGGCTCTGATACCAACCTGTCACACCCCGGATTTCCAACCCGAAATCCATACACCGGTGGGCCCGGGTGGGGAGTATTGTGACGTCAGTTTATAATTATCATAGTCAATTAAACATGACACAACGGAAGTCTTGGAGTAAAATTACTATTACAAACCAAATGTTCGAAAATACAAAATAATATACAAGCTTGTAATAGAAGATCCACAGGCGGATCATAAATTTACAAGAAAGAATATAAAACAGACTTTAGGCAGATCTAAGGATTTGCAAGATCCTCTTATTCACTACCGAGCAGCTTCCGGCCTATTTCGTATTGTACCCGCTGTTTAGTCTTTGGACGATACATCAGCTTACGCTGGTAAATACACTCAACCGACTCATTTTGAAAACTTTAAAAATGGTTTCAAGAGCAAAATGGCACAAAATCTTTTATTAACTTGGGAAAGTTGACCTTGCAACCTTGTATCAGATTCACATTTTTGTCAATACATACAGGGCCCGGGACAGAAACCAAGACATGATTAAATACACACCACTCAGGACTCACGAAGGAGTCATCCCTAACGTCTTGGGCATATTATATATGAGCATCAAAGGGTGTATGCCTACACCCCGTGCTAAGGTCGTGGCCAATAACTAATGTATTGAGCCCAGGATATCCAGGACACGGTAATTTAACCCCCGATGTTTAAGTTATCAAACAAAACTGATTAAAACAAAATATGGGGTTTACTAGCCATAAGCGGGCATTCGATTGAACCCATTTTGGACCAAGCGGTAATAATTTACCGTATCCCAAGCCCGTATAGGGAAAATAAGTCAAGAGTATTTACCTGAGCTAGTATTATTCTTTTATTTTTAAATAACTCAGCCGTATACAAAAGTACCAAGTGCAGATAGCATTTACCAGCAAGGCACTAGTCTGGATTATGGAATAAGCTAGCCAATTAAATATTGACGGTCTTATAAACCGAATAGTGTACATGATCATTACGTATAACGCTTGATTAAACGATGATAGGATAGAGTGTAGTTTAATCCTGACAAGTACTTAACTTGTATAACATGGGTAAACTATATACATTCTGGATTTTGAAACTTAAATGACAAGGTTAAACCCGTTTCGGTTAATTTCTGAAAAATAGTTACATATGCGTAACTATGCGCATTTTAGCGATATCGGGTAACTGAAAAAGTCATGGACAATTTCTATATGCCATTATACTTTAAATAAGTTACGATATCAGTAGGATATCAACTTGTATGCCCGTTAAGGTTTTAAAACGAAATTATACCTTATAAGGGCGTTTTGGTAATTTCATATCATATAAAAGGAACTTGAATATAATTTAATGTTATGATTATAAGTATTCTACAAAAATACTTTATTTATGATATAATATCAGTAGGATATCAATCATATGTGCGTTTTACCTTTTATGACCAAACTATGCCGAAGGGGCATTTTGGTCATTTTACACATAGTTTATAAATTATTTGGAATTCTGAGTTTATAACATGTATAACATGTACCTACTATAAATATGTTTAAAATAAGTTTTAAAATCAGTAGGTAACAAGTCTTGGTCCATTAATATGGTTTAAAACCATACTATGCGCCGAAACAACGCTTATGTCGTAATATGACGTCCTAAAGTGATGTTTATGAAAATGATGTTATAGTCAGTTAAAAATGTTTAAAAATATGTTATTTAGTATAACATATCAGTAGGTAAATTATTTACCTTGAAAAGATTTGATTAAAACTATTTTATAAGCCATAGGGGCTAAAACCATCATTTATCGACATAGTTTAAGGACTTGCTTAAAAACTAATTTTATAACTTGGTTTAACATCCCAAATAATCCTACTTATGATATTTCATTAGTAGAAACTCATTTTCAAGTTCATTACCATTTAAAACCTTGTTTTATGCAAAAAGGACATTGTGGTCAAAGATGACATAATTATGGAACTTGTGCATAAACTTGGATTCTTATTATGATCATGTAATATAACCTCAAAGGGTTAAGCTACATTATATTACAATCATAATGCAACTTTAGATCAGTAGCTAACTAATCTAAATCGGGTCAGAATCGAAAGTCAAAGCAGAAGTCAAACTTCGCGACTTTCGGTTGCGAACCGACCCTAGAACTGAAATTGATGAGCCGAACATGTTCTTACATGTTCTAATAATTATTACCAACTTGTTTAAGTGTCAAAACAGGTTTTGTAACATATATAAGATCAAATTATAATTTTTTCGAAAAATGGCCTGTTTGACTTTTTAATATCTTAACTTTGAACCGTTAATTGGTCTAGCAAACGTGATCTTCAGGAGGTACCCTTTACAGGAACTAACACCTACCTTATTACGATCACTTAGCCATGTTCGTTACGAACAATGGCTGGACCATAATGGTCTTAACCGAACGTCAAGGCGTTTTTCGTAAAACGCTTGACTTTTGGCTATAAAAGCCTATAAACGAAAATACAAGAGCAAGGAACACTTACAAGAGGTTCCTAGAATGCAAGAGAACTAAGTTCGATGCTCCTTTCATTTAGGAACTTCCAGAGGAGGGTGAAGAGTTGAAAATGAGAAAGGTGCAACTTCAAAGGTTGAACCTTTGCACCTATTTATAGTTGGAGAGCTCAAAGGGGGTGATGCCTGCTGTTAAGGGGTGTAAGAGGGAGCTTACAAGTGTCCTAAAACGTGGCATAGCAGTTTGAGAATCCACAGTTTCGAGTTAATTAGTTTTTGGCACTTTGTGTGGAGGCCAAGTTAAATTTCTGCAGATACAATCCTCTAGCGGGCCGCAAGAGGCACAGGCCTTGCCTCTCGCGCCCGCGAGCGCCCCTAGGCCACTTTTAAAATTTGACACTTTTAGCCCCTTAACTTATAAAACATCATAGAACCTCCTAAAACACCCTTTTAGCATATTTAGCCCACCGTAGCCAATATTTGGCGTACCCGGGATTATGCCCGGACATTGTTGAGCTCTCGATTCATTTAAAAGGTCACTCAGAGGTATAAATTAACATGTTGACACTTTTAACCCCTGCAATGTCCAACTTTTATATAGTTACGGATTTAATCCCTCTCGTCCAACAATTGAGACATATGAGAGTTAGGACTTCGTAAAAGATCACTCAGAGGCTCATTATAAGCATGTTGACTCCGATGTCACTCAGAGGCTGGGCATGTTGACACAACGGTCACTCAGAGGCTAAGTTTTAGCATGCTGACACTAATGGTCACTCAGAGGCTATGTTTTTAAGCATGTTGACACTAATGGTCACTCAGAGGCTTGGTTTATGCATGTTGACATCAGAAGATCACTCAGAGACTTAGTTTGAGCATGTTGACGCTTTTAGTCCCTGTTAGTCTTTAATAGACTAAAAATAAAATATAACACGTGTCGCTATATTATTGGACACGATTTTACAGGGTGTTACAGTCGTGCCAGATGGCTGCAAATCCTGTCCCGGGCGTGGCGGCAAGTCTGAAATCGGTATGGGGTCATGCCACGAGCTGTAGACTCCAGTATATTAGCCTGCATCGCCCACATCAAAAGGAGCTCAGTCCGGGCATGGGGGGATCCATGCATGCCTGTAGCCAGTCCTCCATCTGTTGTAACGCAAGCGCCACAGCCGGTGGCAACTGGTCATACAGGACATGTTGGGGTACTGAGGCACCCCCTGCGGCTGCTACCACGGTGGTGGCTGTGGACTAAGCTCTGGTCGACCTTTGCATTATACAAAATAAGTAAATAAGCATAATTGTTAGAAAAAGACGGTAAATTTAACGTATTACACAAAATAAGTAATTAAGTTCTTACCTCGGAGTGAACACGTTCCTCGCCATTGTCATCACCATCACCATCATCATCACTATCACCATCATCATCATCATCGTCACTATCAGCTGTTGCAAGCGCAAGATCCTCCTCTAGTAACTCAGCAGGCAGGGGACAGGGACAAAAATAGCGCCCTACCGATCATGAAAGCGGAGGCCGATACCTACACCATAATTATGTGTGACATGCATGTCGATCAGCGTCGAGCGCGTCAAACGTGACGACCTCGACCACACCCCCTTTGACCGGTGGGTCCTCACTCGGAACGAGGCCCAATGACACGATAATCTGCATGATGTATGTCCCTCGTACAACAAACCCCGAACCTGCATGTGAAATGTCACCGCAAACCATTCTACGAGGGCGCATGACTGCCGCCATATAGGCAGTACATGTAGAACAGATCCCCCAGATTGCACAACTCGCGACTCTGCTCGTGGGTACAATAGATGTGGCAATAAGCCTATGAAGGTAAACGGTACAGGGGATCTATAATGTGGGACACCCTGTACTTCGACTTGCAAAAGCGACCCCGACCGATCACTCTCTAGAATCTGACGAGTGTCAACGGGGGTGCAATGTGCAAGCTATCGGTGTATAGTGGGGTGTCTGTATCCGGCAACGTATAGAAGCCGGTGTACGTGCCAAACTAACACAGGGACATATTAAACCACACCCTGCCTAATCTAAAACTGACCTCAACCCACAGGTGCTCAGGGTCGTCATCCTCCTCAGGATGGTCCGCTGGCCTCGGAAAGAACACGAACAAGGCTAAAAACTCGATAACGAGTACCCAATACAACGATATATACGCTAACTGGAACATCCTGTCACACGATAGGGTTAGTGTTTCATAAACAAAACAAATAAAACAGAATAATAAATAGTATACCAGTCCCATGGAGTGTCGAAGCCGATAAAGTCTCGGACTCTCGCCGCCTCCTGCACCTCCTCCAACGGCGACCAATCTCACGGCCGGATGGCCGTAATCTCCATGCTGCGAAATTTCTCGCACCGCTGCTCCTCCTCTTTCCACTTGTTGGACGCTAGATATGGGCGACCTGGCAGATCAATGTCGAGGGCCCGTGCCCCCGACCACGACCCCTCCCTCCACGTCCATGACCCCGTCCCCCGCCTCCCCTGCCACCCCCACCGCCCCTCTAGGCGCCGTTACCACCACCACCACCCCATCCTCCACCACCGCCCCTCCTGGCGCCACCTAGCCTCGACCACTAGTATTCTTAGGCAAATCCATCAATAAAAAGTTTTCAAAATTTAAAATGTTTTCAAAATTTAAATAGTGTTCAAAATTAAAAAGTTTTCAAAATTTAAATAGTTTTCAAAGTTTATAAAGTTTTCAATTTTTTAATAGTTTTCAAAATTTTAAAAAGTTTTCTAAATTTAAAAAGTTTTCGATATATAAATAGTTTTCAAAATTTATAAACATTACAAATTTTTTCAAAATTTAAAAAGCTTTCAAAATATAAATAGTTTTCAAAATTTATAAACTTTTAAAATTTATAAAAATTTCAAATTTTAAAAAGTTATAAAACTTAAAAGTTTTCATATTTAAAAATTCAAAAAATCAGTTTATTTTTAATTTTGGACCTATACACATCGTATAGGCCCAAAATGCATCGTATGATACCCCTCTGATTAAGAACATATATGAATTTTTGAACCGATACGCATCGTATAGGGCCATACGCATCGTATCGATTCAAAATTCTTAAAAAATAATGAGTCGATACGATGCGTATAGGCCCGATACGCATTGTATCACCTCAAAATATAGGTAAAAAACCCTAACTTTTGCTACGTATCGACCCTAAATATTCCTAACAAAATACCCTAAATCTACGGTTTATATACACTCTTTAATACATTAAAAGAAAGAGGGTTTGAATATAACATACATGTATATGAATGATGTCCGTATTCCAACCATATGTCCGTATAAAAAGTGTATATGTGTGTGTGGTTCCTATTGTGATGATAACCCCCTATAGTTTAGGGGGTTATACTACTTTAAACCCAATACGCGTCGTATAGACCTATACGATGCGTATAGGACCTCCTGAATTCTCAAAAATACAAGGGGTTATTTGAGAATTCAGGGTTCTATATGCATCATATAGGTCCATATGATGCATAGACCACCTGAATTCTCAAATAACCCTTTGTATTTTTGAGAATTCAGGGGTTCTTACGCATCGTATAGGTCTATATAATGCCTATAGACCCCCTGAATTCTCAAAATACCTTTAAAATTACAATTCACCTATATAATGCACTGTCCTGCCTATATCTGGCTTCTTATCGACTCATACCACGCTACGCGTGCCGTGTAGTTTTCCATCCATAGGGCTGCTTCTTCATCTGGGTTTCTGTCCACATTAGGTTCGGTGGCGGCATCAGATAGTCCTCTACCAGTATTACATGGATGAAATGACAGCTATTAACAAACACCAGCATAACTGCTTGATGAGGGATGTAAAATTCTTGAGAATCAAGTAGAATTTCGTCGTGCATTTATTCAATTTGGTTATTTAATTTTATTATTCATGATTAATAAATAAATTATATAACAAAAATAATAACCAATAAAAGATTAAATAACTAAACTAAAATAATAAAAAATATTAAAATAAAATAAAATGAACAAAAGGGTAGCCGAGATTCGATCCCGGATCCCCCACAAAGTTCACACACCAAAACACCGCTGGAAACACACACATTTGTTGTGTAATATTGGAATCAAATAAAATTTAAAATAAACCCGTGGGTCACCTGCAAGAATAAGACTGTAACCGCCAAACTGATTCAAAAGATAATCATCATTATCAGTTTTGTTTCGCAATTGATTGAGTATAACCGATGATTAACATCAGTTATAATCTCCATTCAAGACCAAAATTGATTAATCATATCTCAGTCAGAATTTTGATTCTGGGTTTTTAGTTTAATAGAGAAGATGAAGTTTATGAATGTATAAACATAATTAAGTTCACTATTTTCAACGGGTTAGACACACAGTCCAGTGGTGGACTGTGTGCAAAAACAATATGCACGTCCCGGTTTCGAGCCATAACTGTTGTCGGTTTACTAAGATAAAAATCTTTTTTTTAAACTTAATCATATTGCTGTTTAGTAAGTTAATAAGTATATTATAATTTCAATTATTAATGGGTTAGACACCCAGCCCAGTTGGTAGGGCTGGGTGCAAACCGTGACAAAGGTCGCGGGTTCGACTTCAGGGGTGTGCACCGGTTCAAAGGTTTTAAAATATTTTTAATTTAATAAATTTCAGAAATTACTTAACTAGTGTATAAGAATAATTAAATTAGAGAATATTTTGGGTTAGACACATAGCTCAGTTGGTAGAGCTGCGTGCACGTAAACAGCATGTCACGAGTTCGAACTTCACACGCTGCCAATTTCACACGCATAAACCGGTCAGACCTCATGTCAGGTCTGACAAGATCCCAATTTTTTTTATTATTTTTTCCTTTTATTTCATTTAAAACTCCTTTAAAAATACTAAATAAAGACTTTTTAGGTTTAAAAATTACATAGATTATCACAAGATAAACCTAAAAATCTAATAAAAAACATTAATTAAAAATATTAGCTTTTATTTATTTATCGGATTATTACGTTCTTATTTAGGTTAGTTTCTCTCGTGGTTAAAAACCAAATTCGTGCGCGTTCGCCGTCAATCCAAGAAAATGCAACCACTGTGAGTGAATCCTTACAAATTCCCATTTTTATTCATGTTTTGGGGTGTATCATGTGTCGTTACATATTTTATTTATTCAAACAACTTGTGCTAACACCATTACGTGATCTAATGTGTATATTTTTGTTGTTGTTGTTATACGTGGTTACATTATGTCATTTCAGTGCAAGTCATTCATACAAGGCCCATCAGTTCCTCATTGGATACGAGTTGAGCATCGCGTGCCTCATTAGATCGGTCCCGTTTGATTGAGCCTTGATCTCACAGTTCATCATTTATCATGCATGTGTACATTGTTGATATTATGTGGTTTGTTAGTGTGTTTATATATATACACACATATGCTCATATATGGTCTTTGCACATTCTTTTAAATTAATCAATGTAATTGAATTGTTAAAATGTTTAATTTAGATTCACTCACCAACTTTTATTGACCCAAACTTTTATTTTACGCATGATACAGGTGGACAGGCTGAGGAGAGGAACACTTAGGATTGGCCTTAGAAGATGAAATAAAATACATCATGTTTAGAACAATATTTCTTGTGTTTGTATGTTTCTTTGTGATTGTATATTTTCCTTTAAATTTCAATTAATAATTATGAAACTTAATTATAGTAAATGTCATGAGCTTTGATGAAAACCCAATCATGCCCGGCTTCTACTTCCGCTGCGGGTCAGGGTGTGACAGATTGGTATCAGAGCTCTTGATTATAGGGATATATGATAGGTTATTAGACCCTTAGAGCCTATACTATAGTTTATTAGATTTTAATTGTTTATGTGTTACATGCAAAACTCATGATGTTTACTTGTTTCATATTTGTTCCACACACAAATGCATGCAAGCACTTTCACTATTACATGTTAATGTGTGATATTCATTATGGTCTATATATTATTAACAAATCATGCCTACACCAACACACACATCACAATTTCACAATTATCATGATTTCTCTCTCAAGGATTTTATAATGTTTTCATGTTCTTTTCTTTCAATCTCATCAAAGTGAGTTCTACGACGGGCATGTAGTAACTGGAAGGGTACGAGTACAGGTAGTCGGAACGTCCTGTCTAGGATTGGCATTCGTATAAATCCAATATAATGGACCAGTTTGCCTACCTGGGGACTAACGATTAGAGTACGAAGGACATATTAGGCCAAAGCATGCCACACCAAACGTCGTGTGAACTAACCCCACTTTGAGTTGTCATTGTGTCTACACCTGGACACCCTCCGACCTTATATATCGCAATCATGTTTTACAATTTTCATTCGGGTGATGCGAGCGTTAACAGGCCAACACCAATGTGAACCCTACAAAGCCCAGTAGTCATGGGGGCCCACATGACTTCCTAGGCCGAAGTATGGGAGACATTTAGGGGCCAAACATGAGAAAAGCCCAAGACATCCTATGGATGTAATAAATTTATGTTCTCATATATTTTGTGAATGTTGCTTTTTCTTTTACGACACATGACACCTAAAAACGTTCAACTCATAAACTCCCTACATATTTCCTGTAGATGTCTGCTAGATACTCTCAAGGTGGTAGAAGGTCAGGAAGATTTGGTGAGCGCATGGCCGCTCAAATAGCCCAACAGATGGCTGCCGTACTTCCCCACATCATCGTACAAGTCCAACAAGCACTTGCTGCCAATCCCATCAACCCTACCAATCAAGAAGGTCAAAATGTCGCCAATCCTCCCCCCCAACACCACCAAATGCACCTACAAGCATTTGAAATCATGCGATCCTCCAAAATACGAGGGGACTGAAGGTGTCATCGCCCTCCTTCGTTGGTTTGAGGAGATGGAAAGTACCTTTCTTAATTGCGATTGTCCCGATGATTGCAAGGTGCGAGATGCTACCGGTCATTTGTATGGGGTAGCACTTACATGGTGGAACACAGAGAAAGGAAAGCGAGGTGCTGAAGCTGCTATGCCCTTAACTTGGGAAGAGTTGAGGGAGCTCATGACAAGACGCTTCTGTCCAAGAAGCGAAATCAAGAAATTGGAGGATGAGTTCTACTCTTTGAAACAAAAGGAGGGAGACCACACAACATACAATAAGAGATTTCTCGAGTTGAATCAGATGGTCCCCAACTTGTTCACAACACTCTATCGTTTAATTGAGCACTACATTCGAGGTCTTCCCTCGAAAATTCAAGATTCTGTGTTGAGTACTACACCTGCAACCCTCGAAGCTGCAATCGAGCTGGGTACTGAGCTCACGGAAAATCGCATCCGAAATGGCGATTTTAAAGATGAGAAGAAGAAAGACAAGACACATACTGACACCCCAACCCCAACCCAAACAGGTTCGTCTTCCAAGTTTGCTAGTAAAAGGAAACGCAATGGGAAAACTTTTGCTGTTACACAAACCAATCCTCCTATCACTGCTGCCCCAATCACACAAGTCGCGCCTCCTGCCGCCTCATTCAAGAAACCTTACACAGGATCTCACCCAAAATGCAACCGATGCCAATATCACCACCCTCCTGAGAACCCATGTCTTTATTGCATAAGTTGTGGCCGTGCAGGTCACACAATTCAAACTTGTCGCATTCTCCAAAAGATAAACCGCAATCAACCTCAAGCCCAACCTAATAATCAAGTTGTAGGCCAAGCCCAATACTAACAACCTCTACTCTTACCACCTGCTCAACCCACGACTCAACCTTACTATCAACCAACTACCCTATGATGCAACCAGTCAGAGCATGTTTCAATTGTGGTGATCCAACCCATTTCCGAAACACTTGCCCACATTTGGTGAATATCATAAATGCCCAAGCTCAAGCTAATCCGGTGAATCAAGGAAACCAAGCAATCCACTCGCAAGAGGAAGAGCTTTCAACATCAATGCCAATCAAGCTAGAGCTGATAATAATATGGTCAACGGTACGTTTCTTATTAACGGTAGTTATGCATCTATTCTATTTAACACTGGTGCGGATAAGAGTTTCGTGTCCTTAGAGTTCGAATCTATTCTTGATTTACCTCGCGTTAGTCTAGCTGAATCATTCATGGTGGAAGTAGCTGATGGTGAACCTATTACGTTAGACTCGATTATTCGTGATTGTACCCTTACACTCAATGATCATGACTTCTCAATTGATCTTACCCCTATGAAATTAGGTAGTTTTGACGTCATCATTGGTATGGACTGGCTTAGTCAGCATCACGCTGAAGTTGTTTGTTACGAGAAGTTTATTCGAATTCCTCTCTCTGACGGTCAAACTTTACGTATTTTTGGTGAAACCCCCTCCAAAGGGCTCAAATTGATGTCAAGCCTCCAAGCTCGAAGATACCTTCTCAAGGACTATATCGCATTTTTCGCTCACATCGTCAAAAAGGAGGGCAAGGAAAAGAAGCTCGAAGACATTCCCATCGTTAAAGAATTTCCTCAAGTTTTTCCTGATGACGTATCAGGACTTCCTCCTGTGCGAGAAGTTGAATTCTGAATTGATCTTGTACCTGGTGCTACACCGGTCGCAAAATCTCCATATCGGTTAGCCCCGTCTGAGATGCAAGAGTTAGCTAGTCAGCTGATAGAGTTGACTTACAAGGGATTTATACGTCCTAGCTCATCACCTTGGGGTGCGCCGGTTCTTTTTGTAAAGAAGAAAGATGGAACCTTCCGAATGTGTATCGACTATAGAGAGCTCAACAAGCTGACTATCAAGAACCGCTATCCTCTACCTCGTATCTATGACCTTCTAGATCAACTTCAGGGTGCCACTTGCTTTTCAAAAATCGACCTTCGTTCTGGTTAGCATCAACTAAGAGTACGTGAAGAAGATATTCCAAAGACTGCTTTTCGAACTCCTATGGCCACTATGAATTCATGGTTATGCCTTTTGGATTGACCAATGCTCCTGCTATTTTCATGGATTTGATGAATAGGGTATGTAAACCCTACCTCGATCGTTTTGTCATAGTCTTCATTGATGACATTCTTATCTATTCTAAGACCAAATCCGATCATGAGCGACATCTTCGACTTATCCTAACACTTTTGAGGACCGAAAGGCTTTATGCTAAGTTCTCGAAGTGTGAGTTTTGGTTAAAAGAGGTACAATTTCTTGGTCATGTCGTTAACGACAAAGGGATTCATGTCGACCCTGCAAAGATCAAAGCAGTGCAAGAATGGAAAGCGCCACGCACTCCTACCGAAGTTAGGTCATTTCTTGGTCTAGCTGGTTATTATCAACATTTCATTGCAAAATTTTCGCGTATCGCCGTCCCACTCACAACCTTGACTCACAAGGGTAAACCCTTCATTTGGGGGCCCAAGCAAGAAGAGGCTTTCCAAGCATTGAAGCAAAAGCTTTGTGATGCACCTATCCTTACCCTACCTGATGGTTGCGAAGACTTTGTGGTTTATTGTGACGCGTCAGGGCAAGGTTTAGGTTGCATTCTAATGCAAAGAGAAAGGTGATAGCCTATGCCTCAAGGCAACTCAAAGTGTATGAAAAGAACTATACCACTCACGACCTAGAACTTGGAGCAGTCGTGTTCGCTCTAAAGATATGGAGACACTATCTCTATGGTACCAAGTGTGAAATTTACACTGACCACAAGAGCCTTCAACATATCTTTAATCAAAAAGAGTTGAACATGAGGCAACGACAATAGGTCGAACTCTTTAATGATTACGATTATGAAATTCGATATCATCCTGGTAAAGCCAATGTTGTAGCTGATGCTCTTAGTCGAAAAGAGTATGCCAATTCCATCCATCTATTGTGTTCTCAAATTCTAATCGACCTCCAAAATCGAATTCGAGCAGCTCAACATACTTCTGTCACGGAAAATGATGTGCGAGATGAATTGTCTTGTGGAGCTAAACTCAAGATAGAAACCAAGTCCGATGGTATCCTTTATTATCTAAATCGTATTTGGATACTTGATCGCGACAATCTTCGTACTTTTCTTATGAATGAGGCTCACAAAACACGATACTCTATACATCCAGGTGCTGATAAGATGTATCAAGATCTGCGATACTCATACTGGTGGCCTGGCATGAAGAAAGATATCGCTATATTTGTCTCCAAGTGCCTTACATGTTCTAAGGTAAAAGATGAACATCAAAGATCTTTAGGACTACTCGTTCAACCCGAAATACTGGTTTGGAAGTGGGAAAATATAACCATGGATTTCATTACCGGGTTACCTCGCACCTCCAGTGGGTATGACACAATTTGGGTTATCATAGATCGTCTCACTAAATCAGCACATTTCATTCCAATCCATGAGGACTACAAGAACGAGAAGTTAGCTCGTATCTATATTGATGAAATTGTAAGCCATCATGGTGTGCCCTTAAGTATCATTTCAGATCGAGATGGCCGTTTTACTTCACGAACATGGCAAGCCGTATAGTCAGCCTTGGGTACACGATTAGATCTCAGCACTGCATTTCACCCTCAAACTGATGGTCAATCTGAGCGCACCATACGAACCCTTGAAGACATGTTGCGAGCATGTGTCATAGACTTCAAGGGTAATTGGGATACTCATTTACCGTTAGTTGAATTTTCGTACAACAATAGTTATCATTCTAGCATCAGCATGGCTCCTTTTGAAGCCTTATATGGTCGTAAGTGCCGATCTCCTGTATGTTCGCACGAAATTGGTGAAGCTTAAATCACTGGACCTGATTGATCCAAGAAATGACTGACAAAATTCTTCAGATCCGAAATAATCTTCTAGCAGCTCGAAGTTGCCAAAAGAGTTACCCTAATAAACGACGAAAGCCACTGGAGTTTTGTGTTGGTGATCAAGTACTTTTGAAGGTATCACCGTGGAAGGGAGTGGTTCATTTTGGTCAAAAAGGCAAGCTAGCACCATGCTATGTGGGACCATTTAAAATACTCGAAAGAGTTGGTCCTTTAGCATACAAGCTTGACCTACCCGAAGAACTCAACAGGATTCATCCCACATTCCATGTATCAAACTTGAAAAAGTGTCTCGCCGATGAAAACCTCCATATACCATTAGATATTCAGATCGATGAATCTATGCATTTTGTTGAAAGACTTGTAGAAATCATGGACTTCGGTGAAAAGCGTTTAAGACGAGGTCGTATTCCAATAGTCAGGGTGCATTGGGAGTCAAAACAAAGACCCGAGTTTACTTGGGAACGCGAAGACTCAATGCGCGAAAAATACGCGCATCTTTTCCCAGTTATAACTTCTACCTAAATTTCGGGACGAAATTTCTAAAAGTAGGAGATACTGTAATATTCGTGTAAAACGGGTTCCAAAACCCGCTCCGTTTGAGAATCAAGTAGAATTTCGTCGTGCATTTATTCAATTTTGTTATTTAATTTTATTATTCATGATTAATAAATAAATTATATAACAAAAATAATAACCAATAAAAGATTAAATAAAGTAATTAAAACTAAAATAATAAAAAATAATAAAATAAAATGAACAAAAGGGTAGCCGGGATTCGAACCCGGATCCCCCACAAAGTTCACACACCAAAACACCGTTGGACACACACATTTTTTGTGTAATATTGGAATCAAATAAAATTTAAAATAAACCCGCGGGTCACCTGCAAGAACAAGACTGTAACGGCCAAACTGATTCAAAAGATAATCATCATTATCAGTTTTATTTCGCAATTGATTGAGTATAACCGATGATCAATATCAGTTATAATCTCCATTCAAGACCCAATTTAATTCTAGCCGTTTTGCCAATCATTGACCATGATCTTTTCCTCGAAACCGAAAACCAACTTCATTTGCGTAGCCTATAAATACCCACTGAGTGATCATTCCAAACTCGTTCACTCTTTCAAATTCACACTCAAACTTCTCTGATCGAGTTTCCTTGCCGCCGGAAAATGCCTGCACCGCCGGAAAACATCGTCGGAAAACCGAGAGCATCCTTTTTCGTCGGTATAATCCTTTGTATCTTTCTATAATTCATTATCTAGCATGTTATAACTTTAAACGATTAACCAAAATTGATTAAACATATCTCAGTCAGAATTTTGATTCTGGGTTTTTAGTTTAATAGAGAAGATGAAGTTTATGAATGTATAAACATAATTAAATTCACTATTTTCAACAGGTTAGACACACAGTCCAGTGATGGACTGTGTGCAAAAACAATATGCACGTCCCGGGTTCGAGCCATAACTGTTGCCGGTTTACTAAGATAAAACTCTTTTTTTTAAACTTAATCATATTGATGTTCAGTAAGTTAATAAGTATATTATAATTTCAATTATTAATGGGTTAGACACCCAGCCCAGTTGGTAGGGCTGGGTGCAAACCGTGACAAAGGTCGCGGGTTCAACTTCAGGGGTGTGCACCGGTTCAAAGGTTTTAAAATCTTTTTAATTTAATAAATTTCAGAAATTACTTAACTAGTGTATAAGAATAATTAAATTAGAGAATATTTTGGGTTAGACACGTAGCTCAGTTGGTAGAGCTGCGTGCACGTAAAAGGGAGGTCACGAGTTCGAACCTCACACACTGCCAATTTCACATGCATAAAACCGGTCAGACCGCCTGTTAGGTCTGACAAGATCCCAATTTTTTATTATTATTTTTTCCTTTTATTTCATTTAAAACTCCTTTAAAAATACTAAATAAAGACTTTTTAGGTTTAAAAATTACATAAATTATCACAAAAATAAACCTAAAAATCTAATAAAAAACATTAATTAAAAATATTAACTTTTATTTATTTATCGAATTATTACGTTATTATTTAGGTTAGTTTCTCTCGTGGTTAAAAACCAAATTCGTGCGCGTTCGTCGTCAATCCAAGAAAACGCAACCACTGTGAGTGAATCCTTACAAATTCCTCTTTTTATTCATGTTTTGGGGTGTATCATGTGTCGTTACATATTTTATTTATTCAAACAACTTGTGCTAACACCATTACGTGATCTAATGTGTATATTTTGGTCGTTGTTGTTATACGTTGTTACATTATGTCATTTCAATGCAAGTCATTCATACAAGACCCATCAGTTCCTCGTTGGATACGAGTTGAGCATCGCGTGCCTCATTAGATCGGCCCCATTTGATTGAGTCTTGATCTCATAGTTCATCATTTATCATGCATGTGTACATTGTTGATATTATGTGGTTTGTTGGTTTGTTATATATATATATACACACACATATGCTCATATATGGTCTTTGCATATTCTTTTAAATTAATCAATGTAATTGAATTGTTAAAATGTTTAATTTAGATTCACTCGCCAACTTTTGTTGACCAAAACTTTTATTTTACGCATGATACAGGTGGACAGGCTGATGAGAGGAACACTTAGGATTGGCCTTAGAAGATGAAATAAAATACGTCATGTTTAGAACAATATTTCTTGTGTTTGTATGTTTCTTTGTGATTGGATATTTTCCTTTAAATTTCAACTAATAATTATGAAACTTAATTATAGTAAATGTCATGAGCTTTGATGAAAACCCAATCATGCCCCGGCCTCTACTCCTGCTGCGGGTCAGGGTGTGACAAGGGACACGTCCGTACTCGAGAGGATAAAAAGTGAATAAAGTTGAGCTGCCTCCCACATCTAATATGTGAACAATCACACCAAACCTATGGGAAAATAGGGCACCTGCCTAAGGCAGCTCCAACCAATGTTCCATGGGGGCTCTCCCAAGACCAGTAATTTTTTTCTCTTTAGCTCTGCGTCGTAATGTCCAGGTAAATCCTTGTTAAATATGTACTTCCACATCTCTTTGTTCTCGCTTGTCATTTCCATAACTAGTTCACTTCGGGTTTCACCATATTGGCTCTGATCCATCCCTAAACCCACCGCCATAACTCCAAACCCACAATGTCCATCCGACCTTACATCCTTCATTCTTGAAATGCAGAGATGGAGCACACCTGGAATTTGTTTTTGGTATTTGAGAACATATGGTACTGAATCATCTACAAAGATTAACGGAAACCCATGGTCCTTGCGTGACTCTTTTTTCCGAGAAGCCGTTGAACGACTACATCACATTAACAACTTTTGAGACTTTTGAAACATTGTAGAAGTAGATGGTATTATAGAGTCCAACGATGGTACGTAAGAGCTGTGTTGGAGAGGGTCGCACCTGCTTGTTCGAAATGCCCAAATGAGCTATGTCTAGTAGCCTGTTTTCTCCTTTGTTGTTGGGCCTCCAATGTTGGATGCCTACTAGTGTTTTCTTGAATGACAGACGGTTTTTTTTGTAGCTCATTAGTGGGTTTAACACCCAACTAATCTTTGACAAGACACTTTTCTTCACTTGCGGGGGTCGGAACTAATTTTCTAGTTTCATATCTTCGAATTCTTTTTTTCCATATCAACGTCTTCATCGTCAACTCTTGATGCTTTCAGGTCAAGTTTTTTTCCAGAAGATGTCTATTTCATTGAGCACAATAACGTGTTATGGAAACAAAAAAACAAAAGTCATTTTTGGGTTGAATATTAAAGTTCTATAATAAATCTTGAAATAAGCTTATACGTACATCTATTGTAACGCTTCGCATTTTGTACTTTTCTTATTTAGAAAGTGTACTTCGGAATCTTGTAATTGTATTGTATTCCTATACTTGTAATCCGAGATTTCGATCGTAATGAAAAATTCACTTTTACACTTACACTTGTTAAACTTTTCTTATACACAATCAAATGTTAGATACACATTTCATGTATACCGAGACTTGTTATATACTTGATTTAACGTTATACGTTGATCGATAATTACACGACACTTACAAACATGTTCCGTGTTCAAAACAAGCCAAAACATGAACTTTTAGCATAAAATGTCAAACTAATCAAAGTTCAGGGGCTAATTTGTAAAAAATCAAACCTAGATGGCCTTAGGAGGCGCCGCATCATGCCACCACTCCTCCCTTTGGCTTTGTGTGATGCTAAGGCCTTAAATCCAAAGAAGCTGGTTTCCAGCTACGGGTTGGTTATCCTTTCCACCTCCAAACTCACCCAATCACCTTATAACTCCATTAAGCACCTAACCCTAATCAAGCATTATATATAAACAAGCCTCCATCTCACCATTTTCACTTTTCCATCTAACTTATACTCTCAAATTGCTCTCAAATCTATTGCAAACACAAGTCTTGGCAGAATAGTTCAAACTCACTTTTCTTCATCTTTTCTTCCACTACAAAGCTTGGAACACCTCTAGGAGTGTATCCATAAGTTTACCATGGTTGAATAAGGTGGAACATCACCATTTTGAGGTCTAACTTTCTGTTTTGGAGAAAAACTTTGTTTATACTTGTTTAAATTTAATTTCCTTGTAAGAATCTTGCACCTAACTTGTCTCTAATCTCATCTATGGTTATGGGACTTGTTTAGAGTTGATTCTCATGAGTTTAAAGGTCCAAGAACCTCCTAAACTCTCTGTTTTGATGAGGTTCCAAGTAACCTTCAAGTGTGAGATCATCCAAGTTCACCAGTGTTCATATGGTGGGTCTTGCATGCATCTAAAAATGTGAACCATGGAAGCTTGGGCTTTCCAATATTGTTCCACTACCACACTTGCTTGTTTTATGTGTTTATCTAAGTAGCTTCCAAGATCTAAAGTAAGTTAACCCCGCTCGCCTCCAACATTTGCCATGTTGGGTATGACACGCCTGGGTTGTCCTTATTTGGCTACTTAGCAATATTAGATAGATGTATTTTACTTTTATTCATGACCAATCGGGTTATTAACATAGTTGATAACCTTGTGCTGTGGTGAATTCATACAATGAGGTTTGACATATAGTTAACACTTGTTAGCATGATAATAAACAATATATGCAATTTTCTATGTTACATACGAGACAACTTTTATTCACTATTATGCTACGTATTTAAACTTGTATACTCGCCAACTTTTGTTGATCATCTTTTTAATACATGTTGTAGGAAACTAGTTGATGTCGATGAAGAATATTAGTTAGGGTGGATTTAGATACACACCTAAACTTAAACTTATATATTTGTTTCGTATTGTTTGATGTTTGCACTTGTTGTATTTCTCCTTCCAAACAATGTATTCCAGTTAGTATTAATGAAATTCGAATTGTTAAATTATCGTCACAAATTGTTGTTATGAAGTCTATTGCAATCTTGTTTTCGTCTCACTCTGATATTTCTGCCATCGGTTGAGGTGCGACAGATTGGTGTTGGAGCCTAACTATAGGGAATTAGGAAAAAAATGCCATGTTTTTGACCTAGTCTATAGTTGGGAACCATACTTGAGCATTCTTGATTTCATGCTTAAAATTACTTGAATTCTCCCTAATTGTTTCTTATCTATTTTCTTTTGGTCTCAAATATACATGTCTTTCCTAAGGCAACCACAATACACGATAAAGACAAGAAGACACTCTTATGTCACAAACAAGATGATCTCACTACAATAGGCGTGAAAACACTCCATTTTGGTTAAATCCCTCAATCTGCGTTTATCGATTTTTCATGAAATTGTTGATCCAAACGACCGCAGGGTAGTGAAGAAACACTGGACCAAGGATATCTAGAAGTCAGGACTTCCGTGATGAAGTCAGCTAATATCTGTCTTTGATAGCTGGACGTGGTTTGTACACAATATTGTGTCCTCCTAATTTAATCGCCCATTTCGCTAATCGGCCTGAGATTTCAGGTTTGGATAAAACTTGACCCAAGTGATAGTTCGTAAGAACTGTGATCATGTGGCTAGAAAAATACCTACACAACCGATGGGATGCATGAACCAATGCTAAAACAAGTTTTTGCATCATCGGGTATCTTGTCTCTGGGTCGGTTAACATCTTGCTGACATAGTAAATCAGAGTTTGGACCCCTGTGCGTTCGACTAGCAAGACTGCGCCAACAGCGATATCTGATGCGGAAAGGTATAGAATCAATGGTTCGTTCTTTTATGGGGTGGTGAGGGTAGGCAGTTGAGTCAAACATTCCTTCATCTGTTGAAAGGCTTTCTCTAGATCAGGAGTCCACTGGAACTTGTTCTGCTTCACACAATTTCTCAAAGTACTGATGAATGGGAATGATTTCGTCGCGTGATTTGCTATGAAGCGGTTCAATGCAGCCAGTCGCCCAACCAACCGTTGCATTTCTTTGATGGTTGAGGGTGAAGGCATACGCTGAATTGCTTTGACTTTCTCAAGGTTGACCTTAAAGCCATCGCGCGTGACAATAAACCCCAAGAGTTTCCCTTCCTCCATCTCGAACGAACACTAGGATTCAACTTTAAATTAACCTTGTGCAAGGATGCAAAGTTTTTTGAATGTTTGTCAACATCATTTCCTCGTCTGGACTCATGATGACCAGGTCATCGAGTACACTTCCATAGTCACACCTATGTCGTCTCCAAAGACATGGTCCATTAAGCGTTGATAGGTAGCTCCCGCATTGCGCAACCCAAAGGGCATCTTTGTGTAGCAAAAGATCCCCTTGTCTGTGCGGAAAGCTGTTTTATCTTCATCTTCTTTTTTCATTTGGATTTGGTGGTAGCCTTTGTAGAAATCAAGGAAGCATTTCCATCGGAAAGAAGCGAGGGAGTCCACCTTTTTTATCAATTTCTGGCAAAGAGTAGTAGTCTTTTGGACATGCCTTGTTCAAATCTTTGAAATCGACGCACATGCGCCAACCGCCATTGTGCTTTTGGACCATAACTGGATTGGCTACCCATGTTTGATAGCGCACTTCTCTAAGAATACCATCTTTGAGGAGCTCTGAAACTTGTCCATTCATTGCGCGTGTTTTCTCTGCTCCAAAGCTACGCTTCTTCTGCATGACCAGCTCGACTGATGGAGATGTCTGCAGCGCATGCTCTGCAATCTCCCTGGGTACCCCCGTCATATCCGCCGGTGACCATGCAAAAATATCCATATTGCGGAAAATGAGTTGTTTAAGTCGTGCCTTGACTATGGGGTTCATAGCAGGACCTAGCAACACCGTTTGTTCTAGGTACTTGTTGTTGAGTACCCATTTTTCTAGTTCACCATCTGGGATGACTTCACTACTTTCATTGGTGGTTCTTCCACCATGGACATGACTTCTTTCTTGGAGTATATGATTGCTACACCGGTTTCTGTTGGAAACCGCATGCAGCGTGAGGATGTGATGTAATCATGTTGAAATTCCTTTGTGCGCGACGACTGAGTAACACGTCATGGCGAGATGTTGCTGGCATCACCATAAAGTTAACCGGAACCATGCGCGAATGTTTTCCGTCTAAAAGAGTGACCGGGAAGGAGATCTGTCCGAGGGGAAAACGACTTCGTTACAGACACCAGTGAATGGGAAATCAACCCGCTCTAAGCACGCTTTGTCCTTCGGGTCTAGCTACTTGAAACACTGCTCGTAGATGATGTCCATAGAACTTCCCTGGTTGACGAACATGTAATCGGTGCGAAAATGCTAGTTATCACTACCGGTCGCTCTTCCTGAGGACCGTGGGAACTATGGGAAATATAACTTGCTGCTCGCGCCAGTGTGGCGTACAACTCTTTTGATGACAACGTTTGCGCGCTGGACCACCTTGTTTCATATGGACAAAAGATTGCTTCATTTACTTGTAACTAGCGAGTTCTTCTTCACCGCGAGTAATTTAATGAACTTCTTTGCGCACGTTCTGGAGCAGGTGGGTGAGCTTTCCACTCTTCAATGCCTTCTCTATCTCTGTGGGCAGGCTTCTGCAATTGTCATTGGTATGCCTGGTGTCCTTGTGATAATCGCAAAAAAGTTTAGGATCCTGACCTTTTTTATTTCTCATCGGCAGTGGCTGTTTGAACTGATGATCCTCAGTGCTGAGTACTTCTGCTGGGGTCTTCGTTAACGGCCCCACTGCCTATCACGATTATCTTGTTTTATTGCTCTTTGAGTAGCAATTTGTTTGATTGTTGCGCGTGCGTCAATTGGCGAGTAAGAAGCGTTCTGATTCGACTCTTTCCAATTTTTCTTGTGTTTTTCCCAAAACTTCTGCTCATATCTTGCAGGCGATACTGAGGCATAGGAGGTTGGTTGTAGTTTGATTGTGCTCCATCTGCGCGTAAACTTTGGCTGCCGCCATGAGTTTCTCCCAACTTTTTGGGAGACCAGTGGTTCCTGACAAGACCTTTATCATCTCATCACACCGGACATCATAATTTAACTGTGCGCAGATCAGGTCTTTGGTTTCATCACCGATCTCCATCACCTCTTTGTTGTAGCGCGTGATGAAATCTTCCAAACTTTCATCATCCCCTCGCCAAATATTCATAACGTCTGAAGAATCTCTGACGTATCACCGCTGTTGGCTAAAGTAGGTCAGGAACCTATCTTTGAGATCGTTCCAAGAAGAGCTTACCCGTTGGCAAGTTGTCAAACCATAAGCGCGCGGCGCCTGTGAGGGTTTGGACAAACTAATGACACCACATAGGCAGCGTCCAACCTCCAATAAGCCTTGCGGAGGTGAACAAGCTCATGTGATCATCTGGATCTGTCAATTTATTAAACTTTCCCACATTGGAAGGTAACTTTGCACGTTCAAGTGGGTCCAGCACAATCTCCTTCACGAACTTAGAATGTGTTGCTGCTTCGGCTGGCCTATAGATCAAATTGTAATTATGTTCGGCCTCCGGATTGTATACGGCTTGTGACGTTGGCTTGTATGCAGCGTGATCTTTTGGCAATCGGTGAAACACGCTAGCATTATCACCTTCGTCATATGTTCTATTAATTTCTTTGCGCTGGGTGTCCCGCCCCTCTAATGGGCGTGGGCCCAGGGGAGAATGAATTGATGCTCGCCTTTGAGTGTGTGACTCATATCTTGGTCTAGACTGAGTGTGCGCTTCTGTTTCTCTGGTAGAATGTAACAGTACATTCTCTTTAGCCAGCGAAATGAAACTTAACACTCGTGGTGTAGGCGAGGCATGCATGTGAGTAGTAGGCGGCTGTACTGGTGCATCATATGCGTTGGTTTGCGCACAAAGTTGCGCATAAACGACATTTAAAGTAGTTTGCGACTTGACGTACCATGACACCGGAGTTTCACCAGGAGGTAATATCGATGTGATTGGCATAAAAGGAGTTTTAGGTTGGATTCCCGGAGTCACTGGGATATTCACACGACCTGAATCATCATGAACACCCGCGTCTTTGAAAAATCCTTCTTCCACTTGTCCGTCGGCTCAATAAACATGAACTGGGTTCTTGCCCTCGACCTGAGGACCTCGTGGTACACTTGACTGACCATCAGCCATTGGAATGGGAATTTGGAAAAACAAACAAGAGACACAGGTGTAAGAAAGGAGAAAATCGGATGGCGCCAATGAAGAAACACTGGACCAACTATACCTAGGGATATCTAGATTTTGGCACAAGGTCTCTGCATATAAAGCTTATCTCTTGTTTACCTTTCGATATGATCTTGGTTCAGACTCACTACAAAACTGAAAACACCATTAGTCTCGCCACGGGAGAAAAAAAGGGGGGTTTTCTCCGTGACCACACTCTGGTGTGAGAATAAGTATCTTGGTTTGCAAAGGATAATGTATGTAATTAGTGAGTGAGCAAGAATCAGCGTGTTTTTACCTGGAGGTGCGATCCTTTCTTTATAGCTGGAGAGATGTGTGCAGGAGATGGGCTGATGGGCCTTCGGCCTAGAACCGACAACCAGGAATATCCATTCTGTCTCTTCTGCCATGACCGTTAGTGGTCCCTGGCAGGAAGAGCACTTGGCGTACAGTGGATGGGGCCACGTGTCCTGGCAGTTGTCCTTGTTGTCTGGTCTGTCATCAGCCATTAGTGGAGATTGTGTGACAGTCACTAGCATGAGCTGGTTGGTGCCACACGTACGTCCTTGCATACTTTTTGTCCTCTGCATGACTGCTCATCATGCAACGTGGTCTGGCACAACCTTCCGAGCGGCTATTGGGTCATAACTCTGCCACTTGTACCTTTGTACTTGATCGATGCCTCTTTGCGCTTCTCCTTACCGCGTGGCCTTATTAGTGCTTTTTGGCCAATGTGAACTTGTAGGGATCAAGTTCTTTTATTTTCAAGACTAAGTACGAGTTGCTCTCGCCTTAGTCTTGGCCTTGTGTAACTCCCAAAAGGGCTGGAGAGTCGACGCAAGGTTTTAGGAAGTCGCAGCTAGAAGTTTGCTTAATTAGCGTAGGATCTAGGACCTGCGCTTTCAGGTTTAACTTGCCGTTGCGCGAGGTGCGCAAGGTTTGTTAAGCAACCTGCTGTCTTCAGGGTTGGTGTACCGTTGCGCATAGGGAACAAGGTTACTTAAGTGACTTGTTATCCTTATGGCGGTATGGAATCCTGCGAAAGCGCGAGGTTTTTGGGACCAGACCCCTCCAGGTGGATAGTCTCCGCTTTAGCTTGTTTTCTAGTAGGTTTAGAGCATGGATGGAAACTTTATAAATTAGGTTGCAAAACAAAGGAACTGAAGGTGGTCGTTCATTCGCTTGTTGTTACTTTCTTCTAAATATTTCTTTATTTGTGAATATATTGTCTTAATACCAAAGTGTCGACTTTTTTCACCAGGATACTGCATTAGGTGTATTAAGGTGTCTTTTTAAAGCATCATGTGCACCTTCAGCTCTAATATTCGTGGTTTGGTAAAATGTTAGCACTTGATTGGTCTATGTAGATACAAATTTATGTCTGGATGTCTCTAACCAGTTGTCCCACAGGTAAGGAAAAAAAATCTGAGAAATATAAAATGTATTAAATATATATATATCTATTTAAATGGAATTATAATTTAAAACAAAACTTACGTTGATGTTGTTCACTTGCAAGGTGTCTTTGAAGGTTGGCGACATTATACTCGTATAACTCCATTGTCGAAGATTCACACACTGCTTTACACTAATGAACAAAGTCCTCCTAATCCCATTGATTAAAGAATTCTTGCAGTATTTTACGATATTCTACAAAATGTGAAACCTACAAAGATATCTGTGTGCGTTGGGGAATATAAAATGTGAAACCTACACACGACTCCATACACTTGTGCAACATAAACCAGATTCTCTCCACGACCCAGACGTACGTTACTTCCTACTCGTTCGACATAAATGCATGTGCAACACAAAAGGTTTGGTTTGTTGATGTCATACCCACAACTTGCAAAAATGGAAGATTGTACATGTTATTTTGTAGGTCACATCGATCATAAGCACATGTGGGAAGGCCTGCCACATTTCAAAGGATTTTTATGGCAAAAAATATATGCTCAACGACGTTGGTGGAGGGATCCGACCGTATGTAATAGGTCATCTGTTTCTCCTGAAGGACTTGTTCCAGTCTCTGAATGGGAGACGTCTTAATAGGGAACTTTGAGGCCCTAATCTTTTGGCGCATGTTATGTACGTCTTTCAGTACACATTTTTTTGGAGTTTTGTTCGCTCACGGCTTTCCATATTGTATGGGGCTGTATGTCTTGATCTGTCAGCTTTGCACCAATCTAAACTTAATGGGAGTGAGTCTCCTGGCATACTCGTAACCCTCCAGATGTTCAGCGGAGCCTTGGTTATGTTTCTCGACATAATTCTTGTGCAGATAATCTATCTGCCAAAATCGACGCCTTTGGTCGTGACTACCTATCAACATAAAAGGGCATCCACATTTTTTGTTGTCGGTTTTCCGAAGCATGGCCTTACTCTCATGCTCGCCGCTACGAAAACGTTAGAGCCATATCCAATGCTCCTTGGTCCACCTAGTAACAATAATCCATCTGTTGTCTAACCCCCTTTTTTACCCAAAGTTCCAACTCTTGGCGGGATATAAAATCCTCAACACAATAAACGAAAAATATATATTACATTTACAATATTTTTTTTAAAAAATATGAAACATTTATAATATGTTTTAAAAAATATATAACATTTATAGCAATATTTAAAAAGAAAAAATATATATAACATTTACAATATTATTTTAAGAAAAATATATAACATTTATACCTGATCAGATTTGTACAAAACTTTCGGGTAAGCGGGTTGCTCGTCACCCAATGACTCTTTGGCGTAAGAAGGCTCCCCAACGCCTTGTAGTACGTACGAGGCATCACTAACGAAAAAGTTATTGCATAGTTTTCTCCACCGTACGAGGCACCAAACCGTCTTCATAACTCGGACACCCGTAACAGTAATCAACGCTAGGCACACCAACCTGAAAAAACCAACGGTTTAAAGATAACGGTATATTTAACGTCTAATTAAAAATAAGTAAATAAATGTTTACCTCGTTTAGGTCTGTCAAAACCGGTCCGCGAGGCACATGAAACTTAAAAAAGCAACTCGTAAAAGATAAAGGTAAATTTACCACCGAAAACAAATAAGTAAATATATGTTTACCTGATTCAGGTCTGGCAACAACGGTTCGTGAGGCACAAGAAAAAAAGAAACCAACGGGTAAAAGATAAAGATAAGTTTACCACCAAAAACAAATAAGTAAATAAATGCTTCCCTTGTTCAGGTCTGGCAACAACAGTTCCATGTGATCGGAACAAAAACCGGACACGACCTCCTCCGCGTGATCATTTACTCTCCTAACGTAATAATCTGGAACAACAGACCCCTCCTAAAACTACATTGTGGTAAGTATTTCATACACAATACAAGTTAAAAAATACTATACCACGCTGCTTCCCAGAATAAACGTGCTCGTGTTTGTGCCGGACGACTCACAAAAATGTAATTAAGGTTGAACCAAGACATGGTGAAATTGATTATAAAGAAAAAACGAAGAGAAGGAAATGAATTTATCAATCGTCTTCATCTTCCCTGTTTATAAAGGCCAAGAAAAATGCAAAATCACATACCAGTACAGGTCGTATAGATCTATACGATCCGTATAGGGTTTGACGTAATATTCACTTCTATTACTTTCTATCCTTCTTGAGTGACAAAAAACTAACCTTGTACTTGATACGGATCGTATAGGACTATACGATCCATATAGGTTTTGCATGTGAACCCTATATGTTAGAGTTGAAATACAACCTTGTACCAATACACATCGTATAGCTCTATATGATACGTATTAGCTAAGTATGTGAAGATAATGTCAGCCTTTGATTGACCTTAGAAATTGAATTTAGCCTAATACGGGTCGTATAGGCCTATACGACCCGTATAGGTGGTGTCGATTTAAGGTGTCAAAGTGTCCCAATAATACAACCAAAAAAATGGTACATCGCACAGAGAAAGGAGCTCTTGTTTATAGTCGTCTTTATTTTCATCAGTTTAACCAATAAACATATGCTTATATTCTCAACTCTCATTAGTTTAACCAATAGACATATGTTTATATATATATGTGTGTGTGTAAAGTGGAGGATTCAACTAAAAAGAATTTTGTTTATAAGAACAACCAAAGTAAGTTTCAAATTAATATAAATGCTTCATTTAATATGTGTATTTAATGTTATTTTAGAGCATATAGATAAATTTATAATTTTAGGTAATTTATTGTATTACTCTAAATTAGCTAACTAAGGATGTATGGGGTGGAATAAGTGAAGGGGTATAGATGAGTATTCACCTCGCAAGAACACTGCCCCTTACAGCCTTCACGACGTGGTAAACCCTTCAATCGGGGAGGAGTCACCGTGCATGGGAAGAGGAGAGATAGGAGGTTAATGGTGGGCCCCACTCTTTTCCAACCAATCACACTTGGCTTTTTTAAGGAAACTATTTTCGGGAGGAGCACCCTTTACATTTTAGTGCCAAATGGGGAGTGCAGGGGGGAGTTGACATGAAAAAGTATGATTGAGTAGGGCGGAGATGGGACTACTCCCCAAGAGTGGAACGTCCCTTACATCTTAATTAAGCTTGTAACTTATTTTTAAGAGTAAAATTCAATTTTACCCCCTAGGGTTTGACCCCGCTAACACTCTTACCCCATAATTCCAAAATATTGTTGTCTTAACCCCGGATAAGTCCTAATTGCATCAATTATGGTGTGACATCCCGGTTTTTCAGGTATCTAAAACGCACTACTTCACGATTATTCATTCCTGCGCTAATTTGATTCGGAGAATTTAAATTACACGCTCGCAATAACTACGCTAACTTTGTGAACTCATCGAGTGAATTACATGCTATGTGATTAGACGTTTATAAGTTTTGTGAATTATTATATCATGTTTTGATTTCGCGATTATTAGTTTATAAAAAAAACATATATTAAATAAATAGCCAAACCGAACCGAGCCGCGAAACGTGTCGACCTCACTTCCTTGTGGCCCAAGTAACTAGCCTAAACTTGAGGCCCAAGTTACCCACCCATACCCCCCTTGCGGCCGCAAACCGACCCCACCTCTTCTCCTTTTCTTTTTCCCTTGTTTTGTATAAATAGGCATGCATGTGTTATGTTTTCAAAAAAAAAAAAAACAAAAACAAACCCTAGCTTCAAGGAAGCCGACGGCAGCCCCCCCCCCCTCTCTCTCGATCACAACTTCCTCCAAACCCGAAGTGATTCCAATCTTGTTCCCGGTTCGTTAATCTTCATCGTATCAAGGTTAGGACTTAATTGTTTTGCAAAGCACATTAGTGTTTATGAAATCTTGATCATGATTGTGTGTATTGTTTGAATCATCGTTATGAA
Source organism: Scalesia atractyloides (assembly GCA_947069175.1). Lineage (NCBI taxonomy): Eukaryota > Viridiplantae > Streptophyta > Magnoliopsida > Asterales > Asteraceae > Scalesia > Scalesia atractyloides. Next base: position 46,210,225 of record CAMTDV010000026.1, on the reverse strand, counting down.
AAGTGTTATGATTTATGTTTAGTTCGGTTAATTGTGTGAGTTTTTGCGATTGTGATGTTAGGATGAATACAAGAATCATAGGCTGCGTTTTGTGATAAAAATCATATTATATGATTAGGGTTTGCATGAGTATTAATGTACATGATTATATGTGCCTAATAAACCTGTTCTTGATCATTATTAATTAGAGTCTTGATCGTTTAAGCGTGTTCTATTGCGATGAAAGCCGAAAACAGGCTGCCGAATGGTATTTACAGCCAACTTCAATTGGCTGTAACTTGGTCATTATTTATCGAAAAGTGGATTTTCTGATGCCTAAAACGTATATTTTTGAAAAACGGTTCTAATGGCACTGGATTCATATTTTTCTGAGGTCGTTTTATATTTTTAAGTGGTCATTTAAGTGCAGTAACTGAAGCTGTGTAAATTCTGAAAATTTGTTAGTTGTTTATCGAGTCGGATCTCATAATCAGTAGAGGGTTGGGTCACGAAATTTGTACAGCAACTGGAGACGGGAATTTCCGGGAAACTCCCACTGGAATTTTATTAATTGGATGAACGATGATTTTTAAATAATTTCTCCCATGGTCTGCAGTCAGAAAGCGACGAATCTGACTGCAGCCTAGTATATAAATGTTTATGAATAATTGCTAAAGGGTTGGGACTTGAAAATTTACATAAAATTCTACAGTTTAGTTGACACCTTCTGTAAAAAAATTGGAATTTTTAGAACGTTGGAACTATTTTATAAAAATTCTCGAAAACAGCCTAGTTATGAGCGTACAAGCTGAAACTGGATAACTTGCGAATGTGTGTACCAAGGGGTTGTATGAGTTGAGTTGTGTTTATGACAAGTTGGTTTGATCACTATTTTGGTATGATAATACTTTGCATGCATGATTGTGTTTTCGAATTTGTTATTATGTGTGCCGCATTGTGTGTTAGTTATGCGTAGGGTTTTGTATCCGTGTGTTCACACACTAACTTTAAATCGGTTGACATGTTAGGACGCAATTAGCGGTCCCATCAATTGCTACTTTTGTGTTACACTAACCGAGCAATTAAAGGTGAGTTTACGGCCCCTATTTTATCCGGTTTTAAACAACAGGGGGAGAAACATGTATACATTCTATAACTCTATCTTTTTACGTTATGCAAAGTTAACGTCGTTAAACTACTCGGTAACTAAGTTAATGTTAATGTACGTTATGGTCACTAAGCAGCTATATCACGGAAGTCCTCGACAAACTCTCGGATCGTTAGTATTGGGTTAGATAGCGGGGAAATTATAAGTAGTACTACTGGGCCCGACAAGCCTCACCCGAGCTAGTCGCGCTAGCCGACCGAGTATGGTCAACGGGTGAATAATTTGGCCTAACTTTCGCCATGGTCAGTGATAGGCCTGGCAACACGGAGGCACAACAGTCAGCTTCGATCGCGAACACTTATGTGACATAACTTTAGGCTCGCTACCTACATGTTAACATTGAACTTAATTACGAACCAACAATATTATTCCGGGTTAGGAATAATAGAACCAACAACAATATTATTCCGGGTTAGGAATAATGGAACCAACATCATTATTATTCCGGGTTAGGAATAATGGAACTATATCGTTATCCCGGGTTGGGGATAACGGGGGAAACAAACTTTTAACCGAACTAATGAACTTATAAAAATCTGTGAACTCACTCTTCTTTAATGTTGACACTTGTTTCTTTACATGTTTCTCAGGACGCTAGGAGAGCTAGGTGCACTCACTTGCATTGACCAAGACATATTTTATCGAGTCTCATTTACAAACATTGTTTGGGATTTTTGGTTTTTGGCGTTTACGTTGGCGCCCGTTACTTTACTTTACTCTACTTTAACGCTTCCGCACAACTTGAAACTAATGCTTCCGCTAAACTTTGAAACTAAACTAAGACAAATTGAAAATAATTATGAATGGGTAAACAAATGTTTTTGGAAAACGTTTTAAATAAATCATATAGAGTCGTTTGATATTACTAGTGTCTCAGATTCTGGTTTGTTCACACGCCTCGCGGTAAAATCCCGCAAGTGGAAATTGAGGGTGTGACAGATTGGTATCAGAGCCTCTAGCTATAGAGAACCAGGTTTGCATTAAAAGTAGACCTAAACTATAGCTGATTACACGACACTAGACTTAGTTGGCACCGAACTGTGATATCTTGTTATGTGTTGTACTACAACTGTGTTATGTAAAAAAAATAAATGTATATTGTGACGAACGCAACTCGTAACTAACTACGCAACCCAACAGGCAATGTCATCATCATCATCCGACAAACCTTTACAACCAAGGGCGCCGGGGAAGGCACCCATGGTCGAACCCTCGCCACCTCATGGTGTGGAGACACGCTCAGCTGCTAGGAAAAGACTCGCTCTAGGAGAGGAGTCGTCCTCACGCCCGACCACCGCTATGCCGGTCGAACCGGTTAACTCGTTAGAAGTAGGGGACGACCTACTTAGGGATATGATAAGAAAACAACAGGAACAACTAGAGAGAATGCAGGAGACGATCGAAGCACAAGGATGGATGATACGTCAACTAACTGGTAAAACTGGAAGGCTCGAGGAAGAGCAACATGAGAATAGGAAAGCTCGAAACATTTTAGCTAAGGATCTTCGTGCAGAGCAGCTGAGGGCTGACTGGCTCGAAGACAGAGTTCTTGAGTCCAGTTGGAGGATTCAAGAACTAGAGCAGAACCAAGCACCTGTCCTAGTACCCGCCCCAGCACCGGTCCCTCCAGCGCCAGTAGAGGAAGAAGAGGAGGACCCGGAGGAAGACCCGGAGGAGGATCCGGAGGAAGAGGAGCCGGAACAGGAACCGGCTGTTGAAGCTGAAAACGCTGAAGAGGATGATGGCAGTGGTAGCGACCTGGGAGATGGAGACATAGATGACTAACTCGTCTCGCCAATCTCCGTTTTATTTCCTTTAGATCTAAAATGGCAACCGGTCGCCGCGGAAATCTCAACATGCCAACTGAAGAATCGGCCGCATTAATCCAAGAATACGTGAATGCTGCTCTGGCAGGTGTTCAAAACCCACCAGCAGGAGGGGGTCTTAACCCCTACAAGATGTTCCTCGATGCGAAACCGAGCAAATTCACGGGTGCAGAAGGACCCATAGGACTGGTCCGTTGGATTGAAAAGTCCGAATCGGTGTTCGAGATGTGGAATTGCCTTGAGGCCAATAAGGTCAGGTATGCTGCCTCAACGCTGGAAGATGGGGCATTAAGCTGGTGGAACGCGCAAGTCCAAACGCGTGGACTTATTGCTGCAAACGCAATGGCCTGGGCCGAGTTTAAGACCCTAATCAAAGAGGAGTACTGTCCGTGGGACAGAGTTCAGCAGTTGGAGCAAGCGTTATGGAACCACAAGATGGTGGGATCCGAAATTGAAGCATACACAGCGAAACACCATGATCTGGTGTTCCTATGTCCCGATTTGGCTAACACCATTGAAAAACGACTTGAGTTTTATCTTGGGGGTCTGGTCCCTGAGATCCAGGGCATGGTAATGTCTAGTAACCCTGCGACAGAACATCAAGCGATCAGGTTGGCGTACAAACTCACCGATAAGGCGGTGGAACAAAGGAAGTTGCCATCTCGGGGTGCAACTGAAGTTGTCCCTGATAATAAAAGAAAATTTGAAGACTCGCCTGCTCGACATTATTCGTCAGCCCAGCCACAACAAGGAAAGCAGAAACGGTTCAACAATTTCAACAACAATCGGGGTCACAATAATCAGTCCGCCAACAACACCCAGAACACCAACGGCTATGTGGGTCGAAAGCCGCAATGTAATCGTTGTAACCTCCATCATCATGGCCCTTGTGCCGGAAATCGCTGCCAACGATGTGGCAAAACGGGACATGCGGCAAGGGATTGTCGCGGGGAAATCGTGTCTCGACAAAATCAAAATCAGCACCAGATTCAACAGCAAGGTATTAATCGGGGGTGCTATCAGTGCGGTAGCACTACCCATTTCAAGCGAGACTGCCCGCAACTTCGCAACAACAATGGTGGGAACAACAACACCAACACCAACAACAACCACAACAACAACAACAACAACAACAATGGAAATGGTGGCACAGGAGGTGCCAAGGGTCGTGCATTCACGCTAGGCCGCGGAGAGGCCAGAAACGACTCGAACGTGGTCACCGGTAAGTTTCCCCTTAACGATCATTTTGCTAATGTACTTTTTGTTACGGGTGCGGATAGGAGTTTTATATCTGAGTCTTTTAGGAAGAACCTAAATCTCACGCCTAAACCCCTAGAGACCCCTTACGTCATAGAACTAGCCGATGGTAAATCTGTAGATGTGACCCATTTAGTAACCGGCTGTCAACTTAAACTTGCGGGTCACACCTTTACCATTGATCTAATGACAACTACCCTGGGTAGTTTTGACGTGGTAGCCGGAATGGACTGGCTATCCGACGTCCGAGCTGAAGTTCTCTGCTTCGAGAAATCTATCCGTATTCCGCTCTCTAAAGATGAAGTCTTGATGGTGCAAGGCGAGAAGGCAGGTGCCGTCACAAACATCATCTCTTACATGCAAGCACAGAAGTATCTTCGGAGGAAGAACTCCTTCGCTGTGCTCGCACTGGTCACCGAGCAGCCTAAGGACGAGAAGCGTATAGAAGATATCCCCGTAGTCCGTGACTTTTCCGATGTATTTCCAGAGAAGTTACCTGGTCTTCCACTACATCGACAAGTGGAGTTTGAAATCGAATTGGCGAACCACGCAACTCCTATCGCCAAGGCCCCATACCGCCTGGCTCCAGCAGAGCTGCAAGAGCTGTCTACCCAACTTCAGGAATTGTTAGAAAAAGGATTTATCCGACCCAGTACTTCGCCATGGGGAGCTCCGGTCCTTTTTGTCAAGAAGAAGGACGGGACCTTCCGCATGTGCATCGACTACAGGGAACTCAATAAGGTTATCGTCAAGAACCGATACCTATTACCTCGCATCGACGATCTCTTCGACCAACTTCAAGGGTCAAGCTACTACTCCAAGATTGATCTACGGTTCGGTTATCACCAGTTACGCGTCAGGGAGGAGGATATCTCTAAGACGGCATTTCGTACTCGGTATGGCCATTATGAGTTCTTGGTCATACCCTTCGGTCTCACCAACGCACCCGCGGTGTTCATGGACCTCATGAACCGCATGTGTAAGCCGTATCTCGACAAGTTTGTCATCGTGTTCATCGATGATATACTCATCTACTCTAAGGGTGAAGAAGAACATGCTGAGCATCTACGATTATTGCTGGAATTACTTCAAAAGGAGAAACTATATGCCAAGCTTTCAAAGTGTGATTTCTGGATTCGGGAAGTTCAGTTCCTCGGGCATATCGTGAATGAAAAGGGTATCCACGTTGATCCGCCAAGATCGATGCTATCAAGAACTGGGAAGCACCCAGGACACCGACAGAGATCCGCCAATTTTTGGGTTTGGCTGGTTACTACAGACGTTTCATCGAGGGATTTTCAAAGATCACGCAACCGCTTACCACTCTCACCCAGAAAGGCACTGAGTATGCTTGGGGTGACAAGCAGGAAGCGGTATTTCAATTGCTGAAGCAGAAACTTTGCAGTGCACCCATCCTGTCCTTGCCGGAAGGGACTGATGATTTTGTGGTATATTGTGACGCTTCCATTCAGGGGTTGGCATGCGTACTCATGCAACGTGATAAGGTCATCGCGTATGCATCCCGATAATTGAAGGTTCACGAGAAAAACTACACAACACATGACCTGGAATTGGGAGCAGTGGTGTTTGCGCTTAAGATTTGGAGACACTACCTATATGGAACAAAGTGCACAATCTATACAGATCACAAGAGCATCCAGCATATCTTTGACCAGAAGGAGTTGAACATGCGACAGCGTCGCTGGGTCGAACTCCTGAACGATTATGAATGTGCCATTCGGTATCACCCGGGTAAAGCTAACGTGGTAGCTGATGCCCTCAGTAGGAAGGAGCACATGAAACCTCGTCGGTACGAGCATTACAATTCACCATTCATTCGGGGTTACCCGAACAGATACGCGATGCGCAGCTAGAGGCAGTTAAGGAAGAAAACATTAAGGCCGAATCTGTGGGAAAGATGGAACGCGATTGGGAAGTAAAACCCAGTGGTGCCCGGTATTTCATGAATCGTATATGGGTACCTCTCTACGGAGACCTCAGAAAGCTAGTTATGGACGAAGCTCACAAATGTCGATACTCTGTCCATCCTGGTCCAGATAAGATGTATCAAGACCTTAAAGCCGCGTACTAGTGGCCCAACATGAAAGCGGATATAGCCACCTACGTGAGCAAGTGTTTGACTTGTGCGAAAGTCAAGGTGGAGTACCAGAAGCCATCGAGGCTACTCCAACAACCTGAGATCCCAGTGTGGAAATGGGATCAGATCTCGATGGACTTTATCACTAAACTCCCGCGAACTCCGGGTGGTTGCGACACCATCTGGGTAATCGTGGATCGTCTAACTAAGTCCGCACACTTCCTAGCGATCAAAGAAACAGATAAGATGGATAAGTTGACTCGCATCTACATTAAGGAAGTAGTTTCTTGGCACGGGGTGCCAATATCCATCATCTCAGACAGAGATGCTCGTTTCACGTCCAACTTTTGGCAGTCACTTCACAAAGCGTTGGGTACACGCTTAGATATGAGCACAGCTTATCACCCCAGACGGATGGTCAAAGTGAAAGGACCATTCAGACCTTGGAAGATATGCTTAGGGCATGTGTGGTAGACTTCGGGAACAGTTGGGAAATCCATCTGCCGTTAGTGGAATTCTCGTATAACAACAGTTACCATACGAGTATTCAAGCGGCACCGTTTGAAGCATTTTACGGTCGCAAATGTAGATCACCGGTTTGTTGGGCACAAGTCGGTGATAGTCAACTCACAGGTCCTGAGTTGATACTTGAGGCTACTGAAAAGATTGTGCAAATCAGAAACCGCATGGCAGCGGCACGAGATCGACAGAAAAGCTACGCTGATCAACGACGCAAACCGCTCGAATTTCAAGTAGGCGACCGCGTCCTACTGAAGGTGTCACCCTGGAAGGGTGTAATCCTTTTTGGGAAACGAGGCAAACTAAACCCACGGTACGTAGGCCCATTTGTGATCTTGAAACATATCGGGCCCGTAGCTTATCAATTAGACCTTCCTGCCAAACTCAGTGGAGTTCACAACGTTTTTCACGTGTCAAATCTGAAGAAGTGTCTATCAGATGAGACCCTAGTCATTCCATTGGATGAGATTCAAGTGGATGAACAACTGCACTTTGTGGAACAACCTATTGAGATCATGGATCGTGAGATCAAGACTCGAAGGCACAGCAAGATACCGATCGTCAAGGTTCGTTAGGATTCTAAGCGTGGACCGGAGTTCACGTGGGAAAGAGAGGACCAAATGAAAAGCAAATACCCACACCTTTTTGCAGCTGAGCAGCAAGCTAACGTTACCACCAACTAAATTGTCGGGACGAAAATTCTTTCAACATGGGGATGATGTGACAGCCTGGAAATTTCTTGTACCATTACTAACAAACTAAATCTTTGTGCGTTGCATTCTAAACCGCGTTTACTCAATTTTCGGGACGAAAATTCTTTCAACATGGGGATAATGTGACATCCCGGTTTTTCAGGTATCTAAAACGCACTTCTTCACGGTTATTCATTCCTGCGCTAATTTGATTCGGAGAATTTAAATTACACGCTCGCAATAACTACGCTAACTTTGTGAACTCATCGAGTGAATTACGTGCTACGTGATTAGACGTTTATAAGTTTTGTGAATTATTATATCATGTTTTGATTTCGCGATTATTAGTTTATAAAAAAATATATATATTAAATAAATAGCCGAACCGAACCGAGCCGTGAAACGTGTCGACCTCACTTCCTTGTGGCCCAACTAACTAGCCTAAACTTGAGGCCCAAGTTACCCACCCAAACCCCCCTTGCGGCCGCAAACCGACCCCACCTCTTCTCCTTTTCTTTTTCCCTTGTTTTGTATAAATAGGCATGCATGTGTTATGTTTTCAAAAAAAAAAAAACAAACACAAACCCTAGCTTCAAGGAAGCCGACGGCAGCCCCCCCCCCTCTCTCTCGATCACAACTTCCTCCAAACCCGAAGTGATTCCAATCTTGTTCCCGGTTCGTTAATCTTCATCGTATCAAGGTTAGGACTTAATTGTTTTGCAAAGCACATTAGTGTTTATGAAATCTTGATCATGATTGTGTGTATTGTTTGAATCATTGTTATGAAAAGTGTTATGATTTATGTTTAGTTCGGTTAATTGTGTGAGTTTTTGCGATTGTGATGTTAGGATGAATACAAGAATCATAGGCTGCGTTTTGTGATAAAAATCATATTATATGATTAGGGTTTGCATGAGTATTAATGTACATGATTATATGTGCCTAATAAACCTGTTCTTGATCATTATTAATTAGAGTCTTGATCGTTTAAGCGTGTTCTATTGCGATGAAAGCCGAAAACAGGCTGCCGAATGGTATTTACAGCCAACTTCAATTGGCTGTAACTTGGTCATTATTTATCGAAAAGTGGATTTTCTGATGCCTAAAACGTATATTTTTGAAAAACGGTTCTAATGGCACTAGATTCATATTTTTCTGAGGTCGTTTTATATTTTTAAGTGGTCATTTAAGTGCAGTAACTGAAGCTGTGTAAATTCTGAAAATTTGTTAGTTGTTTATCGAGTCGGATCTCATAATCAGTAGAGGGTTGGGTCACGAAATTTTTACAGAAACTGGAGACGGGAATTTCCGGGAAACTCCCACTGGAATTTTGTTAATTGGATGAACGATGATTTTTAAATAATTTCTCCCGTGGACTGCAGTCAGAAAGCGACGAATCTGACTGCAGCCTAGTATATAAATGTATATGAATAATTGGTAAAGGGTTAGGACTTGAAAAATTTACATAAAATTCTACAGTTTAGTTGACACCTTCTGTAAAAAAATTGGAATTTTTAGAACGTTGGAACTATTTTATAAAAATCCTCGAAAACAGCCTAGTTATGAGCGTACAAGCTGAAACTGGATAACTTGCGAATGTGTGTACCAAGGGGTTGTATGAGTTGAGTTGTGTTTATGACAAGTTGGTTTGATCACTATTTTGGTATGATAATACTTTGCATGCATGATTGTGTTTTTGAATTTGTTATTATGTGTGCCGCATTGTATGTTAGTTATGCGTAGGGTTTTGTATCCGTGTGTTCACACACTAACTTTAAATCGGTTGACATGTTAGGACGCAATTAGCGGTCCCATCAATTGCTACTTTTGTGTTACACTAACCGAGCAATTAAAGGTGAGTTCACGGTCCCTATTTTATCCGGTTTTAAACAACAGGGGGAGAAACATGTATACATTCTATAACTCTATCTTTTTACGTTATGCGAAATTAACGTAGTTAAACTACTCGGTAACTAAGTTAATGTTAATGTACGTTATGGTCACTAAGCAGCTATATCACGGAAGTCCTCGACAAACTCTCGGATCGTTAGTATTGGGTTAGATAGCGGGGAAATTATAAGTAGTACTACTGGGCCCGACAAGCCCCACCCGAGCTAGTCGCGCTAGCCGACCGGGTATGGTCAACGGGTGAATAATTTGGCCTAACTTTCGCCATGGTCAGTGATAGGCCTGGCAACACGGAGGCACAACAGTCAGCTTCGATCGCGAACACTTATGTGACATAACTTTAGGCTCGCTACCTACATGTTAACATTGAACTTAATTACGAACCAACAATATTATTCCGGGTTAGGAATAATGGAACCAACAACAATATTATTCCGGGTTAGGAATAATGGAACCAACATCATTATTATTCCGGGTTAGGAATAATGGAACTATATCGTTATCCCGGGTTGGGGATAACGGGGGAAACAAACTTTTAACCGAACTAATGAACTTATTAAAATCTGTGAACTCACTCTTCTTTAATGTTGACACTTGTTTCTTTACATGTTTCTCAGGACGCTAGGAGAGCTAGGTGCACTCACTTGCATTGACCAAGACATAATTTATCGAGTCTCATTTACGAACATTGTTTGGGATTTTTGGTTTTTGGCGTTTATGTTGGCGCCCGTTACTTTACTTTACTTTACTTTAACGCTTCCGTACAACTTGAAACTAATGCTTCCGCTAAACTTTGAAACTAAACTAAGACAAACTGAAAATAATTATGAATGGGTAAACAAATGTTTTTGGAAAACGTTTTAAATAAATCATATAGAGTCGTTCGATATTACTAGTGTCTCAGATTCTGGTTTGTTCACACGCCTCGCGGTAAAATCCCGCAAGTGGAAATTGAGGGTGTGACATATGGCCCTTACTATCAAATGACTTAGCAGTTCTCTTATTTGTCATGCAAAATGACAATTTTACCCTTTCTTATTACCCTATATTCTTTGTAACAACAAATAATCTTATCCCCTCATAACTCTTTGCCATTCCCGCCTAAATTGGTTGACCCAAGCAAAGTCAAAGCCTGCAACTGTTATGAATGCTATGAGACCCAAATGCACATCAATTCCTAATCCTAATTCCAAAATTAAGATCATTTCATAATCAAACGAATGCCCAAAACTGTGATTATTCCTAATCAAAACAGTGTAGATCATTAACTGTGACAAACCTATAATGCCCTAAACTGTTACCAATAACTGTGATTCACCTATTCAACTTTAATCCAAATGCACATCATGATCAACAGGTAATGCTAATCAACATATAATGTCCAGTATATCAACAAAGTTCAACTGCCTGTTTGAACTTAGAAAGTTAAATGCACAAATATGATCAATTGCATGTCTGAACTTCCTTTGATGACAACCATATAAATCCAAATGCACAACTATGATCAACCAAACACTATTTAGTTATACACAAGTTCATTAGAATATCATAAGATCATCATCCTTATTTAAGTTAGCACACATAAATATTTAACATAAGATCATCAGAATATCCCACAGTTATCCAACATAAATATTAATCAGAAGGTCTTGATGGTCATTACTTAAGCCTTTGATTATCAGGGGGAGACGAGAAATTGAGGAAACGGTGGCCGTACATTGTGACAAGAATGTGGAACACCACAGCTGTGAAGGATATGTGCATCCTCATCTCAATTGCAAACAAACAATCGATAAGTAATTATGAACCCCTGTGATCTAATGAAACAAACATTGAATAGGGAATTTGTAAACAATGATCCCTATTTCAGTAAACAATCAACACAATCATGAACCAATTTTCGGTAGCACTTAATCAAAGAATGATCCTGCTTTCTATATACTACATCATCTGCACTTATCTATACACATTAGCACGTAATCAAAGAAAGATCCCTATTTCAGTAGACGATTAGTTGATGGGATCGACCTAATATAAGTAGAAACATACCCGCCATCTCCCTGATTAGGTTTCAAATCATATTATCTATCAGTATTGTACTGATCTTGAATCAATGAGTGTGTGATGTCTCACCGGAGAAGGAAGCAAGTGGGTCTCGCGAAGAAGAGGTGATGCGTGTGCATAGTTGGGGGTAATTTCAATGTACTTTACATATAAAGGGATTTGGGAATGATAGTGCTAAGTAAAGGTAGTGGAAATAACCAACATACCCTTTGACTGTTTAATAGGAACGTTGACATTTAACAACGTTTGGTGCCAGGGGTAATAATGATGCAACTGGAACTTATCCGGGGGTAAGACAACAATATTTTGTAATTAGGGGGTAAGAGTGTCATAGGGTCAAACTCTAGGGAGTAAAATTGCCTTGTACTCTAGTTTTAATATATAATCTTTCAAGACAACCTAAGTTGTGGTTAAAGATAATCTTCCATATGTATAAGATAAATTTCGATATGTGTAGTACAAGATATATGTATGATAAATTTCTATATGCGTATAATAAGTTTGAAATGTGCAGGGTAAAATGTTTTTCTCTAATTGATGAAGAAAAAATAATTAATGGGAATAGTGTTAGAACTTTTGAGATTGTTAGTACTTGGTTTTAGTAGGTTTTGGATAGTTTTGTAATAGTTTATTATATTTTAGAAAGTTCAGGGGCTGAAAGTGTAACTATAGGAAAATATCTTGTAGCGGCGTATTTAAGTACCCAACGTATTTATTAAATATGCCGGGTAGTTAGTGTGTATGTAGTGTTCAATGAAAACCCTAGTCCAAGGTTCTTAGACAAGTTTTGGTGATTTCTCTTGTGTTGTGATTGTTGTTCTTGTGCTAAATTCGAACATCCAAGTGCATTCAATGATTATATCTTTTGGGATTCCAAAAACTTGTTGTTTGATCCATACAAGAATCTTCATCTTCATCTTTTGGTTTTTCTTAACTTTTACACATTCAAGCAACTAATCTATAGTTGTTTGGGTGATAACAATCAAACCACTGAGATCCGTATCTGCTTTAGGACTCACAATTTGGTATCAGAGCCTTTGTGCTCTTGATTATTTGAGTTTTTGTTAAGCTTCTTCAAGTTTTGAAGGTTTTTCAAAAGTTTTCAAAGTTTCAAGGGTTTTCAAATTTTTGGACTTAAAATGGCCTAATTTGGTATGTTTAATCATTGGGTTATTGTTAATCAGGTTTTGGTAAAGATTTGGGTAATTTTGGTACAAAGAAACATGGATTTTGAGTCATTTTTGGGTGATTAGAGGGTTTTTGTTCGTACTTAAACCCTTCTGGGCATATTTAAATTTGAAGTCAGTGTAGATAAATTTGAATAGACATTTTAATTTGATGATCGCGTAATTAACAAATATGCCGGCATTACACCATTGGATTTTTTGATTTCCAGCGAAATAGTGTCAGCGTAATTAATTGAACGCGACTTCGAAGTCAGTGATAAAAGTCCTCAGCGATTTTATCACAGTGATCGGCGCATTTAGCCAAACTCATGTTTGTTTTGTGTGTTCCAGCGGATTTAGCTATTGTCGCCGGGTCATGTAGCCAAGCATCATCAGCGTAATTGCTATTTTCAACGTATTTTCTCTCTGATCTCTTGAATTCCAGCGTAATTAATCCAAGATCAAGATTTTGAACTTGAAATCAACCAAAATGTCACTCAATCAACTTAATCCAATAGCCCAAGCCGAACTGGAGACATGAACTGCTACAAGACCACCAAAGTTGAAAGGATCTGAAGATTTCAGTAGCTGGAAGAATCGAATCTAAGCGTTCTTTGAGTATACGGACTATACTCAATGGATGTCTGTCATTGTAGGATCGCATGTTCCTATGGTAATTCGTGACGATGTTCAACAATCATCGAAAATCCTTCAACCTTCACTGCGGAGGACAGGACTCTCATCCAACGCGATCGTTGGGCTCACGCTGCTCTAACAATGGCTCTGTCCAAGGATGATAACAACCTGTTTGAAGAATACACTTCAGCTCACGAACTGTGGTTGGCACTTATTGATCACTATGAAGGGAACGAAGAGTTGATGGATAACAAGAGAGATATGGTTCATAAAGAATATGGATATGTACAAGTGTGTTCGTGGTGAAAGCTTGCCAGATCATATTAGTCGATTTTTGAGCGTGCTAACAAAAATGAAGAAAGTTGGCAATCCCGTTGCCAACTATGCCTCCATCAAGAAACTTTTGGACTCTCTTCCAAAAGAATGGAGCTTACAATGCATGATGATCAAAAGAACCTTCTTGACCAGTACTACTCTTGTCACTCTTTCAGAACTGATCAATACACTGAAGGCCTTTGAAATGGATGTACTCAAGAGAGAAATGAATCAAGCAGGATACTCTTAGAAATCTACTCCATCTGCTGCTGCTGCTGCTTCTGTTCCTAAAAATATGGCATTCCTTGCCCCCATAACCTCTAGTGGTTCAAATTCTCAAAGTGCTAACGCATCTTACCTTAACGCTTCCACAAAATCTACAAAGGCTCCATCATCTAATGAGAAGACTACTTTTGTCGGTGATGCTCAAGCACTCAAGATATCAACTGAACATGTTGCATTGTTTAACACCTTCCTAAGTAGCTATGAAGCTCTCATGTCAGGTGAGCTGAAAAGAGATTTTCTCACTGCTGAAGACATGTATTAGGTAAATCTAGATGATATGGAGGAAATGGACTTGAAGTGGCAAATGGAAATGATTACCCTGCGACTAAAGAAGTTTCAAGACAAAACGGGAAAGAGACTGGCACAGGGAAAAGCCGGTTTCGACAAGTCCAAGCTGCGATGCTACAACTACAAGAATTTGGGTCACTTCAAGAGAGAGTGCGTTGTTGAAAAACAAAAATGCTGAAGTTGTTTCGACAAGTAGGCCAATAGCTATCGAGGGAAGTGAGAATGTTGCTGATAACACCCCAAAGGCATTGGTGGTGGAAGATTATGATTGGGTAGAAGAAATAGCTGAGGCAAAGGAAGAAGTCAACAAAGCTCTCATGGCAAAATCTCTACCGCATCTGTCTCGTCCTCATCAAACTGCGTTGAGAAGAAAGCTGCAAGAATTCCCAAGGGTGATAAAAGTTTGAAAAGCATAATCGCTCCTACTGATCCATCTATAGAAAAGGGAAAGAAGGAAGCTGAGAAGAGTGAATTGAAGTAGACAGTCTAAGGAGCAACTAGCAACATCATGAATGAGAAAGCTGAATCTGCAAAAGACAAAGAGGATAAGGATTTGGTAAAAAACATACCGTATGAATTTAAAGCAAAACTATGCTCCCAACCATGTTTGAACATCGTGGCACATTACAAATCACTCAACCGTGACCTGATCAGAGAAAAAAGAAAAGGTTTTAAAATTTAACAAAGAACTGAAGGAAAACGAAGCTGCATTGTAGGTCCACCTGCAGATGGTGTTACACCTGTTCCTTGTTCAAACAACATACAAACAAGTGCGGAATCCAAGTGTGCATGCAACCAAAGCAAAGTAAAGAACACGGGGTAACCAAAGATTCACTATCTTGATTAATGATTGAGAAAAGTACAAACATATACACACAATGCTCGTATGACTGAAATAAACTTGTTGTGTTCTTGTTTCTTCGTCTTCACCAGAGATGCTGAGAGGCTCACTGGACCAACCAACTGACTCCCTGACTGAGAGGTGCATGTCTGCTTATATAGTGTCTGTCTACACATTCGTAGGAAACACGAATCTAGACATACTGAATACACTATTTCACACGAGACACATCTCTAGAATATTTGGTACGAGACAACTGTTTCATACGAAATACGTATTTCGTACGAAATACTCATTGATTCGTACGAAATGTGATTCGTATGAATCCTCTGACTCGCACAGAATCCTTATTCTTGGAGAATGTGTGCAGATACGACGTACACAAGACTTATCAGTATGCACACATGCAACTGATTAACACAGACAAGCTAAGATGTCGTACTTGATCTAGATTGAAGGATATCTCGATCTATTCGACACGACCAAACCTATACAGACACTTGAGCAAAGACCGTACAATTACAACTGTAATTAAGAACAAGCGACAGACACAAAACTGTATCAACAAACTCCCCCTTGGATGTTGCTTGGTCTTCGGTCTTTGGTCTTCATATGTTGGTCTTCACATTGAATGGTTTGGAGTATCAACAAACTCCCTCTGAGGATCTGCTATCCATTGATAGATCTGCTATCCAATGATCAGAGCATCAGGTCTTCGAACTTCTAAGAAACTTCAAATCTTTCTTGTTTCCTCTTCTGACTTGTCAGATTTCTTCGTTGCTGGTCTTTGTTTATGTTCTTTTGTATCAATCTGTACTCAATATACAAATATAATTAGAACACAACTTTCTCAGGGAATACACACGAAAGACATATCATAATTTCTTCGTATGATTGTATTCCCTGAACGAGATACACACACTCGTATGAATTCCAGCAGCAGATTTGAGAAAAACAAGTGACCAAGTCAATAAAATGACTAGGTTCATTCGTATAAGATACACACACTCAAACAAATTTTAGATTTTGGATTTCTTTGATGAGTTACTTGTTGCAAGATATTACTTTATGAAGTTTCAATATAAAACAAATGGTTTTCTGGCGTATCTTGGTAGAAAACTTTCGAGTATCAACTTTGGCTAACTTTCAAAAAGTAACTACATAAGCAACTAAGTAAACTAGACTTAAAATCAAAATATATAGATAAACTATATACCTATTGAACAATCTTTTTCGAGTTTCAAGGTAAGAGAATCATACCAGCATTTTAATCTTTGACAAAAAACGATATTTGGTTTAAACTTCAAAATTAAACAGATAAGTATTCAACTATGATTATTGGTACTGTTGTCCATGTAAGCTCAGACTTATCAGATGTAATCATGATTAGAATATATGATTATTGTATGAATTATACTTACTAGCAGGTGTTCAACCACATCATGACACATTCCCGTATCAAGATATGCACGAGAGAAAATCTTACCGGTGAGTATACTGCTTTATCATCTATTTAGACGTATATGAATGATGTGAGATACTCACTTATTTTGATTGAAAACATGCCCTTTGTGATTTAATCACTTATTGATGAGGAACTTGATTTTCATATACATGCAGGGCACAAGAGTAAGTCCGTGAACAGGTTAGTACCATCGTACCGTCAAAGAGACGAACTTAGCTCCCGCATAAAGCTGTGATATTTTATCACTTATTTTGGGGATGTGATATTTTTATCACTTACTTGATGGTCGTATGCAGTATGTACACGTATGTATGGTATCATGGAAGTTCTGGACTTGCACCACCGTTATTTTTCGGCAAAAGAGTCAACCATGATACCCAGATGATAAGCAAGCATAAAGACCGTATATCTCAGAACCTCGGGACTCTATCAAACGAAATTTCGGTACCAAGACCATATGCCAATGAATGGTTCCCACCTGGCGTTCTGTCTGTTAAGTTTATATCAACCTGCACATTTTAGTCTGATTGTGAGCCTAATGATACGCCATAAGTAAAGCTACTTATCAATCCTCTTTTTATGCTTTTTAACCGTTTCTGACAGATCTACCGGTGTATTTCATCATCTTCAACTTATCCAAGAAACTCATTTTTTATTTTTCTAATGGTTTTGTATTTTTCTGAATTTCTCCCCCTTAAATAAATAAGGTAAGTAAAAGACATATTTTTGTATTTTCTTGAAACTCCCCTAAAATATAAAACTGATAATCTTTTTGTAGTTTTAGATTTTTAGAAAACTATATACAAAAATAGTTAGCCATGGTTGAGTTACTCGGGCTTCACCTTGATGCCATTGACCAAGAGTAGATAATCAAAACGTGATTTATCAAAAGCTTTGGTAAAAAGGTCGGCACGTTGGTGATCAGTGTGGATTTTAACAACATCGATAAGTTTCTTTTCATAACAATCACGTATGAAATGAAACTTAATCTCAATGTGTTTTATTTTGGAATGCTGTACAGGATTCCGAGTGATCTGTAAAGCAGATTCGTTATCAACAAAAATAGGAGTAGTACGAAATTTAAAACCATAGTCGCGCATTTGCTGTTGAATCCATAGAACTTGAGAGCAACAACTAGAAGCTGAAATATACTCAGCCTCACATGTTGATGTAGCTACACAAGTCTGCTTTTTGCATTGCCACGTGACTAGGCGATTTCCCAAGAACTGACATCCTGCTGTTGTTGATTTTGCATCTATTTTACAGCCGCCATGATCAGAATCACTAAATGCTGTCAGATCAAAGTTATCATCCTTACGGTACCATAGACCAGTGTTAGGACGACCCTTTAGATAACGAAAGATCCTTTTCATAGCCATCAAGTGCGAAACCGTTGGACTAGACTGATAGTGCGCCAGAAGACATGTTGGGTACATTATGTCGGGTCTTGAAGCAGTAAGATACATGAGAGATCCGATCATAGCACGGTAGAGAGATGATTCTACATGTTCACCCATTCCGTCTGGAGTAATCCCATGATTTTGAGCTAATGGAGTTCCCAAAGGTTTTGAGTCATCCATCTGAAATCGCTTGAGAATATCTCCAACGTACTTGGTTTGATGGATAAAAATCCCTTCCTTTGATTGCTGAACCTAGAAACCTAAAAAGAAAGTCATTTCTCCCATAGTGCTCATCTCGAACTTCTCCTGCATAACCTGTTCGAATTCTTTGCACATTCGAGTGTTAGTAGACCCAAATATAATATCATCAACATAAACCTGTACGAGCAGCAAGTCCTCGTTCCTTTCCTTGATGAAGAGAGTACAGTCGATCAAGCCTCATCGAAAACCATTCTTCAACAGATAGGTAGACAATGTTTCATACCAAGTCCTCGGAGCTTGATGAAGACCATATAACGCCTTGTTGAGAAGCCAAACCTTGTCAGGATGGAGTGGATCTTTAAAACCTGGCGGTTGCTCAACATATACTTCCTCTTCTACCACACCATGAAGAAATGCACTTTTTACATCCATCTGATAAACGTTGAACTTCTTGTAGGACGCATAAGCCAGAAAGATTCTTATGGCCTCAAGTCGTGCAACCGGTGCATAAACTTCATTGTAATCAATCCCTTCGACCAGATTAAAACCTTGAACAACCAATCGCGCTTTGTTTCTCATAATAACACCTCGGTCATCCTTCTTGCACTTGTACACCCATCATGTACCAATCTTCTTGTAGTTGTCAGGCCTGTCAACCAATTTCCAGACGCCTAACTTCTGAAACTGCTGAAGTTCTTCCTGCATGGCTTCAACCCAAGTGTCTTCTTTCATTGCCTCCTTCCAAGATTTTGGTTCTACTTGGCACACATAGCAGGCAAAAGACCAATCATTCTGCTCCCCTGATTCCCTGATTTCCGAATACAATCCAGCATTCTGGTTGTTTCGAAGCTGATTACGAGTCTGCACACCACTCTGGACATCTCCAATAATATTCTGCTGAGGATGGATATTATGAATACGAGTTTTTGGCACATCAGGAACCCGAGAGTTGATACCCAAATTGTTGATATTCAGATCAACAGTTAAATCGAGAGCTGGATTTGATGATGATGTAGATGCGTGACCTTCAGTTGTCCCTTGCGGTTGAATATTTGACGTACCATCTGAAATTCCAGGAACTGCACCAGAGGTAGCTTCATTTGCATCATGAAACTCATCATCTTCTGATTTAACATTATAATCCGCAGCGTCTTCGAATTCCTCATTTTGAACAAGATTGTGAACCGAAGTCGACACTTGAGGATTAACAATAAGTGGTCGAACTAATGACGAGTCCACTGCTGTATGACTTTCCAATAACATCTGAGCAGCAGCTGTTGTATCATCAAAAGTTGGCAGATTAAAGGAGCCAAACAACCCATCATAGTCAAACATCCAAGGAGCACCCGGAGCTCTTACAGCTTCTGTATATCTCTGAACCATGACTTCACCCCATTCTTCAATCTTCTTCGAAGACAAATTCCACACCCGGAAATTAGGAGTGGCATATATCCAAGAAAGAAACCTTCGATAGCGTTGGGACCAAACTTTCCATGTGGGTCGATCATAGTGCATGGAGCTCCGAACGGTTCTAATAAAGAAACATCTGGTTTCCTTTTATGTAACAACTCAAAGCATGTCTTCCCATGTCTCTTCACCGTTAGAAGTCTATTCATCGTGTAGCATGCAGTAGCAACAACTTCTCCCCAAAATTATAAACGGGAAGTTCTGATTCTACTAACATGGCTCTTGCAGTTTCAATAAGAGTTCTATTCTTCCTCTCAGCGACACCATTTTGTTGTGGAGTGTATCGAGAATTGTACTCATGCAAAATACCCTTTGAGGAACAGTACTCATCCATAACTTGATTCTGGAATTCAGTGCCATTGTCGCTTCTGATTCTCCTTACTTTCAGATTATACAGATTTTCTAACAAAGTCAGGAGATTCTTGAGGATATTAGGAACTTTACTCTTGTGTGCCAATATGTTTACCCATGAAAATCTAGAATAGTCATCAGGAACTACCAGAAAATAAGAATCACCAAAGGTTGTCTTGTGTTTCATAGGTCTAAATAGGTCCATATGAAGACGTTCCCGGTGGCATATTCATAGTGTTGATCTTCTTCATGGGATGGGACTTTCTAGCTTGCTTTCCCTTTTGGCATGATACACAAACATCTTGAAGATGAAAGTTCTTCACTGGTACACCATTCACTAGATTGTTCTTTACCAAATAATTCATTTTCCTCAGGTGAATGTGTCCCATACGTCTGTGCCAAGAGATTGATTCCTTCTCGGTGGCTTTGGAGACAAAACATGTGACTTGTGCAGATGTTCTAATAGCTTGGCTCATATCAAGAATATACAAGTCGTTAATTCTTGGAACCGACAGGAGAATCCATTCCTTGGGAATCTTGAATCTAGACTTCAGCACATAACATCCGTCATCATCAAAATGTACCGTGAACTTCTTGTCGCAGATTTGAGAAACGCTAAGAAGATTGTTATCAATTTGCTGCACATAATTGATCTTGTCGAAGCTCACAACACCATTGGAGACCATTCCCTCTCCAGTGATGTATCCACCTTTGTCATCAACAAAAGCAACATAACCACCCCTTATGCTTTTCACATCATATATGAGTCGCCCGTCATGTGCCTTGATGCTCCACTGTCAACAATCCAATGACTGTTTACAGTTCCTACTTGAACACCCTACACATTCCACAAACAAGATTAGTTTGAGATGGGGACCCAAGCCTTAGTGGTCTTAGGTCGTCCCTTTTCATCAAGAAATGTAATCTTAATTTCTTGATGATTGACAAACTGAGAACCTCCTTTTGAACCATTACTGGTCTTCTGTTTCCAGGATCCTTGTTTATTACCAGATTTACTATTATATACAGTTTTAACAGTGTCTGGTTTTATTGATTTTGAAGATCTTTGATCCTTTTTCGAAGAATCCGATTTTAAAGCTTTCTCAACTGCTTTTACTTGTTTATGTTTTTTAGAGATCCTTAATGATTCGTTTATCTTGAGTCGGAGAAACAGATTTACGTTTGCAAGTTGGTTCATGAGGGGTTTTCTCTATACATCTTGATTTGGCTGGATTTTGACAATCCTTTATAATGTGGCCAAACTCTCCACATTTGAAACATGTTCTCCTTTCAACAAAGCTAGGAGATCGTGTTTCTCGGCTTGACTTTGAACTTGTGCGAATATGATCTCCTAGAAGAAACAAAGAAAGAGTTAGCCATCGCCAAATGCGAATATGATTCAATCAAACGCAAATTGGAAAGTAATTCTAACTCCCAATATGTGCTTGATCATATCATTGAAGTTCAAAAACTAAAGGGAGATGTTCAATGCATAGGGTATAATTCGTGTCCACCCCCAATGAAACACAACCATACCAAAATGCCTGATGAAGAGGAGATGCCTCGTTTTGAACCCTCTGTACCTTTGAATCCTGAGGAATTCGCAGCAGAGTTTTGAGGTACTAGGTTCATTTTCATTACATCCATCAGTGTATTGGGTGTAATTGTTTTGACTATTTACAAAATCAACATTAGATTTTCCTTGAAAAGTTTCGACTTTATCGGTACCATTAGAACTCACAAATTTAACAGTTTTAGCCTTTTTCTTGTAACGAGAGCCTTTTGCTTCAACCTTCGGTTGAGAAAGTGTAGGCTTTTCAACTCGCTTCCATTGCTTTTCTTTTGAAGCGGATAATGGTTGTGATTTGGTGGTCTTTTTCTTCTCTAAAGGTTTGGTTGTTGACTTTTCAAAAACCTAATCTATAGAGATTGGATTTACGTTCTTAATTGGTAAATCTTTGTTTGAATAGATTTTCTTATCTCCAACCAAAGTATAAAACACATTATCTACTTCTTGTGTAGACACACTTGTCTTCACATATTTCTTAGGAACGGTCTCTTGATTCTCAACAGATTGAGTACTTGGAGTAGCAGAAGATTCTACTCTTTTCCTTTCATCAAGAGGCTGATCCTGATCATCATTTCTTGATTCATCATCTGATGTATCATTTTCTTCTTCATCAGAAGGACTTTGAACAACATCATACGATGAATTTTCTGGCTTGCTTGGTTCTTGAGAGGATTTGTTTAATTTGAACCCTAACCCTGCTGCGAATTCCTCAGGATTCAAAGGTAAAGAGGGTTCAAAACGAGGCATCTCCTCTTCATCAGGCATTTTGGTATAGTTGTGTTTCATTGGGGGTGGACACGAATTATACCCTATGCATTGAACATCTCCCTTTAGTTTTTGAACTTCAATGATATGATCAAGCACATATTGGGAGTTAGAATTACTTTCCAATTTGCGTTTCATCGAATCATATTCGCATTTGGCGATGGCTAACTCTTTCTTTGTTTCTTCTAGGAGATTAATGTAGTTATTAATTCATGTCTGTTTATTCAAAACTGTTTTTGTCAATTCAGAAACACTTTTCTTAAGGGTTTCTATTACAGATTTGAATTCTTTTTCATTTCTAGTTAGCGCCAAATTCACCTCTTTACATTTTGATAATTCAACAACTAAATTCTGATTATGACTATTGACGGCTTCATATTTTATCTTCAACTCAACACAGTCATTGCAAACAGTAGGAGGGTCAGAATTTACCTAGTTTGAAGAACCTCCAACATTTGCCATAAAGGTAGTGTGATGAGGAAAAGTTGCACCATCTGTAGAGAGTGCCTCTGTCTCTTTTACCGCAGCTTCTTCATTCCTCGTCATACGTACCTTTTCTCCTTTTAACAACTCAGCTTCACTCAGCAACTTTTCAACCTCAGCTTCAATTCCTTTCTTCACATCAGAATCAGATTCATAACCATGTGAACTTGAACATTCTTCATCAGAACTACCAGCATCCCCAGATGTATCATCATTATTTGGAGTGTTGATGCTGTTATCATGCTTGATTTGATCCACAATCTTCGCATAGCATGCAGTTCTTCCGTTGTTCTCAGTTCCCAACTGTACTGACCAATCGCATCCTTCATCAGACTGAACTACCAAAGCTCTGTGTGTGTTTGAAGGTCCTGATTGATTGGTATTGTTAGAGTTGCCAACAACTACTATTCTTCTTTCATTGTTGTACTGTGCTTTGTTGGATGGTTGAGACTACTTACGAAAGGGGTTGTGATTTCCTTCCTTGCTGGGTCTTGTGCATTCCCGCTTGAAGTGACCTCTTTCTCCGTAGTTAAAGCACGTAACGGCGGTTTTGTCAAAGCCGTATTTTGTATCCTTCTTGCTTTCCAAACTTGTTCTACCCGTTCTTCTCATATAATCCTTCGCTCTTCTCATAGTGCTTGCAAATGCCCACTTGATGTCCATCAGCTCCATTTCATCTCGGTCAATTTGTTCGTAGTCTTCGTTCGTCAAATTGATGTTCCTTATTTGACCTGCAACTAAACCACAATAAGCACTAACCATGGTATTTAGAAGTTCTGCATGTTCTTGTGCAACTTCTATGTTGATTTTGGGGAGATTTGACGTGTCAAGTTTGACAGTGTTGGGATTTGCAGATTGACTGTTGCTTCCATAGAAAGCTTGTTGAGGAGCTTGCTGTGGAGCTTTATGCGCTAAATCCCTTGGCTGTGGAAGGAAAGCTTTTGGATCAAAAGCTTGTCCATAGGCTTGATTACTCGAACCTGTAGACTGACTTGAATGGATAGGCTGGGGTAGGAAAGGGTTAACGTTTAACACAAACGCGGTCTGCAGCTTCGGTTGATGACTTGAGCTTGTACCTGCATTTATACCTCTAAAATACATCTCAGGGTTTTGTGGAACATTGACTCGTTTTGCCTTCCGGAGCTCTTCTTCATTCTTGTTCTCCAGTTTCTGCACAAATTCATAAATACTAATTGAGTCCAAAACACCTGTATATTTTGATAGATCAATAATTGACCCTTTTTTGGTGGTAAAGCATCAGCAAATCGCATCACAATTTCTTGTGGTGCTGCTAACACTTTATACGAGTACATTTTGCTAAGAAGATGATAAAACCGAGTGGTCATATCATTCAACGTTTCATTCTCCATGAACATGAAACCTTCAAACTCTTTCTTGAGCAGATCATGCCGAATATTCCTGGTAGCAGCGTTACCTTCACCTCTTGCTTCCAAAGTGTCCCACAAATTTTTCGTTGTAGTACAATACACAAACTGATGATAAATGTCTTTATGAAGAGCTTGTGTGAGGATAGCAAATGCCTTCTTCTCTAGATCATAAGCTTTCTTATCAGTTTCGTCTAGATTGGCCAATGAGGTTGGATTTGATCCAGCTTCTTCAAGTGATTCCTTGTAGGGGGTAGTGAAACACGTCCATAATTCCGTGTTCTGTCCAAGAACGTATGTATGAAAACGACTTTTCCAAGAAGGATAATAGTTCATATGATTTAGCTTGGGCGGACGGTTGTTACTCCCTGTTTCACTTTCGATCATTAACAGAGTTTGGATGCTTTGATTCTGATTCGCAACACACGCCCATTGATTTGCAGAGATCATTGCTGTATGTTGAGGCATCACAGATTTTACCCATGATGTTGCGGAGCTTTGTGAAGACTCCTGATTTGAGCTTGAACAACTTCAATCCCACGGGTTAGAACTTATTATATTTTCTTGTTTTATGAAAATTTAAAAGGTTTTAAAGTTTCAAAATTATAATTACCTTTTAAAAATTCACAGATCTGAAAATATGACAAATTCTGAAAATCGCAAAGCTTGAAAAACACGAAAACCAAACAATAACGAAAGTTATTTGTACGAACTAAGTTCGTGCGAATAAACAGCTCTTTCGTGCGAAACAGGATGTTTCATGCGAGACAGTTGTTTCGTGCGGATCAGATGAATCGCATGAATATTTTCAGTCGCACAAACTGTTTTGTTCAGCATTTTTCAGAGGAATCTTTTCAGAAATGGTTTGGTGAAAAATTTCCTTTCTTGTGTAGACCTGCTTTTTCGAAAATACCTATTGTCTTACCCACTTTTAGTAAAACACAGATTTTTAACAGTCAACAGTCCAAGTCCAGATCCAAGTCATAACTTGTCAACCCTACCAAAACTAAATCAGATTCAATTTTTTTTGCAGATTTCTTCCTCAAGGGTGTTCTTTAGAAAAATTTTACCATAAAATTTTCTGCATGCAACAGATTTTAACCCTGTTTTAAGTTAGTTAACTATCCAAAACTTAAGTTCTGCTAGAGATTCAAGAACACTTCAGAAATCTTCAAACTAGCTCAGACACAACTAAGCCTGGTTTTGAACAAGGAAAGAGCTAAAGCTCTGATACCACTTGTAGGTCCACCTGTGGATGGTGTTACACCTATTCCTTGTTCAAACAACATACACACAAGTGCGGAATCCAAGTGTGCATGCACCCAAAGCAAAGTAAAGAACACGGGGTAACCAAAGATTCACTATCTTGATTAATGATTGAGAACAAGTACAAACATATACACACAATGCTCGTATGACTCAAACAAACTTGTTGTGTTCTTGTGTCTTCGTCTTCACCAGAGATGCTGAGAAGCTCACTGGACCAACCAACTGACTCCCTGACTAAGAGGTGCATGTCTGCTTATATAGTGTATGTCTACACTGTCACACCCCGACCCGCAGCGGAATAAGAGTCGGGGCATAATTGGGTTATCACCAAAGCTCATGATATTTACTAATATGTTTCATATTTATTAAAGTCAAAATTACATTCCAAATAATCCAAACATGTCCATACAATACAAAGAAAATAACCAAACAAAATAATTCCAAGCTCTAAATCATTTTATTCTTCTAGTCCAATCCTATGTGTTTCTGGCTGCAGCTGGTTCACCTGTATCATGTGTAAAAATGGGGGTTTTTGGGTCAACATAAGTTGGCGAGTGAACCTTGTTAGATAAACATTTATTATTGATTTACTTGTTAGTTTATCAATGAAAAATTGTGCATAATCATAAATGAGCAAATGTAAATAATCAAGCAGTAGCAATAGCAATCACAACTATAACATACAATAACATATGATAGCATACATTAACATACCAACATCATACGATAAATAACATGAATGAAACTGTGCGATCAAGGCTCAATCAAACGGAGCTGATCGTATTGCATGTACTGAAAATGATAAATGTCTGTGCGATCAAGGCTCAATCAAACAGAGCCGATCGTATGTTGGCACGCCAGGTTTACGCTCATAATGTAATGGGGAACTTGCTCAACTCTCATAATGTAATGGGGAGAGGCGGCCTATGAAATTGCATGTACTGAAAATAATAAATTGAATCTAACAATAACCACACAAACAGTTGAAACAAGCTGAATACACATGTTCATGATATGATGTATGCACAATGATTTAAATATAATATATAGCAAGACACATGATACACCCCAAAACGTGATTAAAACGGGGAATTTGTAAAGATTCACTCACATTGGGTGCGTTTGATTGGAGATGGTGAGATGCGCACGAGTTGGAAAAGCGGGACAACGAGAATTAACTAACCTAAATAATAACGGAAAATATAGTAAATGAGTGGATTTTATTAAGGATTTTAATAGAATTTTTAGATGTATTTTTACGAGTTTAAGGCTATTTCCTATCTTTAAAAACATTATTTTTAAGTATTTTTTATTGATTTTTAAATTAAATTAAATAATTAAAAATATAAAAATATGTTGACTTTTTGGGTTGACCGTTGACTTTTTGACTTTGACTGTTTGACCGGTTTATTGTGTGACTGAAATGCGCTGGGTGAGACTCGAACCCGAGACCTCCCGTACGCGTGCACGCAGACCAACTGAGCTACGTGTCTAACCTGAAATAATTCTCTTTTTAATTATACTTATATATTAATTCAATTTATCCAAAATTCTTTTAATTTCAAAAACATTTTAATTCATCGAACCGGTGCCACTAACAGGTCTCGAACCCGGGACCTGTGCTTTAACGTTACACACAGTCCACCGCTGGACTGTGTGTCTAACTTGGTTAATATACAAATTTTATTATACTTACAACTAACGGAGTTAACCCGGTTCAGTTTTAAACAAAAAAAGGCATTTTATTACATAGAGGGTGCGTGTATCAGGGATCGAACTCGGGACGTATGCGTGTTTTTGTTCGCACACAGTCCACCGCTGGACTGTGTGTCTAACCCGTTCAAAATACCAGTTTTAATTACTCTTATAATGTTATCGCAGTTCATCTTTTTCGTTAGATTTTACAGGCAGTAGATTACACCGTTATATCTTGTTTAGTTCGATAGATAAACATTGTACAAACTAATATGAATTGGCAGAAACGATAAATTAGAAGTAAACATACCGATGAACGGTTTATTTCAGAATTCCGGTAAGGTGTCGGTCTCTGTTTTTGTGCACTTCAACTGAACAAGACAATTAACCGTTTTGATTAGCTAATCGTGGAATTGAAGTGATAAACAAACGTTAACAGAGTGTTTGAATGTCCTTACCGATTCACAGATGAAAATAGAGATTTCCAGAACTTTTCCGGTGAACTGGTATTATCCGATAGTAGCGTCTGAATTCGATTTCAAGTGAAAGGTTTGAGTTAGAAATAGCTTAACAATTGTTAGACTACGACGGTATTGAAGGACTTACCGTTTTTAGGAAGAATACGGTTTTCCGGCGAACTTGCAGAATTTTCCGGCGAGTAAAATAAACTTCTCCGGTGGACTGTAAAGTGTGCGGAAATGTAATTGGAGGTTTGTGGAATGTTTCTGAGTCGTGAAGGAGCCCTTTGATTACAGTAATTCGGATTATTGAGTAGCTTCGGTTATAAAACTCATCATCATCAGAATTCAAGTCAATTCAAGTCTGAATTGATTAGAATTGTCGGTGCATCGGTTATAAACCTGAATTCGCGATTATTCAAACGTTTTAGACGGTTGAATAGCCGATTTCGATTTTCAGTTGGCGCAACCGGTTCATCTGGGTTTGTAAATAAGACTCATTTGTTTCCTAGAGTTGACAGAAAACAAACAAGTGGCGGAGTGGTTATGCGTGTGAGTGTTAAGTCTTTGAAGTTACAACCCGGCTGACCCGGGTTCGAGTCCCGGCAGCCCCATTTTATTTTTAATCGTTTTATTTATACTTTTTATCAATTATAACTTTTATGGTTTAGTTTGTTTATTAATTATGTATCATTAAAAATTAAAATAAGCATAAATAGGCGACGAACATTTATAACTTGATATTCGATTACAAAATGGAGCGGGTTTGGTAAAAACCCGTTTTCGACAAATGTTACAGTATCCCCTACTTTTAGGAATTTCGTCCCGAAATTTAAGTAATAGCAGTAGTAGGAAAAAGATGCGGGTATTTTTCACGCATTGAGTCTTCACGTTCCCAAGTAAACTCAGGTCCCCGTTTCGACTCCCAGCGTACCCTAACAATTGGAATGCGACTCCGTCGTAGACGTTTCTCCCCGAAGTCCATGATTTCTACTGGTCTTTCAATAAAATGCATAGATTCATTAATCTGAACATCTTCCAGAGGAATGTGGAGGTTTTCATCAGCGAGGCACTTCTTCAAGTTAGATACGTGGAATGTGGGATGAATCCTGTTGAGTTCTTCTGGTAGATCAAGCTTGTATGCTACAGGTCCTACTCTTTCGAGTATCTTGAAAGGTCCTACGTAGCGTGGTGCTAGCTTGCCTTTTTGACCAAAACGAACTACTCCCTTCCACGGTGATACTTTTAGAAGTACATGATCACCAATGTTAAACTCTAAAGGCTTTCGTCGTTTGTCTGCATAACTCTTTTGACGACTCTGAGCCGCTAGAAGATTGTTTCGAATTTGATGGATCTTGTCTGTGGTTTCTTGAATCAATTCCGAACCAGTGATTTGAGCTTCCCCAATTTCGTGCCAACATACTGGAGATCGGCACTTACGACCATATAAGGCTTCAAAAGGTGCCATGCTGATGTTTGAATGATAGCTGTTGTTGTACGAAAATTCAACTAATGGGAGATGAGCGTCCCAATTTCCCTTGAAGTCTATGACACATGCTCGAAGCATATCTTCAAGAGTTTGAATGGTGCGTTCAGATTGTCCATCAGTTTGAGGATGATAAGCGGTACTGAGATCTAATCGCGTACCCAAAGCGGCTTGTACTGCTTGCCATGTTCGTGAAGTGAAACGACCATCACGATCAGAAATAATGCTTAACGGTACACCATGTCGGCTTACGATTTCGCTGATATAAATACGAGCTAGCTTTTCGTTCTTGAAATCTTCGCGGATAGGAATAAAATGAGCTGATTTTGTAAGTCGGTCAATGATTACCCATATAGTGTCATACCCACCAGAAGTGCGAGGTAACCCGGTAATGAAATCCATGGTTATATTTTCCCACTTCCATACAGGTATTTCAAGTTGGGCCAGAAGTCCTGAGGGTCTTTGGTGTTCAGCTTTTATTTTGGAACATGAAAGGCACTTGGAAACAAATTCATCAATATCCTTTTTTATTCCAGGCCACCAGTAGGTGTATCGAAGGTCTTGATACATCTTGTCGGCTCCTGGGTGTATAGAATATCGTGTTTTGTGCGCCTCATTCATAAGAAAAAAAAAATCACGAAGGTTATTGTGGTCAGAAATCCATATGGGATCTAGACAGTATAGAATACCGTCGGATTTAGTTTCAATTTTTAAGTTTAGCTCCACAAGACGGCTCCTTGCGTACGTCTCCTTTCTGTTACTGAAACATGCTGAGCTTCTCGGATTTTGATCTTTGATGTCGCTTACGATTTTATGTACAATAGTTTTGAGGGAACCGATACATTTGTAATGATAAGGTATGTATCATAAAACAAAAACTTCAACCATGACGATATTTAAACCTACACGGAACTTTTCATAACCTCCTGGTAATGCTTTTGATCCTTTGCCAAGAATACTTGTATATAGGAAGTACCAGCGACGTATCCACCATATTCTTGTCAAATTTTCGTTGGCTTTATCAGTAAATCATGATCAGTTCTATGTGACTCTAAAACACAACGAACAAAACTTGAGTCTCAATTCTGAAATGATACATGACTAAATGATGACAGTACCTCTCTCGTTGGTTATGATGAAGGGGTCAGTCTATGTAAAAGTGTGACACAACCCAACTTCTTTAAATGATGAGATTGAGATACGTCGAGATGCATGATGATATGAATGTTAAATCAATGAGTATAGAACAAAACTGTAATATCAAATCGCATTAAAATTCTTGGATACATAATTTCCAAATTTTACAACTGGGATACGGAAAGATTGAGATAACATAAAGAAAACATTAAAACTAGATGATTGGAGTTGAGTCTTAATTCTTGGCGAGGAAAAAATTAGTTGGGTGATTCGTTTGGGCCGTTATTATTTTCAACAGTATTGGCGTTGATGTTATAAGCTCTTCCTCTAGCAGGTGGTGGAGCTTGGTTAGCTTGATTCACCGGATTTGCTTGAGCTTGGGCATGAATGATGTTCACCAAACGTGGACAAGTGTTTCTAAAGTGGTTTGGGTCTCCACAGTTGTAACAAGCCCGCATAGTTTGTACCATGGGATAGTTGGGTTGGTAGTATGTTTGGGCTAGATGTTGGGTAGGTGGTAATAGTAGGGGTTGTTGGGCTTGACCCATTATTTGTTGGTGGGTTTGGGTTGAAGGCTGGTGGCGTTTCGTTCGCTGAGGTATGCGACAAGTTTGAACAGTATGACCTGCGCGACCACAGCCGGTGCAATGTTGACAGGGATGGTCAGGAAAATGGTGGTATTGGCAACGGTTGCATTTTGGTAATGGGCCGGAGTATGGCTTTTTAAATGGTGCAGGTGAAGGGGCAACTTGGGTGATGGGTGTAGCAGGGATAGGGAAATTTGCTTGTGTGACAGCAAAGTTTCTTGTGCTTCGATTCCTTTTACCAGTAAACTTCGAGGAGGAACCAGAATGGTTTGAAGTTTGAGCCTCAATGGGGGCTTTCTTTTTCTCCTCTTTGAATTTACCGTTTCGAATGCGATTTTCGGTCAGTTCAGTGGCTAGTTCCATAGCAGCTTCAAGTGTTGCTGGTGAAGTGCTGAGAACTGAATCTTGAATTTTCGAGGGAAGACCTCGAATATAATGCTCGATCAAGCGATAAGTTGGGGTGAACAAGTTAGGGACCATTTGGTTCAACTCTAAGAACCTCTTGTTGTAGGTGGTATGATCTCCCTCCTTTTGCTTTAAAGAATGAAATTCGTCCTCCAACTTTTTAATTTCACTCCTATGACAGAAACGCCTAGTCATGATTTCCCTTAACTCCTCCCATGTTAAGGCCATTGCATCATCAATTCCCCTCTTCCCTTTTTCAGTATTCCACCAGGTAAGAGCTACCCCAAATAGTCTTCCGGTGGCGTATCGAACCTGGCGATCCTCAGGACAATCGCAGTTGAGGAAAGTGTTTTCCATCTCCTCAAACCAGTGGAGGAGAGCATGACACCTTCGGTCCCTTCAAATTTGGGAGGATCACAAGACTTGAAATGTTTATATGAGCACTTGCTGGTAGGAGGGTTGCCGACGTTCTGGTCGTCTTGCTGGGGAGGGTTAGTAGGATTTGTAGCGAGGGCTTGTTGTACTTGAACCACAATGTCAGGAAGCACCGTGGCCATTTGTTTCGCGATTTGTGCGGCCAAGCGTTCGTGAGATCTACCTGATCTTTTACCCCCTCGTTGTTGTCTAGCCGACATCTACAGGAGTATACATAAGAAGATTGTGAGTTTATGGAGTCTTTTTAGGTGTCATGTTTCTTTTAAAAAAAATGAAAATAACATAAATATCAATAATGCAACTACATCCATAGGATGTCTTGGGTTTGCTTATGTTGGGCCTCAAATGTCCCCCATACCTTCACCTGTATAGTCATGTGGGCCCCCATGGCTATTGGCTTGGTAGGATTCACATTAGTATTGGCGATTTAACACTCACATCACCCAAATGCAAACCACAAAATATGTTTACGAGATGTATGGTCGGAATGTGTCCAGGTGTAGACACAGTGACAACTCAAAGTGGGGTTAGTTCACACGACGTTTGGTATAGCATGCTTTGGCCTAATAGGTACTTCGTACTCTCATCGTTAGTCCCCAGGTAGGCAAACTGGTCCTTTATTTTGGATTTATACGTATGCCAGCCTAGACAGGACGTTCCGACTACCGGTACTGGTACCCTTCCAGTTATTACATGCCCGTCATGATAACTCACTTTGATGAGATTTGAAAACACAAAAATCATTGTAAAAGCAATCATGATGTGGTGTGTGCTTTCATGGATATGATATGTTATGAGAATATGATTCATGATAGGCATTATATGAAAATATATACTTATGAACATGCTTGCATAACATTGAATGTAACATTTAACATAAAACATATAAACATCATGAAATTTGGCATGTAACACACAAAAATCTTAAACATTTCTAATCAACTATAGTATAGGCTCTAAGGGTCTAATAACCTATCCTATATCCCTATAGTCATGGCTCTGATACCAATCTGTCACACCCCGATCCGCAGCGGAATAAGAGTCGGGGCATAATTGGGTTATCACCAAAGCTCATGATATTTACTAATATATTTCATATTTATTAAAGTCAAAATTACATTCCAAATAATCCAAACATGTCCATACAATACAAAGAAAATAACCAAACAAAATAATTCCAAGCTCTAAATCATTTTATTCTTCTAGTCCAATCCTATGTGTTTCTGGCTGCAGCTGGTTCACCTGTATCATGTGTAAAAATGAGGGTTTTTGGGTCAACATAAGTTGGCGAGTGAACCTTGTTAGATAAACATTTATTATTGATTTACTTGTTAGTTTATCAAAGAAAAATTGTGCATAATCATAAATGAGCAAATGTAAATAATCAAGCAGTAGCAATAGCAATCACAACTATAACATACAATAACATATGATAGCATACATTAACATACCAACTTCATACGATAAATAACATGAATGAAACTGTGCGATCAAGGCTCAATCAAACGGAGCCGATCGTATTGCATGTACTGAAAATGATAAATGTCTGTGCGATCAAGGCTCAATCAAACGGAGCCGATCGTATGTTGGCACGCCAGGTTCACGCTCATAATGTAATGGGGAACTTGCTCAACGCTCATAATGTAATGGGGAGCGGCGGCCTATGAAATTGCTTGTACTGAAAATAATAAATTGAATCTAACAATAACCACACAAACAGTTGAAACAAGCTGAATACACATGTTCATGATATGATGTATGCACAATGATTTAAATATAATATATAGCAAGACACATGATACACCCCAAAACGTGATTAAAACGGGGAATTTGTAAAGATTCACTCACATTGGGTGCGTTTGATTGGAGATGGTGAGATGCGCACGAGTTGGAAAAGCGGGATAACGAGAATTAACTAACCTAAATAATAACGGAAAATATAGTAAATGAGTGGATTTTATTAAGGATTTTAATAGAATTTTTAGATGTATTTTTACGAGTTTAAGGCTATTTCCTATCTTTAAAAACATTATTTTTAAGTATTTTTAATTGATTTTTAAATTAAATTAAATAATTAAAAATATAAAAATATGTTGACTTTTTGGGTTGACCGTTGACTTTTTGACTTTGACTGTTTGACCGGTTTATTGTGTGACTGAAATGCGCTGGGTGAGACTCGAACCCGAGACCTCCCGTACGCGTGCACGCAGCTCTACCAACTGAGCTACGTGTCTAACCTGAAATAATTCTGTTTTTAATTATACTTATATATTAATTCAATTTATCCAAAATTCTTTTAATTTCAAAAACATTTTAATTCATCGAACCGGTGCCACTAACAGGTCTCGAACCCGGGACCTGTGCTTTAACGTTACACACAGTCCACCGCTGGACTGTGTGTCTAACTTGGTTAATATACAAATTTTATTATACTTAACAACTAACGGAGTTAACCCGGTTCAGTTTTAAACGAAAAGGCCTTTTATTACATAGAGGGTGCGTGTATCAGGGATCGAACTCGGGACGTATGCGTGTTTTTGTTCGCACATAGTCCACCGTTGGACTGTGTGTCTAACCCGTTCAAAATACCAGTTTTAATTACTCTTGTAATGTTATCGCAGTTCATCTTCTTCGTTAGATTTTACAGGCAGTAGATTACACCGTTATATCTTGTTTAGTTCGATAGATAAACATTGTACAAACTAATATGAATTGGCAGAAACGATAAATTAGAAGTAAACATACCGATGAACGGTTTATTTCAGAATTCCGGCAAGGTGTCGGTCTCTGTTTTTGTGCACTTCAACTGAACAAGACAATTAACCGTTTTTATTAGCTCATCGTAGAATTGAAGTGATAAACAAACGTTAACAGAGTGTTTGAATGTCCTTACCGATTCACAGATGAAAATAGAGATTTCAAGAACTTTTCCGGCGAACTGGTATTATCCGATAGTAGCGTCTAAATTCGATTTCAAGTGAAAGGTTTGAGTTAGAATATCTTAACAATTGTTAGACTACGACGGTATTGAAGGACTTATCATTTTTAGGAAGAATACGGTTTTCCGGCGAACTTGCAGAATTTTCCGGCGAGTAAAATAAACTTCTCCGGTGGACTGTAAAGTGTGCGGAAATGTAATTGGAGGTTTGAGGAATGTTTCTGAGTCGTGAAGGAGCTCTTTGATTACAGTAATTCGGATTATTGAGTAGCTTCGGTTATAAAACTCATCATCATCAGAATTCAAGTCAATTCAAGTCTGAATTGATTAGAATTGCCGGTGCATCGGTTATAAACCTGAATTCACGATTATTCAAACGTTTTAGACGATTGAATAG
Source organism: Scalesia atractyloides (assembly GCA_947069175.1). Lineage (NCBI taxonomy): Eukaryota > Viridiplantae > Streptophyta > Magnoliopsida > Asterales > Asteraceae > Scalesia > Scalesia atractyloides. The sequence goes on along the minus strand of CAMTDV010000026.1, from coordinate 46,175,289 downwards.
CCGATTTCGGTTTTCAGTTGGCGCAACCGGTTCATCTGGGTTTGTAAATAAGACTCATTTGTTTCCTAGAGTTGACAGAAAACAAACAAGTGGCGGAGTGGTTATGCGTGTGAGTGTTAAGTCTTTGAAGTTACAACCCGGCTGACCCGGGTTCGAGTCCCGACAGCCCCATTTTATTTTTAATCGTTTTATTTATACTTTTTATCAATTATAACTTTTATGGTTTAGTTTGTTTATTAATTATGTATCATTAAAAATTAAAATAAGCATAAATAGGCGACGAACATTTATAACTTGATATTCGATTACAAAATGGAGCGGGTTTGGTAAAAACCCGTTTTCGACAAATGTTACATACACATTCGTACGAAACACGAATCTAGACATACTGAATACACTATTTCACACGAGACACATCTCCAGAATATTTGGCACGAGACAACTGTTTCATATGAAATACTTATTTCGTACGAAATACTCATTGGTTCGTACAAAACATGTGATTCGTACGAATCCTCTGACTCACACAAAATCCTTATTCTTGGAGAACGTGTGCAGATACGACGTACACAAGACTTATCAGTATGCACACATGCAACTGATTAACACAGACAAGCTAAGATGTCGTACTGAAGGATATCTCGATCTATTCGACACGACCAAACCTATACAGACACTTGAGCAAAGACCGTACAATTACAACTGTAATTAAGAACAAGCGGCAGACACAAAACTGTATCAACATGCATATCAGAGATAGTTGAACTCAACTTTGGCTGAGATGCTGACTTTTAAAGAATTCGTTTTTAGAAAAGATTTTATCATTAATTATCTAACTGAAAGATTAGAAAAATCTCAGAATGAAAATAATAAACTGCAAATCACAATTGATAAATGGAAAGTTAGTCAAAAGGCACTGGTTGATATTGAAAATTGCCAACGACCGACATTCGTGAAGGATGTGATTGGATACAAGGATAAGCTCGGAAACGAAAGAAAAATCTTTCCTCCTCCACACAACAAAAACTATGTACCTATGCCATCACCTCATCCTAATAATGACTTAATTTCTAAACATGATCTATTTGCTCAAAATATTTTTTTACAAAAATGAAAATAATACTAACATTTCTGAAAGTAATGCAAATATGTTTAAGCGTAAAGAAGATGTGTGCGATGAGGATGATGACTGTGGAGGATCGAAAATAGGAATTGGATACTCAGGCGAAAGTTATTTCACTGTTAATTGGTTGCCTGGAACTGTAACAAGAAAAACGGTACTTCTATTCAGGATAACTGTAATAGTTTGGCTAGGATGGAAGACTGTAATGGCTGTGTGCCTAAATTTAATATTCCAGATGACTGTAATGGCCATGTGCCTACATTTAAGACTCACAACCACATGAATACAGTGGTTGAAAGTCATGACCTAAATTATGCTCTTAATGATGAAAATGTGGTGCTTAAATCTCCTGTATTTGTTCTAGAATTAAAGAAAAACAGATTTGGGAAGTTCCTCACAGAGGAAATTCCCGAGTTTGTTCCATCATGTACAGGTACATCAGAGTCTGATGAAGAATCAATGCAAGTCAGCAACAGTGAAGACTTGAGCACAACAACTTAAGAAAGTGGTGAAGAAACGTCAAGCGAACATTAGGAATCTAACGATTCAAGTGAAAATCAAGAATCAGCTTCGTAATCAGACAACAAGATTGAGGAAGACTGCATTAAGGATGAAAATCATCTTGACAAGAAAGTGAAGAAAGTCAGAAGTTCAAGCTATGCTGCCTCATCAGATAATGCTTCAAGCAGCTCTAGACTCTCATCAGATACATCATCTTCACACGCGACGTCCACCAAAAAGAAAAGAGCAAATTGCAAGCACTTCTTTCGCTGTGGTCATTTAGGACATACTGCGAAACATTGCAAGAGCAAGAAATTTTCTAGACCTAAACAAGATCTTGTCAAAAGTTTAACCGAGCAATTTGATAACTTTAGAAAATCAGTCAAACGCATAGTTAATTCACAATGTTTTTGGAAAAGAAAAGAAAATATTCTAGTTCAAAATCACAATAGATCAAACTTGAAACAAGTCTAGATTCCGAGAACTAACTAACTTGTACATATTTTTATTTGTTGTTTTATAACAGAATAAATTGCAAAAATGGCTTCGAATGCTCATGGAATACATTTGGCGCGTGGACAGTGAATGCTCAAGGCATATGACTGGTTTGAATGAACTCCTGAAGAACTTTCAAGTCATCGATGGCGATTTCGTATCTTTTGCCGGAGATGAAAATGGAGGGAAAATTGTTGTAATGGGAGACGTCGTATCTGAAGCACTTACATTAGAGAACATCAATTATGTACCAGAACTATGTTACAATCTCATGAGCGTATTACAAGTCTACGAATAAAGGAATTTCAGTGCTGTTCAATGACGTGGAATATCTATTCCTCAAGCCCGAATACCCCATTCCTGCCGAAATGATTATGCTCACAGCTCCTCGTCAAAACAACACCTACGTTCTCAATATGAAAAATGCAAAATCCAATGAGCATATGACGTGTCTAATCTAAAAAGCGTTAGAATCAGAATCACTGCTTTGGCATATGCGGTTGGGCATGTGAACTTCAAAAATATGAATAAACTTTCCAAGTTAAATTTAGTGAGAGGTTTACCTATAAAAGAATTTCCATTTTCAGAAAAATGTATCGCATGCGCCCAAGGCAAGCAACACAAAAAGCCACACAAATCCAAAGTTGTGAATACGATACCATTCGATTGCAATTACTGCATATGGATCTTTTCGCTCCTATTAGTGTTAAAAGTCTAGCTAAAAGATCCTATTGCTTGGTGATTATAGATAACTTCTCCTGATTTTCATGGGTTTATTTTCTTGAAGCCAAAAGTGAGAGCGCCTCCACTCTCAAGAACTTCATTCCCATGATTGAAAATGTGATCAAGATGAAGGTCAAATCAGTCAGAAGTGACAATGGATCAGAATTCAAAAATTAGACGTTTATCTCCTTCTGCGAAGAAAAGGGAATACGACTTCAGTACAGTGCAGCCAGAACTCCTCAGCAAAACGACATAGTAGAAAGGAAGAATAGAACACTCATTGAAGCTGCTCGAACTATGCTCGTAGACTCCAACCTTCCCATCATCTTTTGGGCAGAAGCAGTCAACACAACATGCTATGTTTTGAATCGAGTTCTCATCGTTAAATCTCATGGAAAAACAGCCTATGAACTTCTTTTTAAAAGGAAGCATCTGATAGATTTCTTTAGTCCGTTTGGATGATCCTGTACACTCCTCAACACTGAAGACAATCTTATCAAGTTTGAAGCATTCGGTGATGTGTGCTACTTCATGGGTTACTCATCTACTCAAAAGGCGTATCGTGTCTACAACAAACGAACCAAGATGGTGCTTGAATCATACTATGTCGACTTTCAAGAAGGAAACCCCACCAACACTGGAAATTCTCCAAACTGGTTTTATGATGTAGATGTTGTTTTCAACACTTTCGACATTGATGAACCACTCACTGAAACCAAACCTGCAGAAACAACTCCAATAGAACCATTTTTTGATCCTTCAGACATTAGCTTCGCTCCATTTACAACTCGATTCACCCTAGTTTCAGCGATCCAATCCTTCCTGTTGACGAAGCTAATGGCGACACTTCGGCTGAGAATGCATCAACATATGATACTTCTGCATCACAGCCAAATGTGGATGAACCTCCTAAAGAAGACGAGCCACCAATTATCTACGTCGATGAACACTTCACCAATCTACCTCAACAAATTGAGACCCACACCAACGTAGGTTACAAGATAAATTGAAATCATCCCTTTGAGAATGTCATTAGTCCTGTGGAAGATGGAGTTCAACTCGTGGACAAACATATACCATCAAAAAAGGATTATATGCTGCTTTTCTTTTGCAGTCCGTGCTAAGAGACATTGAAGAAGCTATTCAAGATTCTAGCTGGGTGAAGGCTATGCAGAAAGAGTTATCTCAGTTTCATAAGCTCAAAGCTTGGGAACTCATTGATCTGCCAAGTATCCCATTGGCATTAACAAAATGGATGATCGTGGTGTAGTCATCAAGAACAAGGTAAGATTGGTAGTTCAAGCTTTCGACAGGAGGAAGGGATTGATTATGAGGAAGTTTTTGCTCTAGTGGCACGTTTGGAAGCCATTAGAATATTCTTGGCATATGCTTCGTACAAAAACTTCATGGTGTTTCAGATGGATGTGAAGAGTGTGTTTCTATATGGGAAGGTGAAAGAAGAAGTGTATGTTTGTCAGCCTCCGGGATTTGAAGATCCACATTTTCCTAATCGACACTATAAGCTTGACAAAGCTCTCTATGGTCTTCATCAAGCTCCTCGAGCCTGGTATGAAACTTTGTCGACATATCTTTTGGAATGTGGATACACAAGAGGTAAACTCGACATGACTCTCTTCACGAAAAGTATCAGAGATAATGTGATGTTGGTTCAGATTTATGTAGACAATATTATTTTTGGGTCAACCGATGAGGCTTTATGCAAGGAGTTCGAGAAGGTTATGAAAGCAAAGTTCAAAATGAGCATGATGGGAGAACTCACATATTTCTTGGGTTTGGAGGTGAAGCAAAGAGATGATGGTATCCTCATTCATCAAGCAAAGTACATCAGGGATATTCTCGCAATGTACAACATGAACGACTACAAAACCGCCAGCATACCATTTGCAGCTCTAACAGAACCCACACCTTATCTTCAAGGAAAACTGGTGAAAAAGTCTTATCGCTCGATGATAAGCTCATTGATGTATCCAACCGCAAGTAGGTCTGACATTATGTGAGCTGTTTGCATCTGTGCACGATTTCAGACGAATCCAAAAGAATCTCATAAAGCTGTTGTCAAACGAATTTTTCGCTACCTGAAAGGAACACCCAAACTTGGACTATGGTATCCTAAAGATAGCAATTTTGATTTAATTGCTTATTCTGACAGTGATCATGCAGGTTGCAAGGTTGACAGAAAGTCAGTTTCAGGAGGTTGTCAATTCTTAGGTAATCGTCTCATATTGTGGCAAAGCAAGAAGCAGACGATAGTTTCCACGTCTACTGCTCAAGCAAAATATACGGCGGCTTACAGTTGCTGCTCACAAGTTCTTTGGATACAAAATCAGTTGCCGGGTTACGGGATCAACATCATGAAGACTCCGATATTCATTGATAACGAGGCGTGTCTGGGAATTGTGAAGAATCCAATCCACCACTCCAGAACAAAGCACATCAAAATTCGCATTCATGCGATCAGAGTTGCGTACGAGAAAGGCTACATTCAAGTGGTACCTGTGGATACTATGCAACAGAAAGCAGATATTTTCACGAAAGCCTTTGACAAAACCCGTTACAATCAGTTGGTAACCTGGTTGGAAATGATCAATTTCCTTGAGTGGAAATAATTTGCGTCTTCATAATCGTTTAAAAAAATAATAATATTAAATATTTTTTTTGCTTTTTCATAATAAATAAATATCTTAAAACTGTGCCCATCAAAAAGATTTTCTGCAACATTAAAATTTTATTTTCCAGCACTAGAATCTCGAAAACCAAATTTTAGGGGGAAGATTTCTAGAAAATGAGCATATTTTTAAATGTTTTGGGCTTCCGATTGACACCTTCTTAAGAAATGATAGAGAACCGCTGACACTTCGTTTGTTCTTAAAACAAAAAAAGAATGGAAAATCAAGACGTTAAGCAAGGAAAATCAGGGTGCCAAGCAACGACGTGTCAGTAGATTTAGCAACACCATCGAGTAAACTGCGATTGGGTGACAAAAAATAATGCTTACACAAGAATTCTGGATACCCACAATGTTGTGCAACTTGTGGGTAACATGTTGTGGCATATGGCTTAATGGTTTTAAATCTTGCGCTGATAGATTGCCAAAGTCTGAGATTTCGGGTCTTTACATTGACTAATCATTCGGGGATATCATAATTGCTCTTCTGATACATCCAAATATATCCTGACCTAGACACAATTATGATATCTTTTCAAAAGAGCCAATGTGGCCAAAACCTTACACATATGAAGCTCTCCTTAAGAGTCATTAAAGTGCATAATCGTACCGTCTATGGTATTTGCCTTAGCCCTCGTTAGACATTGGTCTCTCTACTGTACGAAAGTATTGTCCTGATGATCAATTGTCTATCGTTGAAATTCAAAACAGATGAAGTCAATATACTCACCCGCTATGAGGAATCTTTGTGCATACCTTGATCGCAGGGGTATGTCCTGACGTGGGACTCACGGGTACAACATTCTATTTGTCTAGCTTGAGTGGGGGCCATTGCAATTTTTGTCAATATTACCTCAACATGATAAAACGCTCACCAAAAGCAAGTTGAAAGAAGGGTACATTGATTTAAGGGGACAAACATACTGATAGTTTTTCTTGTGCCTTGATTATTCAAAATCATCTAATTACAAACTGACAAGTGTTGCCAGTATGACTTCTGCAGGAAAGTCACGGGGTTTGAATCAAAAGAAAAATGTGAAAAAGGAAGCTTTGTGGCTCTAAAATGATTTTTGGGGTCCAAATTGCAAATTTCTGTTTTTCTTAAACTTATTTTTGGCTTTTTCACTATTATTAGCTAAAAGGGCACATTTTTTGAAAAAGTGTAGAATTGGATCAGGAATAGAGCTTGAGCTTGGGGGCTTGGGGAGATCAGAGATATCAGGTGCAAAAACATTCTCGGGTTCATCATCTTCAAATTGTACTTCGTCAGAAGGAATGATACTAGGAGAAGGGATCCTAGAATCACCATTTAGAGATGCAAGTGAAGCTTAAAGATTTTCAGCAGAAATCAAATTTATCTCTCTCATAGTCTCCTCAACTGTCACTGATTCAGCCTGTGCTGCTGCTTCTTCTATCTCTTCTCCTAAATCAAGATCTTCAACAGTGGCATCTGGTTGTCTCGGTTTCCTACGACCTGAATGTCATGCTCTTCAGCTACAAACGCTGTCATGGGTTTAGGAGCATATACAATTTCCTTGAATTATCCATGTTTAATAAGCTCATATCGACCAACAAACTTGACCTTAGCAGAGTCCCACTGTTTGCACGCTGCTTCGAAGCAACTTGGTCCTAGCAGCTTTAACTTCATTTGGTTTATGCCTTTAATAAGCTCAGGATGCTTCTTATCAATAATCATCTGTACAAATCTTGGATAAAGCAGGAATACCTTCTTCTTTGTACTCTCCAATATGTTGTTCATGTTGTCAAAAATGAAGCCCGAAAAGTTATAATCCCAATCATTCACTAATGTAACAAGTGCAGCTGTCTGAGTCTGATTCAGTTGGTCCTGGCCGCCATTGTTCTCTAAAATACATTGTAGAAATATGTGAGCAAGATACCTCCAGTATGGAGGGAATAGCTTCTTCAGCACTATTAGATATGCTCCTTCATAGCTCATTCGACGAAGAGCTTTCATCATACTATCCTTGCCAAATGCAGTAGGATGACGTTCACTGTCCCCAAATTGTAATGCATCTCGTACGCCTGTCTCTAAAACTTTAATTTCTCTTTCTCAGATCTTTATCGATTACTGGATTTGACTTTAGAGCATGAGTGACCCGACAGTTGTCCAGTCCAGAAACTAGGGAATCAAATCTCTCTCTATATTCTGGTGGAGGATCAGACAAATAGAAGGCTTGATTATGATAAGCTTCGACTTCCAGCTTGCGTCTATCCATAATTTTCTGAGCCATTTTCTGCACTTGAAATACAGATGTCATCATTCATAGTAAACCTTAACTTCCTCTAAACTATTATGACAGGCCAACTTGGTTGACAAGTTAGTAGTTCAGAGGTAAAGGTCAGAGGGTCAAAAGATAATAGAAGTTCAAAGGTTGACAGGACAGATGAACTCGAATGACAAGGGTTCAAGTCAATGACCCCTTGTCATTCGAGATGGTTCATACATGAGCATCCGGAATGCATCTAAAAAGCATCCGAGATGCATCCGAGATGCACTCGAGATGCACCCGGAATGCATCCGAGATGCATCTGAGATGAAGAATAATCCACCTCAGAGACAAAGATGAAAGATATCCGGATAAACATAATTCAAAATGATTCGAAATGACTAGAGATAGGCTTTATATAAAATCAAAACATAGCCCAGCCCATCTCTGAACAGTTGATTCGAGATCTAACTAGGCCAGGTCTATCTCTAACCAAGTCCATCTTGAAATAGTAAACAAACCAGGTGAATGTATTCGAGATAAGTGGGCCCACTCTAAACATAAATATTTAATTCTTTTCAAGCCCCTATCAATTTTAACCAGTCCTGAACAGTAACACCTTCTGTTAAAATATGCGGTCCAACCAACCAAGCAACCAATCTTACAGAAGACTTTTAATAAGAATAGTAATCCTAAAGAGATAAGAGGAGAGTTGCCATGAGATAAAACCAGTTCTGAACTGATTAAGGAACATTTTTCGGCATGAGTTTGGTCAAACAGAACCGTGTGATTGCTGATATATTTGTCCTTTTAAACTCATCGCATCAATCTTCAATTTTCAACCTTGTGACTTCATCAAGTGAGTTTACAATAACATCAGTGTGTCCCACATCAAGGCATACCCCTATGATCAAGGTAAGCACAATTGTTCATCGTAACAAGTGAATATACCGAGGTTATCCTTTCTTCTTACAATGTCCGTTCTATTGGTGAACAGGTCAGTACAACGTACTGCAGAGAGACCAAACAATATCAAATAAGGGTTAGGCAAATACCTTATATGGTATGTTTTACTTTTAGGTTTTTTTCATAAGAGATTTCCTTTTTTTTAAGGTTTGGCCCTTTCATTTAGGCTCTTTTAAGAATATCATGACTGTGCCTAGGTCTGCATGTATCTGGATGCAACAGATGGACAGTCCTGATATCCTGGATGACTTATCGGCATAAAGACTTGAAACTTCATACATTGGCAATCTATCAACACCAGATTTAAGACCATGAAATCATATGCCGATGATATGTTACATGCGAGATGCATAGCTTGTCAGAGAGTTAGTCACTTGGTATCCTTTTTTACTCTTGAGCGATAAGCCTATCAACACATCATAACAATCCTCGCTTTTACAGCATCAATACCTTACATGTGTTAATCAAGTACATTAGATTTGAGCAACAAAAAAAATATTTCTCCCCCTAAATTTGTGCAGAAGTAGAAAACTATATGTACAAATTTGTGTAGCAAACCAAGTACATTAGTTATTATTTATTTATTTAATTTTTCTAAGAAGTTGCTTAGTCAGTAAACACATCATTTTCAAAAGGTTCACAAGCACTTTGAATCTCGAATTGCTGACAGGTTTTGTAAAAGGATTCACTGAATTAGCATCTGTGTGGATCTGTTCAAGTTTAATTAATCCTCTATCGAAGCAATATCGAATAAAATGAACTTTGATATCAATATGCTTGGTTTTGGAATGAAAAACAGGGTTTTTGACAATATGGATAGCGGCATCATCATCCCAAATTTATTAGTGTTAAGATAAGTCAAACCGTAATCCTCAAGCTGATGTTGCATACAAATAACCTGGGAACAACATGCAGATGCTGCAACATATTCTGCTTCCGCAGTAGATAAAGACACTATTTGTTGCTTTTTCACTGCCAGGAAAGAAGCCTGTCTCCCAAGTATTGGCATCCAGCTGATGTTGACTTCATTTCCCTGTCTGTCTCTCCAAAGTTACTGCCAGAAAAAGCAAACAAATCAAAATTCGAATCTCTAGGATACTGGAGGCCCAATTTTGGAGCGCCCTTGAGGTATCAAAAGATTCGTCTAACAACAGAAAGATGAGAAAGTTTAGGATTTGCTTGATATCTGGCACATTGGCAAACCACAAACATAATGTTCAGTTGGCTGATAGTTAAGTACATCAATGAACCAATCATAGATCGGTACATTGTTGTATTGATCAGATCACCTTCAGCATCCTCATTCAGGCCGTTCGGCAATGGACGAGTCGATGGGTTTTGAGTTTGACATGTCGAATTTTGCAAGAACGTCCTGAACGTATTTTCCTTGATGGATCAAGATTCCTTGATTGTTCTGACGAACTTACAAGCCCAGAAACATAGTCATTTCACCTAGAGAACTCATTTCTAACTTCTTTTTCATCACATCCTCAAATTCTTTGCACAACTCTTCATTGGTAGACCCGAAAATGATGTCGTCAACATAGATCTAAACAAGGATAAGATCCTTGCCAACATGTTTAATGAATAACGTTTGAGCTATCATACCCTGTACATATCCACGAGCAAGCAGATGCTCTATTAGAGTTGCATACTATGCACAAGGTGCTTGGTGCAAACCATACCAAGCTTTATCTAACTTATACGCACAACGTTGCTTCTTTGGATTTGTAAAACCATGGGGTTGAGCAACATAAATCTCTTCCTTGACCTTCCTGTACAAAAACACCGTCTTGACATCCATTTGATATACCGTGAAACCCCTGTAGAATGCATATGCCAAGAAAATGCGTATGGCTTCTAGACGGGCTACGAGATATACCTCATCATAGTCAAGGCCTTCGATCTGCCTGAATCCCTGCACCACTAACCGAGCTTTGTTCCAGACAATCACTCCAGTATCGTCTTGTTTGTTTCTATACACCCAACGAGTACAAAGAGCTCGTTTTCCCTCTGATAGCTTTACCAATTTCCATACTCCTAGCTTTTCAAACTGATTGAGCTCTTCATGCATTGCATCGACCCATCCAGGTTCCTGCAAAGCAACATCAATGTTCTTAGGCTCAATTTGTGATATGAAACATGAATACAAACATGTGTTAATGGTTCCTGATCTACTGCGTGTTTGAACGCCAGCAGATACAGGACTAATAACATTTTCAATTGGATGATTTTTCTGAATGCGCTGGGGAATTGCCACATTTGGTGCCTGCAAATTAGATTCTAAGTTAGAAGCACTTCCTGATATTATCCCAGATTGCTCCTCCTCATTTGATGCAGCAGTATGGTTTACAGAAGGATCAACTGTGCAATCTAACGGAATCGGCTTCGGAAATGGTGAAGCTTCTTGAACTTTATGTTGTGGTGTAAAGGATTCAATGTTGTTGACAGGAGTAGGTTTGAGAACCTTGTCTCGCATTTGTGAAGAAGAATGCACGTCCGGAGGAACTTCATGAAATCCCAGAGGATCCACGGTGAGTTTCTTGAAAGAATCTTGAAGCGGAACAACATCATCTTCAGCTATGACAGGAATGGGAATCACTGTTTCTGAGACATTTGAATCAACAATTAAATCAGGTAGAATAAAAGACTGAAACAAGGAAGAATAGTCATATAACCAATCAGGTCCAAGTCTAGCATCTTTCGAATTTTTTCCAGCCAATCCACATAATATGTCTCCATGATCTGTTTATTAAGTTTGTTGTAGACATGATATGAAGTGTTCTTTGCATAGTCGATGAAATAGAATGGATCTCCTCTTGCATCAAATTTTCCTTTAGCATCCATGTTGAGTAGAACACAAGGACAACCAAAAGTACGAAAATGTTGTACCGAGGGGTTCCGTCCTTCAACTATTTCATAAGGTGTCTTCATGTGACCTTTGTTAATGAGAGCATGATTTTGAACATAGCAGGCTGTGTTCACTGCTTCTACCCAAAATATCAGTGGAAGACCGGAATCAATCAGCATAGTACGAGCTGCTTTAATGAGACATCTGTTTCGTCTTTCTGGGACTCCATTTTTTTGAGGAGTTTAAGCTACACTGTATTGACGATCAATCACTTTTGATGCACAAAAATTGTTTAGCTCGACGTTCTTGAACTCCATTCCCTTGTCGCAACGAATAATCTTCACTCGCTCGTTCGCTTGGTTATCCATGAGAGTGATAAATTTCTTTATTAGACTTGCAGTTTCACTCTTTTGTTCCAAGAAAAATACCCAAGTGAAACGAGAGTAGTCATCAGTGATAACCAGGCAATATGCTTTTCTTCCAATACTCATCACATTGACAGGACCAAAAAGATCCATGTAAAACAGTTCCAGAACTTTGGATGTCTTGTGCACGAGCTTAGTCTTATGAGGCTTACGGTGTTGCTTCCCACGAGCACAGGACTCAGATTTTTCAATTTGCATGAAATCCTTGATTGGTAAATTTCTGACCATACCTCCCTTTGCCAGGCGATTACGATTCCTCATGTTTAGATGCCCAAGTCTTCGATGCCATAGCATTGCATCATGTTCAGCAATTTCAGAGAACGAGCAAGTAACTTGATTAGTGGGGGCTTTGTTCATGTCGATCACGTAAGCGTTACCCCGTCGTTCTGCTTCAATCAAGTACCAATCCTCTAGTATGACAATTCCAGGTTTCAAGACCACACATCCACCTTTTGTAAACAAACCTCTAAACCATTGTCGCACATCTGAGAGACACTGAGAAGACTGTGTTTGAGTTCAGGAACATAATTGACATCAGAGAAGCTGAGAACCCCGTTTCAGACTGTGCCTTTCATTGTAATTCATCCTGTTTCTCCCCCTGCAAAAGTGACAAATCCACCATCGAAGATTTTGATATCATTCAACTGGGAGATGTTCCCGGTCATGTGTTTGGAACAACCACTGTCGATTAACCAAAGTCTAAGAACAGCCCTCCAAAGCCATTCCTGCACACATAACAATATTAGTGAGAGACGGGAACCAGATCTTTTTCAATCCGGGTTGGTTAGAAGATTTTGATGGCTGAGAAGATGAAGAAATGAGATTTGGCAAGTGAGAGCGCTCTGACTGAGATATAGCAATCTTTTTAGGTTTCCAAATCTTTAACTCTATATTTTTGAGAAAACATGTGATGATGAGGCGTTTAATTTCTTGTATGGATTTATGAAACCATTTGAGTTTGAACAATTTTTATTGTTTTTCTTTGCTAGATTCCAGTCCCCATCAGAAGGCTTTTGATGACTTTGACATCGATAATACGGAGGCGTCTGATGGATGGAAAATTTGGATGGATAAGACCCAAAAGGAAGCTGAACATAGTTTCTAGCTATGTGCCCCAGAATTCCACAATTGAAGCAAGTTTGCCTTTTTGATAAAAAGACTCTTAATTCGGCTTGTGTTATTCTGGGGAGCTGATTGGGTCTCTTCTTTCCACTAGGTGCTGATTTCTTGTGTGCATTTTTACTCGTAGGATAAACATGCTCACAATTATCAGCACAAGAGTGAGTATTGACAGCTTTACCCTTCAATCTTGATTCAGTTGGTTTTTGAGTTGGGTTTTTCTTTTGATTAACAACATTTGAGGGAATTTTCTCCTGAATTTTTCATTATGCGCTGGCTTCTAGTTTTTCTAGATCGTCTTTTCTTTGCAGGAGTGGATTCTGTATTCTTAGTTTCATTTGAAACCTTTTCTTTTGAAACTATCAGAATCAACTGTTTCAGTTTCTTTGAAAATGGTTTCATTTGGAACTGAGCTTTCAGAATCAGAGGATTCTTGGTCACTAGATGATGAGCAAGTGTTGTCAATATTTTGAGTGTCATAACTGTCTTGCTCATTATCTGATGAGTTAGAATCTTCAGTCTGATTTCCAGAAATATCAGATTTCTCATGTTTACAAACATTTACATTCAAACAGTCCATCACAACAATATTTTCAGTTTCACTAGATCCAGAGATATCTGAGTATCCGTTGAGGTTCCAGAAGAACTAAAGTAGTTTTCTGAATCACTCAAAACTGAAACCTCAAACTCCTTTTAACTGTTAGTTAAATCATGGACTGAATCAAAAACCATATCATTTGAAGTTTCAATTTCAACAACAATGGGAAAACCCTGAGTCTCAAAAACCAAAGACTAAACAAAATTCCAAACATAGTCATCATGTTTATCACATAAAGAAACATCTGTGTCATCAGCTTTTGATTGCTCCTCATCTATCACTGACTCTGCACATTCACTAAAGCAGTTAACTTCCTTTTTAGAATCAGAAGTAAAAATTGTTTTCACAAGTTCTTCAGATGGAGTTGTTGTTGAATCCTTTTCACCTTTCAAATTTTCAACTGACTCATTTGAGCACTCTTTATCATTAATTTTTACAAAACTTACAGACTTTTGAAAATCAGTTGATTTGGCATTCTTATACTTGAAAGGTTCCCAAGGAACGTAGTCACTTGGTTTGCCATATGCCATTTTATCATAATTTTCCAATTCTTGCTCAGTGAGCGGCATTCTTGAATTATTATGATTGTATGGCGGAGGAACTTGTGAATAACCCAACCCTTTTCCCTTGTTCTCTTTGTATGCCATTTGTATATTGCACAGATTGCGAACAGTGTCACTGGAAGTATCATATTTCTTAATATTCAATTCATTTTGTCGAAACTTTCTAGTGAGAAGTCCCAACTCAACTCTTACCAAGTCACATTCCAAAGTTTTTGATTCTAGTTTGGTTTTATAATCATGAACCCAATATTTCTGTTGGTTTACGTCCAGGTTGAGTTGAGCTATGTCCTTTAGAACGTCAATCTTTTCGTAGAGAATTCTATTGTTCTCACGAAGACCAATGTACTTTGACATGGCATTGTTGTAATCATTAATGAGATTGAGATTATGAGCTCTCATTTGTGCAATTTTATGTTTACAAACTTCTAAGCATAGAAGAGAACTTACCATTTCGGATTGGGCTCCTCAGTTTGCGCCATCAAGCATTTGAGATGATCTTCAGCCACTTCGGCAATCTTCAGAGATTCCACTTGAGCTGCAGCATCAATCCGGCTGAAACCATGCTGCTCTTGTACCATTAGTGTCTTTCCTATTCCTGATCCTCCTTAGCTTGATGAGATTGATGATGATGTTTGAGCTGAGGAAACCGAAACCTTGGACCTTTCTGAATTCCTAGCAACAGCAGCAATAGTTGCTTCATATTCCACGGGTGTCTTCCTGCAGTCTCTGGCAAAGTGTCCGGGTTCATTACATCTGTAGCATCTTAGCTTATCCTTAACTGACCCAGTGTGAATGTTTAACATTGGACGGCGCCCGTATCGTTTTTGAAACTTTTCTGCTCGAAAAGCAGCCATGGCTAGATTCCATGACCTATCCAGTTCTTCAATGTCTTCTTCAACCACTTGATTTAGATTGGTAGCAAACATTGAAGGAGGCAAGAGATCTCCTGCTAGAAAGGCATTCAAACTGTTAAGCAATGAAGCTACCAAAGCTAACTTCTCTTCATTTTGTTTGGTCAGAAATGCAAGATTTTCAGTGGGGTTGTAGATTGAACATTTTGAGGAGCTGAGAGATTAATGGGACTAGAGACATGTTTGCGTGCTGAGGTAATTGCTTAGAAGTAACAGTAGTTGGAACAGCGGAGTTGATTGGAAGAGACATGCCATACACATAGTTAGTCTTCTAGGCTTGAAGCTGTGCTTGAGTCAAAGGACTGAAAACAACATTTGGATTGTTTTTTGTCACGGGGCTAAAGATAAGATTAGGATGACTTTGTGTTGATACATTTTTGTGTCTGTCGCTTGTTCTTAATTATGTCAGTAATTGTACGGTCTTTGTTTGTTGTGTCTGTAATTTTTGGTTGTGTCGACGAAACCGAGATATCCTCCTATCTTGATTTTGTATGATGTGTAGTTTGTCTGTGTTGTAAAACAGTTGCATGTGAGCATACTATTAAGTTTTGTGTTTCTGATCTTGCTGACTATGCAGTATGTCTGTTAGCAGGGTTCTCTGAAGAACCCCATATTCGTACGAGTGAATTGTGCTTCGTACGAGGAAGTTGCTTGCTCATACGAGCCATAGCTTGTTCGTGCGAGTAACCTTTACTTGTTCGTATGAGTGACAATTCAAGAGCATTTGCTTGCTCGTACGAGGGAGTTACTTGTTCGTACAAGCGAGTTGTTTGTTCGTATAAGCCAATAGGTTATTCGTACGAGCAACTCTTCCACAAATGTTCTTCGTGGGCTTTGTAATGCTTCGTACGACAAGTAACATTCTTCATGATGTTACTGGGTGTTGGGCCTATAATTGGATGTGATTTACTATCCACTTTTGATTGCTCCTCATCTATCACTGACTCTGTACATTCACTAAAGCAGTTAACTTCCTTTTTAGAATCAGAAGTAAAAATTGTTTTTACAAGTTCTTCAGATGGAGTTGTTGTTGAATCCTTTTCACCTTTCAAATTTTCAACTGACTCATTTGAGCCCTCTTTATCATTAATTTTTACAAAACTTACAGGCTTTTGAAAATCAGTTGATTTGGCATTCTTATACTTGAAAGGTTCCCAAGGAACGTAGTCACTTGGTTTGCCATATGCCATTTTAACATAATTTTCCAGTTCTTGCTCAGTGACCGGCATTCTTGAATTATTATGATTGTATGGCGGAGGAACATTGAATAACCCAACCCTTTTCCCTTGTTCTCTTTGTATTCCATTTGTATATTGCACAGATTGCGAACAGTCTCCTTGGAAGTATCATATTTCTTAATATTCAATTCATTTTGTCGAAACTTTCTAGTGAGAAGTCCCAACTCAACTCTTACCAAGTCACATTCCAAAGTTTTTTATTCTAGTTTGGTTTTATAATCATGAACCCAACATTTCTGTTGGTTTACGTCCAGGTGGAGTTGAGCTATGTCCTTTAGAACGTCAATCTTTTTGTAGAGATTCTATTGTTCTCACGAAGACCAATGTACTTTGACATGGCATTGTTGTAACCATTAATGAGATTGAGATTATGAGCTCTCATTCGTGCCATTTTATGTTTACAAACTTCTAAGCATAGAAGAGAACTTACCATTTCGGATTGGGCTCCTCAGTTTGCGCCATCAAGCATTTGAGATGATCTTCAGCCACTTCGGCAATCTTCAGAGATTCCACTTGAGCTGCAGCATCAATCCGGCTGAAACCATGCTGCTCTTGTACCATTAGTGTCTTTCCTGTTCCTGATCCTCCTTAGCTTGATGAGATTGATGATGATGTTTGAGCTGAGGAAACCGAAACCTTGAACCTTTCTGAATTCCTAGCAACAGCAGCAATAGTTGCTTCATATTCCACGGGTGTCTTCCTGCAGTCGCTGGCAAAGTGTCCGGGTTCATTACATCTGTAGCATCTTAGCTTATCCTTAACTGACCCAGTGCGAATGTTTAACATTGGACGGCGCCCGTATCGTTTTTGAAACTTTTCTGCTCGAAAAGCAGCCATGGCTAGATTCCATGACCTATCCAGTTCTTCAATGTCTTCTTCAACCACTTGATTTAGATTGGTAGCAAACATTTAAGGAGGCAAGAGATCTCCTGCTAGAAAGGCATTCAAACTGTTAAGCATTGAAGCTACCAAAGCTAACTTCTCTTCATTTTGTTTGGTCAGAAATGCAAGATTTTCAGTGGGTGTTGTAGATTGAACATTTTGAGGAGCTGAGAGATTAATGGGACTAGAGACAATGTTTGCGTGCTGAGGTAATTGCTGAAAAGTAACAGTAGTTGGAACAGCGGAGTTGATTGGAAGAGACATGCCATAAACATAGTTAGTCTTCTAGGCTTGAAGCTGTGCTTGAGTCAAAGGATTGAAAACAACATTTGGATTGTTTTTTGTCACGGGGCTAAAGATAAGATTAGGATGACTTTGTGTTGATACGTTTTTGTGTATGTCTCTTGTTCTTAATTATGTCAGTAACTGTACGGTCTTTGTTTGTTGTGTCTGTAATTTTTGGTTGTGTCGACCAAATCAAGATATCCTCCTATCTTGATTTTGTATGATGTTTAGTTTGTCTGTGTTGTAAAACAGTTGCATGTGAGCATACTATTAAGTTTTGTGTTTCTGATCTTGCTGACTATGCAGTATGTCTGTTAGCAGGGTTCTCTGAAGAACCCCATATTCGTACGAGTGAATTGTGCTTCGTACGAGCAAGTTGCTTGCTCATACGAGCCATAGCTTGTTCGTGCGAGTAACCTTTACTTGTTCGTACGAGTGACAATTCAAGAGCATTTGCTTGCTCGTACGAGGGAGTTACTTGTTCGTACAAGCGAGTTGTTTGTTCATATAAGCCAATAGGTTGTTCGTACGAGCAACTCTTCCACGAATGTTCTTCGTGGGCTTTGTAATGCTTCGTACGACAAGTAACATTCTTCATGATGTTACTGGGTGTTGGGCCTATACATAGACATGCACTTCACAGTTTACAGAGGTGAGCACAAGGGAGCACCAGGAGAGCATAGAGAAAGAACACTGAGAGTGTATAGAGAGATAAGCAGTTTATTCAAGAGTGTATGTACTGGGTCTCTCTACAAAATAATATAGTGAACATTTGAAGATATATCTCTTGTTATATTGGTTGTGCTCTTGCTTTGGTTTGCATATACGCTTGGATTCTGCACTCATGTGTGTGTGTTAAAAAACAAGGAAGTATGTTATCTTGAACCTCCAAGTGGACTACAAGTGGTATCAGAGCTTTGGCTCTCTTCCTTGTTTAAAAACCAAGCTTAGTGATGTGTTTGAGCAAGTTGTGAGGGTTCCTGGAAGTGTTCTTGAACTTCTAACAAGAAACTTAAGTTTTTAAAAGATAACTAGCTTAAAACTTAGGTAAAACTTGTTGTATAAAAACCTTGTTAGAATACATGGAGACATGTTAGGATATGGTTTTTCTTAAAATTTTCTATCAAGGTTTAGTTGAACATATTTTCCGGTGAAGGCACTTGCTGGAAAACTCACTGGAATATTCCTTTAGGGTTCACCAGATCTTAAGATTGACTGATTTGACTAAAAAGCTGATATTGGAATGTTTGTCTTTTTAACTGAATCTGTGTAGATAACCGACATCTTTCGAACAAACTCAGAAACAACTTTCTGTTAAAAAGGAAACTTCTCACCAACCAACCCTGCAAAAAGATTCCCTCCTGTGAAAGCCCCCTTGTGCGAATAAGCCATCCGCACAAAGAACAAGATTGTTCGTGCGAAAGACCAACTGATTCGCACGAAGAACAGTGGTTTGTACGAACAACCTAGTTTGTACGAAGAATGGTGATTCCTACAAATCAGTGGTTCATACGAAGAACTAAGTCTTTCGTGATTTGTTATTCGTGATCAGTTTTTCAATACTTCGTGTTTTTGAAATCGTGAACTTTAACAAAAGACTTTTATTTCAAGTTAATCCTTGGAATTTTAAATTTTTAAGCTGATTTTCACAAACAAACAAGCAAAATGGGTACAAATCCTTGGTATTGGGGATGTAGTTCAAGTACAAGCCAAGATTCACCATAATCTAGCTCCACAACTTTATGGGTTAAATCTTTAATACCTCCACCAACTTTAACAAAAGAGTTTGAAGGGCTTCTGTTTATGGAAAATGAAACACTAAGTGATATGACAACTCGTTTCTATCATTTGCTTAGTGAG
The DNA here is from genome assembly GCA_947069175.1 of Scalesia atractyloides. Classification (NCBI taxonomy): domain Eukaryota; kingdom Viridiplantae; phylum Streptophyta; class Magnoliopsida; order Asterales; family Asteraceae; genus Scalesia; species Scalesia atractyloides. The sequence goes on along the minus strand of CAMTDV010000026.1, from coordinate 46,155,835 downwards.
ATGTACTCATACAAGGTTAACGCATCACAACAGGAGATTGTTATGCATTTTGCTGATGCCTTACTGTCACACCCCAACCGACGGCGGAAACATCGGAGTGAGACGAAATAGATTGCTCAATGCATCATAACACTATTTGCGACAATATTTAAATCAAAACTCGTTCATTTCGTATATCAAATTGTCAATTACAACAGAAATCAAAATACAATAACTTCAACAAAATTACAACATGAAAGCATAACATTCTAGGTGCATTTCTATGTCGTCCCTACTAGATTTGTCATAAGCATCATCATCAACCTGTAACATGTTAAAAGTATAGTTCAATAAAAAAGTATTGGTGAGTAAACAAGTTTAAGTACATAGCATAAGTATAAAAGGGTTTACTCAAATCCACATGGCAATTGTATACAAGGTAGGCTAGCATGTAATACTAATTGTCAAACCCAAGTGCCCACAAGAATTAAGTGTCCCTCATCACACGAAGTAACAAGACTAAAGTATGAATAAGAATAAGTATCAGCTTAAGCTTAACATTGCCCCGACGGGCGGTGTGCTACTCCTATAGCGCTATATATGTTAAGTTGGGGCTAGCTAAGTTAATGACAATAAGCATGTATGAATTTAGCATGAACCTAAGCATAGCAATAAGCATGTATAACGGATCGAGTGTATCAAGCATGTAGTGTGTATTCGTGTATTTTTGTAAGTTAACATGTTACAACCCAAATTGTGTAAAAAGGGAAAATGGGTTAAGTGTACTCACGGTTTTGCAACCTTTCACTTGTTACTTCGCACCAAGCTATCTTTTGAAAGCCTTGAACCTTTAGATAGAGAGAGCTTTAGAGCTTTAGAGAGAAGAGAATAAGTATTTGAGGTGTGAAATGAGAGTGGGAGGAGGTGGGTATTTACAGATGGGGTTAGGGGGGTTGTTAGTTGGGTGCATTTAATGCAACAAACACAAAATGGACCAATCCATGGGCAAGAAACCACTTTCTCCGGATTATGCTATTTTTAGTCCTTGATCTTAGTTTATCTTTAATTTCATGGTAAAATTTGATATTTTCGTATGTTTTCAAGTGTATAATGTATATGTAAGTATATTTTAGGTATAAAGTATGAATGTATGAGTAGTTGCATGTGTAACAAGTATTGGTTTGTATGTAAACACGTTTTTAACAATTAAATGCATGTAAGACAAGTATGTATCAGGTATGAATTTTATTACCATCAAAGTCTTGATTATAAGATTGGGAAATGAAATACGAATGCGATATGAATACAAGTTTCCATAACTAGAAATACGATTACACTTTCTAATTAAGGAAAGTACGAAAAAGCGAGGCGTTACAGTCTTCCCTCCTTTAGGAAATTTCGTCCCGAAATTTATTCAAGAGGAAGACTTTGGAAAAGATGTCATTTTGGTGAAAATGTTTGGCCAAAATCAAGATTTTGAGGTTTAAAGTTTTTTCGGAGTTCATGTATAAGTGTGTTAATATGTATCGAAATCTTGAAGGATAAAAATGGTAGGTTTGCGAAGTAATTTGTTTGACTAAGGTGTTTTTGCGACACCAATCGTAAATGTGTATAAGAATAAGTAAAAAAATATGTATGTGTGTGTGTAAGCAAGTGAGTTTGATTGGGTTGGACAACTCATTGTAAGGAATATTTTAAAAGTGTGCGACCTAAGAGGAAGGTTTTAGTATGACTAAGGATGTATTTTGATTAAAATGAGCGATCCGCTCCGTAAGTTGTAAGAAAAGTTCTGTCAGTTATAAGGCGTAATAGTAAAATCACTTGTTGTAGAAAATATTTATTGAAGAGAACTAGGATGGTAAGTATTTACGGTTTCTAAAAGGTTTTGGTGGTAATAGACCGACTATTTGAAGTTTGTGCGTAGATAAGAGTGAAAGATGGTTTTAAATAAAAGGAACATTTTACACGATTGAGCCGGTGGAGACAGTTTTTTAAATAGATTGAACGCTTAGGCTAATTTGCTGTAAATAAAGTTGGATGAAAGGTTAAGTGAAGAATTCGGAAAATTGTGGTATGGTAGTGAATGATTCGGTAGGTGTATGCGAGGGATAAAAATAATATGAATATCGGATAAAATGCGAACATGGAATGTTGAGAGATGCTAGTGATAGTTGTAGCGGTTTAAAGCTAACGATTTTGAGAATGAAGCTTTGTCATGGATAATCAAGTACTAATCATTTCGATGTGGGTTCACCAAAGTTTGTTATGAATCAAATGTATTTATCAAGGTCCGGGAAAACACCGAATTTCTCATGGCATGTTTTACGAAAGTTTGGTACATGGTAGGGACATTTATATATAGGAAGTACCAGCGGCGTATCCACCATGTTCACACCATGTTATGCCGTTTCGCTATTCGGTGTCATGTTACGTTCCGTGTTGCGATACACAGTAAAACCCACTATAGTTTTCATGTGCCTACCAATATAATCCCTTGTGCACCCGTGATTATTTTGGTTTGTGCATGATCTGCGTAGTTTGTACTAGTAATGTACGGGTCAGGTTACATCTAGTAAGCAAAGAGTATGTAAGATAGCGTATAAAAATTAAGTATGTAAGCATGATTGTATGTATGCACAAGTGTGTCGAATATAGGCGAAATCACTCGGGTCATGCCTACTTATAGATTCCAAGTATGACTACCAAGTAGTGCGAATGCATAAATTTTGACTATGATTGAAGACAAATACGTATAACATTAGCATGCAATATCGAGCGTATAGGTGGATAAAATGGGATTTGGCATATAGAAGCTACCATGAAGTTGCGAGTGTGTAAAAAACGAAGTGTAATGGTGATATGTGTAATATTGTCATGTAATATTGACTGTATAAATAGAAACGTGTAAGGCGATACGCATGTGTATGGTTGCTGAGTCAAAACATTGAGTTGGTTGAAATAAAATAAGTCGGGTTTGTCGGGAATGAATGACCAAAATTGTGAATGTCGAGTGAATATTGAGAATAGTATTAATTTTTGATTTAAGATGTGGTTTGTAAAAAAATGTTACCTTGGTTTCAAAAAAGGATTTAGGATTTGAGTATGTCGAAGCTTGTCCGACCTAATGAGTCTTTCATGCCCACGTGTTTAGATTTAATTTTGCGCATTAGCGATTTTTGAAAAGGTTATAAAATAGTGAGCTTCCTTTATTTATTTATTTATTTTATATTATATTGATGCAAGAAAAGTTGTGTTTTGAAAATTTTCATGTAAAACATGAATTTTGAAATGTATTTTATCAAGGTACTTATACGTATGTGAGAGAAAGTTTTCGTTGGTTTCTGGTGAGAAATAAAATGTCTTTAGAATGGTAGTATAAAGTGAGTGTGTTTTGGACGAGTTATGAAAATCGAGGGCAAGAGGTTCGTTTGACCGACTAAGTTGATAGGTAGCATTTCATAAAGTTTTTGAAAATTGTGAAAGAAATGTTTAAAGTATCAATAGGGGTCTCGTGTATGTGATTTACGTAAATAGATTGTAGGGTTAGAAATCGTTTGGATAAAATAGTAAGGTTCGAGGTTTATCCATAAATGAGAAAAATTGAAACAATGATAAAAGGTTTAGGTATAAGTTTTGATATAGTGATTGTTATGAAAATAGTCGAGTTGGAGTTGGACTTCGACTTATTTCTCCAACTTGAGATTTGCGAAAAAAGACATCTTGGTGATCGACGATAAAAATCACGTTTTAGCATGTAAGTATTGTATACCATGTGTGAGTTCACATAGGTGACATAAGCATAACAAGTATTCAATAGTATAAACACGTATGATTGCGTAAGGAGTATGAATTTAGTTGATTTGCGAGAATTATTATTGTCTTTGATTGCAAAAGATGTGCAAATTCTGCATCAGGTTCGAAATGAACGAGATAATAAGTATTCAAACACATAGAAATTAAGATAACACAAAAGATAGGCTTAGTAAAATATTAGAGTGCTTTGGGTTGAGAAGCGTCGACTATTCCATAGTGAATCGAAGATCCTTTCAAATTAGGGGAACGTGCTTTGGCCTATAGGTAAAATGCTCTCATCGAGAAGCGATTAACAACATTTTACCCTTCCAGTTACTACGTCTCTAATTGATCCAAAAATTGAAACCTTGGCGAGTTACAAAAATCGAGGAGTGGGACTAGTTGACAAGGTGCGGGTTTCACTCCTAACTTGACAACATCGTACCCTAAGCGTGGTTAGTACTTACCAAACGAGGAGCGAATTTAGACTTGTTGATAAGGGTCCACAAGAGTATGAAATGGAAATTTTCCATCAAGGTATGGATATCACTCCTAACTTGATGGCGTAATTTAGTGAAAAAATGAATACGCGGATTAAGAGTGTCACCAAAGGGCGGGTTTCACCCCTATTTTGGTGAGATCATCTCGCTAGTATGAGTGTCTTCAAGTCTTCAAGTGTGTATATTGTGTAAATATCTTAGAAAAGACATATTGCATATATTAAGACCAAAAGAAATTGGAAGAGGCAAGGTATGGAGAATTAGCATTTTAAACATGAATCAAGAATGGTCAAGTTTGGTCACTTAAACTATAGACTAGGTCGAACATAGCAATTCTACCTAATTCCCTATAGTTATGGCTCTGATACCAATCTGTCACACCACAACCGATGGCGGAAACATCAGAGTGAGACAAAATAGATTGCTCAATGCGTCATAACACCATTTGTGACAATAATTTAAATCAAAACTCGTTCATTTCATATATCAAATTGTCAATTACAACAGAAATCAAAATATAATAACTTAACAAAATTACAACATGAAAGCATAACTTTCTAGGTGCGTTTCTATGTCGTCCCTACTAGATTTGTCATAAGCATCATCAACAACCTGTAACATGTTTAAAGTATAGTTCAATACAAAAGTATTGTGAGTACACAAGTTTAAGTACATAGCATAAGTATAAAAGAGTTTACTCAAATCCACATGGCAATTGTATACAAGGTAGGCTAGCATGCAATACAAATTATCAAACCCAAGTGTCCACAAGAATTAAGTGTCCCTCTTCACACGAAGTAATGAGACTAAAGTATGAATAAGAATAAGTATCAGCTTAAGCTTTACATTGCCCCGACGGGCGGTGTGCTACTCCTATAGTGTTATATATGTTAAGTTGGGGCTAGCTAAGTTAATGACAATAAGCATGTATGAATTTAGCATGAACTTGCGCATAGCAATAAGCATGTATAACGGATCCAGAGTATCAAGCATGTAGTGTGTATTTGTGTATTTTTGTAAGTTAACATGTTACAACCCAAATTGTGTAAAAAGGGGAAATGGGTCAAGTGTACTCACGGTTTTGCAAGCTTTCACTTGTTACTTCGAGAAGGGTTTGGAGGGTTGGAGGAACACCAAACTATCTTTTGAAAGCCTTGAACCATTAGATAGAGAGAGCTTTAGAGATTAGAGAAGAAGTATTTGAGGTGTGAAATGAGAGTGGGAGGAGGTGGGTATTTATAGATGGGATTAGGGGGATTGTTAGTTGGGTGCATTTAATGCAACAAACACAAAATGGACCAATCCATGGGTAAGAAACTACTTTCTCCGGATTATGCTATTTTTAGTCCTTGAACTTAGTTTATCTTTCATTTCATGGTAAACCTTGATATTTCGCATGTTTTCAAGTGTATAAGGTATATGTAAGTATATTTTAGGTATGAAGTATGAATGTATGAGTATTTGCACGTATAACAAGTATCGATTTGTATGTAAACACATATTTAACAATTAAATGCATGTAAGACAAGTATGTATCAGGTATGAATTTTATTACGATCGAAGTCTTGGATTATAAGATTGGGAAATGAATATGAATGCGATATGAATACAAGTTTCCATAAATATAAATACGATTACACTTTCTAACTAAGGAAAGTACAAAAAAGCAAGGTGTTAGACTTACTACCTAATTGGAGTCAATTTATTGAATTGCTAAAACATACCGATGTTTTGGATGTAATCCGCATTTACGAATTTGTTCAGAAACTTGAAAACAAAAATGAAGAATAAATTCGGGAAGCAAAACTATTTCCTGTTCCGCAAAACCAGAGATGTATTTTGGAGGCATTAACACAGATATAAGTACAAATCAACAACCGAAGCTTCAAACAACATTTATGTCAAATACAAATCCTTTTCTCCCGCAAGTTCAACCAGATCAGTCTGTTAGTTCAAGTGCTCAAGTTTATGAGCAAGCTTTTGATCCAAAAGCTTTTCTTCCTCAACCACAAGAGGTTAGACGAACAAATGCTCAAGTCTATGAACAAGCATTTGATCCAAAAGCATTTCTTCCTCAACAACAAGATGTTATACCACAAGTTCCACAACAAGCTTTCTATGGTAAAAACTTTCAACCCTCAAACCCTAACACGGTTAGACTCGATACATCAAACCTGTCTAAGGTGAGTGTGGAAGTTGCTCGGGAACACATGGAGCTTCTAAACACTTTGGTGAGTTCTTACTTTGGATTAGTAGCTGGACAAATTGGTAACATCAATCTAACCAGTGAAGACTATGCACAAATCAATAAGGAGGAGATGGAGTTGATTGATATCAAATGGGCATTTGCAAGTGCAGTAAGAAGGGCAAAAGATTTTATGGAGAAAACAGGAAGAACATTAATCTGGAGAGCAACAAGGATACTCCATACGGTTTTGACAAAAGGAAAGTTACTTGTTTCAACTGTAGAGAAAAGGGGCATTTTAAAAGAGAATGCACGAAACCTCCACAGCAAGGGAATCAATATCCTTTCAACAAAAATCAAGTTACTAACAACGAAAGAGCAATGGTTCCTGCAAACAATTCCAACCGATCATTAGTAGTTCAAGTAGATGAGCGTTGTGATTCGTCTGTTCAGTTGGGAAACAGTGGTAGAGGAAGAACTGCATACTATGCCGAAATTGCTAAAAATGATAACGATGGAGGATCGTCCAGAAATGATGACAGTTCATGGGATAGCAGCAGTTCAGATGAAGCATAATCGACTTTGAGTGAAGATCAATCTGAAGATGTCAATGCTGAAGTAGATGATGTGATTACTAAAACTGAATCAACGGATAATGGCAAAGCAGATTTGGAGCATGAAACTGAATGGCATCTGATGAGTTTTCCAAGCATCTCTCATCAATCGGATCTTCCACTCTTCGTACAGCATTCATGGCCTGTTTAGATTGTCAATCTAGTCAGGTAATTTTTGATAAACCTATTGTGTCTAAGTGTTTTGAATGTATAGTTTTAAAAGGCAAATACTTAGAACTTGAAGGTAAGTTTGATCACACGAAGAAACATCATCAGAGTTTGATTGTAGATCTGACAAAGTGCACTGATGCAAACACAGCTCACAAGAAAAATGAAAAGGAATTTAAAACAACAATTGAAACCTTAAAGAAAGGTGTTTCTGAATTAACAAAGAATGTTTTGAGAAAACAAAAAAGCACTAACAATTATATTAACATGCTTGAAGAAACAAAAAAAGAGTTAGCCTATACAAAGTGTGAACATGATGCAATCAAACTCAAGTTGGACAGTTACTCCAACTCAAGATATGTTTTGGATCACATCATCAATGTTCAAAAGAAGAAAGGTGATGTGAAATGCATTGGTTATCAAGTTTTCCCCCCTCCGGTTAGGCATAATTACACCAAAATGCCAGATGACGAAGACATGCCACAATTTGAACCCACTATTCCATTGGATCTAGCTGAATTTACAGCTGGTCTAGGGTTCACTAAGGGCAAATCTTCAAGTCAAGGTCAATCGGATGACATCAATGACTCAAAGTCTATGAATGATCAAAATCCTCCCATTATTGAGGATTATGATAGTTCAGATGACGAGTCGGATGAGGACAAACCTAAGCAGTCAATTACGGTAACAAAAGAGCAAAATATACCTCTCGAAAATCACATTCTCTATGGTCCTCTAGCGAAACCGTGTGTGACTGCCCATGTCAAAATTGCTGAAGCCCATGTTGAAACCTGTGAAAGCGTGAACTTGGTTTATACGCTGATTGGTTCCGACAAAGTTTACTCAAACAAAGATTTTCCCATCAAAAATGCCAATCAATCTGTGATTGATAAAGTTTTCGAAGATTCTAGTAGTAAGTTTTTGTGTAATTCGAGCCCAAGAGTTGTAGTAACTCAGTGTGCTCCTCTCCTAAAATCAGAAGTTAGAAAGAAATACGGATCAACAATTGAAACCTCAAAACAATCAACGAAAGCAAAATCACGCTAACCAAGGAAATGGAAAAGGCAAACAGAGCCAAAATAAGAAGAAAATCCAAAATGTGAACTTCGTGAAATCCCAAGGGACTGATAAAATTGAATATTTTGAAAACAAATCCAACACGGATTTTGTTAACCAAAATAAAATTTTGAAGAGAAACAGTCAGAACAACTACACACCACACACATATTATTGTGATGTGGGACCAAGTACCTCAAAATCATGAAGTTCATCATCAAGCCATCGCATTTATAATACTCCGAGGTTTGTTGAGCGGAGATCATGCTTTGAGTGTGGTAAGTATGGGCACGTTGTCAAAAACTGTCCATATCTCACAACAGGAAAAGCAAAAAATTGATGCGCCACGTGGTAAACATTACCTTGCTCAATCTGTTTCACCAAAACAGGACCCTCGTCTTGTTAAACAACGAGAAATGAAACAGAGAAAGAAACAACAAAAAGATATTGAAAAGGCTTTAAAACTGGAGGTTGTCCAAACTCAATCGGTAAAACCAAATGTTATAATTGAGAAACAAAAACAGATTTGGAAACCAAAACCTGTAATTGTTTCAGGAGGAGCACAATCCATTCTAAATAATCGGAAAACGAAGTTCCAATTCTCGATGATGTCTGACGACCCTAGTCAATGAAGGCTTGGGTCCCCATCTTCAACTAATCTTTAGTGAGTCTGCAGGATGTTCCAGGAGGAACTGTTGATGATCATAGAATTGTTGATAGTGGAGCATCCAGGCACAAGATCAGCGACATACGGCTCCAAAACATCGTTGTATCAAGAGTTGTTGCCTTTGTTGGGGAGAAAAAGAAGATAATGTCCGATGAGTGAAGAACATTTGGTGAATAAAGATTGATAACTTCGACAAGATAAAAAACGACCAACAGTTTGTTTGTTTAGGCTTTGATCGGATCCAAAGGATAGGTTCAATCGAAATGTATGCGCCTGAAGCACGTTAGAAGATTATCGAAGATTCATGTCTTATATCTTCTATAAGAAGTTCAAAGCTTACAAGATGATCATGCTGTCACACCCCGACCCGCAGCGGAATAAGAGTCGGGGCATAATTGGGTTATCACCAAAGCTCATGACATTTACTAATATGTTTCATATTTAATAAAGTCAAAGTTACATTTCCAAAAATCCAAACATGTTCATTCAATACAAAGAAAAAAACCAATATAACAATCCCAACTCTAAATTGTTTTATTCTTCTAGTCCAAGTGCTATGTGTTCCTAGGTGCTGTTGGTTCACCTGTATCATGTGTAAAAATGGGAGTTTTTAGGTCAACATAAGTTGGCGAGTGAACCTTATTAGATAAACATTTATTAATAAATTAATTGTTAGTTTATCAATGAAAATTTGTGCATAATCATAGATGAGCAAATGTAAATAATCAAGCAATGGCAAATAGCAGTCACACTATAACATACAATAACATATGACAGCATACATGAACATACCAACATCATACTGTAAATAACATAAATGAAACTGTGCGATCAAGGCTCAATCAAACGGAGCCGATCGTATTGCATGTACTGAAAATGAAAATGTCTGTGCGAACAAGGCTCAATCAAACGGAGCCGATCGTATGTGGGCACGCCAGGTTCAACCTCATAATGAAATGGGGAACATGCTCAACGCTCATAATGTAATGGGGAGCGGCGGCCTATGAAATTGCATATACTGAAAATAAATAAACTTGCATCCAACAATAACTACACAACAGAAACAAACTGAATACACTAGTTCATGATATGATGCATGCACAATGGTTTAAGTATAATATATATATAACAAGACACATGATACACCCCAAAACGTGATTAAAACGGGGAATTTGTAAAGATTCACTCACATTGGGTGCGTTGGATTAGAGATGGTGATATGCGCACGAATTAGATGAGCGGAACAACGAGGATTACTAACCTAAATAATAACGGAAAAATATATTAAATGAGTGGATTTTATTAAGGATTTTAATTAAATTTTTAGATATATTTTTGTGAGTTTAAGGCTATTTTCTATCTTTAAAAATGTTATTTTTAAGTATTTTTAATTGATTTTTAAATTAAATTAAATAAATAAAAATATAAAAAAAATTGTTTATTTTGCGTTGACCGTTGACCATTGACCGTTGACCTGTTGACTTGTTGACCGGTTCGGTCAGGAGCATGGTTTGCGCTGGGTGAGGCTCGAACCCGAGACCTCCCGTACGCGTGCACGCAGCTCTACCAACTGAGCTACGTGTCTAACCCGAAATAATCTTGTTTTTAATTATATTTATACACTTATTCATTTTAACCGAAATTCTTTTTAATTTCAAAAACATTTTAGTTCAACGGACCGGTGCAAGTGACGGGTTTCGAACGCGCGACGTATGGTTTATGTTGCACACAGTCCACCGCTGGACTGTGTGTCTAACCTGGTTATTATCTCGGTTTTTTATTAACTTAACGACTAACTGAGTTAGCCCGGTTTAGTTTTTAAACAAAAAGGCATTTTATTATATGAGAAGTGCGTATAGCAGGAATCGAACTCGGGACGTGCGTGTGTATTTTGCACACAGTCCACCGCTGGACTGTGTGTCTAACCCGTTTAAAATACCAATTTTAATTAATCTTATGTTATATTGCGTCTTCATCTTCTTCGTTGATTTTACCCAGAAAAACATATTCCGACTGTTATGACCGATTCATGACATATACGCTTTTCAGACATTACAAGTAATTTAAAAGTAAAGAATGGAGAGGGTTTGAGGAAAAAGATGTACCGATTGATGTTGTTCACAGAATTCCGACAGAGGTTCGTCGGTTCTGAAGGTGAACTCCGGCTGTTGAAACCAATTGACAGCTTTGTTCGATTATTTAAGAAGTTGAGGCACTTAAACAAGGTTTAACAGAAGTTTGGAAGATCATACCAGTTCACGGTGTGTTTCCGGAAGTTTCAGGAGTTTTCCGGTGAAGGTAAGATTTTCGACAAACGTTGACTAGGATCGATTCTGATGTGGAGTTGTGTTGGTGACCGATTAATCACATGATTGAAACAGAAAGAGTCGGAGGAAATACCGTGTGGATGTGAGTCCCAGTTTTTCGGCGACTTGCAGATTTTTTTCCGGCAAGTTGATTTAAGCTTCTCCGGTGGACTGTAAGGTTGCGGAAATGAAATTGAAAGTCTTGCAGAGTGTTTTGAGTCGCAGGAAGGGTCTAGGATTGAAGTAATCCGAGAATTGAAAACTTTCGGTTATTAAACCGATCCACTTGCGAATTCAAGTTACATTCATGACAGCATTGATTTGAATCGTCAGTTTATCGGTTATACTCGCTGAATCGCGAGTATCCAAATCGACTTTGGGCGTTTGATAACCGATTTCAGTTACAATTGGTAAAATCGATTGATTTACCTTAGTCCATAAAACCTATTTGTTTCCTAAAGATGACAGAAAACAAACAAGTGGCGGAGTGGTGATGTGTGTGTGCGTTAAGTCTTTGATGTTGTAACCGGCTGACCCGGGTTCGAGTCCCGGCAGCATCATAATTTTTTTATTTATTTTGTTTTAACTTTTTATCAAATATAATTTTTATAGTTTAGTTTATTTATTAATTATGTAGCGTTTTAACTCAAAATAATCATAAATATTCAATGTAACTTTTATAACTTGATACTCGATTACAAAACGGAGCGGGTTTTGAAAACCCGATTTGTACAAATGTTACACATGCAGTGTACATTTCTCCACGTGTGCGATTGAAGAAAATGTGTTTGGTTGAACAAACCAACCAGGTGTGTGGATCCCTTGGCATGGTTTGAACAACCGCACACTACTTCTCAAGGAGAAAGACGAAGACCTTTGCTGGTGCAAAAACATGTGGACAACATCATGTATGGACCGTCCAAAGATGATGTGTACAAGCTTCTCCACATGCACTCTTGCTTCTTACCAGTCGGACCCAGAGGTTTATAATCTTGTTGCTGTGAAGAGATTTCTTAGTTATATCAAGTAGCTGCAAAATCGACCTTGAAATCCACACGGGGTGGATATCTAGTTGAGAGCACACAGATTCCTGGCAATGCACGGAGAAATTGCAGGATTACAGTTTAAATTTTCTAACCTCTCCTATCTTTATTGATATTTAAGTTGCTTTACAGATCCATAAAAAATTCTCGTACAACACTCTAGACCAAACACATTGATCTCGAATATCACCTCACACGTGATTGTTTCAATATGAAACTCACCAATGTTGTTTTGGTCCATACCGGTTACCAACATGCCAACTCATTTCTCCAAAATTTTGATAAATCATTTTTATTAAATTAATTTAGGTGAATGGCGTCGAGGTAAAACATGAGTTTATCCACATCGGAAAATCATTTTTGTGAATATTTTTGTTGAAGACAATCCAAAAAGATGTATTTAAAGGTTTAAATTTACTTTTTGCATTGTAGGGGGAGTAAATTCCAATTCGAAAAATACAAAATCATTTCAAAATGTCAAAAAGGACAAAAACATGAGAAAAACAAAAATGAGTTTCCTGGCAAGAAAAAGAAAAAATGATAGTAAATTAGTGGTCTATCAAAACCTCTTTGAACTTAAAATGAAAAATGATAAGTAGCTCTATATTCAATGTATCGGTAGGCTCATAATCATTTTAAAGTGTGCACAAGGTGATATAAACATAATCGACTAAAGACCAGGTGGGAACCATTCTTTGGCATATGGTCTTGGTACCAAAATTTCGTTTGATAGTATGCTGAGGTTCTGAGATATGCAATCTTTATCCTTGTTTATCATCTGGGTATCATGGTTGAATCTTTTACCAAAAAGTAACGGGACGCAAGTCTAGAACTTCCATGATACCATACATACGTGTAAATATTGCATACGACTATCAATAAGTGATAATCATATCACATCCACCCAATCAATAAGTGATAATAGACACAGCTTTATGCGGGAGTTAAGTTCGTCTCTTTATCGGTAAGTTGGTACTAACCTGTTCACGGACTTACTCATGTGCCCTGTATGCATCTGAAATCAAGTTCCTCATCAATAAGTGATTTAATCACATAGGGCTTGTTTTCATGAGTATCTCACAATCTATAGGTCAAAACAGATGATAAGCAGTATACTCATCGGTAAGGTTTTCTCTCGTGCATGTCTTGATACGGGAATGTGTCGTGAGTGGATGAACACCGGTCGGTAAGTATAAATCGTACATTAATCGTATCCCCTAACCGCAAGCACTTCTGATAAGTTGAGTTTATGTGGACAACAATACCGATAATTGTTATAGGATACTTATCTAAATGCTAACTAATTGTTTTGGCAGGACCGTATACTAATATGATTCTTTTACCCTCGAAACTCGCAAAAAGAATGTCTGTAAATATTTATTTATTGCTTTCCGTCCTTACATTTAAAAATTGAAATGTGTCTAAAAGATTTTAGGTGAGTTTTAGTATAAATTTTATAAAAGCCAAAAAGATTTTGCTTCTAGTTTATTTTTGATTGACCGATATTGGAACTCGAATCTTCCCAACTTGAAATCCTGATTGTAAGCCGGAAAACAATTGCATCTTCATAAATGGTCGAAGTTGACAAGCTTTAAAACGTTAATAGATTAAAATTGAACAATCTTAAAAACTCTTAAAGTATTGTCAGTTGGTAGTTGAATGAGAGTTGGTCTCATGTGTGTCATTTGCTAATTTTGCTTAAAATCAATCCTTCATGAAATTTTCAAATGAAAATTCTCTAAGGTTGATTAAATCCCTAGCAGTCATTCTGATTACGCATTTAGCTTTGCTGTGTGTGAAGATGTGGCATCCAAGAAAACTAAAGGCAAAGAGAACGAGTTTGAAGGAAAGGTTATGGGAGAAAAGACATAACATGAATGCAAGCCATTAATCAAGAAGATCAATTCAAAACTGACTACTTATCAACACCACAAGATATATTCAAGGGGGAGTTTGCCGATGCACCTCCTGACTATGACACTTGAAGACATCTGAAGATCTGACAGTGTTAAGAACAAACCATCACGAGCAACATCCAAGGGGGAGTTTGTTGATGCATATTTGTGTGGATGCGACTCAGTTCGGTTCCATCATTGAGTTCTTGTGGTTCAGTTCTCTTTACTGATTGTCTATTTCACATGATTTGATGGTTGCGATTAGTTCAGTAAGAGCAACTTCATTCAAATTCTTGGTACGTTTGATCATTGAAACATCAGCATCCCAAGACTTTGGCAGAGAATTCAACAGTTGACGGTTCATCCCACTATTAGTGATCGAAATTCCAACACTAACCATCTGTGAAATAAGTTTGACGAATCTCCTGATTTGATTTTCTACAGTCTCTCCATAAATGTGATTAAAAGAACTGAACTGCTGGTTTAGCATATTCACCCTGCTAGCTTTCATATCAGTGTTTCCTTCATATGGATTTTCAGCACATCCTAGATTTCTTTTGCACTTATGCGGTTTCTGACAACAATTGAGATGTCAGGACCAAGTGCCATAGTAAGATTTGCCATTGCCGTATCATCTTCATCCTTGATTTTTCCATCTTCATCACACCACAAACTTTCTGGTTTTGGAATTCGAGTGTCTGGATCATTTGTAGTTGCGTGCATAATTGTGTAGGGACCATCACGAATGCACCTCTACATTCCGGGTTCCTTTGCTTTGCAATTTTGTTCAAAGCGCCAAGTCAATTCAAAGTAATTATCACCATACAACAATCTTGGGATTTTGGTAGACGTTCCAATACTCTAGTCTAGTTCCTGATGCAATGCCAGAGTCTGAGACTGAATGGCCGTTAAGGTAGCATTGGTGAGATCTGCAGCCGTCAGAATGCTGTGTGGATTCATTGTCAAAGATGGTGAAAAGATATCAAACAGAGAAGTGAACAGTAAACAGCAACTCTGAACAGTAACCTTCGAACAGTAACCTCTGAACAGTAACTCTGACTCGAAATGGTAATAAATGATCCGAGATGGTAATAGTTGGTCTGAGATGCTACAGTTGATCCGAGATGTCAACAGTATCCCGGAACAGTGAACTTTCTGAGTAAAAGATGATCTGAGATGCTACAGTTGATCCGAGATTGCAATAGTATCCCGGAACAATGAACCTTCTGAGTAAAAATTGATCCGATATGCAAGTTTAGAGATTCGAGTTGATTCGAGATGGTCCAAGTTAGTTCGAGATGTTCAAGTAAACAATCTGAAATGGTCCGAGATGGTTCGAGATGTTCAAGCAAACAATCTGAGACTATCCGAGAAGGTTTGAGATCTTCAAGAAGATAAACCCGAGATGGTTCGAGATGATCCGAGATCTTCAAAAATACTATCCGAGATGATCCGAGATCTTTAACAAAAACCAAAACAGAAGTAGATACGATCAGTAAACCGTGTGATATCAGATCCAAGCCAGGAAACATGTTCAAATAGGCTCTGATACCAATTCTAGGTCCCGATAAACCGGATCTACTCGATATCACACAAACAAGCTTTGAGAAATAAGATGAAGATGGAAAGATTCAACTTGCATATAAATTGGAATTTGTCTAATACAAGTGAAAGTGCAATCCAAAGAGTTTCCCAACCCTAAATACAACATTAACTATATATACTAGAGGGTTGGAGATCCTAAACTCTAAACTCTTAGGCCCGAGGCCTTTCTCCAAGCCATTACAATAAAACAACCCAAATCCTAATAAATACTAATGCATAAACCTATTAATGTCTTTACAAAAAGGTTAAGATTTTCGAGCGTATTTGGTTTGGACTTCTTAACTTTCAAGAAACCTTCAATAACAACTGAAGTGGTATAATTATCTAGCCATCGTATTTAATAAGTACGCTGGCAGATATTTTGCTATATATAAATATCAGATCTGTTCTTGCTTCGTTTTCAAACATCTTCTTCTCTTTCGAATTTCAAAAATCCACTTTCAAAACACTCATATTCAAACCTCATCAAAACATAAGAGTCAATTTCTTTATGTTTGATTTCGGTATGATTTCATTGTTTATGCTTTGATTGTCTATTGTTTAATCATCGAAAACCACGTCCAAAGCTGAGACAATCAATAGATTTGATTGAATCAGTGTTCAAAGTTTTTAAAAGGGGTTTATCAAGAAACTTTTGATGCCAGCGTATTTGTGATGAATACAGCGTAGTTATAATGAATATAGCGGATTTATGATGAAGACAAATAATCGCGCATTTAAGTCTTGAACACGAGTTCAAGCAACCAGCGTATTTGACAAATACGTCGGTCAACCAGTGTAGATAAGCATCTACGATGACTGCTATCTCGAAACAAGACTCGAATACGCGACAAATTATCAGCGTAGATAAGCTACAACCGGTGTATATATCATTTTGTCTCGCATATATATGTCACATTTTCGGTGTAAATGGTTGATGGTGCCAACGTATTTAACAGCGAATATACATGCGAAATTATAATTTTTTAAATACTTTTATATAGTCTTGTATATATCTTAACTGACTAACAGTTGTGTTTCGAAACTCAGAACGAACTAGGCTTGTTTCGGTGTTTTCAGATACGGTGAAAGAAATAATATGGGATAAAACACGGAAGCATAATCAACCGTGCAAAATACTGCCGCCACCAAAAGACTTTGAAGATGTGGCAGACTGGATATACTCAAGTAAGACAAGCTATGCTGTCCAAGCAGATCCAATTATATACAACATTCACATTGAAGAATTTTGGAAAACAACTAAAGTTTCAACTGTCAATGAAGTCAAAAGGATCACGACAACCGTACGGAACAAGAAAGTCACTGTAACAGAAGACAATGTGGGAAGAGTGCTCAGTCTTGGAGATGATCACAAGGATCCACTGAGTTTAAAGAAAAATGATATTATGGATAGTTTCAGAGGGATGAGATATGCCGGAGCATTCAGGGAAAAGAATGAGATTAAGCGGAAAGGTCTCATAAAGGATTGGCGATTTATTCTTCATGTGTTTGCAATGAGTCTAGCCCACGAAAAGGGAGGTTACGATGGTTTGAATTTGGAATGGTCCGCTGCTATGCTAAACTAATGCACCAGGCAGCCGTTCAACATCTCGGGTCTGATCTTCTACTGTATGGTAATGCTAACACCTATACATGGGCCATGTATCCTCGTTTTGTTCAGCTTCTCATTAATGATCAGCATCCAAATCTTCCACATGACAATGACACGTACAAATTTCAGTTGCCAGCTGGTCGACAAAACATGGAACTGAAAACTCAAGAGTGGGTGATGCTACACCAGTGGATGTACAGAGAGGAGAGATTTCCACTAGTAAAAGCTGTGTTCAAAAATTATAGAGAAGGTGTTAGAAGAAAGAGACAGACAGACATTGAAGAGGAAGCAGATGAAGAAGAGGAAGAGACTGAACAACTGATAAGAAAGAATAAAGGAAAACAACCTGCGAAAAAGGGGGAATCATCAAAGAAAAAGAAAGACACCCTGACTCAAGAACGTCTAATGGAAAGCAGCATTCATGCTGGTGGCACTAGAGAACACAGGGAGCATAATGAAAACTTACATGCCATACATGAAGCTGAAGAAAGAGAAAAGAGAGAAGCAAAGAGAAAGAGACGTGAGATGACGGAATTTGAGATGCTAGTGACTGTCACTTCTGAACAAGAACAATTAGATGAGTTTGTTGATCAACTAATTGTAGATCCAAAAGCTCCTAGCAGGTCACCTCCCTAGAAATGAAAGAAAACAGGGGAAGGGTCTTCGAAAAGTGCACTAACAAAGAAAATGCCTCAGAAAGTTCCACGAAGTCCTCGTCCATTTCAGGAACTTTATGATAAATTGTCAAAAGATGTCGGGACAGGTCCAGCTCAAGAAATATGCCTTCTGAAGCATTAAGTAAGAAACACAAATGTTATTCGTGAGAAGCTGAAAGAGCAAAGAAAGAAAAACAAGGAGCTTCATGCGTATGTTAAGGAACAAACAAGATTTGTTAGATTCCAGCAAGATGGTATGGAGAAGATGTATAGAATAATAAGAGAACTATGTACTAAAGTAGAAATTCAACCAATGTTCTCAGCTATAAATATCTTCAACTATGAAAAGTTTAAGGTTGAGGAAGACAAACGTAAGGCTGAGGAAGCTGAGAAAAAGAAGAGACATTTAGAATCAGCAATGAATGTTATTGAAGATGATGAAAGTGAGGAAGAGAAGGTGGATAGGGATGAGATGCCAGCACGTTTTGTTGAATGGGGGTTGGAGGAAGATATTTTGTATGAAATTGAAGATGGGAATGAAGTGACTCCAATACATCCTGAATGGTTCAGAAAAAAAAGAGAAAAGCTTCCAGATTTTTATGAAGTTGTCATTATTGAAAAGCCAGAAGTCACTAACAAGATAATCAGCTGGAGGTACTACAATTTGAAAGGGATGCTCATCGTGAAAAGACGGGGTGGAGTCATCCAACACTTCAAAACTGGAGTAGATATGAAAAGTCTTCCTCGGTGGGATATCCGTGAGCTTGGAAGGTAGATATGATAAACCCTACCAACAGTAGTATTGGTGCTGACTTTGAAAGATTGATCTTAAGAGAATGCAATCGAGGGTTTATTGTATTCAAGCCGTAACGCCCCCGCAGAAGGGTTTCAAGACAATAAAGGATCCCATTATAGGTAAGGGCATGGTCACGTGGGTCATCGATCCAGCTAAAGTTGAAACCAGAGTTAAAATCCCTCCAGAACAACCTGTGATGCTTATGAATTTCAAGAAATGGTTCTACGACGGCAAAACAGGAGAAGCAGTGATCAGATCCGACACTAATGAAGATATTTGTATTCTAGACCCAATGGATGTCTTTATGTTCTGCCTATCCGATCTAAATATTCTTTATGGCCACAAGATTCATGTCGGTGTAGGAAATGAGTATAAAGAAGAAGACATGTTGTTCCAACGGGCGGTAGAACGAGCAAGAGAAAGAAAAATTGAAACGATGGACATCGTGACCAGAATTGAAAAACAAAAGGAGAAAGAGGTGGCAAGGAAAAAGAAAAGGAAGCAAAAATCGTCAGCTCAGCAGAAAGCTCCATCTCCCACTCCAGTTACATCAAAATCTCAACCTCCAGCCTCATCCACATATGAGGCCACGATAGAGGATCCACCAATCACAAGTGAAGCTATTGTTAATCCAACTGAAACACCACCTGAACAGACTGAATATCAAGCTCTCTCAAATCTAGAAACCAAAGAGCAAGAATGAAGAATCAAACAAGTACGCAACGATCTAGGGGGATATTGTTGGAACTTTTGAGATTATTGGTACTCGGTTTTAGTAGGTTTTGGATAGTTTTGTAATAGTTTATTGTATTTTAGAAAGTTCAGGGACTAAAAGTGTAACTATAGGAAAATATCCTGTAGCGGCGTATTTAAGTACCCAACGTATTTAACACTGCTAGAGCTAAACACTGTTACATTAAAATACAATTTAAAGTCTGTTGATAACTACTACTAAGATATCCTCTGCTGGTCTTCAGTAGACCTTTGCCATAACAGTTCTTTGGTTCTTTATCACAGTTGTCTCTAACTGACCTGTGCTTCTAGCAGAGCTTTATCCTAGCAAATCTTGTGAATAGTTCTTTACTCCCAGCTGAGTTTAGAGCAGTAGATCTTTATTATGAAGGATTAGATGTTATAGATTGTTTTGGCTTTTCAATCATCTGTTCATTTATAAGGCTCGATAGATCCAACAATCTCCCCCTAGAACTGATGATGCCAAAACCCTTCTTTATCGCTGATATTTATTTCTCAACAGTAATTCCCTGATTTACCCTTTAACCTGTAGTTCAAAGATCATGGAAAACATGTCTTCAAAATCCCTTTGCAATTCAAGGTTTAACAGATCTTGGAGGTCATCTGCATTCAGACCATATGCATCCTCCATTTTTAGCTTTTGAATCTTTCCATTTGATCTGAGCAGAGTTAACTTATGGGTGTCTGGGGATGACTTCCATTTTAGAATTTTTTTAATCAACTGGCCTTTGTGGGGGAGACTTATTGTGGAGCTTGGTGGAAGTGATTTGCTTACATGTTTGGAAATTGTTTCTTTTAGTGTGTCACTTGCAGCATCAGTGTGATAGAGTAATTGGTTTTTGATTCCCTCTTTTCTGTGTTCTTCAAACCTCTGTTCATCATCCTCTTCCATCTGCTTTTGCCTTTTTACTTGATGTAAGAAAATTATGGGTAAGCCAGAGGATAAGGGTTGCTTTTTAAGGGTTCGGGTCTGATGAGGGATAACATCTTTAGGTAGTATGGCTTTCTTGGAACTGTAGAATCTTTCTTTCTAAGCTCTTCCCGTTTTCTTTAAGTATCCACAACCCTGGACTCAGACCATCTAGCAACTGACCTTGCACTACCATAATTTGCAGCTCTTGTTTCATCCTTTTAAGCTTTAAAGCTTTGTTCTAATCCATCTACATGTTTTTCTTCCAATCAGGTGGTGTTGGCTTGTGTAGAGGATCTTTGAGCATTGCTTGTATTTTGTCAATTTCTTCTTTAAGATCATTTGTTGACCAATCTTTGAACTGTGTTCTGGTAGCTTGTAAGGTTTGTATTGCATAATGTGGTCAAGGTAGTCTCGTTTCAGTTCTACATACAACTCTGCATTCACATGACTTTGTGACATAGACTTACTCATATCTTTGGCAAAGTCTTCAATCTTTCTTACTTTGCTCAGTTCATAAGACAAAATGCCTTGAGTAGTCCTTTCATCTTTATGTTTGCTCTTTTCTTTGGCAATATTCTCCGCCTATCTAGACTTCAACTTTAGATATTCATCTAAATTTCTTGGCTTTCTGTAACCAAAGAGAGATGGAAAGTCAAGGTTTGTATTATCCTCTACTGTGAAGTATGATTCAATTTCTTTTTGCACAGCAAACAGTTCAAGAGGATATTTGGTAGCAAAAGGTATGATGGATGGTGGTTGATAAATGGTTGGAAGTGAAGTTGTAACATCCGTCAAAAACCGGATTTACCAAACCCGCTCCGTTTATTAACCTAACAATCAGTTAAAAATTTCGTGGCGTATTTAATGCCCAAATTATTTTTAAACGATACATAATTAATAAGTATATTGGATTATAAAAGTTTTATTTGAAAAAGTATTAAAATTAGTGGTTTAAAAATAAAAGAAGGCTGCCGGGTTTCGAACCCGGGTCAGCCGAGTCAATCTAGTCAACAAAGCATTAACATACACGCGCTCAACCACTGCGCCACTTATGTTTCTTGTTAATTAATGGAAACAATTAATTCATAACATGAATCTCAATTTCAAAACCGACGCGCCTATTTGCAGTCGTCGGAAATCCCGACTATCTCGCCAAGATTGGACGGTTTCTTCAGTCTTAACGTAAACATTAACTATTACATCGGTTATAACCGATGTCCAGTCCGCGACACAAGTTATAACCGCCGGAAAATCTTTAACCGACGAATCAAGACGGAATTCGGACTAAATACGTCGATGTTCTGCCCTATAAATACCCCCTCAAACCTCTGCTAGCTTTTTCGCTCACAATCACACCTTTACCCGACGTAATTCCACTCGCCGGAAAAGTTCTGCAACTCGCCGGAAAACCGAGCCTTTCACCTTTGAGCCTTACTGAACCCCCAGAGCTCATACCGAAGCCACCCACATTCATCTCAAGCTCGTTGAAGACTCTCTGCCGCAGGACATACGTCGCCGGAATAACCTGCTAACATCGGAGTTCCGCCGGAGAAACAGAGGAGTCCAGTTCGGTATACTTTACACTTAATCTTTCATTCTTTTTATTTATCTCACCTGTATTTAATCGCAACACACTAAAGAAACTTGATAAAATCATCGAACCAGTCGGACTCCGTTTCTGGTTGAGTCCAATGAAGAAGATGAAGTTTCAGTAGTATATAAGTTTAATTAAAATCAAGATATATCTCGGGTTAGACACACAGTCCAACGGTGGACTGTGTGCAAATAAAACATGCTTACGTCTCGAGTTCGATTCTTGTCCCACGCACACTCGCCTTAATAAAAATGTTCTTCTTTTTTTACCGAACCGGATTCACTGCTCATATATGTTAAGTTTAATAAAAACCGGAATAATAACCAAGATAGACACACAGTCCAGTGGTGGACTGTGTGAACGTTTAATCACACGTCACGAGTTCGAGTCCGGACTACCGCACCGGTTCGGACAATTATCAAACTTTTTATTTAAAACAGAAACGAAACTATTTAGTTTGTATATAAGTATAATAAAAATCAGATTATTTAACAAGTTAGACACACAGTCCAGCGGTGGACTGTGTGTTAACTCAACCCACAGGTCCCGGGTTCGAGACCTGTGGAGCGCACCGAGTCGTTAGATTAAAATCGTTTTTAAAAATAAATGATTTTCGGTTTAATCCAATTAGTATATAAATATAATTAAAAACAGAAATATTTCAGGTTAGACACGTAGCTCAGTTCGTAGAGCTGCGTGCACGCGAACGGGAGGTCTCGGGTTCGAGCCTCACCCGGCGCACACAATTACACGGTCTGACTGGTCAACAAGTCAACGGTCAACGGTCGCAAAAAGTCAACATTTTTTTTATTATTTTTATTTATTTATTTTATTTAAAAATCAATTAAAAATACTTACAAATAACATTTTTAAGGTTAGAAAATAGCCTTAAACTCACAAAAATACATCCAACAATCCTACTAAAATTGATTAATAAAATCCCCTTATTTACCAAACCATTATGTTATTATCTAGGTTAGTTTCACTCGTGGCTAAATCCAACTTCGCGTGCATTCAACATTATCAACCGAACGCACCCAATGTGAGTGAATCTTACAACTCCCCTTTTTAATTACACGTTTTGGGGTGTGTCATATGTCACCAAAATTAACTCGTTTATTAAAACTTGTGCCATACCATATTGTGATCTAAACTTAGATTGTATACATTGTTTGTAGTTATGTATTTCGTATTGTCAATTTATATGCAATTCATTCATTAGGCCCATCAGTTCCTCGTGTGAGACGAGTTGAGCAACGCGTGCCTCAAAACAAATCCATTATTGTTCGTGTGTGTATTATTGAGTTTATATTGTTTGTAGTTATGTATTTCATATTGTCAAGTTTATGCAAATCATTCATTAGGCCCATCAGTTCCTCGTGAGAGACGAGTTGAGCAACGCGTGCCTCAAAACGATCCATTATTGTTCATGTGTGCATTTTTAATATTAATTGATTGGTGAATAAGTTTACATCTATTTTTACTCATGTGTGGTTGTGCACTTTATTTTATAATCAATTAAATAAACTTGTTCAAATGTTTTTCATAGGATTCACTCGCCAACTTTTTGTTGATCCAAAAACCATTTTTACACATGATACAGGTGAACAGGATGAAGCAAGGAAAACATAGGAAATGCCTTAGAAGAACCAATGAAGCCTAGATTGATGTTTAGGACATGATGTAATATTGATTGTAATTTCCCATTAAAGTGTATTAATGAATATGAAACGTTAAAATAAATGTCATGAGCTTTGATGATAACCCAATCATGCCCCGATCACCTTTTCCGCTGCGGGTCGGGGTGTGACAGATTGGTATCAGAGCCATGACTATAGAGATATAGGATAGGTTATTAGACCCTTAGAGCCTATACTATAGTTGCCTAAATTTTAATTGTTTAGGTGGTTACATACAAACTTATGATATTTATTTGTTTCATATTTGTTTATACTTACAGTCAAACATACATACTTACATACACATTCATCATACATATTTCAATGTTCATATATTCAAATCATCTTCATACTTTTGTTATTCAAAGATTTTGTCGAAATTTTCAAATCCCATCAAAGTGAGTTTTGCGACGGGCATGTAGTAACTGGAAGGGTACAAGTACCGGTAGTCGGAACGTCCTGTCTAGGTTAGCATTCGTATAAATCCAATATAACGGACCAGTTTGCCTACCTGGGGACTAACGATGAGAGTACGAAGGATCTATTAGGCCAAAGCATGCCCACCAAACGTCGTTCGAACTAACCCACTTTGAGGTGTCACCGTGTCTACACCGCTAATCCTGTCAACCAAGAAGATCAAAACGTTATCAACCCTCCCCTAAATACCACTAAATGCACCTACAAGCATTTTAAATCATGCGACCCTCCAAAATACGAAGGGACTGAAGGTGTCACCGCTCTCCTCCATTGGTTTGAAGAAATGGAGAACACTTTTCTAAATTGCGATTGTCCCGACGATCGCAAAGTGCGATATGCTACTGGTCGTTTATATGGAATAGCACTTACTTGGTGGAATACAGAGAAGGCCAAACGAGGTGTTGACGATGCTAGGACTTTGACTTGGGAAGAGTTGAAGGAAATCATGACAAGGTGGTTTTGCCCAAGGAGCGAAATCAAGAAATTAGAAGATGAGTTCTATTCGTTGAAGCAAAAGGAAGGCGACCACACCACATACAACAAAAGATTCCTCGAGTTAAATCAAATGGTTCCCAACTTGTTCACTCCCCTCTACCGTTTGATCGAGCACTACATTCGAGGTCTTCCGTCAAAGATTCAAGACTCTGTAATAAGTACCACGCCTGCAACTTTGGAAGCAGCAATGGAGTTAGCTACAGAGCTCACCGAGAACCGAATCCGGAACAAAGACTTCAAGGAGGAGAAGAAGAAGGATAAAGCATCAACTGAAACTTCAAACTCCACCCAAACCGAATCCCCTTCTCAACCCATTTCTAAGAGAAAAAGAGACGGGCAACTTTTCGCTACTATCCAACGTAATCAACCAATTTCACACGCCATACCCATCCAAGCTATCCAAATCACTCAAGTGGCACCCAACTCAACTTACCCAAATAAGAAACCATATCTTGGACCTCACCCTCGATGTAACACCTGTTTTTATCACCATCCCCTTACCTTACCTTGTCGACTATGTGCAAATTATGGACGCTATGGTCATTTGAGCAAGGTTTGCCGCACCTTTCAAAACCAAATCTCTCCCCCTACTCAAAACATGATCCAAACCTATGAACAACCCCAATACCCTATGTTTTTTTGGGTAAAGGGTTACCCCTGTGATTCTATATATTAACCAACCAAATAATACAAGTAGTGAGAATAGTCTCCCACTAGTTCAATCATGAGACATACCTCATGACAGTAATCAAGCAAGACAAATTAAAGCAAAGATCAAAATTACACTTTCAACTACTAGACTAGAATCTAGAGATACTGATCACAAAGAGTAAGCGGTTGTCAGCCTCCATTGTCGGATATGAAATTTCCATTGATCTTCCATTTACCTAGCAACCTTCTAACATTCGCACAATCTTTGAAATTAAGCCCCATCAGCTTGTGCCGAACTGTCTTCAAAATCTGTTCGCATATGTTGTCAGGTGGTCTAGCATGATTCTTGAATAACCTCGCATTCCGTTCTTGCCATATTGTGTATGCTGCACAGGCAACAAACACTCTACTTGTATAGTGCATTGCTGTTTTTGATCGAGAACGGACCAGAAGCCATGCCATGATGTCACTCCATTTGGGATCGACCGTAGACATGCCTACCATATCTCTAGTCTTGTTCCACACATGTGTAGAAAACGTGCATTCAAAGAAAAGATGGTCATGGGAGTCAATATTCTTATAGCACAACAAACAGCACATCATATTCATATTTTTCCTTCTCGAGATGTCCCACTGGAGAATCTTATCCTGTGTTAGGAGCTTTCGGCGAATAATCAACCACATAAAAAAGGCATGCTTAGGGATGCATTGACTAAACCAGACAACTTCAGCCCAGTCCACTTCCGGCTCCCTTATCCGAATCGAGTGCCAGATATTTGAGGACGAGAATTCAAGTATATCATCCCCATCCTTCCAGCAAATTTGGTCCATTTTGTTTGGTTCCAGATTCACCTGATCCAACTGAATCAGCACTGGGAACATGTCTCTCCAAGCCGGTGGCCAAGCCAAGTACCTTGATTATATATATCCTTAACCGTGTCTTGAAGTCTAAATCCCGCATTGGATATGGTCCTAGGGGATAGAAATTTAGCCAACGGACCTAGCTTACTCCAGTTATCATACCATGCTGACGTATTGTTCCCATTGCCCAATCTAGACCATACGTGATCCCTGATACTGGATCTCATCTGCAGAAGCTTCCTCCAGCTCCAGCTACAATTTGTACCTTCCTTGCATATCCAGAAATTGTTTCCCTTTAATCTGTAGGAGTAAATCCAGCTAACCCACAATGACTCCCTCTTATTAATAATGCTCCAAATATGTTTCACCATAAGAGCTTTATTCGAATCCCCCAGCCGTCTAATACCCAGTCCACCCTCATACTTGGGGACACAGATGGAGTTCCATGAAACTTTAGCTTTTCCTCTATAAAAATTTCCCTTCTGTGCCCACAAGAAGTTCCGCAATTTAGCCTCAAGTTCCTTAATAACTTGAGCAGGCAAAACAAAAACCGCGGACCAATGAGCATGTAGAGCTGAGAGTACCGAATTAATAAGCTGCAATCTTCCTGCAAAAGATAACATTCTATTTCTCCAGTTTAAGACACGCTGCTCTATTTTTTCAATTAGAACATTACAATCTCTAGAGCGCAGCCGAGAAGAAATAAGCGGGACACCTAGGTATTTAATTGGCAGCAATCCCTCCTCAAATCGTAAAAGCTGAAGGATTTCGTTTTTAATATTGGGTGGGACATTACAGAAGAAAGCAGTACTTTTCTGGGCACTAGGGACCAAACCAGACATGTTTGTGAAAGTATCCAGTGCCGACATGATGCATCTAGCAGAGGAAACGTCACCACGACCAAAAAGAAACAAGTCATCCGCGAAGCAGAGATTAATTATTTGTTGTCTTTCACACCTATTTTGAAATCTATAAGAGGTATCAAGACGAGCATCCCTCTTCAAAATACATGTAAGGACTTCCATGACAAGGGTAAATAAATACGGAGATAAAGGATCTCCTTGTCTTAATCCACGGCCACCCTTGAAATACCCATGCACTTGGCCATTTACAGTAATAGAGTATGATGTGGAAGACACGCATGTCATAATCCAATCCACCATTTTGCTATTAAAGCCGAAACCTGTAAGAATATCCTTAAGGAACTTCCAATCAACCGTATCATAGGCTTTTTGGATATCCACCTTAAAAGCACATCTTGGAGGACCATAATCCCTATGATAGTTATGCATCAACTCTTAGTAAGTAAGATATTATCAGAAATTTTCCTACCTGGAATGAAATCTGACTGGTTGATACTGACAATCTGATTGAGCATCCCCTTAATGCGGTCCGCCAGAATCTTGCTAATACATTTATAGATCACATTGCAGCATGCAATAGGGCGATAGTCCGTAATCAGATTCGGGGTCACTTTCTTCGGGACAAGAACTATCAGAGTATTATTAATTTCTCGTAGGAGTTTACCAGTTCGAAAGAAATCCATAATGGCATTCGACACCTCTTGACCTATAATTTGCCAAGCACTTTTGAAGAAAGCTGCTGAGAAACCATCAGGGCCAGGGGCTTTGTCATTCCCAATCGAAAACAAGGCCGATTTCACCTCTTCAGCAGAAACAGGACGGGTCATATGCAGAGCATCATCTGGGTTTAACTTGTCGACAAAAAGTTCGGATGGAGGCCTAGTGTGACCATGACTGTGGCCACTGAGAAAATGCTCAAAGTGTTTCACAAGCACATCCTTGACTTTATCCCCCTCATACAAAATACCATTAGAGTCCTTAATGCTCTCAATCCTGGTCGAGTGGTTCCTACTTATTAGGGTAGCATGGAAGAATTTCGTATTTGCATCACCAGCTTTCAACCATTCCACCTTTGATTTTTGGACTAAAAACCGTTCCTCATCTAAGCAGGCATCCTGAAACTCCTTATTGATTTTTATTTCCTGCCTTTGGAGATCCATATTAAACGGATCGTTATCAATATCTCGTTGTATAGTGTCTAGCTTGTTTCTTAGATTTTCAACCTTTTTGTGCAGATTACCTTGTTTCATCAGGAGCACCCGAAACGGTTTCTTTAAGCTACGAAGTTTCTTTACCACACTAAATTGAGGGACCCCATCAACAGTAACATTCCAATGGTTCTTGACAATGTCAATGAATTCAGGTTTATGAATCAAGAAATTTGCAAACTTGAACGGTTTGGGTTTCAGCTTACCAGGAGACGGAATTTTTAACAAACAAGGGCAATGATCTGATAAGCCATATGGCTGAAACACCGCATAAGAGTTTGGGAAGTTAGTCAGGAACGCGGTGTTCCCCATAACACGGTCAAGTTTCTATAACAAACCTATGCCTTTTTTAGGCTTTTGATTCCATGTAAAGTGGAACCCCGAGCTATTAATATCAACCACCTCCAACTCGGTTACACACTCTTGAAAATCCCTCATTCCCGCTGAACCATATGAAGATCCCATTGAGTCATCCTCCATTTGAAGGGCTGAATTGAAGTCACCCATAATAACCCACGGATTATCTCCCACGAAACCTTTATGTTTAACTAGTTGTTGCCATAGATCACGGCGATGAACATAGTAGTTTGCCGCATAAACCACCGAATAGAAAAGACACCGCTTCTGGCGCTTACAACTCAGCTGAATATGCATTACCTGATCTGTTTGGGCGATGACCATAGCATCAAATTCCATAGGGTTCCATCCTATAATAATCCGGGTACCTTTGCTACATACACTACCATTAGATGTCCAATCCCAACCTCTAAACACGGTTCCACATACCTTATGAAGATTACCAATGTCCACATGTGATTCTAATATTGCACATAGCGATAGGTGATTACTCCTGACCACATGACGAACCTCCTTTTGTTTAAGGGGCCGGTTCAAGCCCCTGATATTCCATGCTGCTAGACTAATCATTAGACACTACCGATGTAGGAGTGCTTGCCCCTTGTTTGTGTTCAGGATTACGTGTTCCCTTTGATAGTAATTCATCCATTTCATTATACACTTCCACTAGCTCCTCATCCTCTGAGTCTTCCCGGTTCCCTTTCGCGTCATTATCAGTGTGTTGCCCATCTGGCCCTATCTCATTTAATACCTCAAATGAGTTGGATGAGCCAATAGTCCCTTTCGACAAACGAGAGTCCAGCTCATTCTTCCCTTTATCTGTTAGCGGCCTATACTCAAATTTTGGTTTAGATTTATTTATCAGAAAACCTCCTTTCCTTGCTACTTTTTTACTAGACACATTGGTAAACCCTTCCTCATCTACTCTAGAACCCAACTTACCTTTCACATTACCTTGCTTCACGGAAGTACTAGGTTGAAATTTCTTGGCAATGATAGGTGATTTCCTTGATTGCTTGGGGCACGAGTCCTCAGAATGGCCGAAAACACAACAACTCGAGCATCTAGATGGTTTCCACTCATACTCCACATACATAGTTTCCTTACAAAAATCCTCCCCATTTACCTCTGGTATTGCAATTGTTATTTCCTCTTTCAAAGGCTTGTCCGCAGAAATTTCTATTAGAGCTCTAGCATAGCTACTACGCCCCCAAGTGTCCATACACATTGAACTACTATAGGAATCCAACCTTTTTGGATTGCCAATGGCAGTAGCAATCATACTAAGGCCATCCTCTGAGTACGCAGCAATTGGAACCTCATGTATTTTCACCCAGACTTGAGTTTTAGTCACCTCCTTCTTTTCCAACTTAGTAGTCGGCGTCCATGCAGATAAGAAAATAGGTTGTGACCGTATGATCCATGGACCCTCCTTTAGGACTTCAAGCATACCTTTTTTATCTGCAAATTTAAAAAAGAAAAAGCCATTCGCATTCATCATGGACTTCTGTAGTCCAAACTTTTTCCAATTATTGCGGACAAAGTACTCCACAACCGGGAAGGCTAGACGATCCCCTAGGAAATACCCATAAACCGTGTTGGCTAACTTATCTTGAACAGCGCGAACAGAATCACGCGGGAGAACGACATCGCATCCCTCATGCATAACTGGACTTGGGAGAGGTCTGAAATTAACTGACTTGGATTTGGAGTTGGAAGTCATGACCGAATCCGCGTACGTCCTTGATTTCATGGGTGCAGCTTGAGGAGGACCATGAGGCTGCACATCAGAGTCAGACCTACTTCCATTCTCATCGGTCCCTGCATGTGTCTCCTTGCATTCGTCCTCCACAATACTCGGATAACCACGGTTTTCATCCCTAGTATCAATCTGAGAGGCTTTACCACGCCGTGGAAGCATAGGTTTACCATCAATATTAAGAACACGGCTGGCGATACCCTTGACCGGCAGTGGTGGCTACCCACAATCACTCCGGATATTATTCCCATCTTTCTTGCATTCATCCATACTAGGAGTCATTTATTCTTACTTCAAACAAAATCAGATCAGAGCATGTAGCTCGAATCCGAAGAACAGCAATCAATAGAAAAGACCGTAAAAGAACCCTAAACTGGCAAACCCTAACCCATGCTTCGAAACAGACCGGATAGATGATTTGTTATTACTGGCTATCCAGATGGCCGACAGACACGAGACTTTTGTAACCAGTTAAACAAACACAGATTCCGGCAGAGATGACTTGAAATAAAACCCTAGTTTTAATCCGAATACTAATGCTAACAAGTTCGTATTAGGCGCTGAGAAATCAACGCACCAATCACAGACTGTTATACACCAGATCGAGACGAAAGGTCTAGGGTTATATGAAGTCAAGAAGCACCGAAATCTGGAAAGTTGTATGCAAGACGAACAAGAAAAAACCCAACCCTAATTCAGAAATCCTATACTCAATGTCAATCAATTAGAAAGTAAGGTAGAATCAAGAACCCTTACCAGTAAAGGGATCGAATAACCCTAGCTGCTAATCGATCTAGATCAAGAAGAGGAATTGATTGCGAATTTTAGGGTTCATCGCCAAAATCGCCCAAATCGCCCAAAATCGTTTCTCATAGTGATACTTGTGATCGTTAGACACTTATTTCCCCCCCCAATACCCTATGTTCCCATATGTTCGAGCTTGTTTCAATTGTGGTGACCCTACCCACTTTAGAAACACGTGCCCTTGATTGGTTAACATCATAAACGCTCAAGCTCAATCAAACCCAGTTAACCAAGTAAATCAAGAAAACCCAATCACTAGGCCACCAGCAAGAGGAAGAGTTTTCAACATCAACGCCAATCCTGTCGAAGATAATGACGGCCCAAACGAAACCACCCAACTAGTCCTCTTCACCGGAAATCAAGATTCAATTCCAATCGTTTAGTTTTATGTTTTTCTTTATGTTTTAGAATCACATAGAACCAATCATAACTTAAGGATAAAGCCAATGAGAATTTGACAAGAATATGGTGGATACGCCGCTGGTACTACCTATATATAAGTATTCTTGCCAAAGGATCAGAAGCATTATCTGGCGGTTATGAGAGGTTCCATGTATAAACTGTTTGAGTGATTATTGTTTATTATTTTCAGTACATGCAATACGATCGGCTCCGTTTGATTGAGCCTTGATCGCACAGACATTTTTCATTTTCAGTACATGCAATACGATCGGCTCCGTTTGATTGAGCCTTGATCGCACAGACATTTTTCATTTTCAGTACATGCAATACGATCTTGTGGTTGTTGTGTTTGTTGTAGAGTCACATAGAACTAATCATAACTTATGGATAAAGTCAATGAAAATTTGACAAGAATATGGTGGATACGCCGCTGGTACTTCCTATATATAAGTATTCTTGTCAAAGGATCGGAGTCATTATCAGGCGGTTATGAGAGGTTCCATGTATAAACTGTTTGTGTGATTATTGTTTAGATTAAATTTATTATTTTCAGTACATGCAATACGATCGGCTCCGTTTGATTGAGCCTTGATCGCACAGACATTTTTCATTTTCAGTACATGCAATACGATCGGCTCCGTTTGATTGAGCCTTGATCGCACAGACATTTTTCATTTTCAGTACATGCAATACGATCTTTTGGTTGTTGTATTTGTTGTAGAGTCACATAGAACTAATCATAACTTGTGGATAAAGTCAATGAAAATTTGACAAGAATATGGTGGATACGCCGCTGGTACTTCCTATATATAAGTATTCTTGTCAAAGGATCGGAGGCATTATCAGGCGGTTATGAGAGGTTCCATGTAGGATTTAGTATGTTTTGGTTGAAGTTTGTTCATCATACATTTCAGTGTATTCAATTTCATCATTTATAGAAGTTGAGGTATGTCTCACTTCCACAATGACTAACCTCTCCATCATAACAAACGAGAGAGGTACTGTCATCATTCAAACATGTATACTATCAGAATTTAGACTCAAGCTGTGGTTGTTGTGTTGTTTATGTTTTAGAGTCACATAGGACTAATCATAATTCACTGATAAAACCAATGAAAATTTGACGAGAATATGGTGGATACGCCGCTGGTACTTCCTATATATAAGTATTCTTGTCAAAGGATCAGAGGCATTGTCAGGCGGTTATGAGAAGTTCTATGTAGGATTTAGTAATTTCTTGGTAACTAATCATAACTTGCGGATAAAACCAACGAAAATTTGACAAGAATATGGTGGATACGCCGCTGGTACTTCCTATATATAAGTATTCTTGCCAAAGGATCAGAGGCATTATCAGGCGGTTATGAGAAGTTCCATGTAGGATTTAGTATTGTCTTGGTTGAAATTTATGTTACATTTATATCATCTCGCCATTTAAAGAAATTGGATTGTGTTCTATTTCTACATAAACTAACCTCTCCATCATAACAAACGAGAGAGGAACTGTCACCATTCAAACATGTATGTTATCAGAATGTGGACTCAAATATTGGTTGTTGTATTTATTTATGTTCTAGAGTCATATCATAGAACCAATCATAACTTACTAATAAAACCAATGAAAATTTGACAAGAATATGGTGGATACGCCGCTGGTACTTCCTATATATAAGTATTCTTGTTAAAGGATCAGAGGCATTGTTAGACGGTTATGAGAAGTTCCATGTAGGTTGTAGCATTAGGAATTTTGTTTTAGGATATAACCCTATCCTTCCAAACATATCAAAACTCTTACGCATGATATCATATGTAGTGAATCAACTCTGCTTATCAATATTTTTATCGGAGGCAACAAAAAGCGATTCCTGTAACAGGGTACTTAACCCTTACAAGGGACGTTACCACCTCAAACAAAAACTTAAACTCTTACTCTTTTTCTAAGCATGTAACTGTCAAACTAAACACCATCATTTTTAGTCAAATATATCACTACTTAAATTTCGGGAAGAATTTTCTAAAAAGCAGGGGATACTGTAACATCCGTCAAAAACCGGATTTACCAAACCCGCTCCGTTTATTAACCGAACAATCAGTTAAAAATTTCGTGGCGTATTTAATGCCCAAATTATTTTTAAACGATACATAATTAATAAGTATATTGGATTATAAAAGTTTTATTTGAAAAAGATATTAAAATTAGTGGTTTAAAAATAAAAGAAGGCTGCCGGGTTTCGAACCCGGGTCAGCCGAGTCAATCTGGTCAACAAAGCATTAACACACACGCGCTCAACCACTGCGCCACTTATGTTTCTTGTTAATTAATGGAAACAATTAATTCATAACATGAATCTCAATTTCAAAACCGACGCGCCTATTTGCAGTCGTCGGAAATCCCGACTATCTCGCCAAGATTGGACGGTTTCTTCAGTCTTAACGTAAACATTAACTATTACATCGGTTATAACCGATGTCCAGTCCGCGACACAAGTTATAACCGCCGGAAAATCTTTAACCGACGAATCAAGACGGAAATCAGACTAAATACGTCGATGTTCTGCCATATAAATACCCCCTCAAACCTCTGCTAGCTTTTTCGCTCACAATCACACCTTTACCCGACGTAATTCCACTCGCCGGAAAAGTTCTGCAACTCGCCGGAAAACCGAGCCTTTCACCTTTGAGCCTTACTGAACCCCCAGAGCTCATACCGAAGCCACCCACATTCATCTCAAGCTCGTTGAAGACTCTCTGCCGCAAGACATACGTCGCCGGAATAACCTGCTGACATCGGAGTTCCGCCGGAAAACAGAGGAGTCCAGTTCGGTATACTTTACACTTAATCTTTCATTCTTTTTATTTATCTCAGCTGTATTTAATCGCAACACACTAAAGAAACTTGATAAAATCATCGAACCAGTCGGACTCCGTTTCTGGTTGAGTCCAACGAAGAAGATGAAGTTTCAGTAGTATATAAGTTTAATTAAAATCAAGATATATCTCGGGTTAGACACACAGTCCAGTGGTGGACTGTGTGCAAATAAAACACGCTTACGTCTCGAGTTCGATTCTTGTCCCACGCACACTCGCCTTAATAAAAATGTTCTTCTTTTTTTACCGAACCGGATTCACTGCTCATATATGTTAAGTTTAATAAAAACCGGAATAATAACCAAGATAGACACACAGTCCAGTGGTGGACTGTGTGAACGTTTAATCACACGTCACGAGTTCGAGTCCAGACTACCGCACCGGTTCGGACAATTATCAAACTTTTTTTTTAAAACAGAAACGGAACTATTTAGTTTGTATATAAGTATAATAAAAATCAGATTATTTAACAAGTTAGACACACAGTCCAGCGGTGGACTGTGTGTTAACTCAACCCACAGGTCCCGGGTTCGAGACCTGTGGAGCGCACCGAGTCGTTAGATTAAAATCGTTTTTAAAAATAAATGATTTTCAGTTTAATCCAATTAGTATATAAATATAATTAAAAACAGAAATATTTCAGGTTAGACACGTAGCTCAGTTGGTAGAGCTGCGTGCACGCGAACGGGAGGTCTCGGGTTCGAGCCTCACCCCGCGCACACAAATTACAGTCTGACCGGTCAACAAGTCAACGGTCAACGGTCGCAAAAAGTCAACATTTTTTATTATTTTTATTTATTTATTTTATTTAAAAATCAATTAAAAATACTTAAAAATAACATTTTTAAGGTTAGAAAATAGCCTTAAACTCACAAAAATACACCCAACAATCCTACTAAAATGGATTAATAAAATCCGTTTACTTACCGAACCATTATGCCATTATCTAGGTTAGTTTCACTCGTGGTTAAATCCAACTTCGTGCGTATTCAACATCATCAACCGAACGCACCCAATGTGAGTGAATCTTACAACTCCCCTTTTTAATTACACGTTTTGGGGTGTGTCATGTGTCACCAAAATTAACTCGTTTATTTAAACTTGTGCCATACCATATTGTGATCTAAACTTAGATTATATATTGTTTGTCGTTATGTATTTCATATTGTCAAGTTATATGCAATTCATTCATTAGGCCCAACAGTTCCTCGTGGGAGACGAGTTGAGCAACGCGTGCCTCAAAACATATCCATTATTGTTCGTGTGTGTATTATTTAGTTTATATTGTTTGTAGTTATGTATTTCATATTGTCAAGTTTATGCAAATCATTCATTAGGCCCATCAGTTCCTCGTGGGAGACGAGTTGAGCAACGGGTGCCTCAAAACGATCCATTATTGTTCATGTGTGCATTATTTAATATTAAATGATTGGTGTATAAGTTTACATCTATTTTTACTCATGTGTGGTTGTGCACTTTATTTTATAATCAATTGAATAAACTTGTTCAAATGTTTTTCATAGGATTCACTCGCCAACTTTTTGTTTATCCAAAAACCATTTTTACACATGATACAAGTGAACAGGATGAAGCAAGGAAAACATAGGAAATGCCTTAGAAGAAAACAATGAAGCCTAGATTGATGTTTAGGACATGATGTAATTATGATTGTATATTTCCCATTAAAATGTATTAATGAATATGAAACGTTATAATAAATGTCATGAGCTTTGATGATAACCCAATCATGCCCCGATCACCTTTTCCGCTGCGGGTCGGGGTGTGACAGAAGTGGTGTTAGGTGAAGATGATGAGGATGGTGATGAAGTGATAGGTTTTGATGACAAAGGAACTGGTGATGGAATCCCTTCATCATCATCTTCAACAACAATTTTTTTTCTTTTGTGTTGGAATCTGATTTGTGGTGAAGGTGGTCGTAATGGAATTCTTGGTCGTGTGGATAATGGTTGGGTTAAAGTGATAAATGTGGAAAAGGTTTAATTAACATATGTTGGAACATCTGTTGGCACATCAGCTGTACTAACATCTGTTGGTGATGAAGATGATTTCTTTGGTGAGGGTTTTTGTTTCTTTGAGGTGGTGGTGTTGGTTTTGTTGGAGCAGAGGATACACTTGTAGTCATGGAAGTGGTTTTAGAAGAGGTGGTTATTGGCTGTCTGGCATTTCTTGTTGATTTTCTTCTTTTTGAAGTGCCAATGTCTTCTGTTTCCCTCTGCTTGGCCTTTTCTTTTTCAATTTGTTTAGAAGCTTCACTTCCGGTGTAATCTTGCGTTTTCTGCTTTTCTGTGGCAATTTCTTTTGCTAGTTTGTTCAGGGTCTCATCAATCCCTTTTTGAACACTAGCATCTGATGAACACAGCAGAAGTTTGATTTGCAGCCGTGGTTGTAACAGACCTTGGCTTTTGTTGCATCTTTGAGTCTGGCTACAACTTTCTCAGTTTATCACTCTCTCCCTTTTTGGCATCATCCTCTACTTCTTCATGAAGGACTGTTGTAGGGGCAGAGCTAGTGGTCTTTACCAAATGTTCTTTAATGGCCTTGATGTCAGCTTAAGTATCTTTGTATCTGGCCTCAACCATGTTTCTGATAAGCTTCATGTGAGTTTCATGGTGAATGTCAACCGAATTCCTTTAAGCTATAATGATTGGTTGAACAGATTTCCATAGCTCATTGGTAATTTGCTGTGTTGATGGTTGGCTTTGAGAATTTTGTAAATCTACTTCATCAGATCTTTCATTTCAGTGATTGAAGACTCCATTGATGTCATTCTCTACGTTAATTCTTTGTATCTCAATTCATCACCTAATTTGATAGAATCATCTAAATCCTACCAGAGGTAGTTGTATTTGAATCATCAATAGGAGGAATCTCCATGTTATCAGACCCAAATGCCCCTTTGTCTTGGTACTAGGGACTTCCAACTGGAGCAGAGGTTACAATTGTAGCCTCAACAGTTGTTGCCTTTAAGGAAGTCTGATGGATGTAACCACTGTCCAACTGAAACACTGTTGTGTCATCAGTTGTAGTGGCTGCTTCACTTAAATTACCACCAAGAGTTACTTGTAACTCACGGGGGTGTAACCTCCTCAGCTGTTTCTGGGTTGGCAAAGAGATTTAACTCAGACACAGTCACATGTGGAGGTGAACTCTGATGAATAGGTGATTGAGAGCAACTGATTTGTGTCTGAGTTATCTCAATTGCATGAAACAGAGGTATGATAGTAGGTGGAATTGAGGGTGAGAAAGAGAATTTGTCCTGGGAGAGGGGCTTATAAACAAAGATTCAATTGAATCATCTTCTTCATAATGTGGGATCCATATGCTTACAACATGTTCCTTTTATGAGGAAGCAGGAGGAGTTTGGCTTTTAGGTGGAGATCTTTATAGCTGTTGTGAGGAAGTAACAACAGTGGTTTCAAGTGGCTTTTATGCTACCAAAAGGTTATCCTCAGGGATCTCATCTTCTAGAGGTGCCTTTTTATGAATTGTGGTTTTGGTGGGCTTTTTGGATTTGGATGGTTTCTTTTTGGATTTTTCTTGTATAGGTTTCACAACACCGGTTGTGGTGTCATGATCACCAGGAGCAGTAGGCTCAGCAATAGAGGTTTGAGCTTGAGATGTGGACTCATCCAAAATTTTCTCATCCCCCTTTGCTTTTGTTTTGGAAACCTTTGACTCCATATTTTTATTATTGTAAAGATTTCAGTAGTAAGACTCTTTATCTCAAAGTTAACTCTCTGTTTAAAATTTTTTTCTAGAAGTTGCTTTTGTAGATAATAGCTTAAAAGCCTTGGATATAAAAGAAAGCTTTATTTTGAAATTTTATTATAATTTGTCACCAAGTCATAAAAAATACATGGGATAGATTAAAATCAGATTTTGTCAAAATAGCATAATCCAGAAATAGAATATTTTGTGAAATCTCATTAAATGAGGTGGTCTTTGCTGAAAGACAAGTAAGTAAGGTATGGAAAAATATCTCATTTCAGAAGGAAAATTTGGTTTAAAAATGGTAACACTAGATAACTGACCCTCATACCCACGTTCTATGAACTCAGCATGTAATTCCTGCTTGCCAAAAGAAGTGTTCCCATCTAGGTCATTGAGACCAAAAGTTGTGGAAATTGAGGATGGGAAAATTTGGACAAGGGTTTCTCCGACCTTGGAAATGATAGCATATGGCTTCTTCTTTTAAGATTCAACCTTAGCATTTGCCCAGAACTGTCGGAGTGTATCCATATAGATTGGTGTGTTTGCAACCATGATGTCTTTGTATTTTGATTATGTGAGAACATCAATTATTGAATGGAATGAAGTATTAGTGTCGGTTTTCTCGAAAGTGGGGAGGTAGTTGTGTGGGAATTTGATGTTGAGAGCCATGATCAGAGATGGAAGTGAGGAGTAATGAAGAAGATGAGAGTAATGAAAGCCGCTTTAGAGAATTTTGAATTCAAGACGACAAGTAAAAACTCTGTTTGGATAGAACAGTGATATATAAAGGGAAAAAAGTGAATGATGACATGGCAGCGGTTTCAAAGATCTGATGGCTAATCATCTGTCCATGTGTAACCTCTGATGGATAATGGATGACAGTTGTTAGGTAAACCGATGCAGAGAACCGGCAGTGGTTGAGAATAGTGGTCATGAACCGCGGTGATTTTACTCTATCAGAGGGTAGATATAAGTGGATAAGGCAAAACAGTGGTTTAGCCCAAACAGTGGATGGGAACAGTGGACAGGATAACAAAGGTTACATTTAGCAGTGGATAGACATTTAAGCCAAATAGAGGTTTAGAAACAGTGGTTTAAAATAGACTTTTAGGATTATTGAAATTTTCAATTTTAGCTATTTTTAAGGATGGATTTTTGATTTTCTGAAAACATTTTAATGCTTTTTATTCATGGAAAACAAAATTTTTGCTTTTAATCCATGTTAAGCATGTCAATTCTGGAGATCAAGCTTTCAAAAGTAGATGTATCTAAAGCCTTTGATAGAACATCTACTAGCTGATCCTTAGTTGGAACATGATGCAGAGAAATCAAACCTTTTTCATAGCAATCTCTTACAAAGTGATGTCTAATGTCAATGTACTTGGTTGTTGAATCTGAAACTGGATTTTTAAAGATGTTTTCAGCTGCTTGACTATCCAACATGAGAGGAGTCTTTAGAGCAGTTATACCAAAATCCAGCAATTGATTTTGAAGCCATAGGAGTTGAGCAGTGCAACTTGCAGCAGCAATATACTTAGCCTCAGCTGTGGATGTTGAAACTGCAGCTTGCTTTTTTGCTTTGCCAAGAAACTAAGCAATAGCCTAGAAGTTGACTACGTCCTAAAGTTGACTTCCTTGTGGCATGACATCCAGCAAAATCACTATCTTAGTAACCTGAAAGCTTAATATTCCCATTAGCAGGATACTAGATACCAAGTGTGGGAGCACCTTTTATGATCTAAATATCCTTTTCACAGCAATAATATTTAACTTCTTAAGTGCTAACTAGGATCTGGCACAGACACATGTAGCAAACATGATATCTGGCCTAGATGCAGTTAGGCATAATAAAGACTCAATCATGCTTCTATAAAGAGTTTGATCAACCAAGTTATCTTTGTCATCAATAGTGACTAGCTTAGATGTAGCCATGGGTGTACTACATGGTTTACAATCATTCATATAAGATTTGGTAAGTAGTTCTTTGACATACTTACTTTGATGAATGAAAGTAACATTTTGCAATTGCTTAACTTGAAGAGCAAGAAAGCATTGGAGTTTACCGATAACACTCATTTCAAACTCTGCTGTCTTGAGTTCTCAAAACTCTCTACACATGCCATTGCATGTGGATCCAAAAATGATGTCATCCAAATAAATTTGGACAAGCATCAAATCCTTTCCTCTCCATTTTAAAAACATAGTTTTCTCAATTTTACCTCTTGTATAGCCTATGTATAAGAGAAGTGTGGAAAGAGTTTCATACCAGGCTCTAGGTGCTTGTTTCAAGCCATAAAGCTTTATTTAGCTTGTAAACATGATCTGGATAAGAAGTTTCTTCAAAACCATGGGGTTGGCATATATATACCTCTTCCTTGATCATGTTATATAAGAATGCACACTTGATATCCATTTGATACACCTTGATGTTGTGGTTGGCAACAAAGGCTAAAAACACTCTAATGGCCTCCAGTCTTGCAACAAGAGTAAAAGTTTCAACATAATCAATGCATTCTTCTTGTCTATAGCATTGAACCACAAGCCTAGCTTTATTAATATAACAATGCCCCTTTTATCTGTTTTGTTCTTGAAGACCCATTTTCTGCCTATGGGGCATACATCCTGAGGCAATGGTACAAGTTCCCATACTTGTCTTTTGAATTGTAGGAGCACTTCTTGCATGGCCTCTACCCAACTGTTATCTTTTAATGCCTTTTAGTACTTGACAGGTTGTGTGGGTGATAGAAAACCAGCAAAAGACAAATGTTTTGGGATTGACTTCTTGTGAGAATTCCTTCATTGATGTTGCCAATAACTTGGTCTAGTGGGTGATTTTAAGGTAGATCAGATCTCCATTGTATGGAATTGAGAGGTGAAGGCTGCAGATGGGAATCATCTGAGCTAACATCTGTTGGCAATTTTGAAGAGCCAACATCTGTTTGAAATGGAGGTGGAGGTATAGGTGGGATAGGTTTAAACATGGGTTGACTTTTGTTCACATAAAGTGGACTTTTATCAACATGTGTTTGACTTGATGAACTGGCAGTGGTTTAAGGATCAACAACTGTTGATGCAACAATGGCAGAGTTTTCACAGTTGTTAGTAACATCTGTTGCTCTAGTGGAGGAAGTGACTTTGTATTGTGGAATCACAATGTCATATCCATAATCTTGATAGGAAGATTGTGGTGTACCTGCAGTGTTAGTCTTGATAGACACATCTTCAAATGTAAACTTGTCTAGATCAAATAATTCACCAGAATTTGTTGGGATTTCTAATGAAGAAAGTTTATTGAACTTCACATTCAAGTCCCTTCCACACACCTAGTTCTTGTGTTAAACACTACATAGGTCTTGGCGGTGGTTGAGTATACTAGAAAATAACCACAAGCTACTTCGGGCTGCAAATTTTGAAAATGAATATTTTAAGTTTAAAATGAAACATGGGCATCCAAAGATTTTGAAATATGAGATTAGAGATTTAATTTTGTATAGAATTTCATAGGCAGTCTTTTGATGCCTAGGGTTAATCAAAACTTTGTCCAGTATATAGCAAGCAGTGTTTACAGCCTCTGCCCAAAAAGACAAGGGTAAACCTGAGTTTGCAAACATTGTTCTAGCAGCTTCAATCAAAGTTCCATTTTTCCTTTCAACCACCTCATTTTGTTCTGGTGTCCTTGGGATGTTGTAATGCCTAACAATCCCTTTTGACACCTATAAATCATCCAACTCCTTATTTTAAACTATCCCATTGTCACTCCTAAAGACTTTTACTAGCAGGTCAAATTGATTTTCAACTTGTTTTACAAAATTTTGAAAAATACCTGTAGTCTCATCTTTGTAGTGCATGAAGTAGGTCCACATAAACCTTGAAAATCATCAACTATGACAAGACAATATCTCTTCTTTTTAAGACTCATGATTTTTACACGGCCAAACAAGTCCATACGTTGCAATTGCAGACACTAACTTGTTTTGGACTCTCCAATTGATTTGTATGAACATTTATGTTGTTTACCTTTTAAACATGAAACAAAATGTTCATCACAGGTGAATTGTTTTGATGGAAGACCTCTTACAAGACCTTGTTTGGAGAGTGTAGTGATAGTTTTAAGATTTGTGTGACCAGGTCTTCTATGATGTAGTTCTATCTCTTTGTTAGAAGCAACGGAGAACAAACATGCATTGGACATTGGATTATCTGTTGATGCACTTTTTTATCTGTCTCTTGTTCTTAGTTACATCTGTAATTGTACGGTCTTTGTTTACTGTGTATATAGTTTGGATGTGTTGACCAAATCAAGATATCCTCCTATCTTGGTTTAGTACGACTATTAGTTTGTCTGTGTAAAACAGTTGCATGTGTGCATACTGTTAAGTCTTGTGTACGTCATGTCTGTATTATGATCTCCAAAGAAGACTTCTCTGTGCGAATGAGAAATGCTTCATACGAGCAAGATATTGCTCGTACGAGCCACTCATCCTTCGTACGAGTGAGTTCATCCTTCGTACAAGCAAATTCAATCGTTACGAGTATCTTTGGAGAATGTCTTTTATGTCTTTTGGTGTTTCGTATGACCAGCAACATACTTCGTACAGTTGCTGAGTGTGGACACTATATAAGCAGACATGCACTTCTAGGTATAGAGTTAGACAAGCTAGACAAGTTAGTCACATACTAGAGCTATACTAGAGAGAGAGACACAAGAGCACAGAGTGTGTTGCATGAGTCTGTATGAACATTATTTGTACCAGTTCTCTTCGTTAATCAAGATATTGAATCTTTGGTTATCATGTGTTCTTACTTTGTTTTAGTTTCCATACTTACGAGGATTCCGCACTCGTATTTGTGTTGTATAAACAGGGAAGTAGGTTAATCTTGATCCTCCAAGTGGACTTACATTATCTTTCAACTTATCAACTACATACACATTGCCACTACTGTGAGCAACAAGCTGCTTTGCTCTCAGCTATAATTTGATCAATCTTTTTAACCAATTCTGGCCCAACAATCTGACAAGTTTTCTTAGTGAAGAATGACCCATAGCCTTTATCACTCATTTGAGATACACTTAAAAGATTAAATTTCAGATTATCAATAAGATTGACATGTTCAAACTTGAGTTTCCCAGCCTGGACAATCCCTAACCCTAACACCTTGCCTTTTGAATTGTTACTAAAGGATATATCACCCCCACCATGTGCCATGAAATCTTTGAGGAGGGCTCTACATCCTGTCATGTGTCTGGAGCCTTCACGATCTACATACCATAAACTATCAAAGCAAGTAGGAGCTCCCTGCACATAGTAAACAATTAGTTTAGGTGAGTTTCCAAAGCCATGATGGCTTTGGATGGGGTCACAAATATCTCAGCCTCAAGTCCAGGAATATGGCCAATGTTTTGAATAGATTTTGATA
Source organism: Scalesia atractyloides (assembly GCA_947069175.1). Classification (NCBI taxonomy): domain Eukaryota; kingdom Viridiplantae; phylum Streptophyta; class Magnoliopsida; order Asterales; family Asteraceae; genus Scalesia; species Scalesia atractyloides. Next base: position 46,112,148 of record CAMTDV010000026.1, on the reverse strand, counting down.
ACATCTATTGTGGACCATTCCTATCAACTGATCATAACCATGAGGATGCCTGTTAACTCTTGGTTTAGATGGTCTTTTGTAGACCTCATAGCCAAGTGGTACACTCTTGTAAGCAGGTTGGCAATATCCCCTTGGAAATTTATTAGCTGGTGGTGCATCTATTACCTGAACCTCTCTGGGAGCAAAGGTTATATTCAATTGTTTGGTAACAGATGTTTGGACAAGGATAAAAGTATGATTGGTGTTTTCATTTCTTGAACTCTTAAGGGTTTTAGATTTATACTCATTTCTTTTAACATCAAAATTTTTGAGATAAACACACTCTTGAGTTTTGTGGTTTGATCTACCACAAATGTTGCAATTTGGTGAATCAATGATCACATGTGTTTTGTGTATATCATAACCTTTTAGAAGAAAACAATTTTTTTGTGACATGATTCTTCTTTTCAAAAAAATAAAAAAAAAACAAGTTGGATATTTTCTCTCTTTTCTTTCCTTTTTCTGTCTCTTTGTCAGCAGATGTTGTAACATCTGCTGTAAGATCTTTTAAGGGAATGATCTTGACTTGTGGTGCCTTTACACCTTCAATGGCTGAAAATCCATTGGCTTAAAGTTGTCAAGAATGTCACACTCACCTGACCAGGTAGGTTTGAATTGATACTTTTCAATTTCCTCAAAGTTGAGGATCCTGCTGGTCTTTCTAAAACAATTTTCTTACCATTTGGTTAAGTGACTTAATTTCTTGACCAGCCAAGTTTGTTGGAACAATTTCAACCAACGCACAATCATTTACAGCAGTGTTTTGAGAAACTTTGTCATGTTTTCTAAAACCTAAACCCAATTTTACATTGCTTTTGATTTGTGATTCTAACATAATCTCATAACCATTACAGGATTCCACCCACTTTTCACAAGTAATTTGGGTAGATTCAAGCTCCTTTTTACAACTTTGATATTTTTCTATCATAGCTTGGAGTTGATCCTTGGTTATGATGGACTCATGTTTGAGACTGCTGATTTCAGAATCTTTTTCAAACAGATTTCTTTTTAACTATGTTGCAAATTTTTCAAACTGAATTTCATCATCCAAAATTTTGTTTCTAAGATTTTCATTCACCTCTTTTATGTTAGCAAAAGCAATAATTTGTAGGAAAATTTTCATTAAAGGACAATCTCATTTGTATGAAACATTGGTTCGTATGAAGAACAACTTAGTTTGTTTTTCGTGTTTCAGTATTTCAAACTGTGTGATTTTTCAAACTTTGTGACTTTTAAAAGGAAACTGTTATTTTCAAAAAACTAAAGTTTAATCCTTTTAATTTTCATAATCAAGAAAAATATAATGAGTACTAATCCATGGGATTGGAGTAGTAGTTCAAGCACAAATCAAGACTCTTCACAGAACTCCACAACCTCATGGGTTAAATCATTGATGCCTCAACATACAGCCATGATTACCGCAAATCAATGGGCATGTGTCGCAAACCAGAACCAGAGCATTCAGACTCTTCTTTTGAGTGAGAGTGAAACTGGGAGTAATAACCGTCCACCTAAACTGAACCATATGAACGATTATCCGTCATGGAAAAGTCATTTCCACACATACGTTCTTGGACAGAACACAGAATTATGGACATGTTTTACTACACCCTATAAAGAATCACTCGAAGAGGCAGGATCAAATCCAACCTCCTTAGCCAATCTAGATGAAGGTGATAAAAAGGCTTACGATCTAGACAAAAAGGCGTTTGCTATCCTAACACAAGGACTCCATAAAGACATTTATCATTAGTTTGTGTACTGTACGACCACCAAAAATCTGTGGGATACCCTGGAAGCATGAGGAGAGGGTAATGCTGCAACCAAAAAAATTCGGCATGATCTGCTAAAGAAGGAGTTTGAAGGTTTCATGTTCATGGAAAATGAAACACTGAATGATATGACAACATGTTTCTACCATTTTCTTAGCAAAATGTACTCGTACAAAGTGTTAGCATCTCCACAAGAAATCGTGATGCGCTTTGCTGACGCATTAGCCCAAAAATGGGGTCAATTTATTGACTTATTAAAACATACATGTGTTTTAGATCCAATCAGTATTTATGAATTTGTGCAGAAATTGGAGACCAAAAATGAAGAAGAACTTCGAAAGGCACAAAGAATTACCGTTCCACAAAACCCTGAGATGTACTTTGGAGGTATTAATACAGGTATAAGTACAAATCAGCAACCAAAACTTCAAACCGCGTTTGTGCCAAACGTGAATCCCTTTCTACCACAACCACGAGATTTTGCACCTCAAGTTCCACAACAAGCTTCTCAACAAGCTTTCCATGGAAACAACGTTCAACCTGCAAATCCTAATACAGTCAGACTTGACACATCACATCTTTCCAAGGTCAGCGTAGAAGTTGCTCAGGAACATATGGAACTTCTAAATACCATGGTTAGTGCCTATTGTGGATTAGTGGTAGGTCAAATTGGAAACATCAATTTGACAAATGAAGACTACCAACAAATAAACAGAGATGAGATGGAGCTAATGGATATCAAGTGGGCATTTGCAAGTGCGGTGAGAAGAGCTAAGGATTATTTGAGCAGAACAGGAAGAACCAGTTTGGAAAGCAAGAAAGATACAAAATATGGTTTTGATAAAAATGTTGTTACTTGCTTCAACTGTGGTGAAAGAGGTCACTTCAAGCGTGAGTGTACGAGACCCAGCAAACAAGGAAATCACAACCCCTTCCGAAATCAATCACAACCATTGAACACAACTCAAGTTAACCATGATCGAAGGTTAGTAGCTGTTAACAACCCAAACAATACCAACCAGTCAGGACCTTCAAACAACACAAACAGAGCCTTAGTAGTTCAGGCAGATGAAGGATGCGATTGGTCAGTGCAATTGGGAAATGAGAATCACGCAGGAACTGCATTTATGCCAAGATCATCAATCGAATCAAACATGTTTACAACAATGATAATTCCGATGATGATGATAGTTCGGGGTATAATGGTGGTTCTGATGAAGATTGCTCAAGTTCAGGTGGTTATGGACCTGATTCAGATATCAGGGAAGGAAGTGATGCTGAGGTCAGAAAGTTGTTGAAAGAAGCAGAAAGGCTGAAAGGTCAAAAGGCATGATTGATGATAAAGGCAGAAACTACATCGAAGGAAACAGAAAAATTCTTTACAAATAGTGTAGCCTTTCCTCATCATACTGCCTTCATGGTGAATGTTGTCGGTTTGACAAGTCAGGTAAATTCCGACTCTCTTAAAATTTGCAGTGACTGTGCTAAATTAACAACAAAATTTGAAACAATAAACAGTCACAATCAAAACCTAGTTGTTGAACTATCAAAACGCAAAGAGTCTAACTTGGCTTTAACTCGAAACGAAAAAGAACTCAAATTTATAATAAAAACCCCTAAGAAGAGGGTTTCTGAATTAACAAAGACAGTTTTGAACAAACAAACAGGAACTAATAACTACATTAATCTCCTTGAGGAAACAAAGAAAGAGTTAGCCATCGCCAAATGCGAACCTGATGCGATCAAGCTAAAATTGGAAAGTTATTCTAACTCCCGATATGTGCTTGATCATGTCATTGACGTTCAAAAACTAAAAGGAGATGTTAAATACATTGGGTATAAGTCGTGTCCACCTCCGTTGAAGCACAACTATACCAAATTGCCTGATGAAGAGGAAATGCCACACTTTGAACCCTCGGTACCTCTTAATCCTGAAGAATTTGCAGAGGATTAGGGTTCAAGCTAGACGATTCCTCAGTTTAATCAAGAAAACCAGAAAAATCATCATCGGTTGTTAATCAGAACCCCTCTACAACAGAGGAGGATGATTTGTCAGATGATGAGTTCGAGAAAAATGATCAGGATCAATCTCTTGATGAGGAAAAAGGGATAGAAATGTCTGCTACTCCCAGCGTGAAAACTGTTGAAAATCAAGAGAATGATCCTATGAAATCTATCAAGACAAATGTGTCTACAGATGAAAATGATAATGTGTTGTATACATTGGTTGGAGACAAGAAAATATATTCTAACAAAGACTTTCCGATCAAAAATGTAAATCCAACCTCTATTGATCAAGTCTTTGAAAACTCAACAACCAATTTGGAGAAGAAAAACACAATCAAGTCACAACCATTATCAAGTTCAAAAGAAAAACACCGAGAAAAGCGAGTTGAAAAGCCTAAGGTACCACAACCAAAGGTTGAAGCAAAAGGCACTCGCTATAAAAAGAAGTTTAAGAATGTTAAATTTGTGAGTTCTACTGGTACTGATAAAGTCGAGACTTTTGAAGGCATATCTAATATAGATTTTGTAAACAAAGTCAAGATTTTAAAGCGTAATAGTGAAAACCATTACACTCAACATACAAATGGGTGTGAAAATGAACCAAGTACCTCAAGACCCACAAGTTCAACATCAAGTCACAGAATAGGATCTCCTGAGTTTGTTGAGAGGAGAACTTGTTTTAAATGTGGAGAATTCGGAAACATAATCAAGAATTGTACAAACCCAGCAAAGCCTGGATTTGTTGAGAAAACCCTCCTGAACCTACTTACCAACGTCGATCTGTTTCTCCAAAACAAGACAAACACATTGTTAAAGAACAGGAAGAAAAACAGAGACGTAAATAAGTAAAAATAATTGAAAAAGCATTGAAACCAGATCCTTCAGAAAGGAAACCAAGTTCTTCAATTTTAATAAAACCATAAGGTGTTAAAAATGTAAATAATAGTCATTCTGGTAAATTTCAAAAATCTTGGAAACCTATGACCGGTGATGGTTCAAGAGGAGGCACACAATTTCCAAATCATCAAGAAATAGAAATTACATTTCTTGATGATAAGGGTCGACCCAAGACCACTAAGGCTTAGGTACCTATCTCAAACTGATTAGGTTTTTGAAATGTGCAGGGTGTTCCAAGAGGAACTGTGAATAGTCATTGGATTGTTGACAGTGGAGCATCAAGGCACATGACAGGCGACTTAAGGCTCCTTTTTTATGTGAAAAGCATTTGAGGAGGCTATGTTGCTTTTGCTGGAGACAAGGGCGGATACAACACTTGAGAAGGAATGGTATCCAATGGTGTGGTTAGCTTTGATAAAATCAATTATGTTCGACAAATTGATCACAATCTTCTGAGTGTTTCTCAATCTGCGACAACTAGTTTACGGTTCATTTTGATGATGCCGGATGTTATGTGCTAAAACCTGGTTTCAAAATTCCCAAAGAATGGATCCTCCTATCGGCTCCAAGAATTAATGACCTGTATATTCTTGACATGAGCCAAGCTATTACCACGTCTGCACAAGTCACATGTTTTGTCTCAAAAGCCACCGAAAAGGAATCAATCTCTTGGCACAGACGAATGGGACACATTCACTTGAGGAAAATGAACTATTTGGTGAAAAACAATCGTGTGAATGGTGTGGCAGTGAAGAATTATCATTTATAAGACGTCTGTGTATCATGCCAAAAGGGAAAGCAAGCGAGAAAATCTCATCCTGTGAAGAAGATTAACATGGTGAATATGCCTTTGGAACGTCTTCATATGAACCTTTTTGGACCTATGAAACACAAGACTACCTTTGGTGATTCATATTGTTTAGTAGTTACTGATGACTACTCAAGATTTTCATGGGTGAATATGCTGGCACACAAAAGTGAAGTTCCTAATATCCTCAAGAATCTCCAGACACTGTTAGAAAATTTGTATAATCTGAAGGTAAGGAGAATCAGAAGCGACAACGGCACCGAATTCAAGAATCAAGTTATGGATGAGTTCTATTCTTCTAAAGGCATTCTGCATGAATACAGTTCTCGATACACTCCACAACAAAATGGTGTCGCTGAGAGGAAAAATAGAACTCTGATTGAAACAGCAAGAACTATGCTAGTAGAATCAGAACTTCATGTTCAATTGGGGAGAAGCTGTGGCTACTGAATGTTACACGATGAATAGAGTTCTTATGGCGAAGAGGCACAGGAAAACATGTTTCGAGTTGTTACATAAAAGGAAACCGGATGTTTCTTCTTAGAACCTTTTGGCGCTCCATGCACTATGATTGATCCACATGGTAAATTTGGTCCGAAAGCTATCGAAGGTTTCTTTCTTGGATATGCTACTCCTAATTTTAGAATATGGAATTTGTCAACAAAGAAGATTGAAGAATGGGGTGAAGTCAAGGTTCAAAGATACACTGCATCAGTAAGAGCGTCGGGTGCTCCTTGGATGTTTGACTACGATGGACTGTTTAACTCTTTTAATCTGCCATTTTTTATGATGCTTCTACACCTGCTCAAATGCTACTAGAAAGTGATACTGCAATTGACTCGTCATTAGTACGACCAATTATTGTTAACCCTCAAGTGTCTACTTCGGTTAACAATTTGTTCAGAATGAGGAATTCGAAGATGCTGCTGATTACAATATTTCGTTAAAAGATGATGAGTTCCATGATGCAAATGAAGCTACTTCTGCTCCGGTTCCTGGAATTTCATATGTCACGTCAAATATTCAGAATCTAGGGACTACTGAAAGTCATGCATCTACATCTTCATCAAATCTAGCAAACGAATTAGCTGTTGATTTGAATATCAACAATTTAGGTATAAATCCTTGAGTTCCTGATGTTCCTGAAACTCGAATTCATAATACCCATCCTCAGTAGAATATCATAGGAGATGTCCAAAGTGGTGTGCAGACACGTAATCAGCTTAGGAGTGATCAGAATGTTGGTTTGTATTCGGTTATTAGGGAATCTGGGAACAGAATGATTGGTCATTTTCCTGCTATGTCTGCCAAGTTGAACCGAAATCTTGGAAGGAGGCTATGAAATAAGACTCATGGATTGAAGCGATGCAAGAAGAACTTCATCAGTTTCAGAAGGTAGGCGTGTAAAAATTGGTTGACAGGCCTGACAACTATAAGAAGATTGGTACAAGATGGGTTTACAAATGTAAGAAGGATGACCGAGGTGTTGTTGTGAGAAACAAAGCAAGATTGGTCATCCAGGGCTTTAATCAGGTAGAAGGCATTGATTACAATGAAGTTTATGCACCGGTAGCTCGTCTTGGGGCCATAAGAATTTTCTTAGCTTATTCGTCCTACAAGAAGTTTACGGTCTACCAAATGGATGTTAAAAGTGCATTTCTTCATGGTGTGGTTGAAGAAGAGGTATATATTGAGCAACCGCCTGGTTTTGAAGAGCCAATCCATCCTGACAAGGTTTGGCTTCTCAATAAGGTGCTATATGGTCTACATCAAGCTCCACAGGCTGGGTATGAAACATTGTCTTCCTATCTTCTGAAGAATGGTTTTCGACGTGGATTGATCAACTGTACTCTCTTCATCAAGGAACAAAATGAGGACTTATTGCTGGTGCAGGTGTATGTTGATGATATTATTTTTTGGTCGACCAACGACAAAATGTGCAAAGAATTTGAGCAGGTGTTGCAAGAGAAGTTCGAGATGAGCGCAATGGGAGAAACGTTTTAGGTTTGCAGGTTCAACAATGTAAGGAAGGGACTTTCATCCATCAAACCAAGTACGTCGGGGATATTCTCAAACGATTTCAAATGGAAGACTCAAAGCCCATAGGAACTCCATTAGCTCAGAATCATGGGATTACTCCTGACGGAATGGGTGAACATTTGGAACCATCTCTTTATCATGCTATGATCGGATCTCTCATGTATCTTACTACTTCAAGACCAGATATAATGTACCCAACATGTCTTCTAGCTCACTACCAGTCCAGTCCGAAGGTTTCTCATTCGATGTAAAAAGAATTTTTCGTTATCTGAAGGGTCGCCCGGACACTGGTCTATGGTACCCTAAGGATGATAACTTTGATTTGACAACATTTAGTGATTCTGATCATGGTGACTGTAAGATCGACGCAAAATCAACATCAGCAGGATGTTAGTTCTTGGGTAATCGCCTAGTCACGTGGCAGTGCAAAAGGCAGACTTGTGTAGCTACGTCAACCTGTTAGGTTGAGTATATTTTGGCTTCTAGTTGATGCTCTCAGGTTCTATGGATTCAACAGCAAATGCGCGACTACGGTTTTGAATTTCTAACTACTCCTATTTTGTTGATAACGAAGCTGCTTTACATATCACTCGTAATCCTGTACAACACTAAAAAACCAAACACATTAAGATTAAGTATCATTTCATACGAGATTGTTATGAAAAGAAACTTATCAATGTTGTTAAACTCCACACCTATCACCAACGTGCCGACCTGTTTACAAAATCTTTTGATAAATCTCATTTTGATTATCTACTTTTGGTCAATGGCATCAAGGTGAAACCCGAGTAATTCATCCTTGGCTAATCATTTTTCGTAACATTTCTTAAAAACTCTAAAAATACAAAAAGATTTTCTATTTTCTCTTAGTTTTATATTTTAGGGGGGGGATATTTCAAGAAAATACAAAAACATGAGAAAATGTAAAAATACAAAAATTTGTTTTTTTATTTAGTTTAAGTTTTTATTACCTTCTTTAGGGGGAGAAAAATTTAGAAAAATACAAAAACAATAAAAAACCAAAAATCAAAAATGAGTTTCTTGAATAGATAAGTGAAGATGATGAAATACACCAGTAATCTGTCATAAACAGTCAAAAACACAAAATGAAAATCGATAAGTAGCTTTACTAATGATGTATCGGTAGGCTCACAATCAGATTAAAATGTGCAGGTTAATATAAACATAATGGACTACAAGCCAAGTGGGAACCATTCATTGGCATATGGTCTTGGTACCGAAATTTTGTTTGATAGTATGCCGAGGATTTGAGATATGCAATCTTTATGCTGACTTATCATCTGGGTATCATGGTTGAATCTTTTGCCGATAAATAACGGCGACGTAAGTCTAGAACTTCCATGATACCGTACATATGTGTAAATACAGCATACGACCTTCAATAAGGGATAAACTGTCACACCCTCAATTTCCACTTGCGGAGTTTTACCGCGAGGCGTGTGAACAAACCAGAATCTGTAACACTAGTACGTTGAACGACTCTACATGATTTGATTATACGTTTTCCAAAATCATTTGTTGTCGATTTTATATTACCAATATTTAGCATGAGTATCAGTTTTTAAAGTTTGAGCGGAAGCATAAATAAGTAATGATGCGGGCACCAACACAAACGCCAAAACAACTTGAAAAATCCCAAAACAATATTAATAAATAAGACTCTATAATGATGTCTTGTTCAATGCGTGTGCGTGCACCTAGAGCTCCTAGCGTCCTGAGAAACATGTAAAGAAACAAGTGTCAACATTAAAGATGAGTGAGTTCACAGGTTTTCATAAATTCGTTGTTCGGTTTTAGTTTGTTACTCCGTTATCCCCAACCCGGGATAACATATCAGTTCCATTATTCCAAACCCGGAATAATAAGTTGTTGTTTCCAATATTCCCAAACCGGAATATTAAGTTGTTGTTTCCATTATCCCCAACCCGGGATAATAAGTTGATGTTCCAATATTCCAAACCCGGAATATTAAGTTGTTCCGTAATTAAGTTCAATATTAATGTATATAGGCAGCTAGCATAAAGTCATGTCACTAAGTGTTCGCGATCGAAGCTGACTGTGTGCCTCCGTTTTGCCAGGCCTATCACATGACCATGGCGGTGTTAGGCCAATCATACATCCGTTGACCATACCCGGTCGGCTAGCGCGACTAGCTCGGATGGGGCTCGTCAGACCCAGTAGTACTACTTATAATTCCCCCGCTATTTAACCCAAATACTAACGATCCGAGGCTGCATAGTGACCATAACATTACATTAACATTAACTTAGTTACCGTATAGTTGTGTGACGTTAAATTCGTATAACATAAAGAGTTTGAGTTTGAGAGTGTATACATGTTTCTCCCCCTGTTGTTTAAAAACCGGATAAAGTTAGGGCCGTGAACTCACCTTTATTCTCGGTTAGTGTAGCAAAGATGTTATAAGAGATGGGACCGCTAGTTGCGTCCTAACAAACCAATTAATTCCACGTCAGTGTGAAATCACACCAATACAAATTCCACACGCAATTTACTCACAAAGTGATACACACAAACAACATATCTACACTCAAACATGCATGTAAGTATTCTCATGTGATCATAGTAATCAAACAACTTATCATAAACATATTCCAAATCCATACAACACTTTATACATACAATCACAAGTTATCAACTTTCTGCTTAACACTCAATTATTCAGCTGTTTTCTAGGATTTTTATAAAATAGTTCTAACATTCCAAAAATTCCCATATTTTTACAGTAGGTGACATTTTATACCATAGAAATTTATATAATTTTTCCAAGTCCTAAATCTTTACCAATTAGCCATAAATATTAATTCACTAAGCTGCAGTCAGATTTACCGCTTTCTGACTGCAGTCCACGGAAGAATTTATTTAAAAATCACTGATTGTCCAATTAACAAAATTCCAACTGGAGTTGCCCGGAAATTTCTATACCTAGTTACTGTACAAAAATCATGACTCAACTCCCTACTGATTTTAAAATCTAGCTTGATAAACAACCAACAAAATTCCAGAATTTTCACAGCTTTAGCTACTGAACTTGTTCAGTCCTTTAAAAATATCAAACGACTTCAGAAAATTATGAATCCAGCGCCATTAGATTCCTTATTCAAATCTCTACGTTCTAGACATCAGAAAATCCGTTTTTCGACAACTAACGACCAAGTTACAGCCAGATGAAATCGGCTGCAACTTTCACTCAGCTTCCTGTTTCAGCATGTTATTATTATAAACTCGTGTAATCCCGTTCATGCGATTAATCTAAGCGATCTAGCTCTGATTTCTAGTCCTAGATTAATACTAATAACCTATCCATGCAAACCCTATTCAACATCTCTTGTTTTTATAAACCAATACAGCTTATGATTTTTAGATTTCGAACAACCCTCACTTGCACACGTTACTAGCTAATCGGCTATCATGACTATTCAATCAAACATATAATCCGAAGACCATACAATCAATTCATTCAAGCACTTATGATTTCCGCAACAATTATACACAAGAACATAATCAAAACAGCCGATTATTTGTTCAACATATAAGACCCGACACAACTAATCAATAAATCATTCAAACATATATTTAACCGAAACATGATCTTGTAATCAAGTATAGTCCTAACCTTGAATAACTAGACAACAAGCCGAGATGTGGACAAGTGCGATTCGGCTGCTGCTTGCTGCGACCGAGACTGAAAAGGATTGAAGGTAACAGCCTGTTAGCGACCGAAAGAGTGAAAAGAACAAAGCTGATCAGATCAAGATGTTGAAGAACGAGGTTGCTTGCGGTTGAAGAGGTGATCAAGTGGAAGAGGTGGGCTGGTTTGCGATCGGAGAGAGCCACCGACGGCTGTGTTTCTTTAGGGTTTTGTGTTCATGTGAATGAGTGCATGGGTTTATATTTATAGGCGCAAGATGCTAAGGTTCACGGTTCGGATAAGCATTGTGGCCGAGGGACTTGCGTTGGGTCGGTTTGGGTTTTATCTTGCGGCCAAGGAATAGGGTGGGTTAGTTGGATCTTGTGGCCGAGTGGTTGGAGTTTAGAGTTTAGGTTTAATATCGGTTTGAACTCAATATGTCCGCGGTTTTGAACTTGATCTCGGCCGAGAGTGTTTTGGTTTAGGGTTTAGGTTTTGATGTGTGTTGGATTTGATCTTGGCCGAGGACTTGAGTTAAGATTTAAAACTTGTTAACTCCTAGAGTCACAAAGAATCACTTTGGTTCGTGTCGCGGTTCGGTTCAGTTCGTGTACGTATCTACTCTAATGATTCAATTACTCAAACAATCACACAACACACAACACGTATTCATTTAATTCGTACACGTTCGTACACATAGCACGTAATTAGATTGACAAGTATTACGTTCAAGTTATCCGAAAAACCCGGGATATCACATAAACATATCACATCCACCCAAAAATAAGTGATAAAATATCACAGCTTTATGCGGGAGCTAAGTTCGTCTCTTTGTCGGTACGACGGTATTAACCTGTTCACGGACTTACTCCTGTGCCCTGCATGCATTTGAAATTCAAGTTCCTCATCAATAAGTGATTTAATCGCATAGGGCTTGTTTTCAATCAAAATAAGTGAGTATCTCACATCATATACGTCAAAACAGATGATAAGCAGTATACTCACCGGTAAGATTTTCTCTCGTGCATATCTTGGTATGGGAATGTGTCATGAAGTTGTTGAACACTGGCTGGTAAGTATAATTCATACCTTAATCATATCTCCTAATCATGATTATATCTGATAAGCTGAGCTTACGTGGACAACAATACCGGTAATCATAGTAGAATGCTTATTTATTTATTTAATTTGTTGTTTTAAACAAAACTCGTTTTTGGCAAGATTAAAATCGGGTATGATTCTCTTACCTTGAAACTCTGAAAAAGATTATCAAGTAAATATATAGTTACTCGTATCTGCTACTGGTTATTTTAGTTTAGTTTACTTTGTTGTTTAATTAAGTTATGTTTGAATTAGCCAAAATTGTAGCTCAAAAGTTTTTTTTTAGCAAGATACGCCCTAAAAAACCATTCGCTTTGATATTATAACTTCATAAAAGTACTTTCTTACAACAGGTAAACTCATCTCAAAAGAACAAAATCTGTTTAACAAGCACTTTTCCTAACTTAACTTGTGATTAGTGTGGATCTGTGCAAAGTTCTAAACAGGTCAACGAAAAACCTAAAGACGTCGAAGAACTGAAAGTCCAGTTTTGAAAAAACTTGGACTCGTACGAATCATATCATTCGTACGAGCCATTGTGCTTCATACGAATGACCATTGGGTCTTGTACATTTGGAGTTCTTCGTACGAGCTTAGTAATTCGCACGAGTGTCTTGATGTGGTATAAAAGGTGATGAAGTTCTTTGGTAGAACTTCACTTTCACCTTGCTCACGTCATCTTTACACCTCTCCTTAAGTTGTTTTTTATTTCTTCAAGGTATACTTGACTATGATGGCATACTTTAAAGTTGAACAACTTAAACATTGTCTGACCATGTTACTTTGACTGACTTGAACAACAAAATTTAGGTGAAGAATCATTTTAACCGAAAACAAGTTACTTCTCTTGAAGTTGTTTGTACGAACTAGATTCATACGAATGAGACATCACTCGCACAAATAACACATCGCTCGTATGAGCCAGCTATTCGTATGAATAAATGTTTGACTTAATCAAGAGTTCGTAAAAATGAGTTGTTCTTCGTATGAATAAATTGTTTTTTGTATGAGTCGGTAGTTCTTTGTTCAGGGAATATATACATACAAAAAGTTTGGAATAAAATTTTTTGCGTATATTCCCTAATGAATTTGTGTTCTTATCCTAGTTGTTGTATATGTACATAATGGAACAAAAGGAACATAAAAGAAAACCAGCAACAAAAAGAACTGACAAGTCAGAAGTGGAAATTATGTCTGAACCGAGACATAACATGGTGGCCTACTTGGATCCGGAAGACAAATTTGCTGAGTACAATGGTATAATGAAGTTTTTGCGCGACTCAAGGATACATTATGATATTACGCACAAGACTACAGTATACAAGAGGTTGATCAAGGAGTTTCGGGATTTAGCTAAAGTTGTTGAAGTGAATGGGCAGGAACTTATCCGCGGGAAAGTAAATGACTTGAACGTAGATGTCCCTGTTGAAACCATTAACTTAGTACATAGCTTGGTGATGATCTTGAAGCTCCATTCTCAGTACCATTAAAGTGTCAACGTGGATGTTTGCTTAGAATGAAATGTGTTGGAGATTTCCTCATGGGACAACTAAACAAAGCATGGTTGCCACTCTGATACAAGTTCTTTCTACATGTTTTAATTAAGTGTTTGAGCAACAGACGAAGTGGTTATGACATGGAAAATAACAACTTGGTTGGAATGATGATAGCTTTGTCATTTAACAAACCGTTTAGTGTTTCAAAGTATATTTTTGCAAACATGAAGGAAAACCTGAGAAGAACCGGATATGGTGGAAACAAGTTTTGGATGTATCCTCGTTTTCTCCAAATGATCTTGAATGTGCAACATCCGAATCTTCCGAAGAATGACAACGATGTTTTAAAAGTTGAAGTTATGATGGAACATTCGTTGAAGATCTTTAGAGGTGTAGCAGCAAAACGTTACAAGGAAAGCACACCTCCTCGTAAGTTGATCGGTTTTCTGGCAAATGATCAATATATTGCACCAGAAAACGACAAGTGGCGCCATGATGACAGTGATTCAGATAATGAAGAACCAATCTTGAAAAAGATGATCGAAGATAAGTTTGGTCCTAAAAAAGGAAAGGGTAATGACGATGACGGTGATAATGTTGGTAATGATGCTTCAAGAGAACCAGTTGAAGAAGTCCAGCCTACCTTTACAACGGAGGAGACTGAACCTGTAATGACGGACCACTACAATTTCTGAACCACAACCTTCAAATACCACAGCAGCTGAAACAACTTCGGCTGAAGATACTCTAGTTCAAACGCAACCTACTATCTCTTTAGGTCAGCAATCACAGTCTACATCTCATCAACAAAATGCAAAACGAAGCAATCGTTTGTTCCCTGAAATGGAAAAGGATGAGAAAGTTCTGTTCTCTCAGTTGCAAGTTGCGACAATCCAGATTAACAAGCATTTGGAGTTCATATCTTCAAATCGGAACACAGTTGTCAAACAACAGTTGAAGATAAATTCTTTGAAAGAGACTGTTAGAAAACAGGATTCTGAAATTGCATAGTTAAGAAAAGAAAATGAGCAACTGAAGGCTGCAGATGCTGAAAGAGCAACTCAGCTTCAACAGATGAGAGCAGCTGATAACTCTCGAGGGATTGAGATAAATAGGCTAAAAGAACGTAGTGCGGCTGTACAACGATCTGCGGAAACATTAACTGCTAACCATAATGACTTGAAAGAATGGTATCATTCTCGTAACGCAAACACTGGTTGAAGGATTTAATGGTATTAAAGACGTGTTTGAAATGAGAAGAAAGAGGGTGAACATTCTATGGAATGATTGATGCAAAGCGCAGGAGATCAAGCAAAAACATAATCAGATTAGTGAAGACAGTGGCAATCCTGATGCTTCGGCCTCATCCTCGCAATCAAAAGTTTCTGCTTCAACTCCAGTGGTAAAGTCTAATGCACAGCAGATCGTGACCGATCCAGTGACCTCCAGTGCTATTCAAGAGGAAACAGGAAATGTTTGATGTTTCTGGAAAGTTTTGAAGACTTGATGTTCTCTCAATGATGGATAGCAGATCTTCAGGCAGAGTTTGTTGATACTCCAGGCCATTATGATGTTTTAAAAGTTCTTGAATGTGCAACATCCGAATCTTCCGAAGAATGACAACGATGTTTTAAAAGTTGAAGTTATGATGGAACATTCGTTGAAGATCTTTAGAGGTGTAGCAGCAAAACGTTACAAGGAAAGCACACCTCCTCGTAAGTTGATCGGTTTTCTGGCAAATGATCAATATATTGCACCAGAAAACGACAAGTGGCGCCATGATGACAGTGATTCAAATAATGAAGAACCAATCTTGAAAAAGATGATCGAAGATAAGTTTGGTCCTAAAAAGGGAAAGGGTAATGACGATGACGGTGATAATGTTGGTAATGATGCTTCAAGAGAACCAGTTGAAGAAGTCCAGCCTACCTTTACAACGGAGGAGACTGATCCAGTAATGACGGACCACTACAATTTCTGAACCACAACCTTCAAATACCACAGCAGCTGAAACACCTTCGGCTGAAGATACTCCAGTTCAAACGCAACCTACTATCTCTTTAGGTCAGCAATCACAGTCTACATCTCATCAACAAAATGCAAAACGAAGCAATCGTTTGTTCCCTGAAATGGAAAAGGATGAGAAAGTTCTGTTCTCTCAGTTGCAAGTTGCGACAATCCAGATTAACAAGCATTTGGAGTTCATATCTTCAAATCGGAACACAGTTGTCAAACAACAGTTAAAGATAAATTCTTTGAAAGAGACTGTTAGAAAACAGGATTCTGAAATTGCACAGTTAAGAAAAGAAAATGAGCAACTGAAGGCTGCAGATGCTGAAAGAGCAACTCAGCTTCAACAGATGAGAGCAGCTGATAACTCTCGAGGGATTGAGATAAATAGGCTAAAAGAACGTAGTGCGGCTGTACAACGATCTGCGGAAATATTAACTGCTAACCATAATGACTTGAAAGAATGGTATCATCTCGTAACGCAAACACTGGTTGAAGGATTTAATGGTATTAAAGACGTGTTTGAAATGAGCAGAAAGAGGGTGAACATTCTATGGAATGATTGATGCAAAGCGCAGGAGATCAAGCAAAAACATAATCAGATTAGTGAAGACACTGGCAATCCTGATGCTTCGGCCTCATCCTCGCAATCAAAAGTTTCTGCTTCAACTCCAGTGGTAAAGTCTAATGCACAGCAGATCGTGACCGATCCAGTGACCTCCAGTGCTATTCAAGAGGAAACAGGAAATGTTTGATGTTTCTAGAAAGTTTTGAAGACTTGATGTTCTCTCAATGATGGATATCAGATCTTCAGGCAGAGTTTGTTGCTACTCCAGGCCATTCACTATGAAGACCAAAGACCGAAGACCAAGCAACAGCCAAGGGGAGTTTGTTGATGCACTTTTGTGTCTGTCGCTTGTTCTTAGTTACATCTGTAATTGTACGGTCTTTGTTTACTGTGTCTGTATAGTTTACTCGTGTTGACCAAATCAAGATATCCTCCTATCTTGTTTTAGTATGACTGTTAGTTTGTCTGTGTAAAACATTGCATGTGTGCATACTGTTAAGTCTTGTGTACGTCATGTCTGTGACACGATCTCCGAAGAAGACTTCTATGTGTGAATGAGAAATGCTTCATACGAGCAAGATATTGCTCGTACGAGCCACTCATCCTTCGTACGAGTGAGTTCATCTAATCAAGATAGCAGCTTGATTCGTACGAGCAAGTTCAATCGTATGATTATCTTTGGAGAATGTCTTTCGAGTCTTTTGGTGTTTCGTATGACCAGCAACATACTTCGTACAGTTGCTGAGTGTGGACACTATATAAGCGGACATGCACTTCTCTGTATAGAGTTAGACAAGCTAGACAAGTTAGTCACATACTAGAGCTATACTAGAGAGAGAGAGAGAGAGAGACAAGAGCACGGAGTGAGTTGCATGAGTCTGTATGAACATTGTTTGTATATGTTTGTACTAGTTCTCTTTAGTTAATCAAGATATTGAATCTTTGGTTATCCTGTGTTCTTACTTTGTTTTGGTTTGCATACTTATGAGGATTCCGCACTGTTATTTGTGTTGTATAAACATGAAAGTAGGTTAATCTTGATCCTCCAAGTGGACTTACATTATCTTTCAACTTATCAACTACATACACATTGCCACTACTGTGAGCAACAAGCTGCTTTGCTCTCAGCTATAATTTGATCAATCTTTTTAACCACTTCTGGCCTAACAATCTGATGAGTTTTCTTAGTGAAGAATGACCCATAGCCTTTATCACTCATTTGAGATATACTTAAAAGATTAAATTCCAGATTCTCAATAAGATTGACATGTTCAAACTTAGGTTTCCCAGCCTGGACAGTCCCTGACCCTAGCACCTTACCTTTTGAATTGTTACTAAAGGATATATCACCCCCTCCATGTGCCATGAAATCTATGTGGAGGGCTCTAGATCCTGTCATGTGTCTGGAGCCTCCACTATCTACATACCATAAACAATCAAAGCAAGTAGGAGCTCCCTGCACATTAGTAAACAATTAGTTTAGGTGAGTTTCCAAGCCATGATGGCTTTGGATGGGGCCACAGATATCTCAGCCTCAAGTCCATGAATATGGCCAGTGTTTTGAATAGATTTTGATAACATCTATTGTGGACCATTCCTATCAACTGATCATAACCATGAGGATGCCTGTTAACTCTTGGTTTAGATGGTCTTTTGTAGACCTCATAGCCAAGTGGTACATTCTTGTAAGCAGGTTGGCAATATCCCCTTGGAAATTTATTAGTTGGTGGTGCATCTGTTACCTGAACCTTTATGGGAGCAAATGTTATATTCAATTGTTTGGTAACAGATGTTTGGAGAGGGATAAAGGTATGATTGGTCTTTTCATTTGTTGAACTCGTAAGTGTTTTAGATTTATACTCATTTCTTTTAACATCAAAATTCTTGAAATAAACACACTCTTGAGTTTTGTGGTTTGATCTGCCACAAATGGTGCAATTTGGTGAATCAATGATCACATGTGTTTTGTGTATATCATAAGCTTTTAGAAGAAAACAGTTTTTAGTGACATGATTCTTCTTTTCACAAAAATAAAAAAAAACAAGTTGGATATTTTCTCTCTTTTCTTTCCTTTTTCTGTCTCTTTGTCAGCAGATGTTGTAACATCTGCTGTAAGATCTTTTAAGGGAATGATCTTGACTTGTGGTGCCTTTACACCTTCAATGGCTGAAAATCCATTGGCTTAAAGTTGTCAAGAATGTCACACTCATCTGATCAGGTAGGTTTGAATTGATACTTTTCAATTTCCTCAAAGTTGAGGATCCTGCTGGTCTTTCTAAAACAATTTTCTTACCATTTGGTTAAGTGACTTAATTTCTTGACCAGCCAAGTTTGTTGGAATAATTTCAACCAACTCACAATCATTTACAGCAGTGTTTTGAGAAACTTTGTCATGTTTTCTAAAACCTACACCAAATTTTACATTGCTTTTGATTTGTGATTCTAACATAATCTCATAACCATTACAGGATTCCACCCACTTTTCACAAGTAATTTGGGTGGATTCAAGCTCCTTTTTACAACTTTGATATTTTTCTATCATAGTTTGGAGTTGATCCTTGGTTATGCTGGACTCATGTTTGAGACTGCTGATTTCAGAATGTTTTTCAAACAGTTTTCTTTTTAACTATGTTGCAAGTTTTTCAAACTGAATTTCATCATCCAAAATTTTGTTTCTAAGATTTTCATTCACCTCTTTTATGTTAGCAGAAGCAATAATGCATTTATCAGAACATAAGTCTTTAAGGACCTGAGGTGATACCTTAGCAGCAGCAAACACTGGTTTCCCATGGGTCTTACACTGAGATCAGAGTTTCTTCACCAACTTCTCTTCTGAAACATCTACCACAACAATCATTAGAATTTAACACTACCTCCTCAGACTCATCCCCTTCAAGTATTGTGTCTAGTGCCATGAAACAAAAATCATTATGTTTCTTTTCAGTATTAGCAACTAGAGCAAAATTTTCATCAGTTAATTCCTCTGGCAAGCTACTCCAATCAACAAAACCTTATGTAAAGAAGCTCTGTTGACTGATCTCTGTAGAAGCAGAGGTTTGTGTAACTTATGGTGCAGGTTGCACTTGAATATGAGGACTTGGGGTTTGAACATACTGTATCTGAGGAACAGTGGTTTGGACATATTGAACTGGAATAGTGGTTAAAGAGTGTGCAAGATGAGCAGTGTTTTGCATAGTCGCCATCGCAGCCACAAAGGACTACCTAAATTGATTCGTTTTTGCTGAGGAGCAAGGGTATATGGGAATAATGGACAGTGTTTGTGTGTTTTGAGGTCTAGGAATTGGGTGTGTGATAATTTGACCATTTGTTTGACTCCTACACTCCCTAGCAAATTGACCTAACCTTCTACACTTGTAGCATTTAATCTTTGTCTTATCCAACCGAAATTTTAACACTCCATGCAACCCTAGGAATTTTCTACCAGTTCTTTTATAGAACTTGCTTGTCCTAACACTCAGCACTACTAGTTGGTGTAATTTGTCCATTACTTCTAAATCAGTTGGATAAAAATGTTGAAGATCATTAAGTTCAAAGGATAAGTTGTCAGAAACTTGATTTTCCCCATTTGTTGCAAAAGCAAAGTTGGTGAGCAAGAATAAGAGTTGAAATTCGCACCAGATGTTATGTCAATAAAATGATCATAACTCTGTTCCTTGCTACTACCAGGGGTTTATTCTTGACCAAAAAGTGTTGTACTACCAAAAGAATAATCATTAGCCACTTTTCTTGACTCTTGTAGCTTCTTTTTCTGGTTAAGCTCTCTCTAATAAGTGAGAACCCTACCATGAAGCTGAGTCAAACTCATCTCTTTGAACCCAATAGCGGTTCTAGTTATAAAGGCAACAATGTCCCATTTTTCTGGTAGAGATCTTAGAAATCGACTATTCAAAGTTTAATTTGGATATTCGACTTTTACCAGTTTTAACTCATTAATAAGACAACTAAACCTTTCAAATTATGGAGTTAATGATTCTCCTTTCACATGACAAAATGTTTTATACCGTTGGTTCAAAACCTCTCTGTTATTTTCAATAACCTCTTCAGTGCCACCAAATTTTTCTTTCAGAGCATCCCATAACTCCTTTGCATTGTCGCAGTGCAACAGGCCAACATAGATATCATAAGGCAAAGCAGTTGCCTTGATACTAAATGCCTTTGCATCTAGCTCAATTTTCTGAAATCTTGCTTGGAGTATGTTTAGTACTCTTTGGAACTTGAACTTTTGGGTCTTCTGCACTCGGTACCATTGGAACATGTGGTCCGAAAAATAACCGATTTCTAGAAACTCGTATTCTGATGTGCAAGTATGTGACCCATCTATTGTTACCAGATATTGTACTTCGATCTGACAAGTATCGAAGGTTTGTACATGGTGCCAGTGTTGTGTGGATCTTGTGGATTTTGAGACATTCTGGTTGTTTACAAACAAGTTTTTGTTTAAAATCGTTGAATGTAAATAAACTTTTACTCTATTTTCAATACAAACAAACGAATTAGCAGTGAGAGATGACCAGTTGTGAAGGGGTATGGTCCTAGAAGCCCTGCGCCGGCGCAGGAGACCATACATCAGAATGTCACCAGATCACTTAGTACACCTTGCATGCCTCGCGCAAAGGTAAGTCAGACCTAAAAGCACAATCTTTATTAACCTCGCGCGAGAACAAAGAGCAAAGCATCTAAACTTCATTTGACACCCTTGCGCGGAACCGCGCAAGGGTATAGTTAAGACTGAAGTAAGAAGAAACCACGCAAGGGTATAGTTAAGACTGAAGTAAGAAGAAACTATCAAAACTCTTAAGTCTAGTGCACAGACATCTTTGCACGCAGGTAAAGAAGAATTGGGCTAAAGGAATCTTTTCTATTATAACCAGCTGGATAGGTGGCAATAGATCAAGGCTCCACAACCTTGGATCTTCTAGAAGCATTAAATGGCAATCGTTCGGGCCTCTATTCGGTTGTAACCAAATGTGACGTGGCAGCATCTGGGACGTCTATCCTACACCCAATGTCAGTACAATCTTCATGAAGACCCAAAGAAAACCACTTTCCACGTGGCTCTTCTAATTCGTGTGCACGGATAAAGATATAACCACTAATGGTGGGAAAGATTCCGTTACAACTCCCTTAACTCTTGACACCTAAATCTCTGGCTATAAATAGAAGACTTGAGGTACAAGCTATTCATTCACTCTCCACTACTTACACTTACACTTCGTCTTCTTCGAGTCACGGTACTTATTCTCACGCTGGAGGGTGCTCACGGAGAGAACCCCCATTCTCCCCGTGGTGAGGCTAACAACGTTTTCTGTTTTGCATTGATTTTAGACGAAGTTCTTACCATCAACGATCAAATAGGAGATTAACCCTTGTATGCAGAAACCATGTCCTCAGATATAGATCTATTCCGATAGATCTCGGTTCGGTGTTTCTTCATTGGCGCCATCCGATCATTCCTCTTTTAATCTTCATCTCTTGTTTGTCTTTTATGACCTTCAGTTTTCATGGCTGATGGTCCGTCGAGTTTGCCAAAAGGTCCTAAGGCCGAGATCAGGAACACAGTTCATGTTTCTCAGATCGACGGACGAGTGGAGGAAGAATTCTCCGACGATGCTGATGTTTGTCATGATCCTGGTCGTGTAAACATTCTAGTAACTCCGAGAGTTCAAGCTGAAACTCTTATTGTTCAAATTGCTTCAATTTTACCTCCCGGTGAGACATCGATATCTTGGTTCGTCAAATCTCAAACCGCTCTAAATGTTGTTTATGCGCAACTCTGTGCACAGACCAACGCATCAGCATCACCGATGCAATTGCCGACAACTCACGTGCACGCTTCGCCTGCACCTCGAGTGTTAAGTTACGATTCACCGACTAGAGAGCGTGAACCATCATATGTCCTCTTCAAGAGAGACATAAGAGTATTCTCAGTCCAAGCCTAGATATGAGTCAACTACCCAGAAGCGAGCATTGGTCCATTCTCATTTGGGCCCGCGCCCATCTCATGGGCGGGACACCCAGCAAGAAGAGTATGACAAGACATATGATGAAGGTGACAGTGTTAGTGTGTTTAACCGATTGCAGAAGGATCATGCTGTTTATAAACCTAAGCCACGTGCGGTATACAATCTAGAGGCAGAATATGACTATAATCTGAACCGGCTGAAAAAACAGAACAATCCAAGTTTGTGAAGGAAATTTCCTTGGCTCCGCTTGAGCGCGCAAAGTTACCATCCAATGTGGGAAATTTAATGGTATATCAGATTGGGATGATCACATGTGCTTGTTTACCAGCATAGGACTCATTGGGGGTGGACGTTGCCTATTAATGGTGTCATTTGTTTGTTCAACCCCTCACAGGGGCCATGCGCTTATGGTTTGACAATCTACCAACAAATAAACTTATTTCCTAGAATGATCTCAAGGATAAGTTCTTAATTCACTTGAACCAGCAACGGCGTATGTCAGACTCCTCGGATGTCATGAACACTTGGCGGAGAGATGATGAAAGTTTGGAAGATTTCATTACTTGTTACAACAAAAAGGTCCTTGAGATCGGTGATGTGCATGAAGACCTGATTCGCGCACAATTCAAGTATGTCGTTCGATGTGATGAGATGATAAAGGTTTTATTGGAAGTGTGGGTCTCTGGAAAAGTTGGGAAAAACTTATGGAGACAGACAAAGTTTATGCTCAAACTGAGTGCAACTTTAGTTCCAACAGACCTCCCATGCCTCAATATTGTCCACAGGATATGAGCAGAAATATTGGTAAGAAAAATAAGAAAATTTGGAAAGAGTCGAACCAGAACACTTTTTCTTCTTATTCGCCGATTGGTGCGTGCGCAACAATCAACAAAATTACTACTCAAAAGGCAATAAAACAAGAAAATCGAGAAGTGGACACCTCTAACAAAAACTACAGCGGAGGTACTTAGCATCGAGAACCATCAGTTTAAATAGCCACAACTAATGAAAACAAAAAGGGTAAGGATCCATATCACACCCTCAAATTTCCACTTGCAAAGTTTTACCGCGAGGCGTGTGAACAAACCAGAATCCGAGACACTAGTAACATCTAACGACTCTATATGATTTGTTTATACGTTTTCCAAAATCATTTGTTTAACCATTCATAGTTATTTTTAAATTGTCTTAGTTTGGTTTCATATTTTAGCAGAAGCATTAGTTTTAAAGTTGAGCGGAAGCATTAAAGTAAGCTAAAGGAACGGGAGCCAACACAAACGCCAAAACTAAAGAAAAACCCAAACAATATTCGTAAATGAGACTCGATAAAAAGATGTCTTGATCAATGCAAGTGAGTGCACCTAGAGCTCCTAGCGTCCTGAGAAACATGTAAAGAAACAAGTGTCAACATTAAAGAAGAGTGAGTTCACAGGTTTTTATAAGTTCATTAGTTCGGTTAAAAGTTTGTTTCCCCCGTTTTCCCTAACCCGGGATAACGATTTAGTTCCATTATTCCCATCCCGGAATAATACTGATAGTTCCATTATTCCTTACCCGGAATAACAATAATGATGTTCCATTATTCCTAACCCGGAATAATAATGTTGTTGGTTCCATTATCCCTAACCCGGAATAATATTGTTGATTCGTAATTAAGTTCAATGTTAACATGTAGGTAGCGAGCCTAAAGTTATGTCACGTAAGTGTTCGCGATCGAAGCTGACTGTTGTGCCTCCGTGTTGCCAGGCCTATCACTGACCATGGCGAAGTTAGGCCAAATTATTCACCCGTTGACCATACCCGGTCGGCTAGCGCGACTAGCTCGGGTGGGGCTTGTCGGGCCCAGTAGTACTACTTATAATTTCTCCGCTATCTAACCCAATACTAACGATCCGAGAGTTTGTCGAGGACTTGTGTGATATAGCTGCTTAGTGACCATAACGTACATTAACATTAACTTAGTTACCAAATAGTTTAATGACGTTAATTTCGTATAACGTAAAGAGATAGAGTTGTAGAGTGTATACATGTTTCTCCCCCTGTTGTTTAAAACCGGATAAAATAGGGGCCGTGAACTCACCTTTAATTGCTCGGTTAGTGTAACACAGAAGTAGCAGATGATGGGACCGCTAATTGCGTCCTAACAAGTCAATTGATTTAAAGTTAGTGTGTGAACACACCGATACAAACCCTACACATAACTAACACACAATGCGGCACACACAATAACAAATTCTAAAACACAATCATGCATGCAAAGTATTATCATACCAAAATAGTGATCAAACCAACCTATCATGAACACAAATCAACTCATACAACAATTTGGTACACACATTCGCAAGTTATCAAGTTTCAGCTTGTATACTCATAATTAGGCTGTTTTCGAGTATTTTTATAAAATAGTTCCAACGTTCCAAAAATTCCAATTTTTTTACAGAATGTGTCAACTAAACTGTAGAATTTTATGTAAATTTTTCAAGTCCTAACACTTTACTAATTATTCATAAATATTTATATACTAGGCTGCAGTCAGATTCGTCGCTTTCTGACTGCAGTCCACGGGAGAATTTATTTAAAAATCATCATTCATCCAATTAACAAAACTCCAGTGGGAGTTTCCCGGAAATTTCCATCTCCAGTTGCTGTACAAATTTCGTGATTCAACTCTCTACAGATTATGAGATCCGACTCGATAAACAACTAACAATTTTTCAGAATTTACACAGCTTCAGTTACTCCATTTAATTGACCACTTAAGTTCACAAGGTTAGCGTAGTTATTTCGAGCGTGTAAAATAAATCTCCGAATCAATTTAGCGTAGGAAGGAATAACCGTGAAGTAGTGCGTTTAAGATACCTGAAAAACCGGGATGTCACATTATCCCCATGTTGAAAGAATTTTCGTCCCGAAAATTGAGTAAACGCGGTTTAGAATGCAACGCACAGGTTTAGAATGCAACGCACAAAGATTTAGTTCGTTAACAATGGTACAAGAAATTACAAGAAATTCCCAGGTTGTCACATCATCCCCATGGTGAAAGAATTTTCGTCCCGAAAATTTAGTTGATGGTAACGTTAGCTTGCTGCTCAGCTGCAAAAAAGGTGTGGGTATTTGCTTTTCATTTGGTCCTCTCTTTCCCACGTGAACTCCGGTCCACGCTTAGAGTCCCAACGAACCTTGACGATCGGTATCTTGCTGTGCCTTCTAGTCTTGATCTCACGATCCATGATCTCGATAGGTTGTTCCACAAAGTGCAGTTGTTCATCCACTTGAATCTCATCCAATGGAATGACTAGGGTTTCATCTGATAGACACTTCATATTTGACACGTGAAAAACGTTGTGAACTCCACTGAGTTCTGCAGGAAGGTCTAATTGGTAAGCTACGTGCCCGATACGTTTCAAAATCATAAATGGGCCTACGTATCGTGGGTTTAGTTTGCCTCGTTTCCCAAAACGGATTACACCCTTCCAGGGTGACACCTTCAGTAGGACGCGGTCGCCTACTTGGAATTCGAGCGGTTTGCGTCGTTGATCAGCGTAGCTTTTCTGTCGATCTCGTGCCGCTGCCATGCGGTTTCTGATTTGTACAATCTTTTCAGTAGCCTCAAGTATCAACTCAGGGCCTGTGAGTTGGCTGTCACCGACTTCTGCCCAACAGACCGGTGATCTACATTTACGACCGTATAATACTTCAAACGGGGCTGTCGATATACTCGTATGGTAACTGTTGTTATACGAGAATTCCACTAAAGGCAGATGGATTTCCCAACTGTTCCCGAAATCTACCACACATGCCCTAAGCATGTCTTCCAAGGTCTGAATGGTCCTTTCACTTTGACCATCCGTCTGAGGGTGATAAGCTGTGCTCATATCTAAGCGTGTACCCAACGCTTTTTGAAGTGACTACCAAAAATTGGACGTGAAAGAAGCATCTCTGTCTGAGATGATGGATGTTGGCACTCCGTGCCGAGAAACTACTTCCTTAATGTAGATGCGAGTCAACTTATCCATCTTATCTGTTTCTTTAATCGCTAGGAAGTGTGCGGACTTAGTTAAACAATCCACGATCACCCAGATGGTATCGCAACCACCCAAAGTTCGCGGGAGTTTAGTGATGAAGTCCATCGAGATCTGATCCCATTTCCACACTGGGGTCTCAGGTTGTTGAAGTAGCCCCGATGGCTTCTGATACTCCACCTTGACTTTCGCACAAGTCAAACACTTGCTCACGTAGGTGGCTATATCCGCTTTCATGTTGGGCCACCAGTACGCGGCTTTAAGGTCTTGATACATCTTATCCGAACCAGGATGGACAGAGTATCGGATTTGTGAGCTTCGTCCATGACTAGCTTTCTGAGGTCTCCGTAGAGAGGTACCCATATACGATTCAGGAAATACCGGGCTCCATTGGGTTTTACTTCCCAATCGCGTTCCATTTTTCCCACCGATTCGGCCTTGATGTTTTCTTCCTTAACTGCTTCTAACTGCGCGTCGCGTATCTGTTCGGGTAACCCCGAATGAATGGTGAACTGTAGTGCTCGTACCCGACGAGGTTTCAAGTGCTCCTTCCTACTGAGGGCATCAGCTACCACGTTAGCTTTACCCGGGTGATACCGAATGGCACATTCATAATCGTTCAGGAGTTCGACCCAGCGACGCTGTCGCATGTTCAACTCCTTCTGGTCAAAGATGTGTTGTAAGCTCTTGTGATCTGTATAGATTGTGCACTTTGTTCCATATAGGTAGTGTCTCCAAATCTTAAGCGCAAACACCACTGCTCCCAATTCCAGGTCATGTGTTGTGTAGTTTTTCTCGTGAACCTTCAATTGTCGGGACGCATACGCGATGACCTTATCACGTTGCATGAGTACGCATCCCAATCCCTGAATGGAAGCATCACAATATACCACAAAATCATCAGTCCCTTCCGGCAAGGACAGAATGGGTGCACTGCAAAGTTTCTGCTTCAGCAATTGAAATGCCGCTTCCTGCTTGTCACCCCAAGCGTACTTGATGCCTTTCTGGGTGAGGGCGGTAAGCGGTTGCGCGATCTTTGAAAATCCCTCGATGAAACGTCTGTAGTAACCAGCCAAACCCAAAAATTGGCGGATCTCCGTCGGTGTCCTGGGTGCTTCCCAGTTTTTGATAGCATCAATCTTGGCGGGATCAACGTGGATACCCTTTTCATTCACGATATGCCCGAGGAACTGAACTTCCCGAATCCAGAAGTCACACTTTGAAAGCTTGGCATATAGTTTCTCCTGTTGAAGTAGTTCCAGCAGTAATCGTAGATGTTCAGCATGTTCTGCTTCACCTTTAGAGTAGATGAGTATGTCATCGATGAACACAATGACAAACTTGTCGAGATACGGTTTACACACACGGTTCATGAGGTCCATGAACACCGCAGGTGCGTTGGTGAGACCGAAGGGCATGACCAAGAACTCATAATGGCCATACCGTGTACGAAATGCCGTCTTAGCGATATCCTCCTCCCTGACGCGTAACTGGTGATAACCGGACCGTAGATCAATCTTGGAGTAGTAGCTTGACCCTTGAAGTTGGTCGAAGAGATCGTCGATGCGAGGTAATGGGTATCGGTTCTTGACAGTAACCTTATTGAGTTCCCTGTAGTCGTTGCACATGCGGAAGGTCCCGTCCTTCTTCTTGACAAAAAGGACTGGAGCTCCCCATGGCGAAGTACTGGGTCGGATATATCCTTTTTCTAACAATTCCTGAAGCTGGGTAGACAGCTCTTGCAGCTCAGCTGGAGCTAAACGGTATGGGGCCTTGGCGATAGGAGTTGCATGGTTCACCAATTCGATTTCAAACTCCACTTGTCGATGTGGTGGAAGACCAGGTAACTCCTCTGGAAATACATCGGAAAAATCACGGACGACGGGGATATCTTCTATACGTTTCTCGTCCTTAGGCTGTTCGGTAACCAGTGCGAGCAAAGCGAAGGAGTTCTTCCTCCGAAGATACTTCTGTGCTTGCATGTAAGAGATGATGTTTGTGACGGCGCCTGCCTTCTCGCCTTGCACCGTAAAGATTTCGTCGTTAGAGAGCGGAATACGGATAGATTTCTCGAAACAGAGAACTTCAGCTCGGACGTCGGATAGCCAGTCCATTCCGGCTACCACGTCAAAACTACCCAGGGTAGTTGTCATCAGATCAATGGTAAAGGTGTGACCGCGAGTTTGAGTTGACAGCCGGATACTAAATGGGTCACATCTACAGATTTACCATCGGCTAGTTCTATGACGTAAGGGGTCTCTAGGGGTTTAGGCGTGAGATTTAGGTTCTTCCTAAAAGACTCAGATATAAAACTCCTATCCGCACCCGTATCAAAAAGTACAGTAGCAAAATGTTCATTAAGGGGAAACTTACCGGTGACCACGTTCGAGTCGTTTCTGGCCTCTCCGCGGCCTAGCGTAAATGCACGACCTTTGGCACCCCCTGTGCCACAATTTCCATTGTTGTTGTTGTTATTGTTGTTGTTGTGGTTGTTGTGGTTGTTGTTCTTCCTACCATTGTTGTTGTTGTTGCGAAGCTGTGGGCAGTCTCGTTTGAAGTGGGCAGTGCTACCACACTGATAGCACCCCCGGTTAATACCCGGTTGCTGACCCTGGTGCTGATTCTGATTTTGTCGGGACATGATTTCCCCGCGACAATCCTTTGCCGCGTGTCCCACTTTGCCACATCGTTGGCAGCGATTTCCGGCACAAGGGCCGTGATGATGAAGGTTACAACGATTACACTGCGGCTTTCGACCTACATAGCCGCTTGTGTTCTGGGTGTTGTTGGCGGGCTGATTATTGTGACCCCGGTTACTGTTGAAATTATTGAACCGTTTCTGGTTCCCTTGTTGTGGCTGGGCTGACGAAGACTGTCGAGCAGACGAGTCTTTAAACTTTCTTTCATTATCAGGGGCAACTTCAGTTGTACCCCGAGATGGCACCTTCTTTTGTTCCACCGCCTTATCAGTGAGTTTGTGCGCCAACCTGATTGCTTGATGCTCAGCCGCAGGGTTGCTAGCCATTACCATGCCCTGGATCTCGGGGACCAGACCCCCAAGGTAAAACTCGAGTCGTTTCTCAACGGTGTTGGCCAGATCGGGGCATAGGAATACCAGATCGTGATGTTTCGCTGTGTATGCTTCAATTTCAGATCCGACCATCTTGTGGTTCCATAATGCTAGCTCCAACTGTTGAACCCTGTCTCGTGGACAGTACTCCTCTTTGATTAGGGCCTTAAACTCGACCCAGGCCATTGCGTTTGCAACAATAAGTCCACGCGTTTGGACTTGTGCATTCCACCAAGTTAGTGCCCCATCCTCCAACGTTGAGGCAGCATACTTGACCTTGTTGGCCTCCAGACAATTGCACATTTCGAACACTGATTCGGACTTTTCAACCCAGCGGACCAGTCCTATGGGTCCTTCTGCACCCGTGAATTTGCTCGGCTTCGCATTGAGAAACATCTTGTAGGGGTTAAGACCCCCTCCTGCTGCTGGTTGGTTTTGAACACCTGCCAGAGCAGCATTCACGTGTTCTTGGATCATTGCGGCCAATTCTTCGGGTGTCATGTTGAGGTTTCCGCGACGTCTAGTTGCCATTTTAGATCTTCGCAAGACAACATAAACACACTGATAAGTATATATATCCAATATAGTTATCCTACTCCATACTTAAATAATTCCTCAAATTATGTTAACCCAAATAAATTAAACAGTCAAAAGAAATATTTGATTAAATAAAATTTCAACGTCTTACAAAATGTCAACCAAACATATCAGTTTACTATAAAATTTCAAGTTTAAACATAAGTAGGAAAATAAATAGACTGAAGGAAGCAAATGGAATAAGCGAGACGAGTCAGTCTTCTACGTCTCCATCCCCCAAATCGCTATCGTTGCCGTCATCCTCCGCGGCGTTTCCAGCTTCTACAGCCGGGTCTTCCTCCGGATCCTCTTCTGGATCCTCCTCTGGATCCTCCTCTAGATCCTCCTTTGGATCCTCCTCTACCGGCACTGGAGGGGCCGGTGCTGGTGCGGGTACTGGTACAGGTGCCTGATTTTGTTCTAGTTCTTGAATTCTCCAGCTAGACTCAAGAACTCTGTCTTCGAGCCAGTCCGCCCTCAGCTGCTCAGCACGAAGATCTTTAGCTAAAGTGTTACGAGCTATCTTACTCTCATGTTGCTCTTCCTCAAGCTCTCCAGTCTTACCCGTTAATTGTCGTATCATCCATCCCTGTGCTAGGATAGTTTCATGCATTCTCTCAAGTTGTTCTTGTTGCTTTCTTATCATATCTCTAAGTAGGTCGTTCCCTACTTCTAACGAGTTAACCGGTTCGACCGGCATAGCGATGGTCGGGCGTGAGGACGACTCCTCTCCTAGAGCGAGTCTTTTTCTAACAGCTGAGCGTGTCTCCACGCCATGAGGTGGTGAGGGTTCCACCATAGGTGCCTTCCCCGGCGCCCTTGGTTGCAAAAGTTTGTCGGATGATGATGATGACATTGCCTGTTGGGTTGTGTAGTTAGTTACGAATTGCGTTTATTTCAATATGCATTTATATTTTACATAACATAGTTGTGGTACAACACATAACAAGATATAACAGTTCAGTGCCAAACTAAGTCTAGTGTCGTGTAATCAGCTATAGTTTAGGTCTACTTTTAATGTAAACCTGGTTCTCTATAGCTAGAGGCTCTGATACCAATCTGTCACACCCTCAAATTTTCACTTGCAGAGTTTTACCGCGAGGCGTGTGAACAAACCAGAATCCGAGACACTAGTAACATCGAACGACTCTATATGATTTGTTTATACGTTTTCCAAAATTATATGTTTAACCATTCATAGTTATTTTTAAATTGTCTTAGTTTGGTTTCATAGTTTAGCGGAAGCATTAGTTTTAAAGTTGAGCGGAAGCATTAAAGTAAGGTAAAGGAACGGGCGCCAACACAAACACCAAAACTAAAGAAAAACCCAAACAATATTCGTAAATGAGACTCGATAAAAAGATGTCTTGATCAATGCAAGTGAGTGCACCTAGAGCTCCTAGCGTCCTGAGAAACATGTAAAGAAACAAGTGTCAACATTAAAGAAGAGTGAGTTCACAGGTTTTTATAAGTTCATTAGTTCGGTTAAAAGTTTGTTTCCCCCGTTTTCCCTAACCCGGGATAACGATTTAGTTCCATTATTCCCATCCCGGAATAATACTGATAGTTCCATTATTCCTTACCCGGAATAACAATAATGATGTTCCATTATTCCTAACCCGGAATAATAATGTTGTTGGTTCCATTATCCCTAAACCGGAATAATATTGTTAATTCGTAATTAAGTTCAATGTTAACATGTAGGTAGCGAGCCTAAAGTTATGTCACGTAAGTGTTTGCGATTGAAGCTGACTGTTGTGCCTCCGTGTTGCCAGGCCTATCACTGACCATAGCGAAGTTAGGCCAAATTATTCACCCGTTGACCATACCCGGTCGGCTAGCGCGACTAGCTCGGGTGGGGCTTGTCGGGCCCAGTAGTACTACTTATAAGTTCTCCGCTATCTAACCAAATACTAACGATCCGAGAGTTTGTCGAGGACTTGTGTGATATAGCTGCTTAGTGACCATAACGTACATTAACATTAACTTAGTTACCAAATAGTTTAATGACGTTAATTTCGTATAACGTAAAGAGATAGAGTTGTAGAGTGTATACATGTTTCTCCCCCTGTTGTTTAAAACCGGATAAAATAGGGGCCGTGAACTCACCTTTAATTGCTCGGTTAGTGTAACACAGAAGTAGCAAATGATGGGACCGCTAATTGCGTCCTAACAAGTCAATTGATTTAAAGTTAGTGTGTGAACACACCGATACAAACCCTACACATAACTAACACACAATGCGGCACACACAATAACAAATTCTAAAACACAATCATGCATGCAAAGTATTATCATACCAAAATAGTGATCAAACCAACCTATCATGAACACAAATCAACTCAGACAACAATTTGGTACACACATTCGCAAGTTATCAAGTTTCAGCTTGTATACTCATAATTAGGCTGTTTTCGAGGATTTTTATAAAATAGTTCCAACATTCCAAAAATTCCATTTTTTTTACAGAATGTGTCAACTAAACTGTAGAATTTTATGTAAATTTTTCAAGTCCTAACACTTTACTAATTATTCATAAATATTTATATACTAGGCTGCAGTCAGATTCGTCGCTTTCTGACTGCAGTCCACGGGAGAATTTATTTAAAAATCATCGTTCATCCAATTAACAAAAATCCAGTGGGAGTTTCCCGGAAATTTCCATCTCCAGTTGCTGTACAAATTTCGTGATTCAACTCTCTACAGATTATGAGATCCGACTCGATAAACAACTAACAATTTTTCAGAATTTACACAGCTTCAGTTACTGCATTTAATTGACCACTTAAAAATATCAAACAACCTCAGAAAAATATGAATCCAGCGCCATTAGAAGCGTTTTTCAAAAATATAAGTTTTAGGCTTTAGAAAATCCGTTTTTCGATAAATAATAACCAAGTTACAGCCAATTGAAGTTGGCTGTAAACACCATTCAGCATCCTGTTTTCAACCCTTATCGCAATAGAACTTGCTTAAACAATCGAGACGTTAAATATAATTGATCAAGGACAGAATTATTAGTCACATATCATTATGTACATCATACTCATGCAAACCCTAATCATACAATATGATTTTTATCACAAAACGTAGCCTATGATTCTTGATTCCAACTAATCATCATAATCGCCAAACTTGCACAATCAATCGAACTAACATCATAACACTTTCATAAACCATGATTCTACCATTACATACAAGCATGATCAATAGTTCATAAACCCTAATGTGATTTGCGAAACAATAGAAAACCCTAACCTTTAACAACGGAGATTAACGAACCGGGGACGAGATGGTAGTTGATTCGGGTTTGAAGGGGATCGCGACCGGGAGAAAGAGTGGGGAGAAGGCTGCCGTCGGCTGGTCTTAGAACTAGGGTTCCTCTTCTTTTTTTTTTTGTTAACAATTCTCATGCATGCTTATCTATATATAGTGTGGGGAAGGAAAGAAAAGGAGAAGGGTTTGGGGCGATTTGAGCTTGCGGCCGCAAAGGGTTTGGGTGGGGCGGTTTGGGTCTTTAACTTGAGCCTCAAGTTTTGCTTAACTCCTTGAGTCGCAAGGAAGTGAGGTCAACCCGTTTCGCGACCCGGTTCAGTTCGTTTATCTATTTACTATATATTTTTATAACTAATCACCACGAAATCAAAACATAACATAATCACTCACCAAGCTTATAAACGTCTAATACATATAGCACGTAATTCACTTGATAAGTTCACAAGGTTAGCGTAGTTATTTCGAGCGTGTAAAATAAATCTCCAAATCAATTTAGCGTAGGAACGAATAACCGTGAAGTAGTGCGTTTAAGATACCTGAAAAACCGGGATGTCACATTATCCCCATGTTGAAAGGGTATTGGGCACACTACTGACAATTGAATTAGTTTGTGCATCGAGATTAAGAAAGCATTAAAAAGTGGGAAACTCACTCATCTGCTTCAATATGTGCACAAGGAGGTTCATCGGATCACTCACGGTGATGAAGGCCCGAGTAATAAGAAGATGAAGCAAGCTTCTGGCAATATGGTGAAAGGTGGCCAATCGCATAAGTGTTGCCATAAGAAAGGTTATACGATACATTGGTGCGAGCAGCAAGTAATTTTTTCCATAGTTCCTGGAGGTCCCCAAGAAGAAAAACTGGTAGTGATAACTGGCATTTTTGGCCATTATCGCACCGATTATAGGTTTATTGATCCGAGTAGTTCTATGGATATCTTTTATTAGCAATGTTTTAAGCAGCTAGACCCAGAGGATAAGGCGTGCTTAGAACCGGTTGATTTCCCATTAACTGGTTTTTGTAATGAAGTCGTTTTTCCTCTCGGGCAGATCTCTTTCCCAGTTACTCTTTCGATGGGAAACATTCACCCACGATCCAGGTTAATTTTATGGTTATGCCTGCAACATCTCGCCATGACGTATTGATGGGCCGTCGCACATATAGAAATTTCAATATGATTACTTCCACTCCTCATGATGCATGTGGTTTTCCAACGGAAACCGGTGTGGCAATTATGTATTCAAGAAAGGAAGTTATGACCATTGACGAGGAACCACCAGTGAAAGTTGCGAAGCTATCTCCGGTTAACGAACCAGAAAATGGGTACTTAGCAGCAAATACCCAGAGTTAACGGTTTTGTTGGGCACCACCATGACCCCTGCAATCCGGGCACAACTCAAACAGCTTCTATTTTGCAACATGAATATTTTTGCTTGGTCACTAGCGGACATGACAGGAGTACCAAGGGATGTTGTAAAGCATGCACTGAATACGTTTCCGGTTGTGGAACTAGTCGCAGAAAAAGCGCAGTTTAGGTACAGAAAAACCTCACGCAATGAATGAACAAGTCTCTGAGCTTCTCCAGCTAGTATTCTAGGAGAGTTGTGCTACCAAACTTAGGTAGCAAACCCAGTTATGGTACAAATACACAATGGTGGCTGGCGCATGGTGTTGATTTCAAAGATATGAATAAAGCATGTTCAAAGGATTGTTACTCTTTACCGGAGATCGATAAGAAAGTAGATTCTCTGGTCTCTTTTTGTTGGAAATGTTTTCTAGATAGCTACCAGATCCAGATGAAAAAGGAAGATAAGGATAAAACGGCGTTCCGCACAGATAAAGGAATCTTTTGTTACACAAAAATGTCCTTTGGGTACGAAATGCGGGAGCTACTTATCAACGCCTAGTGGACCAAGTCTTTGGTGATGGCATAGGCGTGACCATTGAAGTATACATTGATGACCTTGTCATTATGAGTCCAGATGAAGAATTGATGTTAACAAATATTCAAAGAACCTCCGCGTCCGTGCACAAGGTTAACTTAAAATTAAATCCTGGAAAAAATTCATTCGAAATGGAAGAAGAGAAATTCCTATGTTTTATCGTCACGCGAGATGGTTTTAAGGTCAACCTAGAGAAAGTAGAGGCAATCCAGCGCATGCCATCAACATCAACCATTAAAGAAATGCAACAATTGGCCGGTCGACTGGCTGCACTGAACCGATTCTTGGCAAATCACGTAACAAAATATTTTCCATTCATCAGCACATTACAAAACTGTGTAAAACAGAATCAGTTCCAATGGACTCCAGACGCAGAGATAGCTTTTCAGCAAATGAAAGAATGTTTAATTCAGTTGCCCACTCTCACCGCTCCAAGATAGAAGAACCAATGATCTTGTATCTTTCTGCCTTAGACATCGCAGTTGGCGCAGTCTTACTAGTGGAGCGCGCAGGGGTCCAAACACCAATCTATTACGTCAACAAAATGTTGACCTATCCGGAAACATGATACTCAATGATGGAAAAACTTATATTAGCATTGGTCCATGCGTCGTGTCGATTGCGCAGGTATTTCACAGCACATATAATTACAGTTTTTACAAATTACCATCTGGGTCAAGTCTTGTCTAAACACGATCTTTCCGGCCGGTTGGCAAAATTGGCTATTGAATTGGGAGGACACTATATTATTTATAAGCCGCGGCCGGCCATCAAGGGCCAAATATTAGCCGATTTTATTACTAAGGTTCCAAGTAACAAGGTTCAAGAATGAAAGCTATTCAAAACCCAGTACCTATCATGGACGATAGCGTATGGACCCTACACACTAATGGCGCGTTTAATGATGATGGTGCAGGGGCTGGTCTTCGTTTAATCAGTCCCGATAATCACGAATTTACTTACGCCATCAGTTGGCTTTCAAAAGCACTAACAACGTGGGAGAATACGAAGCGTTTCTCGTGGGCCTTCGTTTAGCAATCAAAAGGGCGCGAAGAATCTAGAGACGCACGTAGATTCTCTTTTAGTGGGCGGGCAAATCAACAGCCTTTATGATGCGAAAGGCGAGACAATGGCCCTGTATCTTGAACAGGCGAAGTCTTTGATTAGAAAAGTTCAAACTTTTAAAGTCATTCACATCAATTGCAGTGAGAACAAATAGGCAGATGCGCTTAGCAAATTGGCAGCTACCAGTTTCAAACACCTCGCAAAAGAAGTGAACATCGAAGTACTGAAAAACCCCTCCGTTCCGTTACATCAAGTTGATGTGGTGGAAATAGGATATCCCTCCTGGATGTCTCCAATTATCATGTTCTTATAGTCTTGCATTCTCCCTTAAAACAAAGCAGAGGCTAGGAAATGTAGAACAAAGCGCTAAATTACGAATGGCAGATGGGCTACTTTTTCAAAAATCATATCTTGGACCACTCCTTCGCTGCGTTGACCCACAAGATGCTCAGTACTTGATCCGCGAAATACATGAAGGGTTATGTGAGATTCATGCCGGTCCTTGCATGGTAGTAGCGAAAATCATGAATATCGGGTATTATTGACCAGGCATGCATTTAGATGAAGTCGAGACATTGAGGAAGTGAGCATCATGCCAGCGACATGCTCCCAAGACATTGCGTCCCGAAAATCCTTTAATTCTAGTAACAACAGCTTGGCCTTTTCAGCAAGAGGCAATTAACATGGTGGGACCATTCCTAAATGCCCCCGGAGCTGTAAAATTCATAATCGTGGCAGTTGATTATTTCACCAAGTGGGTGGAGGCCAAGCCACTCCCTACAACCATTGCAATGGTCACTCGAAAATTTATCAACACATTATTTGTCGTTTTGTTCTACCATTGCGCATAGTCAGTGATAATGGTCCCAACCTTGCTTCCGAAGATTTACAAAGTTGGATGAACGAAATGCACATGAACATATTTTTACTTCGGTTGTGCATCCTTAAGGCAACAACCAAGTCGAGAGTATTAACAAAAATATAGTCGAAGGAATTAAAGCAAGATTGGGAACAGCATGAAGAGGCTAGGTTGATGAGTTACCAAGTATCCTTTGGGCTCATCGAACTATGCCAAAAACTAGCACGGGTGAAACACCTTTCAGTCTTGTTTACAGTACCGAGGCGGTGATCCCAGATGAAATTGGTTCTCCTTCACCATGCATGATTGCAATGGAAACGAAGAATAATGAGGAGGCACGCAGGCTTGATTTGGACCTCCTTGAGGAAAGACGAGAAAACGCCGCAATCAAAGAAGCCAAATGTAAATCAAAGCTTGAAAAGTATTATAATGTGCGAGTCCGCCTATGCACCTTTCTTCTAGGAGATTTTGTGTTGAGAGATAATGAAGCATAAAACGCGAAGCGCCCAGGGAAGCCTGCGCCCAAATGGGAAGGCCCGTATGTGATCCATGAAGTCTTGGGTAAAGGCGCATACACCCTCAAACGATTGGATGGCACAAGCATTCCCAGAACTTGGAACGCACAGCAATTGCGACGATGCTATATGTAATCTTATCATCTTTATACGCACCGACCTCGCGCCTTATCAGTCTTGGTGCAAAAGTCCGCTACTTACTAATATCTCATGGTCCTTAGGTTATGTAATATTACTGACTTTGTAATGCATGGCCTCTTCGCCTTATCTTCTATAAATACATAAGTTGTTACTTACATTATGCTATTACTTATTTACGCCTTGTTACCAATGCGCAAAACCACTTTGGGTATGCACAAAAACATTATGTTATGATACAAGTTTCATGAACATTATTTACCTCCAAGGTCAGCCGCAAACCATTGCCCGCAGGCAGGGTTGTGACTAGTTCATACATGAGCTTTATACCAACTTTATATGTTTTACCTATACAAAGTAGTTATTCTCACGTAGATATTGTAACTAAAACATATGCAACGGTTATTATTTACTACGTACTCGTATCGGGTCAAAAAGTACATTAAGCGGTTACGCAATCATCAAAACAAATACATGAAACTTGTGCGGTTTACAAAGCAAGGGGTTACAACAAACGGTAATTTCTCCCTTTACATCTGTGCCCTAAAAGCAATATGCAGCATGAACTCTTACACACTATTCCTCTGCTCTTCAACTTCCTCATCTACGGCATCATCATGAAAGATGTCTTTTAAGCGCTTAACAAAATTGTTATGTTGCAACGCTTCGTTCACCAAATCCATCACAGGTAACTGTAAATGGTCATATTCCTTCTTTGCCTTAGCAAAGGCAGCGCTAGTATTGACCCCTTGCGTAGCGGAGCGACTGGTATCCCAGTTTACGCCTAAAGCGTGTGTCACATGATGAGCACATTCTGCATAGCCCTGAGCGTAGCCATCATGGTGCGCTGTGACCATCAGCTTGGCTACTATGTTGTCCAGCTCCACAGAATTCAGAATGGAATTCGCAATCTGTACAACACAATTATATGAAATGAGCAAATCACGATAAACATACAGTTAAAACAATACACAGTTAACTTACATTCACAACCCAGTGTTGTTGCATCCAAAGCGTGTATTTGTTAACGGGTCAATCATGCTTTCCGCCGTGACACGCGCTGCTTCCGAATCTTCGAGTTTTTGTTCGGCAAGCTTAGCACGTTTCTTGTCTGCGCCAATCTCCACCTCATAGAGTTGATTTTTTTCTTGATTCTTTATGTTTCGGCGTTGCAGCTCAGCTCTTTCAACATTGGCAACTTGAAGATCCTTCT
The DNA here is from genome assembly GCA_947069175.1 of Scalesia atractyloides. NCBI lineage: Eukaryota > Viridiplantae > Streptophyta > Magnoliopsida > Asterales > Asteraceae > Scalesia > Scalesia atractyloides. The sequence goes on along the minus strand of CAMTDV010000026.1, from coordinate 46,073,079 downwards.
TTACAACTTCAAGCGCAGCCTTGGTCTCCTCCTGATCAAGCAACAACGATGTAAGTTCTGCAATCTCCTTATTTCATAAGACTAGAGTCGTAGAAGTTTCTACCTCCTTATATTTGTTGCGTTCCCGGTGAGATTTCGCCTCATCCGCAACAACAATGGCTTGTTCTCTTTCCTTCTTCAAGCGCTCTATTTCTGAGCGAAGGCTTACAGCTTCATTCCTTAGGGATATTTTCTCATTATTATCCCTCTCACAAACTTCTTTCCACAACTTGCGTTCCTTAGCAAGTATGGCAACTCTAGCTTCCGCTTTTTTCTTCCATCCCACCACAGACCATTCTTCTGTTCTCTGCGCGTCTTCAAACTTAGCCTTTTCGGCTTCAAACTCTTTTCTCTACATGGCCATTTGTGCCCGCTCAGTAACCATCTCTTTCTTTACAACCTCATATTTTTCACACTCTTTGTGCATGTTGCGCCATTCATGGATTATTTTATGGGTGTTGGAGGCAGAACTGGCTGCTAGTTGCAAGTAGGCGCGATATGTTTGTTCGCAGCTTTGTTCACCTCTTGCTTTCACCTCCGCTATAGGGAAGGCACCTTTAAACCATTCATGACACACTTGCCAGTGGCTAACTTCTCGCCTTGCTTCAATTTCCAAACTGGCATGTGAATGTTGGCAGCATGTTTCTCTGAGTAGGATCGACAATGGTAATCACCCGGGGTTTCGTCTGGACGAATTGGGGATTCCTCGTCATGAGGTAGTTTCCCAAGTCCTTCAACATCGCCCTCTGGCCCTTGTTCGACCGTCTGAACTTCTGGGGGCGCGGTATCTTTAGGCAGCCCGCCAACAGTCGTTCTCAAGAGCTCCTCTTCCACAACCGCCGAAGATGTTCCCTCTGGCGCAACAACCTTCTCAACACCTACACTTGCTTCCACATCCTTAACCCCTGAATCACTACCCCTTGAACCCTTCGCCTGGGCAGTGTCATAAGGGGGTGATGGCATTTGCAAAGATTCTATGGGAAAGTAGGAGGTTCTGCTGTAAAGACTAAGGCTTCACCTTTCCCTGTGTAACAAATACATAGAAATGATTATACAAGCCTCGTAAAATATCAAGTGAAAGGTCAAAGTTTTACCTGGAGAAAACTTTGTTGCAAGGGCCTCCAGATTACCGCGCTTCCCTATAGTTTTCTTTCTGGTGACTTTCTTGGGAGGTTGCTCAACGGTGTCATCTCTTGGGAGAGTTCTTTTTTCAGTCTTCCTCTTCAGAGGTTCTGGACTTGAATCCAAGTCAATTGGTTCATCAGGGATAGCTGCTGCTATATCCACAGCATCTAGGGCTCATCCTTGGATTCCTTAAGCCTATAGGCGCAAGGCCTTCTAAGGAATCAGACACCACTACATAGTCAACCCAAGTGTCAGGCACAGAGCATATATCTTTTTGAGGCTCCGCCTTGGCTATAGCAGGTTTTTTGGTTACACCAGTACTAGGCCCTGCGAGCCGCTTCTTCTTGGAATCTGGGCCGATGCCAGGTTCAACAACTCACCTACATCATTGCGCAAATATATTAAATAAAATAAAGGTTGCGCGTACAATAGATAGACATTGTACACCGCTTCTAGATGGAATAGGAACTTTTAAATCTTCATCTTTGGGCAACTCAAAATTCCCAAGTATCGGGGAATACCAAGTTTGCTCTTCTGGCTTTAGCGGAACGTTTTTTATCAGCCCATTGTCTCTCTGATACGCCACAATATACAACGCAACTCCTACATAAATGCGCATGGTTAGGCGACAATTGGCAAGAAGGAAAATTATATCAATGCCACAATATGACTTACTCCTTTCTCCTTCCATGTAGACCGGTTTCTCATGATGATCGGCTCTCCATGATAAACTCATCCCTGCAGCAATCAAGGCTCTCTGTTGTAGTTGAATGGCCGGGATCTCCTTAATATCTTGGTACCAAGACTCTCGATTAGGAATAGAGATGGTCTCCACCGGAATATCCTCTGCACCACCGAAGTACATCTTCATGGGGATAACTCCGGCTTTGATATAGAAAAACTTTTATTTCCAGTCATGATAAGATTTGGGCGGCGTATGTAAGATCTTTTTGGCTTGAATGTGATGTTGGAATGAGTAAACCCTAACGCGTAGGGGAGTTGGTAAAACACCCGGAACCGATTTACGGTTGGTTGAATATCCGTAGTCCACCACACAAAAGACATACAACCCTTGTAAGCAATGCGCATACTCGATTTTTATTATAGTCCAGTGCTCCACCTACTTGCCATTTGCGCATAGGAGCAACACTGGACTAGGGGACTTGAAGGGGTATGGTCCAAGAAGCCCTGCGTCAGCGCAGGAGACCATAACATCAGAATGTCACCGGATCACTTAGTTGACCTTGCACGCCTCGCGAAAAAGTAAGTCTGACCTAAAAGCATAGTCTTTATTAACCTCGCGCAAGAACAAAGAGCAAAGCATCTAAACTTCATTTAACACCCTTGTGTGGAACCGCACAAGGGTATAGTTAAGCTTGAAGTAAGAAGAAACTATCAAAACTCTTAAGTCTGGTGCACAAACATCTTCGCACACAGGTAATGAAGAACTAGGCTAAAGGAATATTTTCTATTATAACCAACTGGACAGGTGGCAATAGATCAAGGCTCCACAACCATGGATCTTCTAGAAGTATTAAATGGCAATTGTGTAGGTCTCTATTCGGTTGTAACCGAATGTGACATGGCAGCATCTGGGACATCTATCCTACAACCGATGTCAGCACAATCTTCAAGAAGACCCGAATAAAACCACTTTCCACGTGGCTCTTCCCCAACGGGCGATCATCTTCTAATTCGTGTGCACAGATAAAGATGTAACCACTAACGGTGGGAAAGATTCCGTTACAACTCCCTTAACTCTTGACACCCAAATCTCTGGCTATAAATAGAAGACTTGAGGTACAAGCTATTCATTCACTCTCCACTACTTACACTTACACTTCGTCTTCTTCGAGTCACGATACTTATTCTCACGCCGGAGGGTGCTCACAAAGAGAACCCCCATACTCCCCGTGGTGAGGCTAACAACGGTTTTCTGTTTTGCAGTGATTTCAGATGAAGTTCTTACCATCAACGATCAAACAGGAGATTAAGATCTAGATCTATTTTGATATATCTGGTTCGGTGTTTCTTAAAGTTTATATCAAACTGATTGTTAAATCAAATTTGAACAACCAAGCTTTGATACCAATTGTTAGGATCTGAGTTTGATATTGATGTGATTGTTTTAGATGAAACCAATGAAAGAAGATAATAATCAATGAAACAGTGCAGCAGAAATGCGTAAAACTTTGAAATTACAACAATAGAAAGATTGTTTTCATTGACATGCTTTTGTAATATTAATCACGTATGCATGCAAATTACAAACTCCCCCTTAGCCTAAGATCACTCTAAGTTGTTCGTACAGAATGTGTATAAGAAGTGATGGATAGAACAGTGCAGGCACTGTTCTATTTATAGTACATTACAAACCACTGAGCATCTTTGGCCAACGTCACTATGAAAGTGACGTTTAACAACCTAACAAGCTCTAAACACTGCTAGACCTAAACACTGTTACATTAAAATACAATATAAAGTTTATGGATAACTACTGCTAAGATATCCTCTGTTGGTCTTCAGCAGACCTTTGCCATAATAGTTCTTTGGTTCTTTATGAGAGTTGTCTCTAACTGACCTTTGCTTCTAGCAGAGTTTTATCCTAGAAGATCTTGTGAACAGTTCTTTATTCCCAACAAAGTTTAGAGCAGTAGATCTTTATTATGAAGGATCCGATGCTATAGATTGTTTTTGGCTTTTCAATCATCTGTTCTTTTATAGGGTTCGATAGATCCAACAAATATTATTGTAAGGGCATAGAAATAAATTTACATTATCAATTAACTTATTGTATTCCCTTAAATTAGCTAACTATATTAAACTAGTAACTAATTTTCAAACATATATTCTTTCAAAATAAACGTAACTTATTGTGTAGGATAAATTAAAATATATGTAGGATGAATGTAGGATAAAATAAAATATATGTAGGATGAATTTCAATATGTGTAGGATATACGTAGGATAAATTTTGATATTTGTAGGATAAAATTTGATATGTGCAGGATGTTGTGTTTTTTACTAATCAATCGAAGAGAGATTAATGAGAGAATGAATAAAATATTTAATGTACCACTATAACATATGTTCTTTCTCTTCTCATATTAAATTTTATTTTCAAAAGATCATTCCCTTGTATGTATATGTATGTATGTGTTTATCTTTATAATTAATTACATACATACATATTCACTATTCCTATAATGGGACCGTACAACTTTTCGGCCAGAAATTGTCTACAAAATCGGTCACGTTGAATAATTTAAATTTGTATTTTTTTTAAATTGTTCGATTGAATCGACGAAACGGATTAGTGATTGGACCGAATTTTTACTGTTTTTCTCATTCCAAAATTTCATTTATTATATGCGTATACTACTTTAGTCTTCATATTTTGTTCATATGTGTAGAGTTTCCAGGTTGCTTAGCTGTGTTGGATTCTTGTATGTCTTGGATAGCTATGTCTTGGATATGCTCTCCTTTGGGAATTAATGCTAGAAAAATCTGCTATGACTTACCCTTTTATTGTTGTTCTCTTTCGATATTCGATATCTAGAGCGCCGAGTTCAATTGCTCATTTAGCAAACCGACCAGATATTCTGGTCTATGCAGAGTTTGTTGCAAAGGGTAATTAGTTAGGACTTGTACCTTGTGTCCCTGGAAGTATCGTCTGAGGCACCGCGAAGCGTGTATAAGCGCCAGGACCATTTTTTTCCAAAGCGGGGTATCTAGCTTTCGGTCTCGCTAATACCCTATTGATGCAGTAAATAAGTGTTCGAACTCTATTTCCCTTAACCAAGAGTACCGCACTGACCTCATGATGTGCCGCTGAGATGTATATTTTCAATGTTTCTTCGGGGCGCGGGCAGCTAGAGTTGGCAAGTTTTTTTATGAAAAGCTTTATCTCTTACAATGTTACCTCTGCTTCATTTGTCAATTTGAACCTTTAATTGTTCTGACAATCCTTTAATGTTTTGATAAAGGGCAAAGGTCTTTCTACGTGTTTTGTAAGGAACCTATAGATGGTGACTAGTCTTCCATTTAGCGCTTGTGCTTCCTTGAGGGTCCATGGTGACGACATAATATATTATTGCCATTACCTTCTCTAGTTGGCTTTAAACTGTCTCTAGTGACCACTACTCCCAAGAATTTGCATTTTTCTACCTCGAATGAACATTTTTTTGGGGTTAAGTTTAATGTTGTATTCTCTTAACTAGCGGAAAGTTTCTTCAATGTCTTGCAACATTGTTTTATCTTCCATGTTTTTTATGACTAGGTTGTCGATGTGTACTTCCAGGTTTCTACCGATTTGTCCTTCATAAGCCTTATCCATTAGATGATGATATCTTACTCCCACGTTTCTTAACCCAAACAACATTTTGGTACAACATAATGCTCCAATGTTCATGTGGAAAGCTGTTTTATCTTTGTCTTCTTCGGCCATTTAGATCTGGTGATATCCCTTGTATGTGTCTAAAAGGCATTTGTAGCGAAAAGGTGCCAATGAGTCAACCTCGATGTCTATCTCTTGGATAGGGTAGGCATCTTTTGGGCACGCTTTATTGAGGTGTTTATAAATGACACACATACACCATGAGCCATCTAGTTTTTTTACCATGACCGAGTTGGCGGTCATTAGGTGGCATTTTGTTTCTCTAAGTATGTCGGCCTCTACTAGCTTTCGAACTTCTTTTACCACTGTTTCATGCCTATCAGGGGCTAGGCTCCTCTTCTTCTATGACACTGGTTTGATACTAGGGATAGTTGACAAGCGATGTTTTGCCTTATCTCGGGAAATTCCTGTCATCTCCGCGTGTTCAAATGCAAACACATCCTTATTATTTTGGAGTATCTGTTTGAGGTTACTTTTAACCTCAGGTGAGAGTGTGTCACCGATGGTGCTTGTTTGATCTGGGTACCTTGTGCTAAGCACCCATCGCTTAGGGCCGATGACTCCAATTGGCCCTTTTTGCATTTTTTTATCTCCATGATTTCTCCTATTTTGTCTCTTTCGACCATGGATATCCGTCCAGGTGTGGGAATTTCATAAAATCTCACGTCATTCACAGAAGGCATCAAGTTTACCCAACGTAAAAGGCCGCTGATTACATTATGACTGCAATCGGCGAGGATTTCCAGAAAGGTAACCACTATAGTCTTTTCTTGTGGGGGGGCTCTACAGAAGGTGACCAGAAAAATTATTTGACCAATAAGATCTACCTTCTCTCCTGTGAATCCTCTGATGGGGGCGTGGACCAGTTCCAGGGGTTTCTTATCATCCGGGTGCATGCGATTGTAACATTGCTCATACATGACGTCTTCTGAACTCCCGGTGTCTATTGATATTCTTGGCATATTATAGTCACCAACAACGGCGGTGATAATTAGTGGATCTGTAGTGAGGTTGAGATCAGACAATCACGATTCTACGATCATATATGCCATCATCCAAGGTTCAAGGTATCTAATATGGCGTTTTACCCCTTTTCCTTTGTCGGCGTGAACCAAATTCATTTCCAGCTGCCTCTTGTGTGTTCTTTCGCCCTTTTCTTTAACCACTGTGGGGCCTTGTTTGATGTCTTTCACCAAGTGTGCTAACTTCCCCATTTTTTGCATAATACTCAATTTTGTTTTTTAGCTGATAAAAATCATTGGTATTGATGTGCTTGAATTATATATTATTATGGGGCAATTACATATATCCCACTGTAAACTTCTTAAATTATACATATACCCAACCTAAAAATTTGTTGGTGCATATTTGTGACAACAGCTTAGATTTGGTTTTTGGATATCATGTAATTAGTAAAACATTAAACAGTTAGCGGGTTTAGTTTTGTAATAGTTAGTTATAGTGATAGGGCTAAACCAGACCCTCATTATAGGGAATGGTAGGAAAATTGGGCCTAGACCAATTTGCAGCCCATGTGGTTAAACCCTAGCCCAGTTGCAAACTTGTCTCTATATAAAGAGAGTTTTGCATTAGGGTTAAGGTTGCTCAGTTAATCACTTCAGAGAGAGTTGAGAGAGAATTCATAGAGAAATTGGCTTGGACGAATTCGTGTGATCTAGATTGATTGTAATCGTTGTGATAGATAATCAATAAAGATCGGGTTTATTGTGGTTACTTTTCCTACTCGGTTTTCTGTGATAATCTGATCTAGAGGATTCCGCACTCTAGATTGGATACACGATTCTGTGAAGATCCATACGGATTAGGGGACCAACAATAGGTATCATAGCATTCGGCTCTTGTTTTGCTCGGTTTAGAATCGTATCAATAGGAAAAGTTGAATTTTGGACGTTTTGACAGCTGTTCTAGGGTTTCTATTGTTGTTTCGGATAAACACTAAGGATTTCTGATAGAAGACTTGCATCTCGGATCATAAGCGAAACACCTCGGATTATAAGTGAAACATCTTGGATTAGAAAATTTGCATCTCGGATCAGGAAACTTGCATCTCGAATCATAAGGGAAGCATCTCGGATCATTGGTATTGATTTCGGATCATCTCGGATCATCTCGAATACCATATCGGATCACTGTTCCGAATTACCATCTCGGAATGGTATCTGGGATCACTGTTCCGAATTTCCATCTCGGATTGTTAATCCGAGTTATTGTTTCGAATTGGGTACTATTCTGAGTTGTATTCACAAAGGTGGAAACTTATCCGGCTGACATAACTGGAGATAAACGTTTTCGTACACAACATTTGATCCATAAACAATTTTGACAAACCGACTACATGGTTAGACTCGTGTGATTTTTAGTACAAAAAAGGCATGAAAATTCCTAAAATTGCTCTCAGACATTATATATCATTGGATTCATATTGTCGAGAGGAGTCTAACGGTATAATTTGGTAATCACATATTTCGGACAAATTTTTAAACGTTTTTAGTGAGCCAGGTCGGTAAAAATGTCGAATATGTCAAACTTGAACGAATTGTTGAGAATGGAGTATGACTCAGGTACAACTAACAAACCGCCAAAAATGTTGAAGGTAGAGAATTACCTTACATGGAAGGATAGATTTCAGTCGTTCATGGAATATCAGGACAGACGGATGTGGATCTGTATTAAAATGGGTACGTAAACCCAACTCATGACTTTGAAGGTAGACAACATGGCACTGCCTATGTAAACATGTTAGAGGCTAATAAGAGAATGTACGAGTATGAAAAGAAGGCCTTAGCTGCAATAAAGATGTCATTACCTGATGGCATCAAACATACATTCAAGCGATATACTACTTCGAAGGAGATGTGGGATGCTCTAGAGAAGAGGTATAAGCGCAATCCTGATGTGAAGAAAAACAAAGTTGACTTGCTGAAGAAGCAATTTGCTGTCTTTAAAGGCATGAGAAATGAGTCCCTCGAAGATATCATCACTAGATACTATCATATAATGTCAGAAAAGGACAATTATGCACAGCCGTTCAGATAAATGATAAGTTGCTAGATGCTTTACCTGCCAAATGGGATATTTATACTTTTATGATAAAGGATGAAGCTGACTATGAAGATAAAGACTTGGAAAAGGTTGTTGGGAAACTGAGAGCTTATGAGCTCAACATGACGAAGAAGGAAACCGGATATGATCAGGTTCAAGATCCGGGAATTTATAAAGGGATTCCATCTTCATCTTCCAACAATGCTTCAAGTGATTCAGCAACAACATTTCTCTCATGTGAAAATGAACAGGTTGTGACAAATGCTGATGGTGATGTATGTTTTGTAACTGCTTCAGGAGGATCGTCAGAGGCAAAGAGACAACAAGCTAGCAATAATAACAACAATACAAGGTCTATGCCTCTGAGTGTCAAGGCTGTTGAAGATCATCTGGCCTTGCTTGCTTCATTGGTTGCTTCATATGTGAACTACATTCAGGGAAGAATATCTGGTCCTGCTACTTTGATGAAGATTATGATCAGATTGACCCTGATGACCTAGAGGAGATGGATTTACAATGGCAGATGGCCATGATCTCTAGAAGAGTGAAGAGGTTCATGAATAGGACAGGCAGAAAGTTTGTTGAAAGAATGTAGGTTTTGACAAGTCTAAAGTGAGGTGTTACAATTGTCAAAATTACGGACACTTTGCTAGAGAATGTCAACGACTTAGGACTGATTCTCGTTCTAACTCATCTTTTCAAGATTCTCCTGGTTATGGTTCAAGCAACAGGAATGCATCAACTAACACTGGATCAAAGGCCTTGATCTCCACTGCTAGAGAAGGTTCTTATGATTGAAGTGTTCATCTGGAAGGTGATAACAATGCCACACAGGCATTCATGGCTGAGATAGCCCCATTTGATGATGCAGAAGTAAAGGCTTATGCTGGGGTAGAGTGAGACACGGTAGCTGAAAAAGTTGATGATGATCAGACGATTGAAAACATGAAATCTGATGTAGAACAGAATGCTGCAGATAAGAAGATGGCTGCAGATTTTGCTGCTTTCATGGCCGATCTAAGCAAATCAACAGGAGAGGTACATTCTAACTCTGGTAGTTCTATTTGCTTAAAATGTCATGAATGCAAAGTGAAGTTGACAAGCTAACAAAACAAAACCAAAGTCTGGTAATTGAGCTCTCGAGCGTAAAAGAATCAAACTTTTTCGTAAAAAGAAATGAGTCATTATATTTAAAGAAAATTAAGGGTTATGAAGAAGAAATCAATATTTTAACCTGCAAACAAAATGAAAAACTTCAAATTATTGACTTAGCTCGTGATACGACGAGTGAGAAAACAAAAGAGAGTTCTGAAAACTGCTAAGAGTTGTCAGAAGCACAAATGAAATTTGTGAACTTGAAAAGAAATTGAATCAATTCAGAGATTCATCCTTTGTTATGAAACACATGATGAATGCTTGAAGAAAAGTATTGACAAGACAAGTGTGGGCTTCAAAGGTTTCAATGAAGTTCCACCACCTCTTGGTCATGACTATTCTTTCTTGTCAGACGAAGAAGAGCTAACAGACTTTGTGTTAACTACACCTAGTAGTTCCACATCAGGGAATGTTGATGTGTCTGAACATGCCAAAAGGATAATAACAGGGAAGCGATTTCGAAAACAAAGAATACACACCCTAAGAATAAAAAGCAAATTTTTGTTAAAAAAGTTGATTTTGTTAAATGGAGTGATAGAAAGAAGAGACCACTTTTATTGAAAGAGAGTCAAATGTGCAGTTTGCTAAAAATAAAAACACAGAAAAATCAGAAAATGAGCAAACTAAACAAGATCCTTCAAGGGCATCATCATCATCGTCACCTGATGATTCTAAACCAGAGACTTCAATTAAGAAGTCTTCGGCTAGAAGATCGTGCTTCAAATGTCACAACAAAGGGACATGTAGCTAGCTGTTGTCCTAACATAAAGAATGAAGCACAAGTGACTGAGAGACAGAGAGAAAAATCAATAGAAAAGATTGGTGATGGTGAGCAGAAGGTTTCTAGCCGAAGACTTCTTAATTTGTGTAGATAAGGCTGAAAAAGGAACTCACCAAGTTCCTCGTTTTCAAAGAAATCAACAAAGATTTCAGCATGAATCTACATCAGGCAGATATGAAAGACCTAGAAGTAGTTCACCAAGAATGATTGACTTTAATGGTCAATCTAGTAATTTCAGAAGTCAAGGTCAATATCAAACTCGATATCAGAATGTTGGTAGTCGAAATTTTTATAACAATGGCTTTAGAAATTATCACCATCGAAATTCAAGGAATCAAAACCAGAATTTCCAAAGGTCACAAAGTCCAAACATGTTTAGGAAACCTCTGTACCAAAGACCGAATGGAAATAAAAATTATTTCCATCAACAGGTCTGAGATTTAAGACTCCGGTTAGGAGTGATGGATATTGGATGGATGTTCTGGTGGTTGATGAATGTGGAAGACCCAAGACCATTAAGGCTGGGTCCCCAATCTAACTAATTTTTTTAGGTTGTGCAAGAGCTTCTAAGGAGGATTATCAACTTGTGGTACGTTGAGAGTGGCTGCTCCAGGCACATGACAGGGGATGCGAGGTTGTTGACTGAGTTTGAAAACATAGATGGATGTTATGTGAATTTTGTAGGTGCTAAAGGAGGGCAAATTATAGGTCGAGGAAAACTGACCAACGGGAAGATCACATTGGACAAAGTGAAATATGTCGAGCAGCTGAAGCACAATCTGATGAGCGTGTTGCGACAAGGGTCACTCGGTCCACTTTACTAAGTCTGAAGCTTTGGTGTTGAAACCGGGTTTGGCGATACCGGATGATTGGATAGTGATGAGAGCGCCAAGGAGAAATGACACTTATGTCATGGACATGGGTGCTAAGGACTCTTCCACTGTGGTGGCGTATTTATTGTCAAAAGCATCTGAGGCTGAGTTAATGTTGTCGCATAGACACATGGCCCACATCCACTACCAAAATATAAATTATATTATTAAAAACGGTTTAGTGGAAGGGGTGTCAGTGCAGAGGTTGCATGTGGAAGATAAATGTCTTCCATGTCAAAAGGGAAAACAACATAAGAAACCTCACAAGTCCAAAACAGTAAATTCCATAGATGCCCCTTATGAATTACTTCATATGGATCTTTTTGGTCTAGTGAACGTAAGGAGCATAGGTGAAAAGTACTATTGTTTAGTTGTCACAGATGATTATTCATGGTATTCATGGGTTTTCTTTTTAGGTATAAAAGATGGGACAACAGAGATGTTGATAGATCTTTTTTACAAAATTGGGAAATGTCCATGCTGCACGGATCAAGAGGATAAGGAGTGATAATGGCACGGAGTTCAAGAATCAGATTCTGGATCTCCATTGTCTTTGCAAGGGAATTAAACATCAATATTCTGCTCCTTATACACCTCAACAGAATGGAGTCACTGAGCGGAAAAACAGGACGTTGATTGAAGCCGCTAGGACTATGCTTTCTGATTCAAAGCTTCCAGTTCTTTTCTGGGAGAAGCTATGAACACAACATGTTATGTCCTAAACAAAGTTTTGATGGTTAAACGATTTAACAAAACATGTCACGAACTATTTTTTAACCAAAAACCAAACTTGAAAGGCTTTGAACCATTTGGATTACCCCTGCACCTTTGTGCAAAATAATGATAAGCAAAAATTCGGTGAGGTAGTTGACGAGGGATACTTTCTAGGTTATGTGCCTAGAACACTGAATAAAAGGAATTTTAATCTAAAAGCTGGTAAATTGAGGTTGTGTTTAACATGGCAATCACTAGTTATTCACCTCAACAATCAACGAGTGGTCCTGCTATATTATATGATTATGATAGCGTGTTTAAATCATTTAATATTCATGAGTTTTCCAATGCAGATTAGTCTCAAGTGATTCAAACTGTAATCATTGAAGATGAAGATGGTGACTTCATGCCTAGATCAAGTATATCAATGACAGATGCTCCAGAAACTTCCTCCAGTGCAGCTCAACAAGATAAGAGATAGTGAGCCTGAACCTATTCAGGGGGAGGACTTTACTAATCCGTTTGCTAATGAGAATATTTAGGGGGAGGTTCTATCTAATCTGGGAGATAATTTAGTTGTTAACGCCTTTGCTACTACACGAGCAAACAGAGATCATCCAGTTGAGAACATCATAGGTGATGCTGCTGCAGGTGTTCAGACAAGAAGAGATCTGATCGAAGGTTCATGTTTATTTGCTTCGATTCAGAAGACTGGGATAATAAATGAGTGTGTGTATAGCTGTTTTATTGCCCAAGATGAGCCGGAGAATATTCACATGGCTCTTAAAGATAATTCACAGGTTGAAGCGATGCAAGAGGAACTAGCTCAGTTTAAGAAGTTGAAGGTTTGGGAGCTAGTTGACTTGCCTGAATGAGAGAAGGAAATAGGCACCAAGTAGGTGTGTAAGTGCAAGAAAGACGACCGAGGGATCGTGACGAGGAATAAGGCTCGGTTAGTGGTGAAAGGGTTCAATCAGTAAGAGGGGATTGATTACAATGAAGTGTTTGCACCAGTAGCAAGGTTGGAGGCAATTCGTTTGTTTCTAGCTTTTGCTTCATTCAAGGGGTTCAAAGTTTACCAACTTGACATGAAGAGTGCATTTCTTTACGGGAAAGTCCAAGAAGTGGTGTATGTCTCACAACCAGATGAGTTTACTGATCCAGATTATCCAGATCAAGTCTATCGACTTGATAAGGCATTGTATGGATTGCATCAGGCACCTAGGGTGTGGTATGAAACACTGTCAGCACATTTGTTAAAGAATGGTTTTGAAAGAGGTCAGATTGACAGTACACTTTTCATTAAAAGAAAGAAGGAAGACTTTCTACTGGTACAGGTATACGTAGATGATATTATCTTTGGGTCATCTGATGAGAACATGTGTCATGAATTCGAGGAGGTAATGAAGAGCAAGTTCGAAATGAGTGCGATGGGTGAACTGTCTTACTTTCTAGGTTTACAAGTTGAATAGAAGAAGGATGGATGTTTATACATCAGACGAAGTATGTGTATGACATTCTGTCACATTTCAAAATGGAGGATTGCGCTACTTTCAACACCCCGATCTGCGAGAATCACAATCTTGGTCCAGATCATGAGAGTATGGATGATGTTGATCCAACTTAGTATAGGGCAATGATTGGTTCTCTAATGTACTTGACTGCTTCAAGACCAGACATTATGTTCGCAGTGTGTCTTTGTGCCAAATATTAAGCGAATCCAAAAGAGTCACATATGAAGCGGTGAAGCAGATTCTTCGTTACTTGAAGGGGAAACCTAAACTTGGGTTATGGTTCCAGCTGCTAGTGATTTGAAGTTTGTTGCTTTCACTGATTCGGACTTTGGAGGATGCAAATCAACTAGAAAGTCTACCACAGGTGGTTGTCAATTCTTTGGAGGGAGGATCCTGTCATGGCAATGCAAGAAGCAGTCTTGCATGTCTACCTCTACGTGTGAAGATGAATATACTGCTGCGGGTAGCTGTTACTCTCAGGTTCTCTGGATACAACAGCAGATGCACGATTATGATTTAAATTTCACTCGTACTCCTATTATGATAGACAATAATGCCACTATTTCAATTACAAACAATCCCGTAAAACACAGTCGCACAAAACATATTGACATTTGTCATCATTTTTTACGGGATTGTGCTGAAAAGAAATTGATTGAACTGCATAGAGTCGACACACTAGACAACCTAGCAGATCTTTACACAAAAGCATTTGACAGGGCTCGTTTTGAACGTTTAGTCGAACTCAATGGGATGAGGAATCCTGAATAATCAGTTTTCCATAAGAATTTTGTAAATAATTTACTGTTTTTCAAAAATCAAAACATAAAAAATATAGAAAATCAAAAATGAGTTCTCACTATGTGGAAAAGAAGAAATGATAGTACATCAGCAGGTTAGACTGTCACACTAAAATTAAAATTTCTTAAGTGTGATAGCAGCTTCATCATATGATGTACCAATAGGTAAAAAGCATGAAATAATCAACTTACCTTGGTGATATAAACATAATGAACTGTGTATGAGTGGGTAACATATCAGTGGCGTATGGTTTGATAACCTTAAATCTTGCATTGATAGATTGCCAAAATCTAAGTTTTTAGGTCTTTATATCGTTATTTCATCTGGGGTATTAGGGTTCTCCTTCTGCTGCATCTTGATATAAGCTGACCTAGGCACAACCAGGATATCTTAAAAGAGCTAAAATGTCAAATCCCAGAAATTGAAGAAGCTCTCCTAGAGAGTCATTCAAATGTGCAAAATGCATAAATCGTACCAAATTTGGTATTTTCCCTAACCCTCGTTGGATATTGGTCTCTTTGCTGTACGGAAGTACTGACCTGTTCACCAATTATCTAACGTTGTAAATCAAGAAGGATGAATTTCGGTATACTCACCTTCTACGAGGAATCTTTTTGCATACCTTGATCGTGGGGTTATGTCCTGAAATGGGACACACTAGTATATCAGTATAAAATTACCTTAACATATCACTAGATAATGGTACTTGAAATGTTCATGTATTTTGTTTAAGTGAATAAACAATACTGGTAATCATCTTGAACTGCTTTTCATGAAAATTACATATCGAATTATCTAATAGTGTGAAAACAGTTTGATATTGCTGATATGATCTTCTTCTCGGTGATGCTCACAAAGATAGAGTATTTATTATTTTGTTATTTATTTGCTTTCAGAAAATATAAAAATCCAAATAGATTTTATTTTCTTGTAAATTTTTAGCGTATGGAATATGGTTGTTCATGGACGACTTGTTACCGATTGGGGGAGACGGTGTAAGGAGATGAGTTTAATATTTAAAAAATATTGCAGGTTCTGTGTGCGTAAAAACTTTGAGTGTGTGGTTTGAGTTGGAAATTGCTTAATCTGTGATACAATTTTTACCATCTCTTGAATAATAATAATTTGTAACTTGTGTTGAAAAATTCTTATGGTTTCTCGAGATGTTTATTTTATAGTGAATAGATTGTAGCAGTGTGTTGCTGAGAAGTTTAGTGAAGAGGAGTTTGCTTGGATGCATGGTAGAACCTCCTTTCTACATTGCAAATAAAGTTGAAGATTGCTATGCAAGTGCTAAACGAGAGTTTGCTCCAACGCTAACGATTTAGAAGATTTGGTGATTGGATGCATCAGCTTAGGGGGAGTCTGTTGCTGACAGAAGCTATTAAAGTTGAAGCTATCCAAAGACCAAACACGTTGAAGATTGCAAGATGACTGAAGACAAAGTTGTTTTATGAAGCTATTGTCAAGGGGGAGTTTGTTTGTGCATATTTGTGACAATAGCTTAGATTTGGTCTTTGGATATCCTGTAATTAGTAAAACGACAAACAGTTACTGGGTTTAGTTTTGTAATAGTTAGTTATAGTGATTAGGCTAAACCAGACCCTCATTATAGGGAATGGTAGGCGAATTGGGCCTAGACCAATTTCCAGCCCATCTGGTTAAACTCTAGCCCAGTTGCAAACCTGTCTCTATATAAAGAGAGTTTTGCATTAGGGTTAAGGTTGCTCAATTAGTCACTTCAGAGAGAGTTGAGAGATAATTCATAGAGAAAATGGCTTGGACGAATTCGTGTGATCTAGATTGATTGTAATCGTTATGATAGATAATCAATAAAGATCGGGTTTATTGTGATTGTTGTTCCTACTCATTTTTCTGTGATAATCTGATCTAGATGATTCCGCACTGACGATTCCGTGAAGATCCATACGAATTAGAGGACCAACAAAATTAAATTACTAATTTTTCCTTCCTAAAAAGTAAAAATATCAACTATACCCATCTTATTAAAAATATAATAAATAATGACTATTTTACCCTTTTCCAAACAAAAACCTCCACACATAATAAGTAACAAACAAATTAATTAACAGTTTGTCTTCCAGATTAACCATTCGTAAGACTTGCTTTGATTACATTATACAAAAATAACAAATCAACTTCTGTATTATGATTGATACAATTGATAATTGATTATAAAAATCAAAATAGCAAATCATTTTCTTTATTATAAATTTCATTAAAAATCAGTACAAGGGTTGTTGAATGTATTGAACTCTATAAAAGAACAGATGATTGAAAAGCCAAAATGTTCTATGTTATCTGATCAACAATAAACATTGCTTTGAATATTTAACTTCTTCCAAAGGCAAAGACATCAATCATCTGCTTCTCAAAGGTCTATTGAAGCTAAAGTCTGTTATACAAGATCTGTTGAAGATAAGCTCTACCCAAGGTCAAAGGTCTACTGGACCAACAAAGGATAGAGCTCATCAGAGGTTCCTTCAATAGTTGTTGGATCAATAGAGTTTTGTATATTAATGTAACAGTGTTTGCTTAGCAGATTTTAGAGTTTGTTAGTTAGTTAGATGTCACTGTCATGGTGATGGCAACCTAAGATGCCACAGTGGTTTGCTTTGTACTATAAATAGAACAGTACATGTACTGTTCTATTCATCACTTCCTTTCTAACATTTCTGTATGAACAAATCAGAGTGATCTTAGGCTGAGGGGGAGTTGTAATATTTGGATGCATACGTAAATTTACAAAAGTATGTTGATGAAAACAATGTCTCTATTGTTGTGATTTGAAAGTGTATTACTTCCGTTGCACTATGTTCGTTGTTGTTTATCTTCTTCATTGATTTCATCTTAAACATTCACAACAATATCAAACTCAAATCCTAACAATTGGTATCAGAGCTTGGTCAATCAAATTCGATTTCACAAAAAATTTGATATAAACATATCAGCTCTCACTACTGATTCGTTTGTTCGTTGTATTGAAAACAGAGTAAAAGTTTATTTACGATCAAAGTACTTTTAAACAAAACCCTGTTTATAAACAATCAGAAATGTCTCAAAATCCACAAGATCCACACAACACTTGAACCATGTATAAACCTCCGATCCTTGTTAGATCGGAATATAATATCTGGAAAAGACAGATGGGTTACATACTTGCACAACAAAATTCAGGTTGCTGGAAATCGGTCATCTTTCGACCTCATGTTCCAATGGTATCGAGTGCTGAAGACCCAAAAGTTCAAGTTCTAAAGAATCCTGAAAACTACTCCGAGCAAGATTTTCAGAAAATCAAGCGATGCAAAGGCAATTAGTATCGTAGCTACGGCTTTGCCAATGATATCTATGCTGGCCTGTTACATTGTAACAATGCAAATGAGTTGTGGGATGCTTTAAAGAACAATTCGGTGGAACATAGGAGGTTATTGAAAACAATCTTGAAACTTTGAACCAACAGTATGAAACATTTTGTCATGTTAAAGGATAATCATTAACTCAACAGTTTGAAAGGTTTAGTTGTCTAATTAGTGAATTAAAACCGGTAAATATTAACTATCCTAATTCAACCCTGAATGGCCGATTTCTAAGGTCATTACCAGAAAAATGGGACACTATTGCTTTTGTAACTAGAACCGCTATTGGGTTCAAGGAGATGAGTTTGACTCAACTGCGTGGAAGGCTTCTTGCTTATGAGAGAGAGCTTAACCAGAAAAAGAAGCTACAAGACTCAGGAAAAGTTGCGGATGACTATGTCTTTGGTAGTACAACACTTTTTGGTCTAGAAGAAACCTCTGGTAGTAGTAAGGATCAGAGTTTTGATCATTTTATTGATATTACATCTGGTGGTAATTTCAACTCTAATTCTTACTCACCCAATTATGCTTTTAAAGTAAATGTGGAAAACCAAGTTTCTGACAACTTGTCTTTTGAGTTAAATGATCTTCAACATTTTGACCCTGTTGATTTGGAAGAAATGGACATCTTGCATCAATTGGCATTGCCAAGTGTTAGGACAAGCAAGTTTTACAAGAAAACTGGTAGGAATATTCCAAGGTTGCATGGGGGTTTAAAAGTTGGGTTGGATAAGTCAAAAATCAAGTGCTATAAGTGTAATAGGCTAGGTCATTTTGCTAGAGATGCAGGAGCCAAAAAATGGCCCTATAATTACACATCCAAGTCCTAGACCTCAAAACATTGTCTATTATTCCCAATATACCCATGCTCAACGCATGTAAAACACTGCTCATTTTACACACCCTGTAAACATTGTTCATGTCCAGGATGTCCAAACCACTGTTCCTTAGATACAATATGTTCAAGCCCCATCTCCTCAGGTCCAACTACAACCTGCACCACAAACTACACAAAACTCTTCTCATGCAGAGACTAGTCAATAGAGCTTCTTTACACAAGGCTTTGTTGATTGGAGTAGCTTATCTGAGAAACTCACTGATGAAAATTTTGCTCTAGTTGCTAATTCTGATAAGAAAATTGAACATTTTTGTTTTATGATAGTAGACACAGTTTTGGAGGGAAATGAATATGAGGAAGTTGTGTCCAATGTTGATATGGTTTGTGAAAATGTTGAAACAGATGTTACTGAAGAAACTATTGGTGAAAAAATGATAAAACCTCTGTCTGACCCATGGGATTCCAGTGTTTTTGAAGGAGAGTGTGATTGTGCCATGATAGCTGCTGCTAAGGTGTCACCTCAAGTCCTTAAAGACTTATGTTTAAACAAATGTATTATTGCTTTTGCTAACATTAAAGAGGTGAATGAAAATCTTAGAAACAAGATCTTAATTGATGAAATACAGTTTGAAAAACTTACAAAAGAGTTAAAATCCAAACTGTTAGAAAAGGATAGTGAATCAGCAGTCTCAAACATGAATCAAGCATAACCAAGAATCAACTCAAAACAATGATAGAAAAATATCAAGGTTGTAAAAGGAGCTTGAATCTACCCAAATCACTTGTGAGAAATGGGTAGAGTCCTACAAAGGTTATGAGTTGATGTTAGAATCACAAATCAAAAGCAATGTAAATTTGGTGTAGGTTTTAGAAAACATGACCAAGTTTCACAAAACACTGTTTTAAATGATTGTGAGTTGATTGAAATTATTCCAACAAATTTTGCTGGTCAAGAAATTAAAGTCACTTAACCAAATGGTAAGAAAATTGTTTTAGAAACACCAATAGGATCCTCAACTTTTGAGGAAATTGAAAAATATCAATTCAAACCTACCTAGTCAGATGAGTGTGACATTCTTGACAACTTTAAGCCAATGGATTTTTCAACCATTGAAGGTGTAAAAGCACCCAAGTCAAGATCATTCCCCTAAAAGACGTTCCAGCAAATGTTACATCATTTGTTAACAACAATGGTGAGAAAGGGAAGAATAAAGAAAAGATAACAAATTTGTTTTGTGATTTTTGTGAAAAAAAGAATCATGTTACTAAAAACTGTTTTCTTCTAAAAGCATATGATATTAACAAAACAAGTATAATTGTTGATGCACCTCACTGTACCTCACTGTACCATTTGTGGCAAGAAAAACCATTAAAACTCAAGAGTGTGTTTATGGAAAAAATTTTGATGTCAAAAGAAATGAGTATAAATCCAAAACACTTGAGAGTTCAAGAAAAGAAAAGAAAAGACCAAACAGACCTTTGCCCCCGGTTCAAACATCTGTTACCAAACAATTGAATATAACCTCTGCTCCTAGAAAGGTTCAGATAACAAATGCACCACCAGCTAATAAATTTCCAAGGGATATTGCCAACCTGCTTACAAGAGTGTACCACTTGGCTATGAGGTCTATAAAAGACCGTCAAAACCAAGAGTAAACAAGCATTCTCAAGGTTATAATCATTTGACAGGAAATGGTTCACAACAGATGTTTCAAAACTCTGACTATTCTCCTAGACTTGAGGCTGAAATGTTTGTGACCCCATCCCAAGCCATTTTGGCTTTGGACACTCACCAAAACTAATATGTTACTTATGTGAATGGAGCTTCTACTTGCCTTAATGGTTTATGGTATGTATATAGTGGAGGCTCCAGGCACATGATAGGATGTAAAGCCCTTCTCAAAGATTTTTTAGCACATGGAGGGGGTGATATATCCTTTGGTAACAATTCAAAAGGTAAGATGTTGGGGTGAGGGACAGTTCAAGTAGGAAAACTCAAGTTTGAAAATGTCAATCTTATGGCATAGAAGACTTGGTCACACAAATCTCAAAACTATTACCACACTCTCTAAACAAGGTCTTGTAAGAGGTCTTTCATCAAAACAATTCACATGTGATGAACATTGTGTTTCCTGTTTAAAAGGTAAACAACATAAAAGTTCATACAAATCAATTGAAGAGTCCAAAACAAGTCAGTGTCTACAGTTGTTACACATGGACTTGTTTGGCCCTGTAAAAATCATGAGTCCTAAAAAGAAAAGGTATTATCTTATTATAGTTGATGATTTTTCAAGGTTTACATGGACGTATTTCTTGCACTCCAAAGATGAGACTCCAAGCATTTTGCTAGATTTTGTGAGAAAAGTTGAAAAGCTATTTAACTTGCTAGTAAAAGTCTTTAGGAGTGATGATGGAATAGAGTTTAAAATAAGGAGTTGGATGATTTCTGTATATCAAAAGGGATTGTTAGGCAATACAGCCTTCCAAGGACACCAAAACCAAATGGGGTGGTTGAAAGAAAAAATAGAACTTTAATTAAAGCTGCTAGAACAATGCTTGCAGACTCAGGTTTACCCTTGTCTTTTTTGGGCAGAGGCTGTAAACACAGCTTGCTATGTACAGAACATATTTTTAATTAACCTAGGCATCAGAAGATTGCTTATGAAATTTTGTACAAAATCAAAACTTTGATATCATATTTCAAATTCTTTGGCTACCCATGTTTCATTTTAAACTTAAAAGATTCAATTTTAAAATTTGCGACCAAAGTAGATTGTGGTTATTTTCTACTATACTCAAGCACTCCCAAGGCTTATAAAGTGTTTAACACAAGAACTAGGTGTGTGGAAGAGACCTTGAATGTGAAGTTTAATGAACTTTCTTCATTAAAAATCCTAGCAAATTCTACTAAATTATTTGATTTAGACAAATTTACATTTGAAGATGTGTCTATCAAGACTAACATTGCAGGTACACCACAATCTTCCTATCAAGATCATGGATATGACATTGTGATTCCACAAAACAAAGTTATTTCCTCCACCAGAGCAACAGATGTTACTAACAACTGTGAAAATTCTGCCACTGCTGCATCAACAGTTGTTGATCCTCAAACCACTGCCAGTTCATCAAGTCAAACACCTATTGATAAAAGTCCCCTTTCTGTGAACAAAAGTCAACCCATGTTTACACTTATCCCACCTATACCTCCACCTCCATTTCAAACAGATGTTGGCTCTTCAAAATTGCCAACAAATTGTTAGCTTAGATGATTCCGATCTGCAACCTCTCAATGCCATAATTCCATACAAGGGAGATCTCATCTACCAAAATCACCCACTAGACCAAGTTATTGGAAACATCAATGAAGGGTTCTTACAAGAAGTCAATCCCAAAACATTTGTCTTTTGCTGATTTTTTATCACTCACACAACCTGTCAAGTACCAAGAGGAACTAAAAGACAACAGTTGGGTAGAGGGCATGCAAGAAGTGCTCCTATAGTTCAAAAGACAAGTATGGGAACTTGTACCATTACCTCAGGATGTATGCCCCATAGGCAGAAAATGGGTCTTCAAGAACAAAATAAATGAAAGGGGCATTGTTATCAAAAATAAAGCTAGGCTTGTGGTTCAATGCTATAGATAAAAAGAATGCATTGATTATGATGAAACTTTACTCTTGTTGCATGACTGGAGGCCATCAGAGTGTTTTTAGCCTTTGTTGCCAACCACAACATCAAGGTGTATCAAATGGATATCAAGTGTGCATTCTTATATAACTAGATCAAGGAAGAGGTATATGTATGCCAACCCGCTGAGTTTGAAGATACTTTTTATCCAGATCATGTTTATAAGCTAAACAAAGCTTTATATGGCTTGAAACAAGCACCTAGAGCCTGGTATGAAACTCTTTCCACCCTTCTCTTATTAATAGGCTTTACAAGATGTAAAATTGATAAAACTATGTTTTTTAAAATGGAGAGGAAAGGATTTGATGCTTGTCTAAATTTATGTGGATGACATCATTTTTGGATCCACATGCAATGGTATGCGTAAAAATTTTAGAGAACTCATAACAGCAGAGTTTGAAATGAGTGCTATCGGTGAACTCCAATGCTTTCTTGGTCTTCAAGTTAAGCAATTGAAAAATGTTACTTTCATTCATCAAAGTAAGTATGTCAAAGAACTACTTACCAAATTTGATATGAATGATTGTAAACCATGTAGTACACCCATGGCTATATCTAAGCTGGTCACTATTGATGACAAATATTATTGTTGTGAAAAGGATATTCAGATACATAAAAGATGCTGCCACACTTGGTATCTAGTATCCTGCTAATGGGAATATTAAGCTTTCAGGTTACTCAGATAGTGATTTTGCTGGATGCCATGCCACAAGGAAGTCAACTTTAGGAGGTTGTCAATTTCTAGGCAATTGCTTAGTTTCTAGGCAAAGCTAAAAAGCAAGCTGCAGTTTCAACATCCACCAGCTGAGGCTAAGTATATTGCTGCTGCAAGTTGCATTGCTAAACTCCTATGGCTTCAAAATCAATTGCTGGATTTTTGTATAACTGATCTAAATACTCCTCTCATGTTGGATAGTCAAGCAGCTGAAAACATCTTTAAAAATCCAGTTTCACATTCAACAACGAAGCACAATGACATCAGACATCACTTTGTGAGGGAATGTTATGAAAAAGGTTTGATTTCTATCCATTAGTTCAAAAGACAACAAGTACGGGAACTTGTACCATTGCCTTAGGATGTCTGTCCCATAGGCACAAAAGGGTCTTCAAGAACAAAACAAATGAAAGGGGTATTGTTGTAACACAAAGCTAGGCTTGTGGTTCAAGGCTATAGACAAGAAGAGGGCATTGATTATGATGAAACATTTGCTTCTTTTGTAAGACTGGAGGCCATCGATTGTTCTTAGCCTTTGGTGCCAACCACAACATTAAGGTGTATCAAATGGATATAAAGTTTGCTTTCCTATATGGCAAAATCAAGGAAGAGGTATATGTATGCCAACCCCCTGGTTTTGAAGATGCTTTTTATCTTGATCATGTTTACAAGCTAAACAAAGCTTAATATGGCTTGAAACAAGCACCTATGGCCTGGTATGATTTCCACTTTTCTTTTATCCATAGGCTTAACAAGAGGTAAAATTGATAAAACTTTGTTTTTAAAATGGAGAGGAAATGATTTATTGATTATCCAAAGGATGACATCATTTTTGGATCCACATGCAATGCCATGTGTGAAGAATTTAGAGAACTCATGACAGCAGAGTTTGAAATGAGTGTTATGGGTGAACTACAATGCTTTCTTGGTCTCCAAGTTAAGCATTTGCAAAATGGTACATTCATTCAAAGCAAGTATGTCAAAGTATTACTTACAAAATTTGATATGAATGATTGTAAAACATGTAGTACACCCAAGGCAACATCCAAATTGGTCACTGTTGATGACAAAGATAACTTGGTGGATCAAACTTTCTATAGAAGCATGATTGGATCTTTATTGTACCTAATTACATCAATGCCAGACATCATGTTTGCCACATTTGTCTGTGCCAGATCCCAGTCAGCAGCTAGAAAATCAAATCTCATAGCTGTGACAAGGATATTCAGATACCAAAAAGGTGCTCCCACACTTGGTATCTGCCATCCTACTAATTGTAATATTGAGCTTTTAGGTTATTCAGATAGTGACTTTGTTGGATGCCATGCAACAAGGAAGTCCACATTAGGAGGTTGTCAGTTTCTAGGCAATTGCTTAGTTTTTTTGGCAAAGTAAGAAGCAAGTTGCAGTTTCAATATGCACAGTAGAGGCTAAGTATAATGCTGTTGCTGGTTGCACTGCTCAACTCTTGTGGCTTCAAAACCAATTGCTGGATTTTGGTGTAACTGCTCTAAAGACTCCTCTCATCTTAAATAGTCAAGCAGCTGAAAACATCATTAAAAATCCAATCTCCCATTCCACAACAAAGCACATTGATATCAGACATCGCTTTGTAAGGATTGCTATGAAAAAAGGTTTGATTTCTCTACATCATGTTCCTAATAAGTATCAACTGGCAAATGTGTTGACAAAAGCTTTAGACACATCTACCTTTGAAAGTTTGATCTCTAGGATTGGCATGCTAAACATGGATTAAAAACAACATTTTGTTTTTCTATGAATAAAAAACATTAAAATGTATTCAGACAATCAAAATTCCATCCTTATAAATAGCTTCAAAATTGAAAATTTTCCATAGATCCTTAAAGTCTGTTTTAAACCATTGTTTTAAAACGTCTGATTAGTTATAATTCTATCCACTATTGAACGGTATCCTCTGTCTCCTTTTAAACATCTGATATCTATCCTCTGATATAGTAATATCACCACTGTTCACATCCACTGTTCTCAACCTCTGTTGCTTCCCAGCAGAGGTTCCATAACAACTGTCATCCATTATCCAACAGAGGTTGCCACGTGTATAGATGTTAACCATTAGAGCTTTTCCCTGCCTTTTCTCGAATTCAAAATTCTTTAAAGCGGTTTCACTCTCATCCTCTTCACTATCACTCATTTTTCTTCCCTGATCATGGCTTTGCAAATTAGACTACCTCATAACTACCTCCCCACCTTTGAGAAAAGACGACAAAAGTACTTCTTTTCACCCAATAATTGATGTTCTCACATCTTCAAAATAAAAATGTCATGCTTGCTGATGCACCAATATATGTGGATACTCGCCAACAATTTTGGGCAAACGCTGAAATTCAACCCCAAAACAAAAAGCATATGCCATAACTTCTAGGATCGGAGAGGGACTTGTTCAAATATCCCCATCCTCTATATCCACAATATTTGCATTAAACGACCAAGCAGGTAAAGTTTCTTTTGAAAAGCATGAACTCCACATTGAGTTCATAAAGCGAGGGTATGAAGGTCAATTGACTGGTGTTACTATCTTTAAACCAAAATTTCCTACTACAATGAGATATTTTTTCCATACCTTGCTAATTTGTCTTTCTACCAAGACCACTACTTTTTATGAGATTCCACAAAACATTCAAAATCTAGGATACGCTATTTTGACAAATTCTGATTTTAATCTATCTCAGCCATTGTTTTTGGACTTGGTGGCAAATATTAATAAGATCAAAACAAATAAAGCTTTTATTTTATACCCTAGACTCCTAAGCTATTACCTTCAAAAGCAAGTCCCTAAAAAAGATTTTCAACAAGTTGTAGTTCTTAGAATGAAGAGTCCGACTAATGAAACTTTTACTAGAATGCTAAATCAAGAGTCAAAAGTTTCCAAAACATAAACAAAGGGGGATGAGCCAATTTTGGATGTGTCCACATCCACTGCTCAAACCTCTGTTGCTGAGCCTACTGCTCCTGGTGATCATGACACCACAACCGGTGTTGTGAAACCCACACCAGCCAAATCCAATAAGAAACCCTCCAAATCCAAAAATCCCACCAAAACAAAACAAAATAAAAAGGCACCTCTGGAAGATGAGATCCTAGAGGATAACCTTGTGGTAACACAAACATCATGAGAAACCACTGTTGCTACTTCCTCACAACAGTTGGAAAGATCTCAACCCATCCAAACTCCTCCTGCATCCTCACAAAAGGATCATGTTGTAAGCACAGTGACACCTCATTATGAAACAGATCTTTCAATTGAAAATATGTTTCAAATCCCCTCCCCCAGCGCAAATTCTCTTTTTACTCCACAACCATCTCCCTCAATTCCACCTACTTTTATACCTCTGTTTTGGCTGGAATAGATGGTTTCAGTTCTACCGAAGATGCTTTGACTTTTGCAACCCAAGTTTGTGTTTTAAAATTTGCTCTTTTAGAATAAAACTTTGAATCCTTTGGACAATTCTTGGTGGAAGTTTCACCAAATTCAAATGTAGAATTAAGTTGAATCGTTGATCTTACATTTTTATGGGATTCATTGTTTCTTTTCAGAATTTGATTGGTATAATCATGGGTGCTTTTTGTTTCACATCTTTGGTAGATCTGTTGGAGTTTGAAACAGGTTTTGGATTTCTTTGCGAACATTGTCGTGCAATATGTCCAACATTGTTACACTTGTAGCACTTCCTACTGTCTTTTCGAACAGAGGAATCCAAATCCCGTTTTCTACTCTCTTTTTCTTTCTTGAATTCATCATTGGATTGTTTACCAATGATTTCTTTTTCTTTTTCTGTAGTTGTCCCATAGACAAAATTGATTTTCTTTGCAAAATTTAGCTTTTGAAACTTGTTGTTCGTTCTTTGCGTTTGAAAACCCAACCCAGCTCTCCTGTTTTAAGGATAGTCTCTATTCCTTTGGTGGTAGGGTTTGTTAACACATTTTGATTTAGAATAAAATGATGCATCTTGTTTTTCTAAATAAGAATGGCTCACCTCAACAAGCTTGAAGAACTTTTCAACACGATCCAGATTGACATTCTGAATTGGGAAATCCTCATCAGAATATAGTTTATCAGATCCATGCATTTTGTATACGATGACATTTAGATCATTGTTTAAACTATTTTCTGATGATTCACCATCCACTTCAGATTTATCAGACTCATTCTCCGGAACTTTTTCAACCATAGTTTTAACCGCATAAGAATCACATTCATTTTCTTGTTTAGTGTAAGTTTCGTCAATGTTCGCAAGCAGCTCATATGCCTTTTTAGTTTTCAGTTTTAAATTGAGCGCCTTTTCCACCCCCGATGGTTTCTTAGTAGCATAGCTATTCCACATGGGTGGTGGAACACGATCATAACTTGCACCTTTGTTTTCATCAATTTGATTTTCTTCCTTGTTTTCAAGTTTTTGGAAAAATGTGATCAATGACGTATGAACTTGTAGAATAACTGATTAACTATTTGTTAACCCATTCTGTTTCTATTTTCATTTTCTCAAGTTCATATTTTAGCTCGGCAATTGTATTCAAATGAATGTTAATGGCCATTTGTTTGTCCATTACAGTTGCCTAGAGCATTTAAAGTGTTCCGTCATTTTCTTTGATCACCTATTCAAATTATTTAACATATTTATTTAATTTTTCATAAGCTTTTCTTTGGTTGAATTATAATCACATGACAAATTATCTGTATGACATTTTAGCTCATTGTATCGTGTTTCTTTTTCAGCACACTCACTACATGGCTCTTGGCATTTCATGCAAGGTGTTTCTTTCACCGACTCAATTTCAGACACATTTACCTCATTCACATTTGCCATACAAGCTTTGTTGGTCTTGTCTGTCAGATTTTCCAACTTCACTTCAACCCTCTCTTTTTCTTCAGGATTCTTCTTTTCTTCACAAGACGATCGATGGCTTGGCTCAAAATAACCTGCAAAAGTTTTAAGAATATCATTAGGCTAGAGATGTTTAAATGCACTATTTAACAATTCCTCTTCTTCTGATGATGTGTTGTAATATTCTTCAGGGGCTTCATCAAAAGATGCCTCTGAGTATTCTTCAGTAACTTTAGGCTCTTCAATGATTTCTACGACCAATGCCAAACTTTCGTTCCTCGTGATGTACTTGTTCCAGTTGAAACCTTCGTCCTCCTGAGTAACTACGAGAGCTTTGTCTTTGGAGTTTGACAGTCCATCTCGATTTGCACCATTCTTGTTTTGGGTTGAGGATGATGATAAATGGCTTTCTTGTAATAGTCCTCAGCAAAAGGGTTCTGATTGCCCTGGACTTCTCTGTTTGGACATTCTTGTTTGAAGTGCCCCTTCTCTCGACATTTAAAACATGTAACCTTGGACTTGTCGAAGCCAAGTTTCCCATCAAGTCCCCCAAATTGTATTTTCTGGTAATCTCCATAAAACGTTGTGCTCTTCTGACTATGGAAGCCATACACCATTTGATGTCAATCAATTCCATCTCGACCGGATCAATCTGATCATAATCCTCTCTTGTCATCTCTGAATTCCCAATTTTTCCTGCAACTAAACTATTGTATGACTCAAGTACCGAGGCAAGTAATAACATGTGTTGCTTCACGGTGTTCTCGTTGAAGTTTTGAGCATTTTGGAAATAAACAGTAATATTGCATTGTAGAACCCGTTGATTTGGATTAGATTGATTGTTCTAGTGATTCTGTGAATTGCTTGAACTATGGGATGATTGTGGGCCTGGAGACGTATTTGGGTTGACAGACGCGAAAGATTGAAATCCACTTGCTTGACTTGACTGTGGACTTGGTGTGTTGAAAGCGTTGAAGGCAGTTTGAATTTTTGGAGACTGTATATGTGCGGCAGGACTACCCTTGTAATACAGATTTACATCTTGTTGCATTTGGGCACCTTTGCTCTTTGCCATCTTTTGCATCTCGAGTTCGTGCCCTTCCAATCTCTCAATAAATCTTGGTAATGAGAAATTACCATACTCTGTGCCATTCTTTAGAATAGTCAAGTAAGTAGACCATTCTCCTTGAGGTTGAGAGTCTGCCAGCTTATCGACCAATTCTTCATTGGTTTTTACAATTTCCATGCGCTTAATTTGGACTACCAAGTGACACTATCATTCAATCAATTGTTTCACCATCTCTCCCTTGATTAGAGTAAAGATATCAAATCCTTTACTTATCTCCCGTTCCCTTCCGAAGCTGTGCGCTTCCTTGGAATTTTAACCGTAAAGCATTCCATAAGGATTCAGCATCATCATCATGTTTTAGGAGCACCAAGATGTCTTCTTTGATGGCTTGCTATAAGATGTTCATCTTCTTCTTCTTGTTGATGAACTTTTCCCTTTCGAAATCCGAGAGTTGAGCTAACGTTTGCTCAAGACCATTCTCTCCAATCGGTGATTGATATTTCGCTTCAATGGCAAACCAGCAGGTGAAATGATTCGCTTGAACCCAGTTTATTAATCTTTCACTCCAGCTATCATAGTCCTCAAGACTCATCAGCTTTGGAGGCTATGTCATCGTGCCCATCTCATTTTCAAGATTCGTATTTTGAGCTGCGATGGTTGTAACTGCTGAAGCAGTAAAAGCATTGTAAAATTTTTCTTCCATTTTGCTACAAAAATTTCAGAAACACACTTTTGAAAAACACTGATTAGAATGACAATTTCTTAAAAGTTCTTCGTACGAATGACCTGTTGCTCGTGTGACTCAATTGGTTCATGCGAATGAGATACTCGTGCGAATCAAGGATTCGTGCGAGCGAGATGCTCGTGCGAGTGAAAAAGGGTTACTCGTGCAAATGACTTCTTCATGCAGATTACTTGCTAGTGCGAATGACAGTTCTGTAATTTGTAGATTTCAAGAAAACTTATTTACTTGTTCGTACGAGTGTTAGATTCGACGGATGGTCGTTCGTACGAGTTGTCTCTCTACTCGTACAAGTCAGCTCAGGTCACCAAATGGATGAAATTTTCAAGGATTGATTAGAGTTAATTTTAACGTGATATACTAAAATCCTAGTCCAATTTGTCCACGAATTCGTCCAAATCTGAGATCTGTGTGAGAAAGTGTAGATGTAGAAAACTCCAACGGTTGAATCTGGATCTGAAACTATTGAAACTGTAGGTTGTCTACTAAAATTTGTTGTTTGTCCGCAAATCAGGCCTCAAGGCTCTGATACCACTTATGAGAGGGGATCGGCTCACCTCCAATGAGCACCGGACTGATCTGACTCAGCTAACAGAGGCGGAATTCATTGTTAGCGAGTTGGACAAACTAACAAGAAAGATATACTGCTTAAACGCCTTGAATTGTATTGATAAACGTGAATGATTACAAAAGAGTAAACAATTTGACAGGGCTTCGCCTTAGTCACACACCAACAGATGTCTGACACAACACTCAAGCTCCTCTATTTATAGGTCAACATGACTTGCACAGGAGAAGGAGTGTGTGTGTGTGTGTGTGTGTGTGTATGACTCGTGCGAGTGGTGCCTCGTATGAGCTCACTCGTATGAGCCACTTTACAACATATAAATCATATTTAAACATACACAGATCAACATTCTAAGCCCTATATACATAATCAACATATCATAGACGTAGGCAATAGACATTATGCACCAACAATGATGATGATGAAGAGATTTCATCACCAATCCCTTTATCATCAAAACTCATTTCCACATCACCCTCATCAGTACCATCTAAAACCACTTCACTACCACCCATGAACAAGCCACCACCTGAAATCCCACTGGCTACTAGATATCCTCTAGAAATTCTTGTTGTTCAAAAAGAAATTGAATCATTTTTCACAG
The DNA here is from genome assembly GCA_947069175.1 of Scalesia atractyloides. Classification (NCBI taxonomy): domain Eukaryota; kingdom Viridiplantae; phylum Streptophyta; class Magnoliopsida; order Asterales; family Asteraceae; genus Scalesia; species Scalesia atractyloides. The sequence goes on along the minus strand of CAMTDV010000026.1, from coordinate 46,042,152 downwards.
TAGATGATTTTTCAAAACTAGACTTCCCATCTCTCTTTGGATATAGAAAGCCAAGAAACTTAGATGAATATCTAAAATTGAAAGCTAAACAAGCTAAGAACATAGCCAAAGGGATGAGCAAAGGGAAAGATGACATGAATACTCATAGTATCTTATCTCATGAACTTAGCAAAGTTAGAAAAATTGAAGACTTTGCCAAAGATATGAGTAAATCTATGTCTGAAAGGCCAGTCAATGCTGAGCTGGATGAGGAGCTGAAACAAGATTATGTTGACCACATAATGCTGCACAAGCCATATAAAGCATCAAGAGCACAATTCAAAGATTGGTCATCAAATGATCTTAAAGAAGAAATTGCTAGAATCCAGGAAATGCTAAAGGATCCTCTACATAAGCCAACTCCACCTGACTGGAAAAAGTACAAACAAATGGATTAAAATAGGGCTTTGAAGTTTAAAATAATGAAAGAGGAATTGGTTGCTGCAAATTATAGCTTTACAAGATCTGTTGCAAGATGGTCTGAATCCAGAGTTGTAGATACATACATGAAACTGGAAGAGCTTAGAAAGAAAGATCCTTCAGTTCCAAGAAAACCAGATTATCCAACAGTTGTTATCCCTCAACAGACCCAAACTCTCAAAAACCATTCTTCAGCCACTGCCTTATCCACACTTGCCTTAAACCAGGCAAAAAGGCAAAAGAAGATGGCTGAACGTGATGAGTAGATGTTTGAAGAACATAGGAAATGGGAATCAAAAACCAACTGCTCTTTCACACTGATGCTGCAAGTGAAAAACTAAGAGAAACACTTTCTAACCTTGTAAGCAGACCTCATTCACCCAACTCATCAACAATAAATCTTCACCCAAGAAAACCAACTGATTCAAAAATTCTAAAATGGAAGTCATCCTCAGACAGCCATGAATTGACTTCGCTCATATCAAATAGTGAGATTCAAAAGCTAAAAATGGAGGTTGCATATGATCTGAATGCAGATGACCTCCAAGATCTGTTGACCCTTGAATTGCAAAGGGATTCTGAAGACATATTCTCCATGAACTTTGAATTACAGTTCAAAGGGAAAATCAGGGAAATGTTGATGAGAAATAAAAATCAATAATAAAGAAGAGTTTTGGCATCATCTGTTCTAGGGGGATATTGTTGGATCTATTGAACCCTATAAAAGAAAAGATGATTGGAAAGCCAAAATGTTCTATATCATCTGATCAACAATAAACACTGCTTTGGATATTTAACCCCTCCCAAAGGCAAAGACATCAAACATCTGCTTCTCAAAGGTCTGTTAAAGCTAAAGATACAAGATCTATTGAAGACAAGCTCTGCACAAGGTCAAAGGTCTGCTGGACCAACATAGAATAGAGCTCATCAGAGTTTCCTTCAATAGATACTAGATCAACAGAGTTTTGTATATTAATGTAACAATGTTTAGCTTAGTAGATGTTAGAGTTTGTTAGTTAGTTAGATGTCACTGTCAAGGTGATGTCAACCTAAGATGCCACAGTGGTTTGCTTGGTACTATAAATAGAACAGTGCATGTGTTGTTCTATTCATCACTTTCCTTCTAACATTTCTATACAAACAAATCAGAGTGATCTTAGGCTAAGGGGGAGTTGCAATATTTGTATGCATATGTGAATTTTCAAAAGTATGTTGATGAAAACAATGTCTCTATTGTTGTGATTTGAAAGTTTATTATTTTCGCTACACTATTTTCATTGTTGTTTATCTTTTTTCATTGATTTCATCTTAAACATTCACAACAATATCAAACTCGGATCCTAACAAGGGTTCTAAATAAACCTGTAACACTTGTGCTTTGTTATCAAATTCAAGTAATTTCATCAATATCCTTATCGAAAAAGAGAATAATAGAATTAGCAGGTCACGTTATTTAGAATCTTCATCATCCTCGTCATTTACCTTGGGAACTTTCCATCCCAAATGGTTGAGATGCATTTTATCGTATGATTCAATATTCAATCATGAACCTACAAAGATCTCCACTTCAACCACTACTGGAACCGGCGACACTCAAGGACTAAACCATTGTGGTTTGTCATGAATCAAACACAAATAAATGCACGACAGTTCCGGTGGGGATTTTGAAATGTGTTGTCAGTTCTCGTTGTTGGACCTCTTCTCGTCGGCGGTTAGGGTTGGTAGTTTGCCAGATGAGTATAAACCGAGGGTTGTGGAGTTGCCGGTACTTTTCTCATCCAACTTACGATTAGGGTTCGTGAAGTGGAGTGTAAGTTTAGAAGTCATGGAAGTGTTGATGAAAGCTGTAGGTTTTTTTAATGTTTGAAAGGGTATTGGTGTCATTTTGTTAGGGGGAGGGGAAATATGTAATTAAATTTTTTAGTTGGGTAATTATGTAATTTGGATTTTAAATAGGGGATAAATGTAATAATCCCTATCTTTATAAATGAATTTCCTTCACACAAATTTAGTTTTAAAATGGTTTTCACCAGAGAACTAAACTACACACACACAAAGGGCAAGTGTACTCATCGGATGATAATATAGTTTATCGGTAAGAACCAGATATCAATTTGTAGATGTGGTGTCTTGATACTAAACTTTTGTTACTTTAAAGCCTTTTCAAATTGCGGGTTTGGATTTTCTAATTTATCATGCAAATAAATAAAGTACTACCTATTCTAGAAAAAACAATATCTAATAAAGGTTGCCTAAACTAGATATCCACTAATGAACACATGACACTAAATGGGAGAATTAGTGATGATACAAACTCTAAGTTGACTAAGTCCTATTCAAGTTCTCCTAGTCTTATAATCCTTAGGAAAATTAAAATAAAATAACACTTTAATCATGAGTTACTTGTTTGTAAAAACTCCTAACTCTACAAATTAGGGAAAACCACTATGAATAACATATTAATCATCCAAACTTGCTTTTAGATAAACAATATCTTCATCATGTTCTTGATATAAACCACAAGCATGGTCATGCTAGATAATCATCTTGGCCTAAATCATCATACTAACACACTCACATACTATAGAATTCATATAAACATCCTTATGATCTTCCAAATCTAAATGCAAGAATTCATACAGATGTTCAAATCATCATTCAATTCATGTTGGCAATTACCATTCCTAGTTTCATGCTATCTATCAAACTAACAAGTTAACAAGATTCAATAACCATAATCCATACTTGGGTTTTCCAACACATCATGCATATACTTATGATTAAACACTCAAGAATAACAACTTCAAACATGCACCTGAACTCCAAGAACAAGACTACATATCATTATGAAGATTAACAAGAAAGATTAAATTGTTCATGACAACTAAGTTCATAAGCTTCAACCAAGTTCAAGTAACACAAAGGCTCATGACAACTAACTCAAGTACAAGAAAGATTAAATTGTTCATAATGTAATAAATAAGCTAACCAACTTTAAAGACAAGATTAAATGGTAAATGGGTGGATCTTCAAGTGATTAAGCCTTCTCTAAAGCTCTTTGTTGGCTCCATTCCAAGTCTAGATTTTTGAGAGAAAACTTCACCCAAATGGTCCAAATCACTTTGCAAATGAGCTTGAACTCGTATTTAAGCTACTATTCGTTTAGCATGTTTCAGTGTAGATTTCCGATTGTCGATCTTGTTTGCTGTTAGTTCTGGAAAAATCCCGCTCAAAATTTTTCGAGGTGGCACGACTGTGCCAAGTGATGGAACAATCGTGCATATCAAAGATTGAATGGTCATGATTACTGCGATCTCGTGAGTTAACTGATCAGAAAGCGATTTGGCACGGGCACGATCGTGCTTGGGGTTGGCATGACCGTTCGTGTCAGAAATTTTCCAGAAATGGCTTGTGCATGCCTGGCTGCCTGATAGTGTGGATGATAGTGTTGCTGCTAGCTGGCCTGGCACGATCATGCCATATCTATCAGTTCGATGGATTGTTCACTTTTGCTCCAAAAGCCTTCCTTTTATCACCGGGCAGAAGCCCGGACCTGTATTCTCACAAACAACTCAAAGAAGTATCAAAATCAATGAAAATACAAGGAGTTTCGCATAAACGGGGTAAATTTGACGTCTGGAGATGTATAAGTTCTTATACATCAAGTATCATGACCATTACCATTGTTGTATTCACAATACTTGGTCATATCTTTGTTTGGTGAGTCTTTAAGAGGATGGGGGTGTTTTAACTTGAGGTTTTAGAAGCCATATTTCTACTGGTGTTCTGCTAAGTGCTGGGTACTCAATTCTTTGTTTCGAAGAGGATTGATCACTTCTTAGGAGCATTTTTTGGTCTATCATATCAACCGTGGGAATCATGACGCTTGCCTCTTTGAAATTTGTTGCCTCTATCAATTCCTTTCGTGTTTCTTTGATTTGTCTCTTCCCCGCATTTGGATAAATCCTTCTCTATGTTAGGAGTGTGACTGTCAGCTACTGACTTTTCTTGACGGGCGTACACCTTTTCTATACTCATTATTTCTTCTACTTTAAATTCCTAAAATTACTGAACTCCATCGTCATTCCAATACTCACACACCTACGTTTCCTTGTGTAGGATAACTTGGTGTACGTCCCCCTAATCAACCTAAACGCTTTCACGGAATTAACTTTGCAAAACCGTGAGTACACTCGACACCCTTTTATGCTTTACACTTTTTGGGTGCAATATGTTAATCTATCATAAACACACTAAATCACACTTTTATTCTATGAAATCACACAAACAATCCATCATATATGCTATAGTTATGTGATACTTGAATTGTTTACTTGGTACATTCTTATGTGATACTAAATGTCATTAACTTTGATCAAGCCTCCCTTAACATGTATAGCGCTATAGGAGTAACGAAACGCCCGTATTCTTGTGGTCAATGTTAAGTTTTTAAATCTATTATGCGGTACACTTGAGGATTGACTTGTAGTTCACATGCCTTGTTTACATTAATCTCGTATACTAGCTTATCATGTGGATTTGTTTATACGTTTTTTTACTACTTATGCTATGATATCAAACTTGTGTACTCGCCAATACTTTGTTATTGAACTATACTTTTTTACATGTTGCAGGTCGATGAGATTGATACGACGAAACTTAGTAGGATCGGCATAGAAACACTCTTAGAATGCTAAGTTAATTATTATGTTTTGTTGAACTTATCTCGTTCTTGTTATTTTGTATTCAAATTATGTTGTATTTGACGATTTGATGAATGAAATGAAATGGGTTGTTTAATTAAATATTGTCACAATTAGTGTTATGATGTCTCGAGCAATCTCGTTCGTCTCACTCCAATGTTTCCGCCATCGGTTAGGGTGTGACAGATTGGTATTAGAGCCATAACTATAGGTAATTAGGTAGAATTTCCATGTTCGACCTAGTCTATAGTTTAAGTGACCAACTTGACCTTTCTTGATTCATGCTTAAATTGTTCATTCTTCCTACTTTCTTCTTCCTATTTCTTTTGTCTTAATATATATGCAGCATGTCTTTCCTAAGACACTTACACAACTTACACTTGAAGACTTGAAGACACTCATACTATAAACGAGACGATCTCACTAAAATAGGGGTGAAACCCGCACTTTGGTGATCACTCTCAATCTGCTAAATCGATTTTACACGAAATTACACCATCAAGTTAGGAGTGAAATCCACATCTTGATGGTAATTTCCATTTCATACTCTAGTGGACCCTTACCAACGAGTCGGAATTCGCTCCTCGTTTGGTAAGTACCAACCACACTTAGCGATGTTGTCAAGTTAGGGGTGAAACCTGCACCTTGTCAACTATTCCCATTCCTCGATTTTCAATCTCGCCAAAGTTTTGATTTTTCAATCGGTTAGAGGCGTGTAGTAACTAGAAGGGTAAAGTGTCGTTAATCGCTTCACGACGAGAGCACTTTACCTATAGGCCAAAGCACACTTCTCTAATTTGAAAGGATCTCGATTCACTTTGGAATAGTCAACGTTTCTCAACCCGAAACACTCTTGTGCTTTATTAAGCCTATCTTTTATGTATCTCAATTATTATGTTTTTTAATACTTGTTACCTCGTTCATTTCAAGCCCGATGCACAACTCGCACACCTTTCATAACCAAAAACAATAATAATAATCCTCGTGAACCAACTAAATTTATACTCCTTACGCAAATCATACGTGTTTATGCTTTTGAATTCTTGTATGCTTATGCTATCTATGTGAATTCATATGTGTTACATGATACTTATGTGCTCAAAAATGATTTCTCTTTTATAAAAACACATTATGATCAAAGCCTTAATCTCTCTTCTATTGTCGAATCCTTTAGATGTCTTCCTCTCAAAGTGTTATGGGCAAGAAGAAGTCCAAATCAAGGTCCCATTCCGATTCGATGTCCAAAAAGGACTGCATGAAGTTCATGGCCGAGCATATGGCCAAGGTCATACCCGAGATTGTCAGCAAGATTCAACCCCCACCCAATGCCGAATCACCCCACACCTTTGTCGACTCCAAGGTGGAAACACCTAATCTACCTTTACCCATAAGCAGTTTTGCTCTTCCAACCCCCAGCCTTTCACCGGCGAAGGGGACGCCACCAAGTTACTACAATGGTTTGATGCCAGTGAGGTTACTTTTATCCAAAGTGGTTGTCCCGACCACCTGCATACCATGAACACTACGGGAGTTTTTCGGTCGAGGGATCTTGATTGGTGGACTTCCGAGCGTAACGCTCGTGGTAATGATGCCGCTCACGCCCTCCCATGGATCGAACTCAAAAAGCTGATGGAAGATGAATTCTATCCTCCCCACGAATGCCAACGACTCGAGATTGAGTTTTGGAACCTTAAGCAGGTGGGGAATGACAACGCCGGCCTCACGGCCCGTTTTAAGCAGCTAACTGCGATTTGCCCTAGCCAAGTCGACACGGCCGAAAAGGCAGTTGCCAAGTACATACGCTGCCTCCCTCCTCACCTCACGAACCTTGTCGACACCACCTCACCCAAAACTCTTGAGGAAACTTTTCGCCTATCTGCCCGACTGAACAATAACCACGTCCTTCGTGAAGCCTCCAAGGCTTCATTAAGGAAAGCCCACCAAGCCACCACTGATGCCCTCACCAACCTACCTTACCCAAACCCCCAAGGAGCAACAACAAAGGCAAGAAGCGGAAGGCTTCGAGCCAGAACCGCGCGGTAGTCACTCCGCCAAACCCTCAACTCTCTCAACAGCTAGCCTTAGCCTCTCTCGAGCCTATCAAGAAAGCATACACTGGGCCGCATCCCAAGTGTAACACCTGCCTTTCCACCATCCAGTTACTGCCCCTTGCCGCTTATGCACTATCTACAATAGGTATGGACACTTCGCCCAACAATGGCGAAGTGCTCCACAAGCCCCTACCAACCAAGCCCGAGCCATAACAGCACCCAAAACCCTACCGCCAACCAACTCGTGCCTGCTTTAGATGCGGAGATCCAACCCACTTTGCCAACAACTGCCTGCAGCGCAACAACAACAACAACAACCAGCAACAGCAGTATGCTCGCAGTCGAGCCTTTGTCATCACAGCCGCACAAGCTCAAAACACCAACGACGTCGTTTCGGGTACGTTTCTCGTTAACAATGTCTATGCTATGTGTTTATTTGATACTGGTGCGGATAAAAGTTTTGTATCTGTTGAATTCAAACCTTTGCTTATGTGTAGACGTTCTAAGTTGCCTAAATCATTCGAAGTTGAAGTCGCTGACGGAAAACCCATCACTGTCGATTCCGTCCTTTCTAATTGTTCTTTGAATCTCAACGATCATACGTTTTCCATTAACCTCATACCCATGCAAATGGGTAGCTTCGATATCATAGTAGGTATAGCTTGGCTTAGGCGGGTCCGTGCTGAAGTTGTTTGTTTGGAAAAGTTCATTCGTCTTCCCCTTCCCAATAATGATTCCTTACACGTCTATGGCGAGAAACCCTCCAAAGGTCTCAAGCTTATGTCGTGTATCCAAGCGAACAAGTACTTGCGCAAGGAATACTTCTCCTTTCTTGCCCACATTGTGGAAAAGAAGGATAAGGGTCCAAGCGTGAGTTTCAACTCACTTCCTTCTTTGTTTAAACCTTGTTTCTTCTTCTAACTGTCACACCCCAACCGATGGCGGAAACATCGGAGTGAGACGATAACGAGATTGCTCATTGCTCACAACGCTAATAATGACAATGTTTAATTTAAAGTCAAATTTCATTTCAAGAATAATTGTCAAAATAAAAAATTGAAACAAATACAACAATTAAACTTAACACAATACAACAAAATTGATACAACAACATAAACCTAAACGTCTAAATGTGTGTATCTAAATCCTTGCTATTTGATTTCATAGCATCCTCTTCATCAACCTGTAACATGTTTTAAAATAACAACTCAATGCAAAAGCAAAGGCGAGCACACAAGTTTAAGCATAGCATACGTATACGAATAAAGTATAAACAAATCCTCATGGCCACTATGATTCTACAAGAGCATAGACAAGGCATGCAATACTAGTAGTCAAACCCTTAACGCAATCACGATGTTTTAACATGGCCTCAAGATTACACGATGGAGGGGGATACGTTACTTCCTAAAGCGCTTATACATGTCAAACGAAGGCTTAAACAAGTTAATGACTAAAGTATCACATAAAGAATGTCCAAGATATAAGCATCACGTAAGCGTATCAAGTATTCATGTGTATAGGATTGTTTGTGCATTTCATAAAGTTTAAGTGTTATGGTTTTGGTATAAGTAAATATGTTACAACCAAAAGTGTTGTAAACGAAAGGTGGGTCGAGTGTACTCACAGTTTTGCCAGCTTTCACTTGTTACTTCGCGAAGAGTTTGGAGGGTTGGAGGAACACCAAGCTATCTTTTGAAAGCCTTGAACCTTTAGATGGAGAGAGCTTTAGAGATTTAGAGAGAATAGAAGAAGGGCTTGAGGTGTAAAATAAGAGTGGGAGGAGGTGGGTGTTTATAAATGGGGTTAGGGGGTTGTTAGTTGGGTGCATTTAATGCAACAAACACAAAATGGACCAATCCATGGGCAAGAAACCACTTTCTCCGAATTATGCTATTTTTAGTCCTTGAACTTAGTTTATCTTTCATTTCATTGTAAAACTTGATATTTTCGCATGTTTTCAAGTGTATAATGTATATGTAAGTATATTTTAGGTATCAAGTATGAATGTATGAGTATTTGCACGTATAATAAGTATCGGTTTGTATGTAAACACGTATTTAACAGTTAAATGCATGTAAGACTGTTGGGCTTAGATTGCTAAAGGTTTACTCATTAGGGGTTATTTTGGGCTTTGGTGTACATTATGGGCTTCCTAGTGCCTAATGGGCCTAGGGTTGTAATTATGGGCTTAATAGTGCTTATAAATAGAGATGCTAGGTTATTGAGAAGGGGTTAGAGAATCAAAGAACTTGTATCAGACATCTTTTGGTGTATGCAAGTTGAAGTTATTCAAAGTTGTTCTTCTTCCTAATCATTATTTCCGCTTTTGATTAGGTTAGTGATACATGTTTGATCCGTTTACGGGACTTACAATTGGTATCAGAGCCTGATGTTCTAATACAGGCTCCGGGTATTGCTGATTGAAGAAGTTTTTCGAAGTGCGTTGCTGCTGCTCGGATAGATTTCTGTTATGGATCACTGTTCATCGTCGGAAGGGTTACTTTTCTGAAGAACTCGAAGAAGTTTTGAAGAATTCGGATCTGGTACTGTTCCAGATTCCGAAGAACACGAAGAAGGTTCTCACATCTCGGATCAACTACTGTTCCAGATTCCGAAGAACACGAAGGAGATCATCCATCTCGAATTGATCCCGGACTGTTACTCAATCCAGATTGCAATCCGAGTTACTGTTGCGGTTATCGTTTCCATAGATTTCGAAATACTGTTGCAGGAAAGGCGGGTTACTGTTATGGATAAGGACAAGTATTCCGGACAAGCATTCCGGATTTCTACATTCCGGACTCTTCTTTCCGGATTCACATTCAGTATTGCTTATTCCGGATCATACATCTCGGATTTTCATTCCGGATTTGTCATTCGGACTTCTCATTTCGGATCCATTTCGGGTTTTTCAAGTCGGATTCTCCATTTTGGGTTTTCAAGTCGGATTCTCCATTTCGGAATCATCAATCCGGATTTATCAATCCAGATCATCATCAATTCGAATACTCTTTCCGGATTTGACCATCATTAACTTCAGAGTTGACCATTCCGGACCAATTTCAGATTTCATACTGTTCATCTTAGAAACTTGAAATTAATTAATTTTAAATTAGTTTGGTAAATTGTAATTAATTTAATAATGATGGTTGGATACATGACCGCACAAGATTTAACGAATGTCACTCTGGCTGCCCTGCAATTGCAAACACTGGCCCTCCATCAAGAACTGGATCAAGTAATTGGCACTTCCACCAAAGTGCCACGTTTATTGTATGGGGATGAATACTACGAATGGAAGTTCCGCTTTGAACAGTATTGCAAGGCTAAAGAGCTTGGTGTGTGGAGATGCATCATGAATGGTCCAAGAACCATAGTTTACAGTACAGAGCAAGATCCAGACACGAAAATTCCTAAGCCCATGCACCTATGGACTACAGAGGATATCAAGATAATAGAGGAAGATGAGAAGGCCTCGGCAACTATGACCATGGCCCTTGGACCTGATATCTCTATCGCGGTTAGAAACTGTAAGACCGCAAAGGAGGTTTGGAGTGAGCTGCAAATCTCTACGAGGGAAATGCAGACATGAAGGCAAGCAGGGTGAATCAGCTAAATCAGCAATTCAGCTCGTTCAATCACATCTATGGGGAAACTATTGAAAACCAGATTCGTCGCTATGTCAAGCTTGTTTCCCAGATGATTTCAGCTGAGATTACCCTCACCAATAGTGCCATGAACAGACAGTTATTAAACTCACTTCCCAAGAGTTGGGATGCAGATGTGGGCATGATCAAAAAGACCAAAAACTTGAATGGTGTCACTCTCACCGAGATGATAGCTACTACCAAATCATGTGAGATTGACAACAAGGAGAGGGAAATCAATCATCAAAGTAGTTTGATGGCCGCAGGGATGACAGGGCAAAACGCGGCTCTAATGTCACAAAATCTCATCTATAGTCCTCTGCAAGGAAACTCACAAGCATCGGGTGGATCAAACGTGGTTTATAGTCCTATAGCCATGCCTCAGAACACTCAGTACGTTTACGGTCTTCAATCTCAGAATCCCACGATAGTTTCAGCTGCTCAAGTTCACACTCAGTACCATGCTCAGTATCCCAACATGGTGTTCAGTCCTGCAATTCCTCAGACAGTGCAACAAGGCAACACTCCTCAAGCTGCTTCACTAGCGCCTGCACCTGCTCAACCTGCATCCAACTTTGCGTTTCTCACTAAAGAAAACAAAGAGAAACTTGCTATTGCGGAGTCAATGATCAAAAGCTTAAACGCCTTCCTGGCAGGTGATCTGACTCCTCCATCTATTCTTCCAACCGAAGTTGATCAGATCATGGAGGAGGACCTGGAGGAGATCGATGTTTCTTGGAATCTAGCAATGGCTGCTTTTCGGGTTAACAAGTTTCAGAAGAAGTATGGAAGGCAACCCTTGTCAAATTTGAAGACTAGTCTCACCAAGGACAAACTTAGATGTTACCAATGTTACGAACCAGGACACTTAGCTAGGGAATGCAAGAAGCAACCGTCTGGGTATGTATCATCTAGGGTCGCTGATATACACAGTGACAGACAGCTGGTTCCCGTCTCTCCCTCCAAGCCACTACGAGTCCATCAAGCAGCTCAGGCAGGAAGTCAACAGCATTGGTGGCCTAACAGCATGAAGGTTTCAACTAGGCAGATGCTGCAGCTCAAATGGAAACATTGAATCTATCCAAGAACAGCAACCACTGCATGATGGCGCAGACAACTGAGACGCCCGATCTTTCGGAAAGGGTAAATCGAATTCTCTGTTCTGATAGTTGTCGTTTTAAATTATCACAAATGCGCGCCCATAATTCAACTCTAGTGGCTGAATATCAACAAGCTGCGTCGCAGAACATCGCCCTTAAACATAAGAACAAGCTTCTTATGGATAAGGTCGAAGCTCAGAAGCAGGATGTAGCTCAGCTAAAGCTAGACTTGAACCAACAGCAATGTTGGGTCTACGACTACAAGCTAAAACTAGCTGAAAAGGACGTAGACTTCAAGCAACCTTAGCCAAGTTGAATTCCTTGACATGGAAGCGTCACGAAAATGAAATAAACATTAAAAAATTTGAAACTTCCAGTAAACTTGTCAAGGACTTATGTGACCTCCAGCTTAACTATCAAAAGAATTTTACCAAAGGCCTTGGGTATAATAGGGTGCCTCCACCATATAATCATAACTATACTAGAATGCCTGAATCTGAGGAAGAGGTAGAAAATGCAGAAAAAATGATTTATGGTAAACCTCTAGATTATTTATCCAAACCATGGATGCCCTATTACCCAAAGTTCTCCAAACCCACTGAACTCAAGAGGGATGATGTCATTGTGGCTTCTACACCACTTTCACATGAAACTGGTAATCATCCTTCTGGAAGTACAGATGGCTTGGAGCAAGTTGTGCCTGAGGCAGAAACATCCACATCCTCCACAGAATCTAACGGAAAAGAATCTTCTGATACTCAAACTGAATTCGTGAACGATACTAATGTGTCTAACTCATGTGCAGAAGAAATTTTAGTTGAGGATATCACAGAGGGTGATCAAGAGGAATGTCTGAATACAAATTCAAACAATTCAGCTGCTGATTATGCATTTTATAAGCCTGCTTTGACATTTTAAATCAATTTCTTGCTGAACAATTTACATGCTCAAACAGTGTTGGTTGTGTTGAGAATTTAGACAGTTTTAATTCTGGTTTTTCATCAAATACTGATGTTTTGAATGATACTAATAACTGTAATAACTGGTGTGATGAGAAAATGAATTTAGCTGCAGGTTCTACATCAACAGATGATTCGGTTTCATCAGTTTCAGCTGAGGATACCGAAAGTTCTTCTCCAGAGGCTGCTTCTGTCGATGCATCTCCTAAGGTTGACAGTGTGAAAGTAGACCAACCAACCGATTTTGTAAACGTTTTCTAGAAGACTCGGGCGACTCAACACAAGGGACTGATTTTGAAATGACAGAAGATGAACACTCTTTTTCTCATGATTCAAATGAAAATCTTAAAATTGATTCTGAATCGGAGTCTCAAATTTTTCAAAATCACGAGATTCCACAGTCATCTTCTGAAATTTCAGAATAGGATGTCCCTGTAGAGCCACTCGTGTCCTCTACATAATCTGTCATGAAATGTGATTTGAAGAGTAAGACTAAGAAGCGGAGAACACGCCGATCTAAAAAGAAGAAATCAAAACAGGCGTCTTCGAAAACTGAAACGACAACTGCTGAGTCTCCTCATCAAACTGAGAAATTAACTTAGCAGTCGCAAACTTAATCTGTTAAGCAACCAGCTGAACAGATATCGGTTAAAATTTTGCTAAAATCTCCATGTTCCAAAACCTTTAATTCAGATCACAAAACTAACAAGTGTGCTGATGGTTGTGCGCAGGAAACCGTCAAGACCAAGACCGTGCATCAGCCGTTAGTACCCGCCAGTAAGAAACTGACAAACAAATTGCCCAGAATTTCCCAAGCTGAACGGACTGTTTTCTTCCAGAAGAGGAAGACCTATTTCAATTGTGGATCTCCCGGGCACATTGCTCGCAATTGTCAAAAGACCTTTACCTCATTCAAAACTTTTTTTTCCAGACATCAGAAGACTATGCCTAATCGCCCACCTGAGGCTCGATTTATGGCTAAGTCTTCTGATCGAGACTGGAACTTGGCCAAAACACAATCTTTCAAACCCTTGAGACCATCAGTTTCCCAGAATCCCTCTAGCACTCCAAGGATTGTGCAGAGGTCAGATTCGGCAACCTGGAGGCCTAAGTTAGTGGCCAAGACTCAGTCTTCTAACCCTATTTCTAATAAATCAAAAGCATCATCAACCTCAACCTCAACTAATTTAATCTTTCGTGAGGTTACGTACGTTGATGCTAATGGCAAGCCTAGATCTCCAATGGCCTGAGTTCCAGTCTCTAACTAAAACCTGTTGAAATGTGCAGGAACAGCTCTGGCGCGCTCTTGTTAGACTATGGTACATTGACAGTGGCTATTCCATGCACATGACCGGAGACATCTTGCAGTTGATTGACATTCAGTTCTTCGATGGCGGGTTTGTTTCCTTCGCAGGTGGAGAGACAGGGAAAATTACCATGAAAGGAACCGTTTGCAACGGAGCCCTCAGCTTTAAGAATGTTAATTATGTACCCAAATTGAAGCACAGTCTTTTGAGTGTGTCTCAACTCTGCGACAATCATTTGGATGTTCTCTTCACCAAGAGAGGATGTTATGTGCTCAAACCTGGTTTAATTATTCCAGATGATTGGATTCTTCTTAAAGCTGCACGTAAAGGAAATGCGTATGTTATTGATATGAACCAGGCTCCTTCTGACAAGCTCACATGCCTCTTCTCATCGACATCTGAACATGACGCCATGCTATGGCATTACAGACTGGGACACATCAACATGAAGAATTTAAATCGTCTTGCAAAAGGTGGTTTAGTCAGAGATCTACCTGTTCGTGACTTCATGCAGATCGAAAAGTGTGAATCATGTGCGCGTGGGAAACAACATCGACAGCCGCACAAATCTAAAGTTGTTCCCTCCACGTCTCAAGTCTTAGAACTGCTACATATGGATCTCTTTGGTCCAACAGACATACGCAGCATTGGCGGGAAGGCTTACGGTTTGGTTATTATTGATGACTACTCTCGATTCACCTAGGTTTTCTTTCTCACACATAAAAGTGAAACCGCTGAGTTAGTCAAAAAATTTGTCACGCTTATGGAAAACCAGACAGATTCTACGATAAAGGCTATTCGGTGTGATAATGGGACAGATTTTAAGAATATTACCTTAAACTCTTTCTGCTTTTCCAAGGGGATGGACCGACAGTTTAGTGCAGCCAGAACCCCACAACAAAATGGGGTTGCAGAACGCAGAAATCGCACACTCATTGAAGCTGCACGCACTATGCTAGTTGAATCTGAGCTACCTCTTATTTTCTGGGCAGAAGCAATCAATACTGCATGCTATATTCAGAATCATGCCCTGATCAATAAACGCCATATGAAGACTCCATACGAAGTGGTTGAAGTTCGCAAACCTTTGGTCAAGCATTTCCGCAAGTTCGGATGCCCTTGTGTTCTCCTGCTCATGGACGCTAAAGGAAAGTTTGAATCACGCGGGGATCCTTGCATCTTCATTGGCTATTCTAAAAATACGTCATAAAGCGTTTATAACAAGATCAAGAAGATGGTAGTTGAAACCTACAATGTGGGTTGGCTGGAGGAAAATCCCAAGGACACACGCATTGGTCCTGACTGGTTGTATGACTACTCCACATTATTTAATCATTTTGATGTGTCTTCCAATGTGTCTGCAGGTAACAGTTCAATTTATTCCCTTCTAACGGTGCCCATTTCATCTGAAGACGATGCTGACGCTGCCGAGCTACATGAGACTTTAAAGCAGCTGAGTGTGGATCCTCCTGGATTTAATGACGTTGTCTCGCCTTCCTCCTCTGTCGTTGTATTTTGTTTATTGTTCTTATTTCCTTTTCATTACTTCATAAAATTGTTCATTTGCATGCACAAATTTAGGAGGAGAAATCTTCAAAGTTCAAAAAACAGTTTATGCAAGGATAGGGAAATGAAATACTTTTTCGTGATAAAATGTTTGACTAACACATGTAAGGTGTCGAAGCGGGAAAAGATTTGGATCGAAAGTGATGTGTCGGTAGGTCTAAAACTCAACCGGATGGGGAAAGTCAAATGATATAAACATACCAAACTATGTACTCAATGGGTCACTTACTATAGGCGTATGATTTCATGGTCTTAAATCTTGCGTTGATAGTTAGCCAACATCTGAGGTTTCGGGTCTTTATGCTGTTGAGTCATCCAGGGATATCTTGACTGCCCTTCTGTTGCATCCAGATTATATGCAGACCTAGGCATAGTCAAGATATCTTTGTACAAGAGCCAAAATGGAAAGGCCAAAACCTAAGAGAACAGAAGTTTCTTCATAAGTTCTTTCGTACCACATAAGGTATTTGCCTAACCCTCGTCAGTCACTATTGGTCTCTCTGCTGTACGGAAGTACTGACTTGTTCACCAATAGCCTGACGTTGTAAAATATAAAGGATGACCACAGTATACTCACCTGCTACGATGAATTGTTGTGCTTACCTTGATCGCGGATGAAAGGTTCAAAAACCTCCGTTAACTTGAACCTTTGAACTCTGGTTAAAATATACTGGTTAAAATTTTCATCCGGTTTGAACTGCCATACTGGTTTAAGTTTTAACTGCCATACTGGTTAAAGTTTTAACTGCCATACTAGTTAAAATATAAAGGATGACCACCGTATACTCACCCCGCTTGAACTCTTGTTAATTTGAACCTTGACATCTGATTGACCTATCCAGTTAGTTTTAATTGCCATACTGGTAAACTCCGTTAACTTCTGTTAGTTGGGATTTAACTTGGTTGATGTTTTGACAGATATGGTTGAAGAAGCGTTTGATGCCGTGATGTTGGTTGAGGAGTGATGTGCTAAAATGTGGTCAAATAAAACTATCTAATATTAACCTAAATTAGACACTCTAAGCTTTAAATTTATAAACTTAGACTTGATCTAAACCTAAACCACACAACCGGCAAGTGCACCAATCAATGCAGTATAGCCTAAGTAAGTCCGAGTATCGAACCCACGAGACTCTCCTTAATTACGTTAACTAGACTCAACTCACTTATCTAAGACTAACACCACTTAATTTGTTTTGTTTGTTTGAGGGGGGGAAGGTATACTAAAATCCTAAATTGCAATTAAAATAAATTAATTAAACTAAATTAACTAGAACTAACGGAGACACGAACTAAGACTGAGGATGAATTCAGATGACTGGAAAGACACTACCTAGGCTAGAATCCAACACATGCTTGAGACGTTCTATCGGTTATGGAATTAATGTGGAACCGGGATCTTAAGATACTAAACCTATAGGATAACCGAACAGGACCCTCTACTCTTCTCGAGAAGACACATATGGCAACCTAGTAAGCTGTGGAACTACCGGTTTGGAGGATTCCTTCTCGGGCTTCCCTACTGGAATAATAAAGTACGCTCTAGACAATCTACCTCTTAGCGAGAAAATCACAGGTAACTATGGTTTTATTATTAGATTCAATATAGTGAAAGGCAACTAAGGTAATCTTCTCTCAAAGTATCTAACCCTAGCAATCTAACACTAAAGACAGACCGACAATCTCTCATCTCTCAGCTATCAAGATTGATAGAATACTTAACCCTATTCAAACTTAATCATAGTTTCTACAGTAAATTGGCCTATTAACCGCAAACTAATCGCTAACACACAGTCCACGACCTAACTGGCATTCATACGTGGAAGACATCACAAAAACGCAAGTGAAACATGTGATAAGATTCAAACAACATTAAATACGCATAAACATCTAAACATTAAAACCAAAGTCTTTTACTTTAATATTAAACCCACATAATAAATCCATAAACCGATAAAATAAATGTCAAAACATGGTAATTATCTTAACCTGGGCAGTGATCAGGAGTTTAGCCAAGAATCATAATCAATAACAAGAAACAAGTCTCGAATAAATAACAAATCATGGTCCTAAATTCAATAAACACAAAGTATATCGAAACCAGATACTAACTTGTTGCAAACCCGGACTCTAATCTTGAACCGCGAAGCTGTCACCTCTTAATTGCTCTCTCCTTGCGTCCCTACACAACCGTTCCGTCTCATGTTCCTCTATGTGCAGCCGCCTTTTCTTTTCTAATTCCTCCACAATTACAATTGGTATCAATTACCAATTCTGTTAGAGCTGGGCTTTTTTTTTGCAGCAACATAAAATGGGCCTCCACTCTAATAATCTTGAAATACATATGGGCCTACTCCATAGAAGACTTCAATAGCCCAGAAATAATAATCTTCTCGGACGACGAATGGATGGTAACAAATTCACAAAATTGGTCAACATTGGGACCCACATCACAATTCACAATTTTAGTTCTTTTTTCTCCTTCTTGTCGTGTATAGCACAATTAATGTGCATGCACATTATTCAACTTTCACTAAATTTGCACGTTGAGCTTATAAAATATTTATGGTGGCATCGGCACACTCAAGAACAACAATGACAATTTTAATTTGGGTACTTGCGCTCTATCATGTCTAGCTGGCTGGTTATTTTCTTATTACTCGTTTTTGCTTCATTTTCATCAAAACCAGGCAAAACACAAAATAATATAATATAACACTAAAAACTAAATAAAATAAATAAAAACTATAAAACTATACACTTTACACAAGACAGGTATGTGTATTTTACCACACATCAAATATCCACACTTACTCTTTTTTCGTCCCTGAAAAAGACTTATACAAACGGAATCAAATCAGAATATACTTGGTTTCAAAGATCTAAATTACTTATTAAAATTGAAACTCGTGTTAACCGCGATTGCAAGTATATGTGTCCACTTAAACACAAACCCGATTCCAAGCCCTCAATGCAATTTAAGTTCAATCTCGGTCAGTCTACCTAGGATCTCACACTAAAAGCCGTAGTTTCACCTAATCCCGCTTCAAGCTCATAGAACATAAGGAACGAATCATTCGACCCGTTTCTTAACCGTTTTATACCAAAATCAAAAGAATTTAAAATCATTTTTTCTTTCTTTTTTTTCCTTTCTTTTTCTTTTTTCCTTTCTTTTTCTTTTGAGCACTACACTTTTTGCATACTTAACCCAGAGACTGTCTCAACCAGAGTCACCATCCCCGAGAGAGACAACGTGAGCGTCGGTAATTTTTCATTTTTTTAACTAAACCTAAAGGAAATCTAAATCAGAGTCACCATCCCCGACAGAGATTACATAGGTCTTGTCTTTTCTTCTTCTAATCTAGCTCAATTATTCTATTTTTTCATGATAAAAAAATTCTAATAATTTTAGCTTATAACGGTATTCCTTATACTATTATTACCGGTTTCGGCTTTCTACTTTTCCTAGATGAGTACCCATTAGTAAACCGACAATTAAGGTATTTTAATATCAAAGGAAACCTAGAAATCGGATCGAGCCTACTCACCAATCCCAAGCTATACACAAGCTCAACTCTTTATTAACTCATATTATCATTATTTGAACCCAAACAAAAACCCGATTTTTCTATCATTTCCGTATTCATTTTGCAAACATCTAAAACAATAACATTTTCTGATTTTTCAAATTTTTTTTTGGATTTTCAAATTTTTTAATTATTTTTTATATTTTTCAAAATTTTATTGACTCAAACGACTCAATACAGACTCAAACGATAGTTCCACATCCCCACACTTAAACTCTACATTGCCCTCAATGTAGGATGGAAACCGACTCAAAAGACTAAAATAAATAAGAAATAAAAGACGAAAGGGCACAAATCATAAAGGACTTAGCTGGTTAATAACGCGTAAGCTCCACGAATTCTCGTCCAATCCACCTCCGACCGTATAACGTTTCGTTCGCGATCGGCCACTGACTCTGACTGACATATTCGATAAATGCCTGATATTCGAAAAGTAGCTCCAAAATCACCCGCATGGAGATTGCGTACGGGTGGTACATATCCAGACCTGCATAAACAAAAACAAGCAAAAACCAAAGCTCGACACAAAAACTAACTTATAAATAATACTAACTTAGACTCGTGGGACAAAATAAACGACTCAATATACACATAAACACGTACCGTGAACGGACCGGAAATACACCAAATATATAGATTTAACAAACTCTACAAAACCTCCCCACAATTAAACTTAGTCAGGAGGTTTTTCTTTGATCTGGACCCTATCTAACCCGTTTAATTCCACCCGGCCCTCAAAAATAGTTAAAAATTTAACGGCGGAATAATAAAATATTTTAAAAATATTAAACTGGTCAGACCACCAGAATTTATACTTACCTGAAAGAAACCAAATGTGTGGCACGTAGGGAGAGGATTGATCGTGCCTGATGTGCTTGAACGGCTCCTTCCCCTCCAACGTATATAAACCTTCGATCCTCTTTCAGATCCGATCCTGTCTTTTCTCTTTCCTCGCCTTCTCACGTGGCTTTGCTGATTTTACAGTTTCACCTATCACTAACACCACGGGCCAGCTGTGGTATTCTTCCTCTTCCACCACTTCCACAAGATGATCCCCACACTTAGTCTCTTCATCTAGGGCAGGTTCGATCACTTCTGACGGTTCACCTACAAGTAGGGTATCAAAATATGCTATATCCCCATCAGTTACCAACTCTCCTACGTCTTCATAGACCGGTAAACCATCTAATTCTAACTTTAAAAACTTATCCTCCCTAGACGACTTAATTTCAACCTCTTCATTTTCTTCCTCTACACCAAACAGTAACCCTATTGAATCTCCTAACTCCACTTCCTCTTCAGTCACTTCTAAATTCAGTAATGACCTTTAATAAGCAGCCCACTCTTCTTCATCTATTTCATCATCTATTTCATCATCAGAGTCACTCCCAAAATCATATATAGTAACCTTTGGTACTAGAGGTGGGACTTCATCATCCACTTTCGTCCCCGTGACTGGAGTGATCTCTGCATCTGACTCATCTTCATACGGTAGCTCTTTCCCAGTTCTGGAAATGTTGGGATTAATTCCCCACTAGAAAAGCATGTAACCAAGGTAGTTACCTTCTGCATCATATGTATAGCCAGTAGTCGGCTGTTCTGGTTGAACTTATACATCTTCTTTCTTTTCATCCAGTCTCCTAGCAATTTCTTCTACGGTACGTTGAAGATCTAAAAGAGAAGTTTGTCGATTTCTCAGGATGATATCGTGCTCCGCTAGGGTTTTCTGGATATCGGCATCCTTAGCAACTAATTGAACCAACAACTCCTCTATCCTGCCCCAAGCACTATCATTATCCCCAACAGAGTTGCTATTGGAGTATTGATCATAATACTGCCCCTCGTTATGTTGCGGCTGCTGATACGGATCATCATAATAGCACGAATGTACCCTTGTGAATAATATGGTTGCGGCTGCACAAAAGGGTTAGCGTAACAACGTGCTAAGGACCCCACATATTGTGGACATATAAGGGTAAAATGGGGTCATCCACAAATCTCACACATATTTAAAAAAATCAAAAGAAATAAAAGACACAGACTGTTAGACTCCTATGACTCAATATACAAAAGCAAGTAGACTCACAAGACTACCACAAAACAGAAAGAGAAGTAGCACATATTTAACAGTTAAGTGTAGTCAAAGCTAATAAACGCAATCGCCAAGAGTCCCTGGCAACGGCACCAAAAACTTGATGTGCTAAAATGTGGTCAAATAAAACTATCTAATATTAACCTAAATTGGACACTCTAAGCTTTAAATTTATAAACTTAGACTCGATCTAAACCTAAACCATACAACCGGCAAGTGTACCGATCAATGCAGTATAGCCTAAGTAAGTCCGAGTATCGAACCCACGAGACTCTCCCTAATTACGTTAACTAGACTCAACTCACTTATCTAAGACTAACACCACTTAATTTGTTTTGTTGTTTGAGGGGGGAAGGTTTACTAAAATCCTAAATTGCAATTAAAAAAAATTAATTAAACTAAATTAACTAGAGCTAACGGAGACATGAACTAAGACTGAGGATGAATTCAGATGACTGGAAAGACACTACCTAGGCTAGAATCCAACACATGCTTGAGACGTTATCGGTTATGGGATTAATGTGGAACCGGGATCTTAAGATACTAAACCTATAGGATAACCGAACAGGACCCTCGACTCTTCTCGAGAAGACACATATGGCAACCTAGTAAGCTGTTGAACTACCGGTTTGGAGGATTCCTTCTCGGCTTCCCTACTGGAATAATAAATTACGCTCTAGACAATCTACCTCTTAGCGAGAAAATCACAGGTAACTATGGTTTTATTATTAGATTCAATAAGCAAATAGTTAAAGGCAACTAAGGTAATCTTCTCTCAAAGTATCTAACCCTAGCAATCTAACACTAAAGACAGACCGACAATCTCTCATCTCTCAGCTATCAAGATTGGTAGAATACTTAATCCTATTCAAAACTTAATCATAGTTTCTACAGTAAATTGGCCTATTAACCGCAAACTAATCGCTAACACACAGTCCACGACCTAACTGGCATTCATACGTGGAAGACATCCACAAAAACGCAAGTGAAACATGTGATAAGATTCAAACAACATTAAATACGCATAAACATCTAAACATTAAAACCAAAGTCTTTTACTTTAATATTAAACCCACATAATAAATCCATAAACCGATAAAATAAATGTCAAAACATGGTAATTATCTTAACCTGGGCAGTGATCAGGAGTTTAGCCAAGAATCATAATCAATAACAAGAAACAAGTCTCGAATAAATAACAATCATGGTCCTAAATTCAATAAACACAAAGTATATCGAAACCAGATACTAACTTGTTGCAAACCCGGACTCTAATCTTGAACCGCGAAACTGTCACCTCTTAATTGCTCTCTCCTTGCGTCCCTACACAACCGTTCCGTCTCATGTTCCTCTATGTGCAGCCGCCTTTTCTTTTCTAATTCCTCCACAATTACAATTGGTATCAATTACCAATTCTGTTAGAGCTGGGCTTTTTTTTTGCAGCAACATAAAATGGGCCTCCACTCTAATAATCTTGAAATACATATGGGCCTACTCCATAGAAGACTTCAATAGCCCAGAAATAATAATCTTCTCGGACGACGAATGGATGGTAACAAATTCACAAAATTGGTCAACATTGGGACCCACATCACAATTCACAATTTTAGTTCTTTTTTCTCCTTCTTGTCGTGTATAGCACAATTAATGTGCATGCACATTATTCAACTTTCACTAAATTTGCACGTTGAGCTTATAAAATATTTATGGTGGCATCGGCACACTCAAGAACAACAATGACAATTTTAATTTGGGTACTTGCGCTCTATTATGTCTAGCTGGCTGGTTATTTTCTTATTACTCGTTTTTGCTTCATTTTCATCAAAACCAGGGAAAACAAAATAATATAATATAACACTAAAAACTAAATAAAATAAATAAAAACTATAAAACTATACACTTTACACAAGACAGGTATGTGTATTTTACCACACATCAAATATCCACACTTACTCTTTTTTCGTCCCTGAAAAAGACTTATACAAACGGAATCAAATCAGAATATACTTGGTTTCAAAGATCTAAATTACTTATTAAAATTGAAACTCGTGTTAACCGCGATTGCAAGTATATGTGTCCACTTAAACACAAACCCGATTCCAAGCCCTCAATGCAATTTAAGTTCAATCTCGGTCAGTCTACCTAGGATCTCACACTAAAAGCCGTAGTTTCACCTAATCCCGCTTCAAGCTCATAGAACATAAGGAACGAATCATTCGACCCGTTTCTTAACCGTTTTATACCAAAATCAAAAGAATTTAAAATCATTTTTTCTTTCTTTTTTTTTCCTTTCTTTTTCTTTTTTCCTTTCTTTTTCTTTTGAGCACTACACTTTTTGCATACTTAACCCAGAGACTGTCTCAACCAGAGTCACCATCCCCGAGAGAGACAACGTGAGCGTCGGTAATTTTTCATTTTTTTAACTAAACCTAAAGGAAATCTAAATCAGAGTCACCATCCCCGACAGAGATTACATAGGTCTTGTCTTTTCTTCTTCTAATCTAGCTCAATTATTCTATTTTTTCATGATAAAAAAATTCTAATAATTTTAGCTTATAACGGTATTCCTTATACTATTATTACCGGTTTCGGCTTTCTACTTTTCCTAGATGAGTACCCATTAGTAAACCGACAATTAAGGTATTTTAATATCAAAGGAAACCTAGAAATCGGATCGAGCCTACTCACCAATCCCAAGCTATACACAAGCTCAACTCTTTATTAACTCATATTATCATTATTTGAACCCAAACAAAAACCCGATTTTTCTATCATTTCCGTATTCATTTTGCAAACATCTAAAACAATAACATTTTCTGATTTTTCAAATTTTTTTTTGGATTTTCAAATTTTTTAATTATTTTTTATATTTTTCAAAATTTTATTGACTCAAACGACTCAATACAGACTCAAACGATAGTTCCACATCCCACACTTAAACTCTACATTGCCCTCAATGTAGGATGGAAACCGACTCAAAAGACTAAAATAAATAAGAAATAAAAGACGAAAGGGCACAAATCATAAAGGACTTAGCTGGTTAATAACGCGTAAGCTCCACGAATTCTCGTCCAATCCACCTCCGACCGTATAACGTTTCGTTCGCGATCGGCCACTGACTCTGACTGACATATTCGATAAATGCCTGATATTCGAAAAGTAGCTCCAAAATCACCCGCATGGAGATTGCGTACGGGTGGTACATATCCAGACCTGCATAAACAAAAACAAGCAAAAACCAAAGCTCGACACAAAAACTAACTTATAAATAATACTAACTTAGACTCGTGGGACAAAATAAACGACTCAATATACACATAAACACGTACCGTGAACGGACCGGAAATACACCAAATATATAGATTTAACAAACTCTACAAAACCTCCCCACAATTAAACTTAGTCAGGAGGTTTTTCTTTGATCTGGACCCTATCTAACCCGTTTAATTCCACCCGGCCCTCAAAAATAGTTAAAAATTTAACGGCGGAATAATAAAATATTTTAAAAATATTAAACTGGTCAGACCACCAGAATTTATACTTACCTGAAAGAAACCAAATGTGTGGCACGTAGGGAGAGGATTGATCGTGCCTGATGTGCTTGAACGGCTCCTTCCCCTCCAACGTATATAAACCTTCGATCCTCTTTCAGATCCGATCCTGTCTTTTCTCTTTCCTCGCCTTCTCACGTGGCTTTGCTGATTTTACAGTTTCACCTATCACTAACACCACGGGCCAGCTGTGGTATTCTTCCTCTTCCACCACTTCCACAAGATGATCCCCACACTTAGTCTCTTCATCTAGGGCAGGTTCGATCACTTCTGACGGTTCACCTACAAGTAGGGTATCAAAATATGCTATATCCCCATCAGTTACCAACTCTCCTACGTCTTCATAGACCGGTAAACCATCTAATTCTAACTTTAAAAACTTATCCTCCCTAGACGACTTAATTTCAACCTCTTCATTTTCTTTCTCTACACCAAACAGTAACCCTATTGAATCTCCTAACTCCACTTCCTCTTCAGTCACTTCTAAATTCAGTAATGACCTTTAATAAGCAGCCCACTCTTCTTCATCTATTTCATCATCTATTTCATCATCAGAGTCACTCCCAAAATCATATATAGTAACCTTTGGTACTAGAGGTGGGACTTCATCATCCACTTTCGTCCCCGTGACTGGAGTGATCTCTGCATCTGACTCATCTTCATACGGTAGCTCTTTCCCAGTTCTGGAAATGTTGGGATTAATTCCCCACTAGAAAAGCATGTAACCAAGGTAGTTACCTTCTGCATCATATGTATAGCCAGTAGTCGGCTGTTCTGGTTGAACTTATACATCTTCTTTCTTTTCATCCAGTCTCCTAGCAATTTCTTCTACGGTACGTTGAAGATCTAAAAGAGAAGTTTGTCGATTTCTCAGGATGATATCGTGCTCCGCTAGGGTTTTCTGGATATCGGCATCCTTAGCAACTAATTGAACCAACAACTCCTCTATCCTGCCCCAAGCACTATCATTATCCCCAACAGAGTTGCTATTGGAGTATTGATCATAATACTGCCCCTCGTTATGTTGCGGCTGCTGATACGGATCATCATAATAGCACGAATGTACCCTTGTGAATAATATGGTTGCGGCTGCACAAAAGGGTTAGCGTAACAACGTGCTAAGGACCCCACATATTGTGGACATATAAGGGTAAAATGGGGTCATCCACAAATCTCACACATATTTAAAAAAATCAAAAGAAATAAAAGACACAGACTGTTAGACTCCTATGACTCAATATACAAAAGCAAGTAGACTCACAAGACTACCACAAAACAGAAAGAGAAGTAGCACATATTTAACAGTTAAGTGTAGTCAAAGCTAATAAACGCAATCGCCAAGAGTCCCTGGCAACGGCACCAAAAACTTGATGTGCTAAAATGTGGTCAAATAAAACTATCTAATATTAACCTAAATTGGACACTCTAAGCTTTAAATTTATAAACTTAGACTCGATCTAAACCTAAACCATACAACCGGCAAGTGTACCGATCAATGCAGTATAGCCTAAGTAAGTCCGAGTATCGAACCCACGAGACTCTCCCTAATTACGTTAACTAGACTCAACTCACTTATCTAAGACTAACACCACTTAATTTGTTTTGTTGTTTGAGGGGGGGAAGGTTTACTAAAATCCTAAATTGCAATTAAAAAAAATTAATTAAACTAAATTAACTAGAGCTAACGGAGACATGAACTAAGACTGAGGATGAATTCAGATGACTGGAAAGACACTACCTAGGCTAGAATCCAACACATGCTTGAGACGTTATCGGTTATGGGATTAATGTGGAACCGGGATCTTAAGATACTAAACCTATAGGATAACCGAACAGGACCCTCGACTCTTCTCGAGAAGACACATATGGCAACCTAGTAAGCTGTTGAACTACCGGTTTGGAGGATTCCTTCTCGGGCTTCCCTACTGGAATAATAAATTACGCTCTAGACAATCTACCTCTTAGCGAGAAAATCACAGGTAACTATGGTTTTATTATTAGATTCAATAAGCAAATAGTTAAAGGCAACTAAGGTAATCTTCTCTCAAAGTATCTAACCCTAGCAATCTAACACTAAAGACAGACCGACAATCTCTCATCTCTCAGCTATCAAGATTGGTAGAATACTTAATCCTATTCAAAACTTAATCATAGTTTCTACAGTAAATTGGCCTATTAACCGCAAACTAATCGCTAACACACAGTCCACGACCTAACTGGCATTCATACGTGGAAGACATCCACAAAAACGCAAGTGAAACATGTGATAAGATTCAAACAACATTAAATACGCATAAACATCTAAACATTAAAACCAAAGTCTTTTACTTTAATATTAAACCCACATAATAAATCCATAAACCGATAAAATAAATGTCAAAACATGGTAATTATCTTAACCTGGGCAGTGATCAGGAGTTTAGCCAAGAATCATAATCAATAACAAGAAACAAGTCTCGAATAAATAACAATCATGGTCCTAAATTCAATAAACACAAAGTATATCGAAACCAGATACTAACTTGTTGCAAACCCGGACTCTAATCTTGAACCGCGAAACTGTCACCTCTTAATTGCTCTCTCCCTTGCGTCCCTACACAACCGTTCCGTCTCATGTTCCTCTATGTGCAGCCGCCTTTTCTTTTCTAATTCCTCCACAATTACAATTGGTATCAATTACCAATTCTGTTAGAGCTGGGCTTTTTTTTTGCAGCAACATAAAATGGGCCTCCACTCTAATAATCTTGAAATACATATGGGCCTACTCCATAGAAGACTTCAATAGCCCAGAAATAATAATCTTCTCGGACGACGAATGGATGGTAACAAATTCACAAAATTGGTCAACATTGGGACCCACATCACAATTCACAATTTTAGTTCTTTTTTCTCCTTCTTGTCGTGTATAGCACAATTAATGTGCATGCACATTATTCAACTTTCACTAAATTTGCACGTTGAGCTTATAAAATATTTATGGTGGCATCGGCACACTCAAGAACAACAATGACAATTTTAATTTGGGTACTTGCGCTCTATTATGTCTAGCTGGCTGGTTATTTTCTTATTACTCGTTTTTGCTTCATTTTCATCAAAACCAGGCAAAACACAAAATAATATAATATAACACTAAAAACTAAATAAAATAAATAAAAACTATAAAACTATACACTTTACACAAGACAGGTATGTGTATTTTACCACACATCAAATATCCACACTTACTCTTTTTTCGTCCCTGAAAAAGACTTATACAAACGGAATCAAATCAGAATATACTTGGTTTCAAAGATCTAAATTACTTATTAAAATTGAAACTCGTGTTAACCGCGATTGCAAGTATATGTGTCCACTTAAACACAAACCCGATTCCAAGCCCTCAATGCAATTTAAGTTCAATCTCGGTCAGTCTACCTAGGATCTCACACTAAAAGCCGTAGTTTCACCTAATCCCGCTTCAAGCTCATAGAACATAAGGAACGAATCATTCGACCCGTTTCTTAACCGTTTTATACCAAAATCAAAAGAATTTAAAATCATTTTTTCTTTCTTTTTTTCCTTTCTTTTTCTTTTTTTTTCTTTTTCCTTTCTTTCTTTGAGCACTACACTTTTTGCATACTTAACCCAGAGACTGTCTCAACCAGAGTCACCATCCCCGAGAGAGACAACGTGAGCGTCGGTAATTTTTCATTTTTTTAACTAAACCTAAAGGAAATCTAAATCAGAGTCACCATCCCCGACAGAGATTACATAGGTCTTGTCTTTTCTTCTTCTAATCTAGCTCAATTATTCTATTTTTTCATGATAAAAAAATTCTAATAATTTTAGCTTATAACGGTATTCCTTATACTATTATTACCGGTTTCGGCTTTCTACTTTTCCTAGATGAGTACCCATTAGTAAACCGACAATTAAGGTATTTTAATATCAAAGGAAACCTAGAAATCGGATCGAGCCTACTCACCAATCCCAAGCTATACACAAGCTCAACTCTTTATTAACTCATATTATCATTATTTGAACCCAAACAAAAACCCGATTTTTCTATCATTTCCGTATTCATTTTGCAAACATCTAAAACAATAACATTTTCTGATTTTTCAAATTTTTTTTTGGATTTTCAAATTTTTTAATTATTTTTTATATTTTTCAAAATTTTATTGACTCAAACGACTCAATACAGACTCAAACGATAGTTCCACATCCCCACACTTAAACTCTACATTGCCCTCAATGTAGGATGGAAACCGACTCAAAAGACTAAAATAAATAAGAAATAAAAGACGAAAGGGCACAAATCATAAAGGACTTAGCTGGTTAATAACGCGTAAGCTCCACGAATTCTCGTCCAATCCACCTCCGACCGTATAACGTTTCGTTCGCGATCGGCCACTGACTCTGACTGACATATTCGATAAATGCCTGATATTCGAAAAGTAGCTCCAAAATCACCCGCATGGAGATTGCGTACGGGTGGTACATATCCAGACCTGCATAAACAAAAACAAGCAAAAACCAAAGCTCGACACAAAAACTAACTTATAAATAATACTAACTTAGACTCGTGGGACAAAATAAACGACTCAATATACACATAAACACGTACCGTGAACGGACCGGAAATACACCAAATATATAGATTTAACAAACTCTACAAAACCTCCCCACAATTAAACTTAGTCAGGAGGTTTTTCTTTGATCTGGACCCTATCTAACCCGTTTAATTCCACCCGGCCCTCAAAAATAGTTAAAAATTTAACGGCGGAATAATAAAATATTTTAAAAATATTAAACTGGTCAGACCACCAGAATTTATACTTACCTGAAAGAAACCAAATGTGTGGCACGTAGGGAGAGGATTGATCGTGCCTGATGTGCTTGAACGGCTCCTTCCCCTCCAACGTATATAAACCTTCGATCCTCTTTCAGATCCGATCCTGTCTTTTCTCTTTCCTCGCCTTCTCACGTGGCTTTGCTGATTTTACAGTTTCACCTATCACTAACACCACGGGCCAGCTGTGGTATTCTTCCTCTTCCACCACTTCCACAAGATGATCCCCACACTTAGTCTCTTCATCTAGGGCAGGTTCGATCACTTCTGACGGTTCACCTACAAGTAGGGTATCAAAATATGCTATATCCCCATCAGTTACCAACTCTCCTACGTCTTCATAGACCGGTAAACCATCTAATTCTAACTTTAAAAACTTATCCTCCCTAGACGACTTAATTTCAACCTCTTCATTTTCTTCCTCTACACCAAACAGTAACCCTATTGAATCTCCTAACTCCACTTCCTCTTCAGTCACTTCTAAATTCAGTAATGACCTTTAATAAGCAGCCCACTCTTCTTCATCTATTTCATCATCTATTTCATCATCAGAGTCACTCCCAAAATCATATATAGTAACCTTTGGTACTAGAGGTGGGACTTCATCATCCACTTTCGTCCCCGTGACTGGAGTGATCTCTGCATCTGACTCATCTTCATACGGTAGCTCTTTCCCAGTTCTGGAAATGTTGGGATTAATTCCCCACTAAAAAGCATGTAACCAAGGTAGTTACCTTCCGCATCATATGTATAGCCAGTAGTCGGCTGTTCTGGTTGAACTTCTACATCTTCTTTCTTTTCATCCAGTCTCCTAGCAATTTCTTCTACGGTATGTTGAAGATCTGAAAGAGAAGTTTGTCGATTTCTCAGGATGATATCGTGCTCCGCTAGGGTTTTCTGGATATCGACATCCTTAGCAACTAATTGAACCAACAACTCCTATATCCTGACCCAAGCACTATCATTATCCCCAACAGAGTTGCTATTGGAGTATTGATTATAATACTGCCCCTCGTTATGTTGCGGCTGCTGATACGGATCATCATAATAGCACGAATGTACCCCTGTGAATAATATGGTTGCGGCTGCACAAAAGGGTTAGCGTAACAACGTGCTAAGGACCATACATATTGTGGACATATAAGGGTAAAATGGGGTCATCCACAAATCTCACACATATTTTTAAAAAATCCAAAGAAATAAAAGACACAGACTGTTAGACTCCTATGACTCAATATACAAAAGCAAGTAGACTCACAAGACTACCACAAAACAGAAAGAGAAGTAGCACATATTTAACAGTTAAGTGTAGTCAAAGCTAATAAACGCAATCGCCAAGAGTCCCTGACAACGGCACCAAAAAATTGATGTGCTAAAATGTGGTCAAATAAAACTATCTAATATTAACCTAAATTGGACACTCTAAGCTTTAAATTTATAAACTTAGACTCGATCTAAACCTAAACCACACAACAAGCAAGTGTACCGATCAATGCAGTATAGCCTAAGTAAGTCCGAGTATCGAACCCACGAGACTCTCCCTAATTACGTTAACTACACTCAACTCACTTATCTAAGACTAACACCACTTAATTTGTTTTGTTGTTTGAGGGGGGGAAGGTTTACTAAAATCCTAAATTGCAATTAAAATAAATTAATTAAACTAAATTAACTAGAGCTAACGGAGACACGAACTAAGACTGAGGATGAATTCAGATGACTGGAAAGACACTACCTAGGCTAGAATCCAACACATGCTTGAGACGTTATCGGTTATGGAATTAATGTGGAACCATGATCTTAAGATACTAAACCTATAGGATTACCGAACAGGACCCTCGACTCTTCTTGAGAAGACACATATGGCAACCTAGTAAGCTGTTGAACTACCGGTTTGGAGGATTCCTTCTCGGGCTTCCCTACTGGAATAATAAAGTACGCTCTAGACAATCTACCTCTTAGCGAGAAATCACAGGTAACTATGGTTTTATTATTAGATTCAATATAGTGAAAGGCAACTAAGGTAATCTTCTCTCAAAGTATCTAACCCTAGCAATCTAACACTAAAGACAGACCGACAATCTCTCATCTCTCAGCTATCAAGATTGGTAGAATACGTAACCCTATTCAAAACTTAATCATAGTTTCTACAGTAAATTGGCCTATTAACCGCAAACTAATCGCTAACACACAGTCCACGACCTAACTGGCATTCATATGTGGAAGACATCCACAAAAACGCAAGTGAAACATGTGATAAGATTCAAACAACATTAAATACGCATAAACATCTAAACATTAAAACCAAAGTCTTTTACTTTAATATTAAACCCACATAGTAAATCCCTAAACTGATAAAATAAATGTCAAAACATGGTAATTATCTTAACCTGGGCAGTGATCAGGATTTAGCCAAGAATCATAATCAATAACAAGAAACAAGTCTCGAATAAATAACAAATCATGGTCCTAAATTCAATAAACAAAAAGTATATCGAAACCAGATACTAACTTGTTGCAAACCCGGACTCTAATCTTGAACCGTGAAGCTGTCACCTCTTAATTGCTCTCTCCTTGCGTCGCTACACAACCGTTCCGTCTCATGTTCCTCTATGTGCAGCCGCCTTTTCTTTTCTAATTCCTCCACAATTACAATTGGTATCAATTACCCATTCTGTTAGAGCTGGGCTTTTTTTTTTTGCAGCAACATAAAATGGGCCTCCACTCTAATAATCTTGAAATACATATGGGCCTACTCCATAGAAGACTTCAATAGCCCAGAAATAATAATCTTCTCGGACGACGAATGGATGGTAACAAATTCACAAAATTGGTCAACATTGGGACCCACATCACAATTCACAATTTTAGTTCTTTTTTTCCTTCTTGTCGTGTATAGCACAATTAATGTGCATGCACATTTTCAACTTTCACTAAATTTGCAATTTAGTCCGTTGAGCTTATAAAATAGAGATGGTGGCATCGGTCCACTCAAGAAAAATAACGACAATTTTAATTTGGGTATTTGCGCCCTACTCTGCCCAGCTGACTGGTAATTTCCTTACTACTCGTTTTTGCTCCATTTTCACCAAGACCTGGCAAAACACAAAATAATATAATATAACACTAAAAACTAAATAAAATAAATAAAAACTATACAATACATCAAATATCTACACAATTACTCTTTTTTCGTCCATGAAAAAGACTTATGCAAACGGAATCAAAATCAGAAATATACTGGGGTTCAAAGATCTAAATTACTTATTAAAATTGAAACTCGTTTTAACCGCGATTGCAAGTATATGTGTCCACTTAAACACAAACAAGATTCCAAGCTCTCATGCAATTTAAGTTCAAGTTCAGTCAGTCTACCTAGGATCTCACACTAAAAGCCGTAGTTTCACCTAATCCCGCTGAGCTTGAAAAAATAGAACATAAGGAACGAATCATTCGACCCATTTCCTAACCTTTTTATACCAAAATCAAAAGAATTTAAAATCATTTTTTTCTTTCTTTTTTTTCCTTTCTTTTTCTTTTTTCCTTTCTTTTTCTTTTGAGCACTAGACTTTTTGCATACTTAACCCAGAGGCTGTCTCAACCAGAGTCACCATCCCCGAGAGCGACAACGTGAGCGTCAGTAATTTTTCTTTTTTTTTAACTAAACTTAGAGGCAATCTAAATCAGAGTCACCATCCCCCGACAGAGATTACATAGGTCTTGACTTTTCTTCTTCTAATCTAGCTAAATTATTCTATTTTTTCATGATAAAAAAATTCTAATAATTTTAGCTTATAACGGCATTTCTTATACTATTATTGACGGTTTCGGATTTCTACTTTTCCTAGATGAGTACCTATTAGTAAACCGACAATTAAGGTATTTTAATATTAAATGAACCTAGAAACCGGATCGAGCCTACTCAACAATCCTAAGCTATTCACAAGCTCAACTCTTTATTAACTCATATTATCATTACTTGAACCCAAACAAAAACCCAACTTTTCTTTCATTTTCCGTATTCATTTTGCAAACATCTAAAACAAGAACATTTTCTGATTTTTCAATTTTATTTTTGGATTTTCAATTTTTTTAATTATTTTTTATATTTTTCAAAAATTTATTGACTCAAACGACTCAATACAGACTCAAACGATAGTTCCCCATCCCCACACTTAAACTCTACATTTCCCTCAATGTAGGATGGAAACCGACTCAAAAGACTAAAATAAATAAGAAATAAAAGACGAAAGGGCACAAATCATAAATGACTTAGATGGTTAATAACGCGTAAGCTCCACGAATTCTCGTCCAATCCACCTCCGACCGTACAACGTTTCGTTCGCGATCGGCCACTGACTCTGACTGACATATTCGATAAATGCCTGATATTCGAAAAGTAGCTCCAAAATCACCCGCATGGAGATTGCGTATGGGTGGTACATATCCAGACCTGCATAAACAAAAACAAGCAAAAACCAAAGTTTTACCGACTCGACACAAAAACTAACTTATAAATAATACTAACTTAGACTCATGGTACAAAATAAACGACTCAATATACACATAAACACGTACCGTGAACGGACCGGAAATACACCAAATATATAGATTTAACAAACTCTACAAAACCTCCCAACAATTGAACTTAATCAGGAGGTTTTTCTTTGATCTGGACCCTATCTAACCCGTTTAATTCCACCCGCTCCTCAAAAATAGTTAAAAATTTAACGGCGGAATAATAAAATATTTTAAAAATATTAAACGGGCCAGACCACCAAAATTTATATTTACCTGAAAGAAACCAAATGTGTGGCACGTAGCGAGAGGATTGATCGTGCCTGATGTGCTTGAACGACTCCTTCCCCTCCAACGTATATAAACCTTCGATCCTCTTCCAGATCCGATCCTGTCTTTTCTCTTTCCTCGCCTTCTCACGTGGCTTTGCTGATTTTACAGTTTCACCTATCACTAACACCACGGGCCAGCTGTGGTGTTCTTCCTCTTCCACCACTTCCACAAGATGATCTCCACACTTAGTCTCTTCATCTAGGGCAGGTTCGATCACTTCTGACGGTTCACCTACAAGTAGGGTATCAAAATATGCTATATCCCCATCAGGATCCAATTCTCCTACGTCTTCATAGATCGGTAAACCATCTAATTCTAACTCTAAAAACTTATCCTCCTTAGACGACTTAATTTCAACCTCTTCATTTTCTTCCTCTACACCAAACAGTAACCCTATTGAATCTCCTAACTCCACTTCCTCTTCAGTCACTTCTAAATTCAGTAATGACCTTTGATAAGCAGCCCACTCTTCTTCATCTATTTCATCATCAGTCACTCCTAAACTCATATATAGTAACCTGTGGTACTAGAGGTAGGACTTCATCATCCAATTTCGTCCACGTGACTGGAGTGATCTCTGCATCTGACTCATCTTCATACGGTAGCTCTTTCTCCAGTTCTGGAAATGTTGGGATTAATTCCCCACTAGAAAGCATGTAACCAAGGTAGTTACCTTCCCCATCATATGTATAGCCAGTAGTCGGCTGTTCTAGTTGAACTTCTACATCTTCTTTCTTTTCATCCAGTCTCCTAGTAATATCTTCTACGGTATGTTGAAGATCTAAAAGAGAAGTTTGTCGATTTCTCAGGATGATATCGTGCTCCGCTAGGGTTTTCTGGATATCGGCATCCTTAGCAACTAATTGAACCAACAACTCCTCTATCCTGCCCCAAGCACTATCATTATCCCCAACAGAGTTGCTATTGGAGTATTGATCATAATACTGCCCCTCGTTATGTTGCGGCTGCTGATACGGATCATCATAATAGCACGAATGATACCCCTGTGAATAATATGGTTGCGGCTGCACAAAAGGGTTAGCGTAACAACGTGCTAAGGACCCCACATATTGTGGACATATAAGGGTAAAATGGGGTCATCCACAAATCTCACACATATTTAAAAAAAATCAAAAGAATAAAAGACACAGACTGTTAGACTCCTATGACTCAATATACAAAAGCAAGTAGACTCACAAGACTACCACAAAACATAAAGACAAGTAGCACATATTTAACAGTTAAGTGTAGTCAAAGCTAATAAACGCAATCGCCAAGAGTCCCCGGCAACGTCACCAAAAATTTGATGTGCTAAAATGTGGTCAAATAAAACTATCTAATATTAACCTAAATTAGACAATCTAAGCTTTAAATTTATAAACTTAGACTCGATCTAAACCTAAACCACACAACCGGCAAGTGTACCGATCAATGCAGTATAGCCTAAGTAAGTCCGAGTATCGAACCCACGAGACTCTCCCTAATTACGTTAACTACACTCAACTCACTTATCTAAGACTAACACCACTTAATTTGTTTTGTTGTTTGAGGGGGGGGGGGGGGAGGTTTACTAAAATCCTAAATTGCAATTAAAATAAATTAATTAAACTAAATTAACTAGAGCTAACGGAGACACGAACTAAGACCGAGGATGAATTCAGATGACTGGAAAGACACTACCTAGGCTAGAATCCAACACATGCTTGAGACGTTCTATCGGTTATGGAATTAATGTGGAACCGGGATCTTAAGATACTAAACCTATAGGATAACCGAACAGGACCCTCGACTCTTCTCGAGAAGACACCTATGGCAACCTAGTAAGCTGTTGAACTACCGGTTTGGAGGATTCCTTCTCGGGCTTCACTACTGTAATAATAAAGTACGCTCTAGACAATCTACCTCTTAGCGAGAAAATCACAGGTAACTATGGTTTTATTATTAGATTCAATAAGAAAATAGTGAAAGGGCAACTAAGGTAATCTTCTCTCAAAGTATCTAACCCTAGCAATCTAACACTAAAGACAGATCGACAATCTCTCACCTCTCAGCTATCAAGATTGGTAGAACACTTAACCCTATTCAAAACTTAATCATAGTTTCTACAGTAAATTGGCCTATTAACCGCAAACTAATCGCTAACACACAGTCCACGACCTAACTGGCATTCATACGTGGAAGACATTCACAAAAACGCAAGTGAAACATGTGATAAGATTCAAACAACTAAATGTCAAAACATGGTAATTATCTTAACCTGGGTAGTGATCAGGAGTTTAGCCAAGAATCATAATCAATAACAAGAAACAAGTCTCGAATAAATAACAAATCATGGTCCTAAATTCAATAAACACAAAGTATATCGAAACCAGACACTAACTTGTTGCAAACCCGGACTCTAATCTTGAACCGCGAAGCTGTCACCTCTTAATTGCTCTCTCCTTGCGTCCCTACTCAACCGTTCGTCTCATGTTCCTCTATGTGCAGCCGCCTTTTCTTTTCTAATTCCTCCACAATTACAATTGGTATCAATTACCAATTCTGTTCGAGCTGGGCTTTTTTTTTGCAGCAACATAAAACGGGCCTCCACTCTAATAATCTTGAAATACATATGGGCCTACTCCATAGAAGTCTTCAATAGCCCAGAAATAATAATCTTCTCGGACGACGAATGGATGGTAACAAATTCACAAAATTGGTTAACATTGAGAGCCACATCACAATTCACAATTTCTCTTTTCTCCTTCTTGTCAGTGTATAGCACAATTATTGTGCATGCACATTATTCAACTTTCACTAAATTTGCACGTTGGGCTAATAAAATAGAGATAGTAGCATCGGTTTACTCAATAAAAATAACGACAATTTTAGTTTGGGTATTTACGCCCTATATTGGCTAGCTAGCTGGTTATTTTCTTATTACTCGTTTTTGTTTCATTTCATAAGACCTGACAAAACATAAAATAATATAATATAACACTAAAAATTAAACAAAATAAATAAAAATTATACAATAATTATACACTTTTTATATAAGACAGGTTCACAAAATTGGTCAACATTGGGACCAACATCACAATTCACAATTTTAGTTCTTTTTTCTCCTTCTTGTCGTGTATAGCACAATTAATGTACATGCCCATTATTCAACTTTCACTAAATTTGCAATTTAGTCCATTGAACTTATAAAATAGACATGGTGGCATCGGCTCACTCAAGAAAAATAACGATAATTTTAATTTGGGTACTTACGCCCTACTCTACTCAGCTGGCTGGTTATTTTCTTATTACTCGTTTTTGCTTGGCAAAACACAAAATAATATAATATAACACTAAAAACTAAATAATATAAATAAAAACTATACAATAATTATACACTTTACACAAGACATGTATGTGTATTTTACCACACATCAGGAGCAATTCCACAACCAAGCGGGGTATCTTTCAAACCCGCCAGAAGAGTTCTTTCAGGAATTCCAATCTATGATTGTGGGGCTAAACGCGTGTAAGATTGCATATGCGATCCGAGCTAACCCGGTTATCTACAGAGACTTAGTACATTCGTTCTGGAAAAGAGCACGATTTCAGCCAAGAGGTGAAGATGGAAGACCGTTTATCCGTTCGCAGATATAGGGTAAAGAGATAGTGGTAAACGAAGCGTGTGTGAGAGAGGTGTTGCAGATTGCTGATACGTTTAGCGATCCAACCATTTATGCCAAAGAGAAGGTGCTTCCTGTGCTGATGGAAATGGGATATGAGGGATCGCACCACTACTGAAGAAGATGTTTCCAGCTTATTGGCGGTTGCTTGTTCACATGTTTATGCAGTGTGTATCGGAGAACAAAGGCGGTCTGGATGAGTCGAATCAAGCCCAGACATCTGCTATAGTTTCGTTGGTTATGGACTGGAAGTATAACTATTCTGGATATATCTTCGACAACATGAAGAAAATTCTAGAACAGTCTAAGAAGCGAATGTTTCTTTTGTATCCGCGTTTCGTCCAGCTAATTCTAGATTCCCGCTACCCTGATTTGGCAAAGGATGCGACAGATGCCAACTTGCTTAACATGAAGCCGATGGGGCCTACTATTTTTGGTACAATGAAGAAGAACCGCTCTACGTCAAAGACGGTGTTTGTGGGTCGATTGGCTTTGAAGAAGTTCGGGAAGTTCGCTGAAGTTGTTGGTTTGGATATTCCACCACCTCCTCCTCCTCCAGTCAATGCTATAGTGGCCGAAGAACACGATATACCTGCCAAAGAGAAAGAGATAGAGATAGAGGACTTAGTTACTAATGACGAAGCTAATGGTGGGCAAGCCTTTCTTGACGATCTCGTAGAATTCAACGCCACTTTGACTCCCGTTTTACCAGAGTTATCATCGGAGAATTTAGAAGCTTTGATTACTCACTTGAAGGATATTCAGGGGAAACAAGGTGATCCTCCACTTGATATTCCACCTATCGTTGCACCGACTACTCCAGTTGAGGAAGATGAAGAAGATGGGGTGCCATTGATCAAAAGGAGAAGAACCGAGTCAAGTATTCCATCAAGTGAACCTGAAGCTCCTGTTGTTTTCACTGTTGCTGAATCTGAGTTGATCACTTCTACCGTTGCTGAGTCTACA
Source organism: Scalesia atractyloides (assembly GCA_947069175.1). Lineage (NCBI taxonomy): Eukaryota > Viridiplantae > Streptophyta > Magnoliopsida > Asterales > Asteraceae > Scalesia > Scalesia atractyloides. Next base: position 46,002,817 of record CAMTDV010000026.1, on the reverse strand, counting down.
ATTGCTGAATCTATTGTTGATACTTTATACACCTGTTTTATCTGCACAGCCAACCGCTCCTATTATTACACAGTCTACTGTTGTGTCTATTACTGCTGACACGGTTCTTCAAATGATGGAGTTTGGGGGAAGCTCATCAGGTGCTGGTGGTTCTGAAGCAGGTGGTAGTGGAGTTGGTCGTACTGATGATGTTGCTGAAGATTTTTTGTGCAGATCAGAGAAAAGGGCATTTGAATTCGGGGGAATGGATAGTGACGATGATGATACAAAGGTTGATGTAGTGGATTTAAAGAAAAGGGTGGTCGTCTTGGAACAAGAGGTTATTCTGAAGGATGCTCAAATTGCCTCTCTGCAGACTTGTTTAGACGTCAGATTTCAGACTATTGATCAGCTGCAGGGAGATGTCACCATGCTTCTGGTTTTTTATTTAAAGGCCAATCTAGAAAACAAATTCGGAAGGGAATTCAGCGATCCAACAGACGACCCGATGAACATTGAGAATAGGCATCGTGCGGCGCAATAGAGAATGGCCGAGTAAACCGAAGAACAAAGATTGGCAGCTAAACAGTTGGCTGCTGAACGACAAGTTGGTCTGGATGATTATCTGAGCGACCCACGCAAGAAGTTTACCGCTAGTAAAAAACGTGCCGCTAGTCAGAAGAAGAAACAAATGGTTTTAATGAAGAATGTCAATGTGAATCCGCTTGATGAGAACTTTCAGCTTAAGGATCCAACGAATCAGTCGGAGAGATATGTGATAGAGTTAGGGTCGAGCTACTACAGTAAAGTGGGAAACAAGTCCAGGGTGCTCAGTTGGATGTACGACCACGTAAAAAATATGTGGATTATTGTGCGTCAGGATGGAACACGTGAATATTATTCCAAGGAATCGCAATTCGAGACGTGGACTAAGGTTGCTTTGAGTGATCTATTGAGAGCTCCGTATACTGATGATGATACTACCGAGCGTGGACCCGGATGGAGATTCTTCAAAAAGCTTGAACGCGAGATTAAGAGTGGATTCAAGACTATGAAGACTGATGAACCATATTTGAGAGCGGCTAAAGAAGTTCGTGATGCACACACTGGCAAGAGATTCAAATCAGTGATGTGGCCACCGACCGACAAAGAATTAGTTATTCCAGTTGCTCCTACCTTTCCTCGGGGGATTCTCAAGAACTTCAATTTTTGGCTATACGACCCTAAGGTTGGAAGCGTTGTGATAGTGATAAAGGAGAAAGCGTTCAGAGTTAACGATGTAGTAGATTTGGTGAGCTTTATGACGAAGACTTGCAGGTTCTTGCGTCACATCAAATTCGAACTGCTGAGCTGTATGAGGTTTGCGCGAAAGATTGGACTACAGCGGTAGCTGGAATCATAGCTGGAAGGCTCGGTGTGGATGCTCAACCGAAAGACTAATGTAGTAAACCTAGGGGGAGATTGTTGGGCTTAGATTGCTAAAGGTTTACTCATTAGGGGTTATTTTGGGCTTTGGTGAACATTGTGGGCTTCCTAGTGCCTAATGGGCCTAGGGTTGTAATTATGGGCTTAATAGTTCTTATAAATAGAGATGCTAGGTTATTGAGAAGGGGTTAGAGAGTTGTAATCAAAGAACTTGTATCAGACATCTTTTGGTGTATACAAGTTGAAGTTATTCAAAGTTGTTCTTCTTCCTAACCATTATTTCCGCTTTTGATTAGGTTAGCGATACCTGTTTGATCCGTTTGCGGAACTTACAAAGACAAGTATGTATCAGGTATGAATATTATTACGATCAAAGTCTCGGATTATAAGATTGGGAAATGAAATACGAATGCGATACGAATACAAGTTTCCATAAATATAAATACGATTACACTTTCTAATTAAGGAAAGTACGAAAAAGCGAGGCGTTACACTAACACCCTTGGATAACCTCTAGGAAGGTTCTCACAAGTTTGCTTGGGCAAACTAAGGTGAAACCTCACCATTTTTAGGTCCAAAAGTGTGTTAAACTTTCTGCCCATTTTTATCTTTTCAAACTTTAAAAGTTTCAAAGTTTTCTTTACGTTTTCTTCCTAAACAATGTTTGCTAAGCCCCATGGGATGTTATCATAGGTTTTCCATGGAAAACCAAGGTGGAACAATACCATTTTTAGGGCCAAACTTTCTGTTTTGGAGGTTAAACTAATAAACTTTTCTTGACCTTGTTTTAATCTTAACAACTCTATGCTACTTGTGCCACTAATCAAGTTTATGGTTAGTGAGCTAGCTAGACTCGTTCCATACAAAATCAAAGGTATAACATGCCTCTAAACTTGTGGTATTTACTAGGGTTTTAAACCCACAAGTGTTGAGTCATCCAAGCTTACAAGCTTGTGTTTGGTGAAGGTGTGATTACATGGAGGCCTTGGCTATCCAACTTTTCAATCCACCCCTCACTTGATGATTTCTATCCATTAAGCTACGGTTCACCTTCACTTGAGTAACAAGGCTACAACACGTCCCCAAACGTTGCCATGTTCGGGATGCACGCACCTAGCTTGCTTATTCGGTTCGAAGCGTAGCTTAGTGAAGTACTTTATTCATGACCATCCGGATTGTCCTTGTGGCAATTTGTGTATTGGTGAATCTTACGAAAGAGGTTTAGGACGGTTACCCTCCTACCTCCATGCATGACTTCTATGACATCCATGACTTGTATGAAATCTATGATTTATATATGATAAGCTTGTAATAATATATGTAAACTATATATGTAAATAATAAATATAACCGAATCTTTGACGATGACCATATGGTTACTTGTCCTAATATAAGGTTATTTTATCTAAGACCTAACCATCGTTACGATTCTTTGGGCATGACCCATAAAAACACAAACACCCTTCGGGGCTTATAATGTCAAAAACAAGCGTTAACGTCAAGATAAATACTTTCGACTATACATACTTTTTGCATACTTTAAATTCCTAAAATTACCGAACTCCATCGTCATCCAATACTCACACACCTACGTTTCCTTGTGTAGGATAACTCGGTGTCCGTCCCCCTAATCAACCTAAACACTTTCACGGAATTAACTTTGCAAAACCGTGAGTACACTCGACACCCTTTTACGCTTTACACGTTTTGGGTGCAATATGTTAATCTATCATAAACACACTAAATCACACTTTTATTCTATGAAATCACACAAACAATCCATCATACATGCTATAGTTATGTGATACTTGAATTGTTTACTTGGTACATTCTTATGTGATACTAAATGTCATTAACTTCAATCAAGCCTCCCTTAATATGTATAGCGCTATAGGAGTAACGCACCGCCCGTATTCTTGTGGTCAATGTTAAGTTTTTAAATCTATTATGCGGTACACTTGATGACTTGTAGTTCACATGCCTTGTTTACATTAATCTCGTATACAAGCTTATCATGTGGATTTGTTTAAACGTTTTTTTTACTACTTATGCTATGATATCAAACTTGTGTACTCGCCAATACTTTGTTATTGAACTATACTTTTTACCATGTTGCAGGTTGATGAGATTGATACGACCAAACTTAGTAGGATCGGCATAGAAACACGCTTAGAATGCTAAGTTAATTATTATGTTTTGTTGAACTTATCTCGTTCTTGTTATTTTGTATTCGAATTATGTTGTATTTGACGATTTTGTGAATGAAATGAAATGGGTTGTTTAATTAAATATTGTCGCAATTAATGTTATGATGTCTCGAGCAATCTCGTTCGTCTCACTCCGATGTTTCCGCCATCGGTTGGGGTGTGACACTAGGTGTCCGCCCCACGCCTTCATGAGTTAGGCGTTGCCTAACTATATTCTGTTGATCATACACATGTCCTGTTGCTAGCTGTGATTGACTAGGTATTGATTGGGTCGATTGGAACCCTTGGTACCCGCCCCATGACTGAGGCGGTGCATACTACTGATGTTATGGCGCGTTGGGTCCCGCTATGTAGGAGAAAGGTGTTCCATAATTCTGAGGTTAAAGCGGGGGTATGTATCCATACAGTGGGACGTAATAATATTGTGGGATATATGCTTGATTTCCAGGTGTGATGCGGGCGCTTTGTACAGTGTTGGGCGTTATGACCGGCTGATACGGAGGTGTGGAAAGGGCCGTGGATAGTGCGGCGGAATATAATGGTGGTAACTGGAGGGCGCCAGATGGTTGGTAATATTGAGCCGCCATTACATTGAGTGCAATGGTGGTTTGCACTACGGAAATGACAACGGGTGAAGTGGTGCTATATGTGATATTCTGATGACGTGGCGTAAAGGGGCTTGCTATGGCAGATGTATAATAGTGGCATGCATGTTTTGACTGCGCCATGAGGAATATGACATAAGACTCTCATAAATTATTCCTATGAACTATCTAACTGAGGATTGTTGATTGGCCTCAAAACCCGGTGTTGTCGTTCCCTTTTCATCGAACTCCAGATTTAAAGATCTTGTTACTGCTGGTTGCGAGGATATAATTGTGGTTACTACCACGAACTGTCCTCTTTGATTTTCTGGTTGCGGAACTACATTCCTTGTTGTAGGTTTTGTAGTCTAATTGCTTGCCATGGTTGCAAGTTTTTGTATACGTTTGGTTCCATTGATGGCGCCAATGAAGAACCGTGTACCTAGGGGGGTCGATCTTCTCTGGTTGACTTCCTTGACGGTAATCAGAACTGTCACCTATGAAACAGAACACCGTTAGGACTCGTCACAGGAATGATTTTATCCCTGTGATCACCCTCCGGCGTGAGAATACGTATTTGGTTTGGGGATACAGTTTAGAGAGAGAAAGTATGTGTGAGAGTAGACGATCTTATCTTCGGTTTGACCTCTGTATTTATAGTGATTGGTGGTTAGGTTTCCCCTTATTCAGGAATTGTATATTCATTGGGATTATACCCGAAAATAGGTGATCATATAGATCTTTCTAACTTTGTGGATATTCAGTTAGTTATTGATGTTTATCCTTTTGAGGATAGAACCTTCTGGAATAACACGTGGTTATTCATTCATTAGAAAGAACTGAATCAGGTTATACCTTATTAACTAGGTATCTTGTTAAAATTGTAAATTCATACAAAAAAAATGCAATAATATTATTAAAATCTTAAACTATTTAGGAATTATTTGAATTTTGGACCAGTCTGGTTTAACAAATAGACCAATAAAACGACCAATCTTATAGACGGTCCCGTTGTAATGACACTATTTATTATGTAGTATTAATGTATTATAGGTTGAGAGGGCGTGGGTGTTTGGATTTGTTGATTCACGAAGTCGTTAAATATATTATTGATATATAACATCCACACGAAAGAAATCTACGGCTTATTCCATGTTGTATAAACGTGCTGCCACAACTTTTAAATGCAGACTACAATTTTTTTTGCATGTTTTCCTTCATTTCCATCAAATTAGTTCGTATATATTTAAATCGGATAATATATAACGGTAAATTTGAAATACTCACGGACCACTAGATATTATCGTGACACGAACGAAACCGCTCGATCATGTCCATCTCCACTAGGCAATAATGCATATACACCATTCAGAGAGAAACCCAATAAATTTGAGAAAAACCCCTCTAATAAGAATTAAACCCATAACCTAATAATTCATAAGTCTTATCTTACTCCTAAGATACCATTAAATTACAATATCATAATTTAATCTATAGTATCTTAATATCTCATTAAAGAATTTTGTCATGTATATTTGATTTCTACACATAAATGGTACAAGACAATATGTCGTTTTTAGTGGACATGTCATATCTTTTCATTTCATTTACTTTTTAGAAAAATCATAGAATCAATATTCCTTATTCATTATAATGAGAGTTAAATGGCTGATCGATCACTGTGTTTGTAAATATTGCAAACCTAATCCCATTATTTTAATAGTTACATACTTGGTTTTATAGGTTGTAATTTTTATATGCGTGTGATCTTTATCACTAATCTAGGTTAAATTTCTTACTTAAGTATATATAGAATATCTATTTTATCATTAAACATTAAAAATAAAAATATAATACTCGTGAGTCCACTTTCTTCCTCATCTATCTATCTATCTAAAAAAAACCATACCACCCATCTTATCCCTTTATGTCTGCACAGTCTTTTCAAACTAATGAAGCTGTCGCTCAATCCAATAAGCAAATTCCACCTCAAAAATTAAACCAGCCCACACATATCCTGACTTCACCGAAAAGAACAACTTCTCGTTACGAATGACTCCATTTCAAGCTCTTAATGGCAACTGAGATCGATCACAATAGCATCACGAAGAACATCACCATGATGATAGTACTAACGCTAACAGTGCATCATCCGAAGACTCATATAATTGGCGAAAATACGGACCAGAAACAAGTGAAAGGAAGTGAGTACCCACAAAGCTATTATAAATGTACTCACTCAAATTGTAATGTGAAAAGGAAAGTTGAGCGTTATCACGAGGGTCATATCTACAAGGGGGCCCACAATCACCCGAATGAACGACAATGGTTTCTTCTTCGGCTGATGGTTTTGTATCGGGATATGAATGAGTGACGGTTGCGGTGTTTCCCGACAGATTTAATTCGTCGGCGCCGTTGGATGGTGATTCAGTCGCGAAGAGAGAGACCTGGGCAGAGGGAGAGAGAGATAGAGTGTGTATGGTGCTTGTAGTGGGTGTTTGATGGTGGGGTGTGGTGGTGGTGCTTGTTTGAGAAGAGAGAGACATGGGTGTGTGATATATACACACATGATTAGGTTTATTTGTGAACAATCCCTTTAATAGTGAACACTAGTGAACTAATCCTGGCCCTTGATTATCAATACACAAGTGTATACACGAGTGTAAATCAATGTTCACTATTTGATGATAAAAACACACTAGTTTATTTTACGATTTGATGATGTAAATCCATAGTCAGGATTTATTCTCTCATTTCACAAATACACTAGTGGTTACTCTAGAACCCCACCCTATATATATATATATATATATATATATAGGAGAGAAGGATCTGCTAGGATCCACCATTTATTGCGGGAATCGTGAGAATCAATGTGAACACAACCAAAAATACCTAAAAAATAAAAAAAACACAATTTTTTTAAATATATTTTTTAAAAAATCGCTATATTTCGTCACTAAAAAAACCAAAAGAAAAAAAGTTCGAGTAACAATTATCCATGCACATGTGCATACGTATCATTTCTTTGACAAATTCCCTAATACATTACTAATATTAGACAATTCCACTTTCATGTACACTACTATCCATAATACACTACCTATTACACTAATAGTTATTAGACAGCTTGTGGAAAGTGTATTCAATTGTTTTTCTTCATAGTTCTTTGTCAATTGAAAGGGGAGAAAACCGTATTGAGTTACAAGGATCATTTATTTATGAGTTCACTTCGGTTTTCGTTCATGTAGTTTGGCCATTTTAACTATTATGGTCTGTTTGATATGGGGTAATGAAATGGATGAAGGAATAAAATGAACGAGGTAATAGAATGGACAACGGAATAAAATGAATCATTCCATTCCATTATGATGTTTGGTTACTCATATATGAATAAAATGAATCATTACTTTGTACAATTTTATAAACAAAAAAGATGAAATAATGAAGCACAAATATATTAAAAACGAAAAAGTATAATTGCCTCAATAATAATAATATCAATGGTAAAAAAAATTAATAATAATAATACTATATTTCTTTCCATTCCTTGAAGGAATGAAAAAAAACACCCCCTTACCAATTGTTATATTTGAAAGTAGTTACATTCCTTTGGAATGCTCTATTCCATTAGCACATGGTAACCAAACATGTTTCTTTTCATTCCATCAAAATGATCCATTCTATTCCACCTTCTATTTATTCATATAAACGCAAAACCTTAGCCCTTTTAGACACCATGGAGCACACCAAATTTGAATTGAAAAAAGGTTTAATTATCCCTACTCACACTTTAAAATGACTCAAAAGGGTGAAAAGTTTGGGTTTTAGATTGAACTAGTTAAAATGGTTAAACTACATAAACTAAAACCAAACTCAACTATTTATTTATTGAGAAAAAACCCACAAGGCTTAATTGAGCACACACGGGCCATTTCTAGACCTAGACTTATACCAGGACTAAAAGGCCCATAACCAGTATCAAGATGGGCCGGGCCAAGACTACACATCTTTGGGTTGTAGTGCAACTCTAAAAAAAGTATTTAAAGATTAAAAATTAGGAAGGAGAGAGAGAAATGAGAAAAATAGGATTATGTAACATGGCCACATGGATAACTCAAATGGTGTTTTGGGCCAAGACTGCACATCTTTGGGTTGTAGTACATAGACATAGAGTTGCGCTCTAAAAAAGAGTATGTAAAGATTAAATATACGAAAGGAGAAAGGGAAATGATAAAAAGGATTCTGTAACATGGATCAACTCAACTATAATAATTGTGTTTGGGTTGTGTTTTTACACAGTTGTGGTGTGGCGGTGGTATTTTCGGTACTGATCTCTAATATTTTTTTAATATTACGATACAATTTTATGAAACGGAGTTGTATTTAATATATTTTTTATATCGGAAACTATATCGAGTACCAGTATCATATCGCGTCAAACTGCACTGACAGAACAACATTGTTACCAATACGAGTATTTACTTTTATAGTTTCGATCGATGTAAAACACATGTTCTCATTTTGGGCATGTTATTCTCTTTTTTAATTACATGTGACAACTTTTGTGCAAGTAAACCTAAAATTATTATTGTAAATAACCCTTTTTATTTTGCAATGCATACATGTTTCTCGTTGTTGAAAATGTCCACTAGTTTATTAATCATATATTAAGCTAGACTGACACAGAGCACATATATGTTTCTAGATCAGGACTAAAAAGTCCCTGATCAGTCAGGATGGGCCGGGCTAGCATTGCACATCTTTGGGCTCTAGTTAGAGCCGTTCAAATCGTTCGTCACTCGTTTGGAATTGTATGCATTGCAAAATAAAAAGGGTTATTTACAATAATAATATTAGGTTTACTTGCACAAAAGTTGTCATATGTAATAAAAAAAAGGGAGTAACATATGCCCAGAAGAATATCAACATGTGTTTCGCATCGATCGAAAACTATAAAAGTAAATACTTGTTTTGGTAACGATGTTGTATAGTCAATATCGGTTCGGTGTGATATGAACTGGTACTCGATATAGTTGCCGATATAAAAAAATATATTAAAATACAACTCCGTTTTCAATAAAATTATATTGTAATATTAACAAAAAAATATTTTATATCAATACCGAAAATACCAACACCACACCGCAACTGTGTAATACTCGGTTCGGTTTGTAAATGAGCCAAGCATGAGCAAAGGTCCGCTCACCTCGACTCAGTTCGGCTCGAATTATTATTTTTAATTAGTATATATTTATATATACACATACACATACATATATAAACATGTATACACACCCCTATATATACACACATTACACATACATATATACTTAAACATCTATTAGATTTTGGTCTACTATAAACAGATTTACAACTATATCTATACGTAAACCACACCAATAAAAAAATTAATATCAAATATAAAAGTTAAACCCTAAACTGATAAACGACAGGGTGCACATCACCTCAATGTTTTATGTCGTTACCATGAGTCGATCGTCTCCTGCTCTCAATGTAATTGTTCGATCATCGCCTCGTCGGCCACAACATTGTTATTCATAAGAAAAATATTGCCATGAAATGTGCATGTTTTTTAAAGATATAAAAACTTGTGATCAAATATTGTCACTATCTCTCTCAGCAAATTTAAATCGGGTGACACGGTTGTCCAAATTGCTTGAATTTCGCTCGACGCTCATTTGGAATATTTACTGCTCGAAAAATGCTCGCTTGATTTGAAGCTCGGTAAACGAACTGCTCCGCTCGATTTGGTTTGTAAAAAAACCAAACACAAGTAAAAGTCCGTTCGACTCGACTCGACTCGACTCGTGAACAACGCTAGCTGTAGTGCATCTAAAGATTAAAAAACACGGAAAGGAGAGGAAAAGATTCTGTAATAACATGGGCCAACTGCAATTATATTCCCTGTTTGTTCATTGCAAGTTCACCATTCATTTCCAAAACAATAATCTTTTTCGATTAATCTTAACACGGGTTAGAAAACATCGACACAATCCAAAAATCCCACAAAAATGGGAGCAACTGTGAACCTGTTGGTGTCTGATATAATCATGTCTTTCATGTGGGTCTGGTCTAGTGTATTAATCAAGATATTTGTCCACAAAGTTATGGGGTTTAGCCACCATGACACCACTGGTGAACTGTTTAGGTATTCGATTTCGATTGTCAACATGTTCTTGTTTGCTTATCTTGCTAAGGTTACCAATGGTGGGGCCTATAATCCCCTCACTGTCTTGTCATCTGCTATTTCTGGGAGTTTTAGCAAGTTTCTTTTCACTGTTGGTGCAAGGATCCCATTTCAGGTTGGTTATTTCTGATTCTTCTATAGTTGTATCAAGTAGATTAATTTTATGATGTTTTCTGCTTTGGACAATTGGGTTACTGTATGTGAGCCACAGATTTCTGAAAAAAGGTGCAAATTAGGGATTTTGTTGTTAGATTTAGGCTTGTGTGACCTAGTTAGTGGATATCTAGCATCAAACTAAGACTGAAGCGAGTAATAATGAAGAGTTAGCATAAGAGATGCACACAATCTTGAAAACAAAAATCATAAAAATATAGAAAGTAAGAAAATCGTAGTAGTGCCCCACTCAAGCACACTTAACTGTAGAGTTATATTCTTATCCACAACCACTGCGCCTAAAACTTGTCATTGGTGGGGCACATCTTATGACCATAGTTGTCAATAGCACTGGTGGCGCCCGCTACAGCGAACAGCGTAGCATATAGGTGAAGGGCCGCTAAAGGGTCTGTAGCGATAAATAGCGGATTATTTTTATTTTTTCATTTATTTAGATGATTAGTGATGGCGTATTTTAGCGTATTTTTAGCACTTTATGCTGTGTGTTAAATATAGTTTTTATTTTTCTACCCCTTTAGCGCTAAACATGAAATAGCGGGTGCTATTTTGTCCCTGTCGCTAAGTAGCATATAGGTAGCCTGTCGCTATGGTTTGTTATTCGTCATTGACAACTATGCTTATGACCCAATATTTCTCTTGTGGGCAAAACATGATGACGTGGGATTCGCCTAAGGTGTTGTGACATCGGATATAGAAAAAAAATACTGATCTATATATATGTGTACAATGCATCACCCGGGAAAAACGAGAGGGAGAAGAAAAGAAAGAACTTTGTCACACAAGGCGTAGTCGAGGATAAGAGAGTCCGTGGCCGACCAAGATCCGAAGGTGGCAGTAGTGGAGAGGAACAGGAAGGGAGAGAAAAGGAGAATACTTAACAGAATAAAGAAAGCCCCTTATGGTATTGTGTTTTATTCATGAATGATTATAGGAGTACCAAAGGCCTTGTAGCCTAGCGGTATCAAGATGTGTGGTAAATGTGCTCCTCCCCAAATGGTTGTGGTATCTATTTCTGTGGTGGACATTGGTGTAGATTTAGGAGTCGTTTTAGAGGGTGTTTGATTTAGTGGATATCTTTCATGTAAGTTCTTTTTTTTTCAATTTACAGCAACATATATAATTTCTTTTTTTTGGATTTAAGTTTATTATATTTGTTTTAAATGATTGGTGAATAACATATTTACCCTTTTGAAAACAGTCTTCTGCTTGACGCATGACCAACTTGACAGGTCTTCTAATTGAACAATTAACTGTGTGCCTAAAGTTTCGGAGTTCTTTAGCATGAACCAGCTAACTAACCCATGTCTGTATTTCCTTGTGATTTGCAGGTGTTTGGATCAATAATGGCGGTCTGGCTTATCCTACTTACATTTCCGGGAATAGGACGTGGGCCAAAACTGACTGTTAGTCTCCATCAAGGGGCATTGACCGAAGGATTGTTGACTTTCACCATTGTTTTTATTTCACATGGACTTTCTACAAAAATACCCGGAAGTTTTTACACGAAAACTTGGATCAGCAGTGTCTCAAAACTTGCTCTTCATATACTCGGGGCAGATTTAACCGGTGGAGCTATGAACCCTGCTTCTGTAAGTACTCATGTCATAGCAACAACTTTTTTTGCTTTGTACGCTACAAAACATCATCATTTTAAATACACATCTCTATTTATAAAAGGGTCTACGGTTGGTTTCAGGTAATGGGATGGGCATATGCGCGCGGTGATCATATAACCAAGGAGCATTTACTAGTATATTGGCTTGCACCTATTCAGGCAACTCTTTTGGCAGCATGGGCGTTTAGGCATCTTGTAAGCTCATCAAAACAAGACAGAGAAAAGAAGACCAATTAACATTGAAATAAGATATTCTTATTGATGATCACATGAAGTTGACTTGTGGTCAAACTTGAATTTCGACTCAATCATCAATGCATGCACTTGTAACATTATTAAGATTGCTCGAATTGGTTGGTTGTTTCTATCATGTATGTTCATATATATTTTTTAAGAATGCAGACTGTAATTTATATTTCATTTTAAAATAAAATTCAAACTCTAATCTTGATTATAATAATTTTTTCTTGAAACAATCATATTTTCTTATTCTATTTACTACCAAACCAATATCTTTATTCAACAGCCTATCCAGAATTTTTTATCAGTGGAGGCACCAAATGGGTGTTGTTATAGACCAGGTGAGGTAAAGAGGTGCAAAAAAACCCGTACCCGGAATCAGACCCGAGAAAAAACCTAGAACTGGTTATTTATGTACCCGGGTATTTTATGCCCGTAACCGAACTTGACATTACCCATAGGGTATGGATAGGTATACATTTTGAGCTAAATACTCATACCTGAAACCGTACCCGGTTTATACCTGAAAATACCCGGAACCAGCCATACCCTATACCCAAACCTGAGTATACCTGATACCAGTTTTTATTAATACAAGATAGAATACTTGAGTTTTTAAAATATATTTTTATGCTTACAACATTTATATTTAAGTTCTTTTTAAATGCATATTATAAGGCAAATAATTTTAACTTGAGTGAAATTTTGTTATTGTAATTTATTTTTGAGTTAATTACTGTTTTCGTCCCTGTGGTTTGTCAAAAATCACGATTTCAGTCCAATAGTTTAAAAATTGTGATTTCAGTCCCTGTGGTTTCACTTTCGTAACCTTTTCAGTCCAGTCTCTTAACACCGTCTATATTTAACAGTTAAGTAGGTCACGTGTTTGTCATGTGCAGGGCAATTTGGTCATTTCCAATTGAACAAAGGAACCAGTCATATATATAACCCCCAATACCTTATCCTTTTGAACCCTTTCTTTTTCACCCTTCTTTTCTCAAATCCATTTCAATCAGCGATTCAAGAACATCATCCATTTCAATCAACGATTCACTAACAAAGACAATGTATCTTTGGTGGGAACGCCTAGAAGGAGAGGTTTTTGACCCAGATTCAACATACAGTAAGTTATAAACTTAGTTAAATTTTGAGTAAATTTTTGAATGCATGTTTTATTGAGTATATTGCATGATTATTGTTGACATTGTTGTTAAACAAAAGAAAGTCACCCAATTTTGTATTTTGTTGACTATTAAATAGGGGGTCATCCAGGAGTTTCAATCACAAGGGTATTTTTACAAAACCACCTGGCAGAAGCTATTCCAAGGGTCAGGTGAGCTTTATTGACATGGTGGATTCATTCGAGTTTGGATATAATCAGGTAGATGCTATGTTAGGGACCCTAGGTTATGACGATGATGATGTACTGTTTGTGTATTATAAGATACCTGATCAGGATCTTGATAATGGTTTGGTTGGTTTAAGAAATGATGATGATATAGAGGGTATGCTTAAGTATGTTGAAGACCATAAAGTGATTGAAGTATATGTAGAACATGGTCAAAAGACAGTAACAGTGGTGATGTTGTGAATGGGGAAAACAATGAAAATGAAGTAGTTAGTGGTATTAGAAGGAACACACAAGAAATTATAGAAGCTAGTTTGAGTCCTGGTCATGGGGGACTACTAAGTCAGTTTAGTCAACTTACTCAGCTTAGTCAGGTAACTCAGGTTAGCGAATCTGGTGCAAACAATGCTGCTGGTGTAGACACATCTGCTATTAATGAAACAGGTGCTAACACTACTGCTGATCCTTCTGATTCAGACGATTCTGAATTCATAGATAAGAACAATATCATTGAAGAGCCAGAAGTAGACATGGAAGAGGTTATAGCTACAAGACCAAATTATGTTGAAGAGCATAATACTTTAGAAGATGATGAGCAACATGCTGAAGATGATAATTCTGAAGATGAGCAGAATGATTCTGATTCTGATGACTCTGATTTCATTGTAGACTTAGGAAATATCTTTGATGAAGATGAAGTTGACATGGAAGACTTCAGAGCTTCAGTTGACATTGATGTGGTGGAGGAACCAGTAGATAACTTTAGCGAAGATGAGAGTGAATTTGAACTTGATGACTTTGACAGTTTAAGTGATGAGGAGACTCAGCCACCTTTAAACAGGGCTTTGAGAAAGCTAAGAAAGAAGAAGAGGCTAGCCAGAGATCCTGTTATGGAACCATTTTATGTTGGACAACAATTTTCAAGTAGAGTCGAGATTAAGACACTTGTGAAGAAGCTTGCAGTAGATAGTAAAAGGCAGCTTGAAATTGTTAAGAATGATAAAGCCAGGTTTCGTGTTGTATGTGGTGGTTTAAATGCTACCAGTATAGGACAGTCAAGTTTAAGTGTGGTCCAGGGCAATAGTTCAAAAGCTAAGGGGTCAAGTTTACTGGGTGGACACTTGGAAGAAGGTTTATAAGCATACAATTGACCCAATCAATGGGGTGGATCTTTGGACACCTTCACAAGTCCCAACAACTCTCATATCTCCTAAGCATCACACACAGATTGGGAGGCCATCCAAAAAGAGAAAGAAAAGTGCTAATGAGGAGGAAACTGTCCCAGTGAAAGAGAATAAAATGGGCAGGAAGGGGAACACTGTTACCTGTAAGAAGTGCAAGGGCAAGGGTCACAACCAAAGGTCCTGTAAGGAGGTTGTGACATCTGAGGAAGTGCAGGGTTAAGTGCCACAACCACAGCCGTGATATGCTATTGCTATTGTCTTTTGAACTATGTTATCTGTCTTTTGGTACTGTAATTTGAACTAGTCGTGGATGCTTGAAGTACTTAATCTATTTGGATAGTGTTTATGTATGGCTGTGCAGTTTGTGTCCATGTTGTGCAGGGGTATAATGGTCCAGTTTCTCAACAGTTTGTGTCCAGGTTGTGCAGGGGTATAATGTGCACTTAACTGTTTGGTTTGTCGGTCATTCGGACACTTAACAGTTTGTCTATCTTGGGTGGGTCAAAACGTGCACTTAAATGTTTGGTTTGTCGGTCATTCGGACACTTAACAGTTTGTTAATCTTGGGTGGGTCAAAATGTCCACTTAACACTTTGGTTTATGTGCAGCTTTTAGTGCAGATTTTGCATTCGTTCGTTCGGACACTTAACAGTTTGATAATCTTGGGTGATTCGTACACTTCCAACGTCAAATACTAGTGCTTTAACATTTTCATTAAACAAAAGATGTATCTTAGTGCATTCATTACTACATACAAATTACAAAAGTCAACTAATTCAACAAACTAGGGTCTGTTCATTTAGTAATAACATACAACAGAAAGAACATCCAACTAGCCAAAATTATAACTTTAAGCCTTCTAATTGAATTACATTTCTTCTAACAACAGCTTCATGGTTGTTAATCGATCTCACCAGCCCTGGTATGATCAATGTAGATCTGCGACACATAGGAGGGCCAACACAGCAAACAAAGCCACAATTGGGTTCCTGCAACAAGTTTTAACTTCAGAATCAATGATAAAAAGTTCAACGTTATACTTTTCAAACACTTACAATTCTTGTACAGCATTGAAATCTCCTGCCTGGGTTCGAATCCGTCCATGATGTGAAAATCTTAGTGCTCGCCCCGCATGGACAAATAACTGATTGGAAATTTTCCATGCTCAATCGATGTCTTAGGTTTTCGTATCTCTTGTTTAGGGATGAATTTGGGAACTAGGGTTTTAAGATTGCATGTAATTGGGGGTTATATTTATAACATGTTCCTTTGTTCAATTGGAAATGACCAAATTGCCCTGCACATGACAAACACGTGACCTACTTAACTGTTAAATATAGACGGTGTTAAGAGACTGGACTGAAAAGGTTACGAAAGTGAAACCACAGGGACTGAAATCGCAATTTTTAAACTATTGGACTGAAATCGTGATTTTTGACAAACCACAGGGACGAAAACAGTAATTAACTCTTTATTTTAATTCTTTTTACAAATTACAACCAAACTTAATTTTGTTATTGTAGTTTATTTTTAATTATTTTTACAAATTACAAACCAAACTTAACTTTTTAAATGAATTTGTTTTTGTGTAAAATAATAAAAGAAAAGACCTACTTTTTAAAACCGGGTACTAATACCCGACTCCAATACCTGGGTATACTGGAACCCAATCTTACCTTACCCGGGTACATAGGATATGCTTTTTCTCCTGAGTACTTGTACCCAAACCTTACACACTTTCACTCAATACTTGATTTTCCAATACTCGATCATACCCGAAAGCGGTTCCATACTCAAAACCGGGTATTATAAAAAAACCCGATTTGTGCACCTCTAGGTGAGGTCATAACACGTCAGGTTAAAATATATTAACCGTGCATTAATACAACCAAACCACAACCACAACAATAATAATATATTAACCGCAATAAGTTTTTGGGCATCAAAGCGTCTAACCTCAACTAATGACCAAAAGATGCAAGTTGGCTCATTTACAAAGCTTCTCAATCTTCTAAATTCTAATCAGTAACAGTTACAAGTTACAACTAATAATTGCCAAACTCATACCAAATACAAAAATAAATCGGTACTTATTCTATCTGCTACCAAAATGATATTTTACTCACTGCATGACATTTTTTTTGACATGTTTAACTCGTATTATGGGTAAGAAAAGTGTTTGTATGTTGAAAACACTGGAAACTAATATAACATTATTGTTGTACTCTATTTAGAACCAAGGTTTTCCATTATATTAAATAGCTATCAAATAACATTAGAACATGAATTCATCAAAAATATCAGTGTATCTTTTTACACAACAATCATGCTCAATCAAAACACCATGACTTCCTTAATTCATCCCTCTACAAAAACATAGTATCATCTAGTAAACAAGCTGAGGATCCAACTCTGCAATATCAACTGATCCCGATTCAATAGGTTTCATCAGGTACGCAGCCAACAGCTCCGAAACCAAACCAGCAATATGCGGGACCCTCTTCAAATTCTTCACCAATGGAATGTCATCAGTCTCCCCAATCGCTATGATCTTGGAGTTAAGGTCAGCCATGCGGTCCAGTTTCCTCTTGAACTCAGGGTTTTCTACATCCAATACAGCCGGGAAGATCCTTGCTGTCGTGCGGTTTGTCTGCAATAGCACAACAACCAAAATGTAAGATCCCGAAACGGCCCAATAATCATTTAAGCCCGTTTACCCAAACGGGCCAATTTGGATAATGTATGTGGTATAGACAAACCTCAATGATGACATGCATGTCAAACTCCTTTGTGTCCAGCCCAATACCTTCATAGAAAGCACTTCTTTGGGTATCGTTAAGATACATGGTAACATACACCTGCAGCCCGAATACAAAATCAATAACAAAATCCTTTCCGGTTTATAGAGTAAAATGCCATTTTTGTGAGGTTTG
Organism: Scalesia atractyloides; assembly: GCA_947069175.1. NCBI lineage: Eukaryota > Viridiplantae > Streptophyta > Magnoliopsida > Asterales > Asteraceae > Scalesia > Scalesia atractyloides. The sequence goes on along the minus strand of CAMTDV010000026.1, from coordinate 45,984,917 downwards.
GCCAAATTCGCAACTTTTGTCCAAAGGTTTGTTCTTTCACATCTGGATCAAAGAGGTTTGAAACTTGCCATTTTCATCCGGCTCATTAACTCCATCTATTATTCTCCGTTAAGTTAGGGGTATTTTCGTCTTTTTTGTTAGCTTAAAGGGCAATTCGGTCTTTTGAATACTTGTACATAAAGTGAAAAAGACCGAATTGTCCTTTAAGTTAACAAAAAAGATGGAAATACCCGTGACTTAACAGAGAAAAATGGACGGACTTAACGAGCCGGATGAAAATGGCAAGATTTCAACCCTTTGGATCCAAATGTAGAAAAACAAACCTTTGGACGAAAGTCGCAAAACTGGCCAAACCTCAGGGACGAAAATGCCATTTTACTCCGCGTTTATAAAAAAAACTAAGAAATTGGAAAACAAAAAGGGTATACAGATAAGCAGAAGAATCTAGCCCAAAGCTTAGCTTTCCAGTCATTGAGGAACTGAGGCTGGGCCTTCATGAGTGCGGAAAAGAAGTCACCATGTCGGTTTTCATCTTGACACCAGTTCTCAAAGTACTTGAAAATGGGGTAGCATTGGTACTGAGGGTTGGCTTTTAGGTGCCTGTATATGGTGATGTACCTCCAGTAGCCGATCTTTTCGGACAGATATGTAGCGTAGAATATGAATTTTGGCTTGAAGAAGGTGTACTTTCTGGCTTTTGTCAAGAATCCTAAGTCCAATGCCAAGTTGAAATCTGATAATCCCTTGTTTAGAAACCTGCACCAGTTTATACATTGAGTTAATATAGTACCAAATTTTTATACACGGGGTCAGGCGGGTAGGTTGGATAATAAGTTAAAACGGGTTCAAATTTGAAAATCATATTAGAACAGACCAAGGTGGGTTTGGTTGACCCATAAACAACATTTTGTACTAAAAATAGTCTTTAGGTGACTTTCAACGTGTCAAAAAACCATTTAGACCAGTTCTCTTTTAGCAAAAAAGATTTAATCAACCCGCTTGACCTGTTTGAGATAAAACAAAAACCAAATAACTCGTTTATAGGTAAACGGGTCCAAATTTCCACATAAAGTTTCTGACTTTTTATTCACATATACATACCCGGCATGGCGGGCTTCATCCCTTGACATGAGGGAGAAGATCTCAGCAACCACTGGGTTTGTTTTCTGCATAATAAAACAAGATTTAATTGTTAGTCTTAGATCCATCACTAAACCAACCAGCCAAGAATAAATCATAACTACCTTTGAACCCACAACCACCAAGAAAAATCCTAACCACGTTAGACGCCAGGCAACCCATAAACCAATTAAGGTCAACTACAGTCTTTAATCCTAAAGCTATTAACTTTATGCCATTTTCACCTCCTACTACATCCGGTAATTCATACTGTAGGGGTGTGAATGTGACAACCGGCAAATAATGGTAACTCCGTACAACTTAACAACTTCATTATATATTTAATTTCATTCGTTATGACTTAATTTAATGCATGATTAGGTCGCGTAGAGTCTAACAATCGTAGGACATGGTAATTATGCTAAACAATATCGATACATTCGCCGTGCCACGAGAAAACTACAAACTATGTCCTAATATGTTGGCGAAGTGCTAAAAACACTATTCACCTAAACACACTATTCATGCCAGCTAGTTCTGAAAATTGTCCGAACGAGCAACGAATGGCACGAAAGCATTTTAGAGTTGAAATACAAATAAAGATACTTAATTAGGGACGCTAAATACAAAAACACTAAAATACATGTCGTTAAAATTCGTTCGATCCGCGCCAACCTGTAACAAAAATAAATAATTGTACCGCAACATTAAAAACTCGGTATTTTAATGTCTGTAGGACTTCTAAATTATATTTTGCATCCTAAATAAGCTTAGGGATATCAATGGGATACCCAAGACATAAACACCTGGTGTTACGCCACAACTTTTACACCTTACCCAAATTCGAGCCGCTAGGCGAACAAGTTATCTTTATACCATCCAATTTCCTAAACTAAAAAGCTAGCGAACTAGTTAGCCATATTTTGGCGTCGTAAATGCCTTAAATAAACGCCATCATATCGATGGTAAAATAAAACCATAGCTCCCGGTATTATATAGCATCATTTAAATGGCACCCGATATAAAACCGACGAACGAACTTGTGGTATTTTTGCCATCCAAACTCAATAGCCACTAAAAAAATAAATTAGTTAGACTTTATTTAAAACCTTAAACCATCATTTACACCGTAATTAACCTACTTTGTTTAATTACCAAAATATCTAAACCTTTAATATATGTGCACATGTTTATTATGTAAAAAAAATAATACAATAACCATACTTCCCCAAGATCGGTCATACCCTTTTCAAATCATCAAGATTCGTTATGATGAACATGTATGGGGATATAAGATTTCATTTGACCAATACCACAAGACTTTGAAATTTATAACATCACATTTCCATCATCATTCATTTGTTTACAACACTCTCACACCACAAACCTTTCTCTTTCTTTCTCTCATCTACGGCTTCCAAACATTTATTTTTTTTACCTACCATTTCCAAATATTTAAACACCCCATTATAAGCATCTAAAGCCTCATTTAAGATGATATAAGGAGCTTTCAAGCATGGAAGGTCATTAGGGATACTTTGGAGCTCTTATTCTATTTTAATCTTCATCTTAAGCTCTTGCAAAATTGTAAGACTTCATTATACTCATTTTAAGCTTGTTATATTATATAGATTATGAAAGTACATGTTAATCATCTTGAACTTAACTTAAAACAAAGATCAAAACACTAATCTCAACATAAAAAAGTCTACTAATGTAATGTATTTTGTGTTGATTATGTTGCTTAGTGCTAGTTAGCCTATATATTCTTGATGATTATGTTAAAGTAAGTTGTTTAGCTTGATGATCTTGTATGGACTTGATTAAAAATGGTGATTTAAACAACTTGATGTTTAAATCTTAACAAGATCATCCTCCACATAATCCATGAACTTTACTACGATTTAAAAATGAGTTACAACTTATATGTGGCTTTTATAGAAAATAAAAACCATAATTTTCACTAAGAACATCATAAAAAGTAGTTTAAACAAGTTGCTTAAATAAATGGGTGAGATGGAAGTTTATAAAAAAAAAGTGGTTTTTAATAATCTTGTTAAATAACAAGAAAATGTCACCATATATTTTTTAAAGAGTAGTTAGAAAATATATAAAAAGTCCATGGAATATGGGGTATTTAAGTGTAAGTTTATCCATGCAAAGTTGATGATTGAAACTTGATTTGAGTTGGTTATGATTAAGGGGTTTAAACATGTTTATAGTACGTTCTATAAACGTGGAAAATGCCATAGTTTAGGGGAAACTATAGCGAAATTTTCTAAAATCTTAAACGCGATTAAAACGGGAGTAACTGGGTGATTAGCATGGTTAATCGTGATTAGTAAACTTAATTGTGATTAACGACCTTAATCGTGATTAGACAAATCCAAATGACAAGAGTTAAGTCTTAACCATCTAAGAGTTTATTTAAACACTTAAAAGATATTTTTTTATAAATAAAGTGGGCAAAAGTTATAAGTTTGACACTAAATATATATTTTTTTTAGAAAATTATATAAACATATGTTAAATACTCTATTTGGTGTATATTACGTGCATAATATGTGTGTATATACTAGTGCTAGGGAGAATACACACCAAAAACATAAAAACACTTCACAACGATAAATATTAACAAGTTAATATATAACTTCGGAGCCGAAACAAATATATATAATAAACGCTCTCGAACAAGGCGCGTTGTCGTCGGAAACAACTATCCTAGCGTCTCGACCCGGAGCGTGCACCCATCGCTGACGCCACCTGGACACTTTTGATACGAAAATATAAATTTTCGGCTCTACAACGAAACTCTTAAAATTAATATATATTTATAAATAAGAGAAGTATAAATATATGTTAACACTTATAAAAAAATCTGGAAAGTGTAAAGTAAATATCTCTAAGCGTACATAAATACGCAAGTATACAAGTATAAGAATACGTACAAAATACGCTCAAAATACACTTACGAGAATGGAAAATACTTGAACTTATTTTGGGCTAGTAAAAGCTCATTTCTATAACAAGTTGGGTTAGACCCATTAACATCATATAATACTTTGGGCTAGGCCCACTTACATAACCGAAATTGGGCTAGGCCCATTCATACATAATCTATTTGGGCTTGGGCCCATTTAATCAAAGACATGAAATATGCGGGCTAGGCCCAATCACAAAACCATGTGGGCTAGGCCCACATCACATAAGGACACGGGCTAAGCCCAAAGACACAAAGACATGGGCTAGGCCCAAAGACATAAGGACATGGGCTAGGCCCAGAAGACATAAAGACTTGGGCTAAGCCCAAGCACACAAAAACATGGGCTAGGCCCACTCACACCGTGTGGATCACGGAGACCAAAATGGGCTAGGCCTATTCTCACTTGTGCGAGGCACAACTCTCATGGGCTAGGCCCACTTACGATCGTGCGAGACACGAAGACTCACGAAGGGCGAGCCCCGTTCGTACACATTATGAATGCAAAATATATATAAAGAAAGTATATATATATATATATATATATATTAAAACGAGCACATGAAACAAATGCCAACATATTTAAAATACACTAAGTATCCAAATACATAACTAATACCATAATGTTCAAGATGAACAATGTGTATACATTTAACTCAAAACCCAAGTGTCTAATGAGTTAGAGCACTTGTAGGTTGTTTCGCGCTTTTGGATACCCGTCTTGCTAGCACACTATTACGGACGCAAACCTGTGAGTTCATGTCCCCCTTTTCTCTTAAATGTTTTTGGTTTTATAACTCTCGGGGGGAAATACATGTTTCGATTGTATGGTTTAGCTAAGGAATGAAATATTAGATCATGTGCGAATAGGGTGAAACTTAAGCGCCATTAATCTTTTATAAGACCTTTGGAACAAGAGTGGTAGATCTATCGGGTGTAGGCGAGCCCCACTCATGGGTCCCTGTGTGGCCACATGTAGTGCTTTTGTTGTCCCAGCTGGATGGACCGGAAACTAAATCGTCGAGGGTGGAGTGCTTCCTATGTCGTCACACATATTAATGTCCTTGCAAAACATTAATGATCAACAAGTTCATTGACGCTTTACATACCACATTTTCACACAACGATATTTCAAATGTTTTAAGATCATTTGTTATGAACCCAAAACACATGAACTCGCCAACTTTTGTTGATGTTTTCAAACTTACATGTATTTCAGGATATTGAAGTGGATCTTGGTGCCGTTGGTCAAGTGGTTTCAAGCATAACAAGTAGTCGATGTCATCCATGTTTTGAAGGGTTTGGTTCATATTTCTCATCTTCAATGAGATATAGGATGCAAAGCCTTTGCTTTTAAAAACTAAGTTGAACTTGTCTTTTGTAAAACTTATAACTTATGTTGTCTTGTATTTGAACAACCTATGATGTGTATCTCTTACTTATATCAATGGATGAACATCGTGTTTGTTTTAATCATATAGTTGTTTACTTATATCGTATGCAATGAAAACTAATCAAGTTCACACCGCGCGCTTCCGCTATCGACCGGGTGTGACAGTGAATGGGTCGGTTTTTAAACTCAAACCAAACCAAAACCAATCATTTTGGTTTTAGGGAACCGTTCGGTTCTCGTTTTTTCATATGGGTTCAGTTCGGTTATGGGTCAGTTTTCATATTACATTAGGGCGGGCTTATGATTGGTCCAGAAATTCGAAAATAATGAATCTGGATCCGAAATCTTGGCCAAAAGTGTTTATTGAATATTAACCACACATTAATAAACTTTGGCAAAAAAATCCAGTAACAATCATTCAACAAAGTTCAATGCAGTTGAGTTATGCAAGTACCCATAACCAAAATCGAATTGTTATTTTCATTTTGAAATCAAAGAAAACCGAATAGTCAGTTATTCCATTAAACAGGCATCATATTATAAAATGTCAAACCATTTAAAGAGAAGTAAAAAAGAAATACCTTAAGTCTTCTACCAAGCTCCTTATAGAGAAGAAATCCAGAAAACTCAGCAGTACAAGACCTTTCAAGAAACTCAACAAAGATCTGCCTAAGTGGGCCCTGAATCTCATCAGCAGCTTCCTTAAACTCCTTGTTCCTGACAAAATGGGTCTGGTTATAATCTGTTTTAAACTCCTGCAACAAGGCTTCAAACTCAGCCTCATTCAGGTTCTTGTTCATCTCCACGTTGAACAGCTGCTCCATTTCATCGAAGTCTGTGGTGTAGAACCTTGGTGCAAGCAGTGTTTCCTTAATCGCCTTCTTGTTCTTGTTCTTTCCGCTACCGGAGGGTTTGGTGGGGGTGGTGGTGGCGGCTGACATGCGAATGGTGGTGGAGAGCCGACGTGGCAGGATGGTAGTTCGGGTGGCGCTGTGGCAGTAGCCGATTTTGGAAACGGGTTTGAGCAGTGCCATCTCGGTTGTCATTGGTGTTTGGGTGGTGTGGCTAATGGACTTTAAATCACCATTGATTATGTATAGAGAGAGATATGGTTGAAGTGAAGTGAAAGTGATGGCCATCTGGAATCTCATCCAAGGAAATCTGGGATTATGAATGGAAAATTGACACGTTGGTGGGGTGAGGATGGAACTGATTTTTATTAGATGTTCTTTGGTTAGAATAAATTATGAATGTAGTCTTATTTTTGTGGCTGAGAGACGTCCGTAGCCTTTTTGTTTAAAAATTAAAACTATGGGGTGGGGTTGGTTTGCACCGAGAGTTTTTTATTTGTATCGGTTCGGTTCGTTACAATATCAGTATAATAATAACACTTTAATTACAGAAGAAGTTATTTGTATCGGTTTGGTTCGTTACAATATCAGTATAATGCTAACACTCTAGTATAAAGGGCCCCAGACGCAGGAGCCACCAGCCGGATCGACCAATAAATGATAGGCCAGAGGGATGGGCTCATTCGACTAATCAGTGATCCCTGGGCCTATCTAACACAGATGTCCCTGAAATAGGGGATTGGTTGATCGGAAAGCTCGGGCAGGTTACCAAAAAAGATACTATTAAGATGATATTAACATATGTTTTTACACCGATTAAAGATAAACTACATAGTAATTGTATACAATAAGGTTACCCTATATTGAATATAATATTACAAATGAGCATCACATGTATATAATTACAATAATGATATATAATCTCCTCGTAAGCTACGGACGTTGAGCGACTTGTAGCTTGAAACGTATAATAAAAAATCTCTAAGCCAGCAACGGTTTTGTAAGTATATGAACAATTTGATCACTTATTGATATGAATTGCACGCATAGTTTCCCTTATAATAAAAATTATCAAAGTTTCCCTTATAATAAAATATCTCTAAGCCGGCAACAGTTTTATAAATATGTCAACAGTTTAATTAGTTATTGATATGAATTGCACACAAAGTTTCCCTTACGCCACTTTTTCTCTTACAAAACTAAAATCTACGTCAATATCGTTTTCCCAAGCATCAAATACATGATTAGCTGAGAGATAAGTTGCGCCAAGATTATCACACCAGAGAGTACGAGCAAACATTGTATTGATATTCAGGGGCGGACCTAACATGGGGTGAGGGGGCGGGTTCACTCCTTAAAAAATCAGAGTATTTTATAGATAAACCCGATTGCACCCCTTGAAAATAATTACTAGGCCCGTCACTGTTTATATTTAGTTCTCAAAGAAGAGCTCCAACCAAATTAATTCAACAACAGTGTCATCAAAGGCTTTGTATTCAGATTCGGTGGATGAAGGAGGATTGTTCTTACTTACGAGTGCTCCATGATATAATATTGGAACGCAAGGAATGGCAAATTTCCCATGGATCAGTAGTCATCCGAGCACTAGGCCCAATCAGCATCGGGGAAAAGTCTGAAATAGAGGAGTCAAAAGATGAGAAGTGTCTTGCTAGTGAATATTAGTAAACACTTGGAGTGTCGATTCGACCAAGAGTGCCCTTTAAATACGTTAAAATCCGTTTTAATGTAGACCAATGATGTATTATCAGAGCATATATAAACTGACAGACTTTGTTGACTACAAAGGTAATATTTGGTTTGATAATTGTAAAAGGGTACCAACAATTTGACGGTATTTGACCGGGCCTCAAAAAGGGGTGTCGCCACTGATAGACACCATTAAGATGTACTCACAGGTGAGGGAGTCAATTTAGATTTGTATAGGCTTTCCTTTGGGAAACGCGTTACACATTTTTGTTAAGATATGAGAGTGTTGCGACCCTGTGGAACAACTTCAACACCTAGAAAGTAATCTAGGATAGCAAGATCCTATAAGGCAAATTTTGAACCGGTTTGTATAATGAATTTGTTGATGGCTTCTATATTATTCTTGGCAACAATAATGTCATCAACGTAGACTAACATGTAGATATGTGTTCTCCTAGATGAGTAAATGAAAAAAGTGGAGCCTGTTTTTGTTTTTGAACCTGTGAAAACCAGTGTAAGCAAGGTCTGTGAAAGGCGATGATGTTGATTTAATATGTCTGAATAACGACATTTAGCAACACTGCTAATGGTGGCTTGAAACAACTGTGTTGTTGATTCTATTATTAAGTTATTCCTTTTGTCGATATGTTAATAGGAAAAGGAAATAAATGTCACTTGGGTAGACTGGATTCAAAATCATTGCTGGTCATGTAATCATTTCCTTTGATTCCTTGTACCTTTTTGCTTGATATGAAATTTCAGACATAATAATAATAACAAGGTTTATTTTCTTAATCAGGAAAAATGCTTACCAATTCAAGCAATATTCCATCTCATTTTTCCAAGTCAAATATCATCTCTTTGAGAAAATAAAAAATCAGTTTTTATGACTTACTGCAATCGAACAAGGTGGTAGGGCAATGTGTTGGGGGCATTGAGCCCTCTACGCCTACTTGCCATATCATCTAATTTAAAGCCCGCCCTTCCAAGCCCACCACACGTAGTGTAAGTTTGTAACAAATTTTTGTGTTCTCTCATATTTCTATTACAAACACTTTTAACTTACCTTTTTCCAATACTAAAAGCACATACATCTCATAAGTGATTATTCATATCAACAATAGTTCATGCAGTTATACTCTACTTTGTAAACATTCTTGTTGTTAATAGTCACGGAAGAAGTCAAGGTAATCTATAAGAGAAGAAGATTGTACTTCCTTAATCTCTATTGTTACTTTTAGAGAGAAACATAGTGCAAAATAACTCTACATCCGAACATATGGTTGGTTTGTTAGCATTTACCACAACCATTATATATCGTGTTTCTGTGGTAAAAGCTTTCTATCCCTTACTCAACCATCATTTCCTCAAGTTCGGTTTAAAAATCATCAATAAAAATTTATAATTAAAAATGTTTTGTTGACTCATTATAATTTCTTAACAACAATGTCAGGCCCTAAAACCAAGTTTCAGAATTTTGTAACAATTAAATTTCAAGGATCCTTTTATACATAACTCAAATCGATAACACATAAAAACTGTCTTCACTTCCTATCTTTACATAACAATTAAACATTACCACAACCAGACCACTTTCAAGTACAAGTCTTTATAGCAGATTTTGACCATCTCTGCTGTAGTCAAACGTTTGACCTAAATTCAATCACAGTTGGTTGATACAATAAATTAACAAAACAAACCACTAGACCATAACAAAAGCTAAATTTGAGTATATATACCTATGTTCTCAACAAATATACCACACAAAATTTAATCTTTTGTCGACTTCACCATTCAATTATTATCACTTTCTACTTACTTTGTGAGGGCCCGGGCCCGCTAACTCGACGTGCTGATCTCCTTCCCGTTCTCATTGAGATGTCTTTTTAATCTTCTGAGCCAAATTTCATAATCCATAGGATAAGGTGTTCCACATAGACTATCAACATAATCCGCAAACGCTTTTAAAACTGCAGATATGTCCCCGAGCTTTTGCTGAATTACCCGTTTTGACCAAAAACTATCTCTCCATTCCAACGCCCCTTCAACCGAATCCAGCTCGGGTAATTCCCCGCCCAACGAAAAATAAAGCAAATAAATGAGACTTTCTGCATCAGACGCGGAACATAACTTTCCTTCTTGAAGCGCATACGTGGATGAAAAATGAAGATTCATAGCGGGCCGGTCTCTTTCCTCCAAAATGGCGTGACCCCACCCGACTAACACAAAGTAAGGTTGTTGCGTTGTACTTGATGTTACGCAGATTATGTTTTCGGGTCTAATGTCCCCATGTCTAATGCCAGCAGTGCCAGCTGTCGAGAGCTCCGATAAGCAATCGTGACAACATCTAATAGCTTCGTCTGACCCGAATTGACCCAACCTGATCATGTCGGCTACTGTTTTGCCAACCGGGCTTGTGATCAGAACCGGCGTCCCGCACCACGGGTTGTCACAGTTCCCGCTCGGGCCTGGTTTTCGACATGGTCCAGGATGTATTATCTTACCCGACATGACTAATTGCGGTAAATACTTGCTGGATAAACCATTTTGTTTCATAACTGAAAATACTTTAGTTTGTCTCTGTACTTGATACCAATATTTCATATCTTCCCATGCGGGTTCAAGCTGAGACGGGTGTGAACCGACGTATAAAAACAAACTTTTTCCCGGATCTTCGGTTAACGAAACAATGTAATACGGCATTTCACCATCACTCAAAACTTCAATAATCTGATAACTTTTCTGCCGATTTGAATCTTCGACCAACAAAACGGACCCCACTTCTAGTTTAACCAATTTTCGGGGCTCGATGTTAACGGGTTCTTCTTGTACTTCAACGATTTCCGGTGAAACGCTGCGTTGTTGGAGTTTAAAAAAACCGTTTCCGTTTGTTCCAATATCCATTTCTCCCAATCGTCTTTCGTTTCTTCTTTCTTGGAGACGAGAGCTATGATCAGCAGCTAAATCCTCAATCGAGTTTTTCGGCATTCCGACATATTGCACCATTGAATGATAAGTAGCGAAAAGCACCTGTAACGCACCGATATCCCCCCAATTAGCGTTCCCGAGCTTATTCCAGATTCTATCAAAAGGAGTGACCGAAACCCGTGAATAATTCATGATCCATTCCGCAGCACACTGATAAACATTATTGATATCAAAATCGAATTTGGTCAAATCTCCTTCAATTTTCACAACGCCACCATACTGACAATCGGTTAAAATAACAAAAACCGAATCTAAAACTGACGGGTTTCTCGATCTACGAATACTTCTCGATAACAAGATTCGTAAGCCGTAAAATAGAGCTTCACCCAAAATCGACAGGGATGGAACCGTAGTTTCACCTTCCTTTGTAAGGCTTCCGATCTCGGGCCTTAAGAGTGTTATTTCGAGAACATCATGCCATTTACCATGTGGGTGTCTCGGGTTGTTGACCATGACAGCAGTGGCACAGAGACCGCCAAGTTTTCCATTAGCAATAGCTTTTTCGGCTTGATAGAATTTGAAATTTGCATCGTAAAGACATGCTACAGTTAAAGGCGGGGGTTCATCTTGGTCCCAAAACGCATCCCATAAGCCTTTTACGCTTGCGTGTAGGAAATCTTCTAATGCGAGAAACGCAGTAGCTTCCATGGTGCTTGATGCGGATGCGTAAGCTGCACTGGGCATTCGAATTAGTTGCTGAAAAGAAACGCTTTCTAATGCGTAATCGAACTTTTGGAGACTGATTAAGTCAAAAGGAACGTCAAAGTCGAATGAATTTTCTGATAAAGTTTGAAACCAGTCTTCAAGATTTGCGATAAAGATCTGACTGTCGGTAAATCTAT